>JAESUZ010004066.1:0-600000 GCA_017311185.1 Proteles cristata cristata
ATGAAATCATTCCATAGTTTGAAAGCCATAAAGGATATCTGTGGGATCTTTTTTTATTTCTCTCCATAAGGAGTGAAAATATTTTCACCAAGTTTCTTAACAGCCTTTACAAAACCCGTTTTATTTTTTTTTAATGTTTTGCGATTCTACCTAATGAATTCAAAGAAAGAGCCCTGTCTTACCTCGAAGGGTATGGGGAGCTAAGACCAGGCTTGCCTCCAAATAAAGTTTTGGTTCGAAAATACAGTTTTGACTTCTCTTCAACCTTTCTCCTCAGATGCTCTGTAAATCACTTTTATAACTTTACCAACGAGCAAATATTTTTTAAAGCACTTATATAACGGAGAGTACAGGCGCCTTTGGTGCCGCGCCAAGAGTTCTTTCCATGTTTGTATTTAAAATAGAATGGTAGTAACATCGCTGTGCGCCTGAAATTCCTTCTGTGCACAGGCTCAGAATGAAAAAAAAAAAAAAAAAAAAAAAAATGGATGCAGCAAACCCCTTCAGTGCTTTGCCATTATAAAGCTCAGAGGAAATAACACATTCGTACTAAATTAAGACGAGGCCATGGAACAAACGCTCGAAAGCTGGGGGCGGAGGGGGACGACCCGACGACTACCCGACCGGCCCCCCGGAACGGGGTGTTCCAGCGGCGCCGCGCGAAGCTGCCGGGCGAGCCGCACCCGGCCGGCGGGGGTGGCCAGGGCGGTGCGAACGCCGAGGGGACGCGGCGCCCGCCGACTCGGCGCCCCTGCCGGGCTGCGGGCTCCCGCAGGCGGCCGCGGACCCGGCGGAGGCCGTGCGGCGGGCACGCGCTCACCTGGGCGGGAAGGCGCCGCGAGAGCCGTCCGGGCGCCGCCGCTGCGCGTGACGAGACTCCCATCCCGGACGCGGTGCGGACGCCGCCGCCGCCGCCGGCCGGCCGGCCCCTTCACCCGGAGCGCTGCGCCCTCCGCCGGCGGGGACCGCGGACGCGCCCCGACGGCGCCTCGCCGGGAGGGGCCGGCGGAAGACGGCGCGCCCCGGCGCGGCCGCCGCGCCTGCACCGCACTCCCTCCGCGGCCGCCGCCGCTCCCGGGCGCTCCGGGGCCGCCGGGGCCGTCGACGGCACGGCCAGGCGCGCCCCGCCTCGCAGCCGCTGCGGCCGCCGCTGCTTCCGGCCGCCGCCCGGACGCAAAAAGACGAGCGGCGGGGCGGGCGGCGAGCGAGCTCAGGCGCGCCGCAGCTCGCGAGGTGCGGGCGGCGGTGACAGCCGCCGGGGAGGCGGGCGGGCCGCGCGGGAGGGCGGCGCGGGGCGGCAGAGGCGCGCGCCCCCTCCCGGCCGCCCGAGACGCGCACGCCGGGGCCCCGGGCTCCTCCGGCGCCCCGCAGACCGCCGCGCGCCCGGGGAGCCGCAGCGCCCTCTGCCGGCCGCGGGGCCGCGGTGCGCGCGCGCCGTCCCGCTCCGGCCCCGCCGCGCCACCGCGCTCCGCGAGCGTCCCGCGCCCCCACCCCGGGGCAGGAAGGGGAAGGCTGGGGCGGGGGGCTGCGGGGCAGGGGGCTTCGAGGAGCGGGGCCTGCTGTTGTCCCCTTAGGACGGAAGAGGGAGCACTTCCGTGCAGCAGGAGGAATTGGGGGTCAGCAGTGGGAAGAACTTGGGATTCCTGATTCACGAGGACCCCAAAGTTGGCCTCTGAAACAGCTGCAGAAACGGCCGGCGTTTCCTTCTAGGATCAGGTTTATTTCTGGGCCCAGCACTGTTCGGGGGATTCCAGAGAAATGGACTTCTCAATGACCCCCCCCCCCCCACAGTCCTACCTGAAATGCTCGTGGCTTCCCCAAGCAGTGCACCTAGAAGGTTTAAAAAAGGCAGTCGAGGTCAGAGAACTGCTCCCTCTGGTTCAAGCGCAGTGGAATAAACATTTACCATCATAAAAATGAAACGGTGATGCGGACCCTTGCACTATTTAGGCGTTTGCATAAAGAGGGTGTCTTTTCCATGTTAAGCAGTGTTTGATGCAAATCAACCTTTATACAAGCTGAACTACTGGGTGAGGGAAATCATGAAGTAGCACCTTTTTTCCACCCTGTCTTTTGAAACCGTTCTATGAGATCTCCCTTCTCCTCTGGAAGAATCTGGGGCAGATTTCATAGCTTTTTCTGTCGCTTTCAAGTGTTAATAAACAGGCTGGTTCTCGGGTATTAAAAAGTCCAGTCCAATCCAAATCAAAACTGTAGTCTCGTTCCACCTCGGCTTCCCCCTCCCCTGCCAGCATCCACCAGCTGCTATGACCCCAGCTCAGAAGCCTGCGTGGAGGGAATGGAAACATCCTTTCCTTCTTTGTCCTGCATCCTGCCAGCCAGCTCTGTGAAGGCTGGTCATGCCAGGGTGGCGAGGTGGGGAACGTCCCCTGAACCACGCCCTGGTCCTGGCTTTCAGGTAGCTTCTGTCTGGGGGTGCACCTCACACTGACGGTCTGGAGAGTCACCATGCTCTGGCAGGCTGACCTGGCCAGCTTCCACCGTGGCCGTGCTGACCCACAGAAGACACTTGGCATTTCTGCCCATCAGGCTACCAAGTGCGGGTCACTGCCGCTGCGCTACACCGCCCCCCGCCTTCTCTGCCCCAAGGGAAACATGCCAAGCTCTCCAAGTAGTTCTCCAGAAACACGTCTTTCTTTGCATCAAGTGGCTGGGGTCTCCCCACGTCCCTCACAGCACCCTGTAATTCTTACTGCCAGTCTTCTCCCTGGATCACTTCTCCCTGGCCCCTTCCCTTAAATGTGGGCTGAAAATGGCAGAGCCTTTACTCAGTGAATCCTACAAGGATGGTCCAATGCTTCTATTTAAAATTTTTTAATGTTTATTTATTTTTGAGAGAGAGAGTGTGTGAGCAGGGGAGAAGCAGAGAGAAAGGGAGACACAGCATCGGAAGCAGGCTCCTAGCTCTGAGCTGTCAGCACAGAGCCTGATGTGGGGCTTGAACCCACAAACCGTGAGATCATGACCTGAGCTGAAGTCGAACGCTCAACCGACTGAGCCACCCAGGGGCCCCATCCAGTGCCTCTATTTAAAACGTAGAGACATCTCTTTCTGTGTTAGCCGTGGAGGCATGGCACTCGGAATCTTCAGAGTATCTAGCTCGCAGCCTCCAGCTACTACACCTTCCGGTCTACCGCGGCACTCCCACCAAGGCCGTACACCCCCCTGCGCGGCCGACCACGGTGGCATCACTAGTGCCGCACCAATTCTGCCTGATGGAGGACTGATCCTACGCTCGGCATTGTTCCGGAACTCCCCACTACCCTGCGATCGCTCTCAGGACGCGGCTACCCTCTGAAGCTCCTCCCACCTCATCTTCCCCCTTCCCTCTCTCCCCCTCAGGTGCCAGCCTTGCGTCACTGTCTGAAGACTGTCCTCATTTACATGCCAACGCCCCCTCCCTCCTGCACCACCCTAGACACGTGTTTTCTCAACATTTCTTTTACGCATCTAATCCTCCTTGGCATCTGCCCCTCAGAGCTCCCAAACTTGCACAGTCACCCACTGTTCCCAGCAGTTTAGTCCCAGACAAGTCCCATTTTGACATGTGGCCATGCTTGTATTTAGAAACTATGAAAAGAAGAGTAGAGTGTTGTATTGAGGGGGCAAAAATGATCGACAGGCGTTTTAGTATAGGTTTCCTCCACCCCTCCCCCAAAGCAGAACCTGATGGAAGAACTTGAATGCAGAGATTATTTCGATAGAGAACCCAAGGAAGCAGGAGTGTTGGCATTGAAATGCCAAGCTGGGGAAGTATGAAGAGGCAACATAAAGGTGTGTCCTCAAGGTCACTTGGGGACAACAGCCCTCAATGCCAATGAGATCTCTGAGAAGCTTTCAAAGTTCTCCTAGAACTGTCACCGCCAAGACATGGGCCTCAGCATTTTTTATCTGGCTTCTATTCCCTGTGAACCGGAATTGTGTCTCCCACACATGTCCAGGCACTCAGGGCTTTAGCAGAGACCCTGAGGCAGAAACACAGAGTGACCCGTAGCAGAAATAGAGTGAGGTGGGACACTGTAGCTTGAGTCCCTGCTCACAAGGCACGGTCAGAGCTGTGGGGCAGGGCAGCCAAGGAGACGTGGGGCAGAGCGTCAAAGGTGTCTGCTCTAGCAGGCGTCAGGTGTCTGCTCTACAAGGTGTCAGGAGTACTTTCCCATGGCCCTACGACACTGAGGGGCATGTAGGTGGGCCAGCGGCACCTGCCTTGTGCAACTCCAAATTGCAAAAATGCCAGGGGGAAAAGACAGAGGAAGAAAGGGTAGAGTGGTGTTTGCAAGTCAGAACGACACTTGGCAAGACACTGGTGGCTCAGACGTTCAGGCTGCTGTGACAAAATTACTGCCACGCATATATACGACACGCATTTGTTTTTTCACAGGTCAAGAGGCCAGGAAGTTCAGGATCAAATTGCCAACAGATTTGGTGTCTGGTAAGGGTCTGCTTCCTAGAGAGCCACCCTTTCGCTGTCACCTCACAGGATGGGAAGGGAAAGGTGGCCTCTGGAGTCTCTTTCACAAGAGAGATAACATTCAGACCACGGCCACCGGTTTACCGTACAACAGGACGCTGTTAGGGTTCGGTGCCTGTGAGAAGGGCAGGGAACCAGGATTGGCCAAAGAGAGTAATCAGATTGTGAGTCAAGCCCAGCAAAGCCTCGGCCATACCTTTGGGACTGGCGCTCACTCAGAGGGGTGTGCTGGAGCTGGCCGGTTTCCAGCTTGCGAGGGCAAAGCTTCCATCTCTAAGACCCCTGTGAGCCAGGGGTCAAACACAGCCATCACCAAAGATTAAGTCATATAAACTTACACTGCTTCATATATGTGTATATACATACATAATATTAAAAACACAGCTAGTAGATGCTCATCACTTCCATTACCTTGCTACACGTACACGTGTTCTTGAGTTTACAGCTAGCCTCTCTGTACGGTGGTAGTGTGGTCTGATGGCGTGGGTCTCTTTCCAACTCCACAGTTAGTGCTATTCCTAGGGAAGCCTGAACCCGTGGAGGGTGGTATTTACACCACAGAAATCGGGCTTCCCCCCCACCCCGGAGGAGCCAGGTGTTGAACATGTGAGAGCACACCACTGCATAAGTGACGTGGGCAGAGTTGTCCCAGATGAGGCTAATGGGCCAGGTCTTCACGGCCCTGCCCGTGTTAGTCACCGAATGTGGGAATCTCTGAAGAAGGTGCACTCCTGGGCCAGGCGCTGATGGAGCCAGCCAGAGGCAGCTGTTCGAGGCAACGGGCCCTTCGTGGTAGGGAAGCCTGGGCCACACCTCTCCGTATCCTCCGCAACTGGCATAAGGTCAGAGTATTTTTTACTACCTTTAGATACTTGCTACTTCTGAAGTTGCATCCATTTTGTTTCCAATATTGTGTAGATGTTCCTTTTTTTTTTTAATTCATTCTGCCCAAGGCTCATTCTTCCTTTTGTCTTTTTTTAAGTTTATTTATTTATTTTGAGAGAGACAGAGACAGCATGAGCAGGGGAGCAGCAGAGAGGGAGAGGGAGAGAGAGACTCCCAAGCAGGCTCCATGCCTCCAGCACAGAACCAGACGCGGGGCTCAAACCCACGAAATATCGAAATCATGACCTGAGCAGAAAGCAAGAGTCAGATGCTTAACCCACTGAGCCACCCAGGTGCCTCTTCCTTTTGTCTTTTGGAAGATATCTTTTGACTTTGTGGATTCTACTGTATTTTATTTATAATTTTATTAATTTCTGCTCAGATTATCACTATTTCCTCTCCTCTGTGGTCTTTGGATTTATTCTATGGTTCTTTTTCTAACTTTTCAGTTGGAAGCTTAGCCCATTAATTTTTTGGTCATTCTTTTTTCAAATAAATTCCCCACACATTTTTATATTTGGTGCTTTCAATCATTAAATGGTAAGTTCTTAATTGCCATTTCAATCACTTTTCTGACCCATGAGTTATTCAGAAGTGTCTTTTTACGTTCTAAACATATGAAGCTTTTTTAGATATCTTTTGTGATTCACTTCTAATTTACTTGCACCGTGACCAGAAAACATGGTCTGTTTGATATAGACTCTGTGAAATTAATGTAGACTTGCTTCGTACCTTTATCATAAATACTTCATGCTCTTTAGAACAACGTGTATCTTCTGAATTTTAGGTTCAGGGTTCTACGTGTGTTGAATAGGTCAAGATTTCAAATTTGTGGTCCAAGTATTTTATATCTTTTTTAATATTTTGTCTCCAACAGCTCTCAGTTCCTGAAGAGGAGTATTAAAATCCCCTGCCATGAGGCTGAATTTGTCCATTTCTCTTTACGATGCCATCAGCTGCTGCTTTATGTACACTGAAGCTATGTCATTAGGGGTGAACAAGTTTCTAGACAGTCCTAGTAATTCATATTTTTAACAGTGTGTAGTGGCTCTCTTTCTTGCAAACACTTTTTACCTTAAAATATACTTTCTTCTGATATAAAATTGCTATAGAAGCTTCCTCTGGGTTAATAATACCCAAATATCTATCTTTTTCTGTCTTCTGGCTTCTCTGTGTTGTCTTGGGTATGTTCCATATAACTTTGCAATTTCTGGTTATTTCTAGTCAGTCTGAAAACACCTGTCTTTTCATTTGTAAATATACCTCATTTAATTACTTGTGTAATTACTTAGATAATTATTTTGTAATGATATCACTTTTATGTGATTGAACCGTATAATTTGTGCTTTCTGTTGGTCTTGCTCATTTTGCATCTTCTTTTTCTTTTTTTCTGTCTCCATGAGATTGATTGAGAGAAAATTTCCATTGTTTTATATATCCTGTTATACACTCCATTTTCTTTCTTCCAGTAGTTATCCTTAAACTATTAACATGAATAGGTGACTGGAAATTCTAATTTTTTATGCCTCTGTGCTTCTCCTGAACAATAAAGGACTTTGGAGCAATTAAACTCTGCTTATTCCCTGCCTGTATAATCTCATGCAATAAGTCAGTAGATTTTTTACAAAGCAAATTAGACATTATTATTATTTTATAGTCAGTGTTTGCTTACCAGTCCTTCTTGAAGCTCAGATCTTCCTTCTGGGATCCATTTCCCTCTTTCTGGAGTACATCATCAAGAAGTCCTTTGTGAATGCTTATTGGTGATAAGCACCTCTCAGTCTGGTTTCCTAAAGACTTCTTTATTGTATCTCCATTTTGCATTGTCATCCACCCCTACAATTCTAGGTTAACAATTATTCTCTCCCGGCTTCCGTTGCTGCCTTGGTGAAGCTGGCTACCAGTCCAATTGCTATTCCTTTGGGCGTGACCTACCTCCTCACCATCTGCTTTGAAGACCTTCCCATCGTCTTCATTGTTCTGCAGTTCGCTTCTTCACATCTAAGTGTGGATTTTGTTTTATTCCTCGTTTATGATTTACTGCACCTCCTGTGTCTCAGAATTCTTGTCTGTTATCAATTTCGGAAAGTTCTACAATATGATCTTCTCATATTGATTTGCCCCATTCTGTCCTTCTGGAGTTCCAGTGGAATGTACATTATACTTTCTTATTCTAGTATCTTAGTCCATTTTTCTTATTAACCATTTCTTGTTCTCTCTGTCTTAATCCTTTACAATTCCTTCACACCTCTACTCCACCTCTCTGATTAATTTTAGCAAACCTGTTAGGAATACTTCAAACTTTTTTTACATTTGATTACTCCAGGACCTGAAGGGATCTAATAATATTATTTGCTTTTTCTGCTCACTCTCACTGGTTGTGGATTGTTTCTTCCTACATCTGATAATTTCTTGTTTAGAAATTATATTTGGTTTCCTTCTGGACTTCTTTTATTGATGGCTGGGTCTTTTTGTAATGAGGTGGCCCTTAGAGGCTTAATTAACTAAGAGGCCTTAGTTCCAACCTCTCCTCCTGTCTCAATCAAGACCTAACCTACCACTCCCAAAGCAACCGAAACCCTAGTTTGTGGGCAGCCTACTCATTAGCTTATCATTGAGCATTTGCTTACCACTCTGGCTTTGGACTCTCTTTTTGTCTTAGTCCCCTAGTCAGTTCGTCTTACTCTCTTATGAGCTCAACAATGCACTAAATTTATGTTATTATGGCCTGGGTTCTCCTAAATGCAAGACACGAGAGTCTTGTGTGCAGGTAGTTTATTTGGGATGTGATCCCAGGGGACAAAAAAAAAGAGACCAAGGAAGGAAGAAAACCAACATTAAAAGCCATGCCTAAACAACAACAAAAAGGGCTCATAGATAAAACAGATTGTGGTTGCCAGAGGTGAGGGGTGGAGGGGTGCAGGGGTGGGGGAAACAGGGAAAGGGGATCGACCAGTTATAAACTAACTCAGTCCTGGGCATGTGATGTGCAGCATGGTGACTGTAGTCAATAATACTGTACTGCACATTTGAAAGCTACCAAGAGAGTACATCTTAAAAGTACTGGTCACAAGAAAAATACGTTCTGTAACTATGTGTGATGATGGATGTTAACTTAGACTTACTGTGGTGATCATTTCACAATGTATACAAATATTGAACTTGAAAAGACTCATTATAGAGCTAGTCACTGTTCCCGATGACTTACTCTCAACCGTTCTGGGTTCTTATGAAATGCATCTGAGATATGTCTCATTTCACCACTCATATCTCCTATGCTTTCCATTAAGTCCAGTCCATCACAGCATTCCCTTCATGGTGGTGGCTGGCAGTCATCTCTATGAAGACTTAATACAGGTCAGTAAGTGAAACAAGCTATGGTCTCTTCTGTTGCATCTGTTTCCTAGAAGGTCACTGAGAATCAGCATCTTCCTCCTCTAATTCTCATTCCAGACTTTCTGTACCTCTGCTGGGACCCTTACCAGGCTAGGTTGCTTCCACAGTGGTGTAACCTGACCTTCCTCCCTCATGGCCTGACTCTTGGTTGCTTCGCCTGGGTTAACCCATGATGCCTACAACTGCCCATTTGTTGCCATGGCGGGGCATAGAAGCCCCAAAAGATGCCCAGTGAACCCCTGCATCTTAGGCATACTCCCTTTTTTGCCCCCACGCTACAGGAACAATTCTAGCTCCTTATGATAACCAAGATCAATATCTCCTACCAGAACAGTAACTCCTCCCCTTGCCTATTGGCCTATGGCCACAGGACTCTCAGAGTGACTAGATGGTAGTTGTAGCTTCAAGCTCAGTGGAACCATTACAGTGAGTCAGGGCCTCTAATCCGGCAAAGTTCAAGGTTTCACAGGAAGCATGAATTATGAGTGGGTCACTGAGAGTGTTGGTAAAAGGTTGTAGTTCTACTTCTACTGTGTGGTTCCTAGACCAATATACTTTGGCTATTGTTTACACAGTACCACCCACCTAAACCAGTAGTTTGAGCTGAGAGCTGACTTTGGTCACCAGAGCCTGGGGGCAGTGGAGGGATGGTGTGAGTGGACCTTGGGGAACACAGCATAATTTTGTGAGGCATCTGCCTTACGTGAAATTTTAACAGGCACACAATCCAGAAGAAGCTTCTGTCCTCTAGTAAGAGGGATGGGGCTGCTTCTACCAGCCCAGATGGTTCCAGGAAGTCTAGAGGTTCTAAAGATTCAATCTTGCCAATGCAAATATCTCTATCTCAGATTCCAGACCCCACTTGTTTCACGTCAGGGCCCGACTTTGATATGAGACACCGTTGCGGCTATGCCTTCAGTGTCCTCTGTCACTCTGCCACAGTCTTCATAATTATTTTTGCCCCAAACTGATAAGCACTAAATTTACCACATATCTCATGCTTGTCCACCGCATGTCAGAATCCTAGTTAGTATGATGCTACTGCATGCCTCGATGGTCATTCTCAATGTAGACTAGCAAAGGAGTCCTTATTGCTGTCTAATGAAATAGTGACCCAGTCAAAATCGCATCCTGAGGATCTGCTTACTTCTAGAACTGCATGGAATCCCCTGAAAGCAGTCTGAAGAGGAAAAAACAAACAAAAATAAAATGCAAAAAAAAAAATCAAAAAAACTTGTGTTCAGGGAGTTTATCAGACAAGTGATCCCAAGAATCAGTTATATGGAAGGGAGTTGAAGAACAGGAAAGGAAGGAAAACTAATGATGGAGGCATTAGAGAGTTGGCCACTGCTAAGGGTGAATAGTATTGGATCCTACTAGGTCTTTTCGAAGAGCCTTTTGTGGGATGCATCTCAGATATGTCCTCCTGGAAGAAGAAAGGGAAAATCTCTTTATACACTGGCCTCCATTTCCTTTTGGCCAAACGTGGTCTCATGAGTTTTACCTCCCCCACTCTTCCAGAGTTCCTGTAGGTAGTCCATGCCGTGCTATCCCATGCTCCTTCAGGAGGGAAAACCAGAGACACCCAGAGAAGAACTGAGATGAGGTGCTGTCTGGCTATACTGAAGGAAAGCCAGTCAAGCCTCATGAAATTGATCGCTGCCCCAGCAGCCAGAGCAAATGACGATACCAAGAGGATCCACAGATATCCACAAGCAGATATTAGTTCTGTATTTCACAGAGGTTTTAAATGTTTGAGTCAAGAGCTGTTTTTGTCTTAGAATAACCAGTCCTTCCATACATCTGGAAGGGGAACAATGGCACTGCTCCCTGTATCTATGGAGTAGAATGAAGAAACTGTGTGATGGGAAAGCATCCAGCCCAGTGTTGGCTCTACCCCCTACGCAGGTTACTTAGTTCCTGTGAGCCCCATTTCCCCATCTATTAAGGGGAATAATAAGAAATGCATTACCCCTCTTATGGGGCAGGAATCAGAGAGATTGTGGATATAAAAGCATTTTATAAACTGCAAAATGACACAACAATATAATTTATGATGAGGGCAAACATTAACGCTTATTCTTTCTGGCCTGGCTGGTCTCTGCACCCATCCCCAAAACCATAACTATGCTGAGTCCGGAGCTTTTGATAAGAAAAAAAAAATGACATGGGATACATGCTTGAGAGAAATAAGGAAAAAATAATTATCCAGCTATGATGGCATTCTTTAAAATGAAGCAGATACGTTGTGGTGGTACGCTTTTGCCACGTAAAATGTAGCCAGGGGCAAGATGTGGAAAAATTGGAACCCTACGCACTGTTGGTGGGAATGTAAAATAGGGCAGCTGCTATAGAAAATAGTGTGGCAACTCCTCAAAAAAAAAATAGAATTACTATATGATTTAGCAATTCTACATCAATGTACATATACCCTAAGAATTGAAAGCAGGGACCGAAGGAGGTCTTTGTACACCCCTGTTCACAGTAACAATATTCAAAATAGCAAAAAGGTAGAAACAATCCAAGTATGAACTGACAGATGAATAGATAAACCAAATGTAGTGCATACATATAACAGATTATCATTCAGGCCTTTAAAAAGAAGGAAATTCTAGGGACACCTGGATGGCTCAGTTGGTTAAGCATCTGACTGCAGCTCAGGTCATGACCTCACGGTCCGTGAGTTCAAGAGCTGGGTCGGGCTCTGTGCTGACAGCTCAGAGCCCGGAGCCTGCTTCAGAGTCTGTGTCTCCCTCTCTCTCTGCCCCTCCCCCACTCATCCTCTGTCTCTCAAAAATGAATAAAAGTTAAAAAGTCTTTAAAAAAAGAAAAAGGAAGGAAATTCTGACACATCCTGTAAGATGGAAAAATCTTCTGAAATAAATCAGTCACCAAAGGACGAATACTGTATGGGGTACACTCCACTTATATGAGGTACCCAGCGTAGTCAGACTCATAGGGACCGAAAGCAGAATGGTGGTTGTCAGAGGCTGGGGGGAAGATGTGAGATGTTGTTTTTGGTTTGGTTTTGTTTTGGGGGGTTTTTTGGTTTTGGGGGTTTTGGGGGGGGTTTTGCGGTGTTGTTATTTAATGGGAACAGAGTTTTGGGTTTGCAAGATGAAAAAAAAGAGTTCTGACATGGACGGGGGTAATGGTGGTATACCAGTGTGAGTGTACTTACTGCCATGAAACTATACACGTAAAAATGCTTAAGATGATCAATTCTATGTTACATTTTACCACAATTTTTTCAAATGTAACCAATGATCCAAATAATACAAGAAGCAAAGGGAGGTTCTTCCTAACTAGAGCACCCACTGCATCAAGGATCAACGGGATCCTCCCTGTCTCCTTCCCAGGCCAGGTGACCCAAGGCTTGCTAGGCTTTTTGGCCTGCTTCTGCGTAAGGCTAGGGTGGTGTGTGCAGACACTGTCCTCTTGTGACAGGGACCGTACGTCCGTTCCTGAGCACGCTGCCCAGCTCCTAGGCCAGTCACCACACAAAGCCTAAGGGCCCCATGCGAGAGGCTCTGGACTCCCCCCGCTGCTCCTTACCTCTCTGCCATTGCCCCGCAGTACTGACCTGGCTCTGGGGAAACCTATCCCCAGCAGGGAAGGCATAGCTGGAAGACTGCGAGACAGACTTCTCGGTCTTCTGACAGACTCTCCCAGAACTGGCCTTAACTCGTCCATCTTTCTCTCCTTAGTGTGGCTCACTGAACACTGCCTGCGGTTTTTAAACACTAACAACAACACCTCGCTTCAGTGTAGATCACAGAGTCGGCTGCTGTTCTTGAAACCTGCTATGATTTACACTTGGCTGTAAGATCCAGGAGTTTAAAGACTTCATGTTTTCTTCTAAAATTGGATTCGAGTTGACTCTACTGCCCTTAATATCCTAAAACTCAGTGACTGAGTTTTGCCCCAAATATGCCCCTTCTCTTCTTGTGTTCTCCCTGAAAGACCGTTTTTCCTCCAATCTGAGACTGCTCAAATGATGCAAATGGTACAAAAAACATAATTCTGTCCCTAGACCCAAGATTAATTCCCTCAGGCAATTTTATTTGGAATGGCTAATACAGTGATAAAATATAAATGACCACGATGCTCTTGATTCTATTTGAATTTCTAATGCATTATGAGTCTCTTGAGAATTTGACATTCATTTAGGGTTATAACCAAAATATATCAAAAGGTGTGTTTTTTGCCTCTGTTTGCTTGTTTTATGTACCTACGGTGGAATAAACTTCAATTATTATGGTGAAGCCTACTGAAAAATGTGTACGTAAATTGTAACACAATCTATAGCCTACAAAGAAACCTTCTCAGGGAGTAGATGAAACCAGCATTTGATACTGGATCTCAGAAAGGCGTTTCTCTGGAGAGCAGAAAATATTGACCAAAAAGTCAATCATGATTATAAAATCTGCACGATGCTGGTACATAAATCAATTCTATTCCTGCAGCTTGACCAGTCTGGCCCATGAAAGTCTTTTTCTTCTGTGATGAGGCATTCATTTCTCCACAGATGGTTGCTGAGCCCCTACGATGGCCACAGCACAGCAAGAGGACCGCATGACACGGTCCCTTCTCTCAGGGACTTCACACTGTAGGAAATTACAGGTTGTGCCAGGACTGTGCATATGACAGTGTCCTCCACTGGTCCCTGGTATGCCTGACTGAGCTTCAGGTTATGGGTCTCAGAAGGAAGGGAAAGTGAAGGATCCCCAGGTGGAAAAGAGCTAACTGTACCTTTATGTTCATACATGTTTTCTAATTTCAAGGGTGCATGTCAAGCTTTGTTTTAATTTTGGGGTGAGGGGTAGCCTTTCTTTCCCAGAACTGACATACATAATCTGTTATATGTATATATTATATATTATACACATACACACATACGTATGTATACTACATACATGGGGTATACATACATATGTGTATGTGTACATATTTATGTTGTGACACAATTGGAGAGAGAAAAAGAGATACAACTAAAAAGCCTGTTTTAATTTATACTTCTGCTATCAATGCCAAGAAAAGCTATTTCACTTTCTTTTAATCTCCTTTTTTTTTTATGTTTATTTTTGAGAGAGAGAGAGACAGAGCTTGAGTGGGGGAGGGGCAGAGAGAGAGGGAGACACAGAATCCGAAGCAGGCTCCAGGCTCTTAGCTGTCAGCACAGAGCCCAACACGGGGCTTGAACTCACCAGAAACACTCAGAACACGAGATCATGACCTGAGCCAAAGTCGGACCCTTAACCGACTGAGCCAGCCAGGTGCCCCTATTTTATCATATTTTTAAATATAACTCTGAAAAATACAAAAGAATATATGAAACGTGTTCACATGTTATGAAACAAAATAGCACACATGAACCCATAACCCAGTCAATAACTTGCATCCATCCACGAGCAACTCCACTCTCCTCATCCTTACTGCACGCCCCACCCCAGGGAAACTGTATCCTGAATTTTAGATCTATTATTCTCTTGTCTTTCTTTTAAAATGATTTTTTTCAAATCTGTGTACATAACTGAATATTGTATCAGTGAGTTTGGGTTTTAGTTTTATAAAAATAGTACATCACTTAATGGGGTTCTGCAACTTGCTATTTTCACTCAATGTTATGTTGGTAAGATTCATCTGTCATGGCACATCATTGAGTTTGTCCATTTTCACTGCTATAAAATATTCCATTCTTTTCTAGTGGATCGTTTTCAGCTTTGTTATTATGATTCCATATGAGCATCTCATAAAAATCACTTCATATATCAAAAACCGGTCAAGATAATGCCAAATATTTTTCCAATGCAACAGTGGAAACACTGGCTGTAAAAGGCACATTCCCACCAGCAATATATAATGTACCCTATTTATCCTCATTCTCTTTAACGCTTTTTTTAAAAAATGTTTATTTATTTTGAGAGAGAGAGAGAGATGGAGCATGAGCAGGGTAGGGGCACAGAGAGAGGCAGACACAGAATCTGTAGCAGGCTCCAGGCTCTGAGCTGTCAGCACAGAACCTGATGTGGGGCTTGAACCCATGACCGAGATCATGACCTGAGCCAAAGTCGGACGCTCAACTAATGGAGCCACCTAGATGCCCCTCCCTAACATGTGGCATGGTGAAACTTCATTGTTGGCAAGCTGGTGGCTATAAAATCATATCTAACTGTGGTCTTACATGGTGTTTCCCTGATGACTAATGAAGCAGATTATTTCTTCTTACAGTTATGTACCTTACATGTTTTCTCTTCTGTGAAATATCAGTTCACATCTTTTGCCCATTTTTCAATTGTATTTAATTATCTAATGTATTTGTAGAAGTTCGTTGCATATTCTAGGTATTAATCCTTTGTTGATTATTTTTTGTTAATTTTTTTAATGTTTATTTTTGAGGGAGAGAGAGAGCATGAGCGAGGGAGGGGCAGAGAAAGAGGGAGACACAGAATCCAAAGCAGACTCCAGGCTTTGAGCTGTCAGTACAGAGCCTGACATGGGGCTCAAGCTCATAAACAGTGAGATCATGACCTGAACCGAAGTCAGACGCTTAACTGACTGAGCTACCCAGGTATCCCAATCCTTTCTCGATTATATATATTACAAATATGTTCTCCCAGTGAACGACTTGATTTTTATTTGGTTTATGGTATTTGTTGAAAAAGTCTTGAGTGTAAAGTAGTCAAATGTATCAGCTCTCTTTTCATGAGTGTCTGTGTCTTGTTTTAAAAATTGTGATGTTAGAAAGATATTCTCCTATATTTTGTTCTAAACTATTAAAGCTCTGCCTTTCATATTTTAAGTACTGGAATTGATTTTTGTATTTTGTGTGAGATGGGAATCCAGTTTTAATTTTATCTATGTGGATTCTAAGATGTTCAAGAACTATATATTAAATCGTTCCGTCTTCCCTCAATTATCTGCAATGCCACTTCGGTTATATATCAGAGTTCCATGAGTATGTGGGCTTCTTTGTAAAGTCCTTATTTTGTTCTACTGGCCGTTTTGTCTTTCCCTCTACCAATAGCCAATACACAAATGCTACAGATTTAGAATAAATTTTTCTATCAGCCAGAGCAAATCCATCTACTTAATGCTTCTTAACTATTTTTGACCCTTTTCTCTTCCATGTAAATGATAATACCAACCTCTCGATTTCATTGAAAATCCCTTTTAGCTTTTATTTGGACTTTGGAGAGAATAAGCAACTTCATGATGTTGAGTACTCCTCTCCAAAAACATGAATATCATTCCATTTTCTTGGGTGTTCTCTAATATCCTCCAGTAAGATCTTATGACATTCTGAATATAGATCTTACACATCTTTTATTAGAGTTATTCCTCACGTTACGGGTCTCCAATTGTCTCCAAAAACTTGCACCCTTCTCTTCCTGGGCATAGACCCAACGATTCTATTCACCCCCAAGAGTAATGGTGCAACTTCCAAGTAGCTTCTACTTAAGGAAACATTGCTTGGCCTGAATTCAGCTTTTCCTCACTATTGATCACAACACTGACATGGGAGTGGCGCAGCTTTGACCATTCCGGTGAGTACAGAGCTCTTGGGAATGACCTGGCAACAGAGTGGAAGGAACCTAGGTTTCTAGTTGACCTGTTGAAGCAGAGCTGTCTGAACAGCCTAGACAAGCCAAGCTAGAAACTTCTCTCTTATTTAAGACATGCTATTTGGGTGGGTATTTATTATGGTGTGCCATGTTTTACACACTATTAGATTCTGTTTAGCACACTTTGTTTAGGGGGAATTTGCAGGGCTCAGTCAGTTGAGCATCTGACTTTGGCTCATGTCATGATCTCACAGCTCGTGGGTTTGAGCCCTGTGTGCAGCTCTGTGCTGACAGCTGAGAGTCTAGAGCATGCTTCGGATTCTGTATCACCTCTCTCTACCCCTCCCTATGTCTCTTTCTCTCTCTCTGTCTTTCAAAAATGTTTAAATGTTTAAAAAATTTAGAATACTTTATTTAGGATTTTTACATATATCCTTAGAATGAAAATGAACTATGCTTTTCCTTTATTCTGATGTTCTTGTCTTGATGTCATAAAATCCATTAAGAATATTTCCACTCTTGGGGCGCCTGGGTGGCTTAGTCGGTTAAGCGACTGACTTTCGCTTGGGTCATGATCTCGCGGTTCGTGGGTTCGAGCCCCGCGTCGGGCTCTGTGCTGACTGCCAGCTCAGAGCCTGGAGCCTGTTTCAGTCTGTGACTCCCTCTCTCTCTGACCCTCCCCTGCTCACGCTGTCTCTCTCTCTCTCCTAGAAATAAATAAAACATTAAAAAAATTTAAAAAAAAAAAGAATATTTCCACTCTTCCCATCCTCTGGAAGAGATTACATCAGATGGAATGACCCATTGTTTCTGGAAAAGTTAGTTGAACTCATTTGTAAAACCATCTGGATCTCCTGTTGTTCTCTTTGGGAAGAAGTTTTACTATTAATTGGATTTCTTTAATATTTTTCTTATTGATAAATAATAAGTGCTATTTCATTAAAGTTTTAATTTCCATTTTTTACGTTGCTGAAGAAATCTGTCATCTTTCCATATTTTATTAATTATGGGTTTCCTATTTTGTGGGTTACCAGTTTATTTCCTTTTCCCACTCTGATCATTTAGATTCATTGTACTTCCCCTCCCACTATGGATCCAATACCATTCACAACCCAATGATGTTGTGCTTGGCCATATGACTTGCTTTGCCCAAGAGACTGTTAGCAGACATGACATAAGCAAAGGCTTTCTAGCTCAGTCAGGTGAGCATGCAACTCCTGATCTCAGGATCATAAGTTCGATCCCTATGTCGGGTGTAGAGATTACTAAAAATAAACAAACTTTCAAAAAATTAAAACAAACAAGCAAAAAAAAAAAAAGACAGAGAAACCTAAAACTAAGAAGGGGCCTTGGTGTCAATATGGAAGATTTTTTTAAAGTATGTTTATTTATTTTTGAGAAAGATGGGGAGAGAAGGAGAGCATGAGTGGGGGAGGGGCAGAGGGAGAGGGAGACAAAGGATCCTAAGCAGGCTCTGCACTATCAGCAGCAGAACCCAGTTCAGGGCTTGAATTCACAAACCTCGAGATCATGACTGGAGCCAAGGGAAATCATTGTCTTAGAGTAATGACTGACCCTTGGAATAGACATGTACTCAAACTGCATCCAGGAGCCAAGCCCCATGAACTTGCACCCTAAAGCAGAGTCACCTAGCCAGGTCCAACCTAAACCAGTCAAATTAGAGTTGAGCAGCAGACTTATGTGACAATTAATGCTATTGTTAGCCACTGAGTTTTAAGGGGATTTGTTATGAAGTATTATTGTGGTAATAGCTGACTGATGCATCTATTTAATTTAGTTTACTGTGGTAACTATTCCTCCTGTGCTAGAGTTTGTCTGGCATTTTGGTGATGTTTCTTATTTTTCTTTTAAGTTTATTTATTTAATTTGAAAGAGAAAACACTTGCAAGCCAGGGAGGGGCAGAGAGATAGATACAGAGAGAGAGAGAGAGAGAGAGAGAGAGAGAGAAAATCCCAAGCAGTTTCCTTGCTGTTAGCATAGAACCCAACACGGGGCTCTATCCCACAAACCATGAGATCATGACTTGAGCTGAAATCAAGACTCAAACACCTAACAGATTGAGCCACCCAGGCACTCCTGGTGTTTCTTTATTTTACATAAGGAAACTCTCATTTTTAGTTAATTTTGTACATTTTTTCCTTGGCTAGCTTGTGCTATTTTTGAACCTAAACGGTCTTTCCCAATTCTGAGATTTAAAAATAATCAATTCCATTTTCTGTTTTTCTAAAACTTAAAAGATATATAATTCCATAATCTATCTGGAATGAAAGAGGTATATTAATCATTCGCGGATCCTCTTTTTTTTTTTTCCTGAGTTCAATATCTGGGAGCCATAAAAATTAATCCTATTTTTAATTGGAAAAATATTTAAATTGAAAATTCATTAAGATTATATAATAGTCACGCTTTCATGTTTGTTTTTGCTTTAAATTTTTAATTAAATTAGCATACCGATGTAACAACTTCCAATTTTTCTGTGTTTAGCCAAGCTGAAATTAAGCTTTCCTTTGCTGTTCCATCCCTCTAGACAATTTATTTTTTTGTTTTTTTTTTAATTTTTTTTTAATGTTTTATTTTTTTCCAGGAGAGAGAGAGAGACAGCGTGAGCAGGGGAGGGTCAGAGAGAGAGGGAGACACAGACTGAAACAGGCTCCAGGCTCTGAGCTGGCAGTCAGCACAGAGCCCGACGCGGGGCTCGAACCCACGGACCGCGAGATCATGACCTAAGCGAAAGTCGGACGCTTAACCGACTAAGCCACCCAGGCGCCCCTCCTCTAGACAATTTAAATGCACTCCGGTGTTCTAGTAATCCACATCTCCTTTCTTTTTTTTTTTTTTTTAATTTATTTCTAGGAGAGAGAGATTGACAACATGAGCAGGGGAGGGTCAGAGAGAGAGGGAGTCACAGACTGAAACAGCTCCAGGCTCTGAGCTGACAGTCAGCACAGAGCCCACGCGGGGCCCGAACCCACGAACTGCGAGATCATGACCTAAGCGAAAGTCGGACGCTTAACCGACTAAGCCACCCAGGCGCCCCCACATCTCCTTTCTTTATTAACCAAAATAATTTAATTGCTTCCAGAAAATTTTTACTACTTCCTGTTCCTGGATTATCATAGGATCCTCTAGTTTGTCCAAGCTGGAATTGAAGGATCCCCATTTCATTGTTAGAAGGACCAGAAAAATGTGTGAATAGCGTTACGATTTTGAAGGCATCCTGGTGTGAGTGGATGTCTGTCCCTTGGTGACTGAATTCTCCCGGATGGCCGTGACTGTTCCCTCCACACCCATAGCAGCGTGTTTGTAGGCCTGGCATTGCACTGTACTTTCGTTTAAATGTTTGTTCATCCCATTTGACTGAGAGACCCCCCATTGGCCGCTACTCATTTTTAGTTTTCTAGCCCCTCCCTTCATACTTGGGTCAGAGAAGATGCTCCGTAAACGTTGGTCGATTGATCAGCTGACTGGAAGTTTGCACTGAGTGACACGAACGTGACAATGGGCTGCCCATTTGGTTGGCTACTTTTCTCTTTCTTTTCTCAGTTAGATCATGACTAGTATTGGATCCATTTACAATCTTGTACCAGCTCCTTCTTTTACGTCACTCACTCTAGGTAGTTACTGGAGGGCCCAAATACCACCGCATCAGAGATAGAAAAGTGGAAATAAATTCGATGATCCCCAGTTTCTTAACTAAGTTATTCCAGCAACGTGGTATATCAGAAAGAGCACCGAACTCGGGCTAAGGGGACTTGAGGGCCCAAGACCAGCTCTTCCCCTTAATTAAGCCCAGCTCCGGAAGGGTCACTTTATTCCTCAGCGCTACAATTTTGCCATCTGCAACTTATAACGTGCCACTGTGTTACACAATCTGTTAAGTCCTTACTAATAGTCTTCTGAGAAACTAATCAGGATTAGAGCCATTCATTAGGCACTCACATTGCATAGCGAAGGACTCGGGGCTTCGGAGTCAGATAGCTCTGGCACTGAGTCCAAATTATCAGTTACGAGATTAACAAATCTTGGGTAAGTTATTTAACCTCAGTGATGCTCGTTTTTCTGTAGGAAGTATAGTACCTCTCTTGCGAAGTTGCTGTGACATTTAAATGAGATAAGTCAGATGAAACTCGTGCCACAGTTCACACATGGTAGAGTCTAGATGGGCTTTCAGTCCTGTTAATGACACCTGTCCTTACACACGAGACACAAAGGATGCTCATCTTTCACCTTCCACTTATGCTCCACACATCTCTCTCCCTCTCTCTCTCTCCCCCAACCCAAAGACAACAGAGGTCCACCAGTTTTAATGGCGTTCTTTCCTATGATTTTGGTACCACCATTGCAAAAAGAGAGTCTATCTTAGAAACAGTGATTTAACAGTTAAATATTAATTTCTTGATGTATTACAAACATTAAGGAAATGTTCCCTAGATAATCCTCCCTATGTCCAGTGAAATGAAAAAGTGCCAGATATGCAATTGGAGTGATTAGGTTCTTTAAATTCTGAACAAAGGTGCTATTGATGTGTAGATGCATTCCAATAATTATTTTTAATGGTAAGGAGTGTTTCATACACAGTAAGTAGCATGACAGGGTGGTACAATAAAACAGAATCACTAACTGTTCAATGTGGTTTCTGCTGTACTTTACCTCTCATTCCTAGATACTAAGGTTTTAAAACAAAACTCACCTGCCTACAAAGCAATTCACTTGGGAATTGGCTATTCAACCCTGCAACAGCCTTCAAAAGCCCAGAAGAAGAACATCGATGATTACTTACTGTCTCAAAGGGATTTTTAATTTCTTGATTTTGGAGCATTTCCTTCAGCCAACGCCTAGACTGCCCAGCAGAGGGCAACAGGACCCACAAGAAAGCACCCAGATGTTTACTGTGTTTTAAAACAAGGCCCTGGTCCAGGGGCAGGACACTCTCTTCCCACCAAGAAGCACACCGGGAGCCACTGCAAAATGAAAATAGGGGCCCCTTGTCCAAAGGCCAGGATGAAAGCTTCTCCTGTCTTCTGCAGTCTCTTTCCTCGTCATGCTGTGTTTTGACATTTAATATCAGCTCCTTCGGACCGAGGGATCCTGGAGGGGTGGTGCAGGCCTCACTGTCTGGACCTGTGACAATGTGCACACGTTTGTCCCTCCTGTCACCAAGCTTGGGCCTGGGTGACCTAGCCCCCAACCCAGGGTGGCGGGAGGCGCCAAGAGGCAGAACTGCACAGGTCCCACTGGCCCATCCGACTTCACACCAACACCACAAACACAATACTATTGAGCATTTTAAGACGACTACTGCGGAGACTTAGGGCCAAGCCGGAGCCCCTTCAGACTGTCAGCCCTGCGGTACTGCACTGGCCACTTACACACCTGTCTGGCGCACTCTCTTCTCCAAGTCCAGACAATGCCAACAACCTAGGGGCCCCTCAATCCAGACTGTGCTGTTGCTTGTGTGCCTTGCAGCTTCCAGAAGCAAAGAGGCAACAGCTCCATCATGGTCCTTCCGCCATCAGGACAGAAACCGCCACCACTGTCCAATCTCTTTGCCTCTTCACTCCAGTCACGTGGGTCTCCATGATGTTTCTTGAACACCCCCAAGCTTACTCTGTTAAGGTCCCTCGGGACCTTCTCCCTTAAATTCCACTTCCCTGGACTGCTCTTGACCCAGACTGGGGACACCCTCCCCTCTTCATTCAGAACTCAATTCAGATGTCTCCTTATCAGGGACCCTTCCTGGGAGCAAAGCCCCCTACCCCCGCCCCAGGTGGACCTGACCCTTTAACCAGCTCTATTTTTTTTTTTTTTTGGAACACTCTCACCTACACCTGATGGATTATGTATTCTCTGACTAGGATGTCCACAGGAGCAGGGTTTTTGGGGGGTTCTGTATCCATGTCCATATCTCTAGCTCCCAGAACAGCACATATAAACACTCAGATATTGAAATGAGGATAAATGTCTTGACCACCCACTGTCTGAAGGCAGCGGTGTCCACTGATGAGACAAAAGAAAAGACCAACCAGCAACGTGAACAGGGCCCGCAGGGCGCACCTGTCAGATCAGCAGACGGGACAGGGAAGGAGGTCTCTTTACCGTACACAGATTTACTCCGAAAGAAGAATGCAGACCTTGCATTGTACCTGTACATTTTCCCATCACCAATCCTGGGTCATATTTACAGTTCCCTTGGAAAGCGACGGCTTCATTCCACTTATAGGTGAAATAACTAACTCCCAGAGATGTAAACGGTCACACAACTTAAAGTCACACAAGTCGCAGTGGCAGAGGCAAATCTAGAAGACCAGGACCCAAGATTCTTGACTTTTAACCCTGGGTTCGTTGCCAAGACCATGCTGTCCTGAACATGTGGTCCCCAACCTAAGCTTCTCATTCTGTCCCAGGGTCAGGAGGCTAGACCCTCTGCCCCCAAGAACCCCTCTTAGTGGCCCACAGCACCCCTAAGAGAGCTCACTCAGCTTGTCTGCAAAGGGAAACCAGACTTGCCTTGGATTCAGTTCAGGATCAATGTGTCAACAATCCTTTATTAATAAGCCCAAGTGTATGATGTTTGTAAGTAACTGCAAATCAAACATCAAGAGAAAATATAGGGGAGTGCACTATGTGTTGTGTAATACTGCAACAGACAGGCATAGTCTAGGTTTTGTGACTAGAGTGTTGGCTTCCTAACTGATCACCCATTTCCAGCCCCCGAGGAGTTCATTGTCCAGCCCTGAGCAAGGCGCTGGTTCCGGACCCATGTACTTGAGCTAATTAGCCTCAACTACATTTCACATGGGGGTTTCCTCTGTAGTAAACTTTAATATTCAGCAGGAGAATAGACACTCTTTATTCCTTTAATTGTGTTTTCCTAATTAAATTGCAAATAGTAATTGCCTCTTAGTCTTGAAAGGAAGACCTTAGATTTCATTATTGAGTTCCTAAGTTTGCATTTTATCTTAACTATTTTTTTTAAAAAAAATTTTAATGTTTTTTTTAAAATTTATTTCTGAGAGAGACAGAGAGACATCATGAGCAGGGGAGGGTCAGAGAGAGAGGGAGACACAGAATCTGAAGCAGGCTCCAGGCTCTGAGCTGTCAACACAGAGCCCAACGCAGGTATCAAATCCACGAACTGTGAGATCATGACTTGAGCCGAAGTCAGACGCTTTACCAACTGAGCCACCCAGATGCCCCTATCTTAACTATTTTTAAAACCTTGGCACAACTAGGTAACCAAATAGACCTTACACCACAGACATATTTCCCATAAATATAAAATGTCTTCTTTGATGGCAATCCTCACAGCATGGTTATCTAATAGTGTTTGATGTATGGTTATTATAAAAAGAACAAGAATAATACCCTTCAGCCTAACTAGACAAAACAAAATGTACCATACCCTTACCTATGAACCACTATGTTTCTTGTTTTCTAATCTTTATTTATCTTTTATTTTGAGTGAGAGAGAAAAAGAGCATAGGAAGGGCAGAGAGAGAGAGAGAGAGAGAGTCAGAGAGAATTCTAAGCAGGTGCTATGCTGTCAGTGCAGAACCCAATGTGGGGCTCAACGTCACCAACCGTGAGATCATGACCTGAGCCAAAATCAAGAGTCAGATGCTTAACCGACCAAGCCACCCAGGTGTCCCCTGTTTCCTAATCTTTTAAAATAGAAGAAATTTCAACTAGTTTTCTCTACTTGAAGGAAGATGATGAAGATTAATTTAACACTCTTGGAATAAACAAAAATTGTATAGAATGAATTTTGACAAGTTAGAAGTACCATATTAATAATATTATTATTTACCATGTAGCTGTCTCATAACAGATTGGCAAAGATGATGAGATTTGTAGAATGTAGAATTTTAAAAGTACAGGAGACCTGAAAGGTGATCTGGCTCAAATTCATTGTATTTTTTTTTAAAGGTGTTTTAATTTTTTAATATTTATTCATTTTTGAGAGAGGGAGAGACGGTGTGAGCAGAGGAGGGGCAAAGAGAGAGGGAGACACAGAACTCTAAGCAGGCTCCAGGCTCTGAGCTGTCAGCCCAGAGCCCAATGTGGGGTTGGAACTCACGAACTGTGAGATCATGACCTGAGCCAAAGTCAGATGCTTAACTGACTGAGCCACTCAGGTGCCCCTCACATTCATTTTAAAGACTGATAAGCAAAAATGCAGAAATAGCTGATTATACCTACTTTAAAGTTTTCCCCTGATAGACTCAGATTTTTTGCTCTGTTTCTTTTAGGTTTCAAGTTTTTATTTATATGCTAATTAGTTAACATATTATAATGCAAGTTTCAGGTGTAGAATTCGATGATTCATCATTTATATACAATATCCAGTGCTCATCAGAACAAATGCCCTCTCTTATAATCATCACCCATTTAGCCCATCCCCTCAGTTCATTCTTTAGAGATAAGAGTCTCTCTTACAGTTTGCCTCCCCTACATTTTTTCTTCCTTTCCCGATGTTCATCTGTTTTGTTTCTTCTATCCCACATGTGCATGAAATCATATGGTATTTGTCTTTCTCTGACTGTCTTACTTCACTTCGCATTATACTTTCTAGCTCCTTCCATGCCATTGCAAATGGCAAGATTTCATTCTTTTTGATGGCTGAGTAATATTCCCTTGTGTGTTTTGTGTGTCTGTGCGTATATGTGTGTGTGTATAATATATACCACATTTTCTTTATCCATTCATCAGCCAATGGACATCTGGCCTCTTTCCATAGTTTGGCTATTGTTGACAGCACTGCTATAAACATTGGGGTGCATGTGCCCCTTGATTTAGTATTTTTGTATCCTTTCGGTAAATACCTAGGAGTGCAATTGCTGGGTCATCGAGTAGTTCTATTTTTTAGTTTTTGAGAAGCCTCCATACTGTTTTCCAGAATGGCTGCACCAGTCTGTGTTCCCAGTAGACAAAGGCTTTATAATAAAGTATCATTTAAGAGGCAATGAAGCCAGCTCTTTACCTCACTTAGAACGAATCACAAGAGTGAGGCAACCAGCACGTCTTAGGAGCTCCAGACGATCTACAGCAGCTTCTTTAATTATTCGTGATAGACCAGGCTTTCCAGATCCTTTGTTATCCTGACCATCCTTGATAAATTTGTAACTGTCAGTATCCTCAAAATCCTAAATTTTCACCACTGTAGGGACTGTGGAGTTGGCGCCCCCTTGAGACCTAGATGGATCTAGTCAATGCAAACCAAAAGTACATCCATTTTCTGAACACCTGCATAACTGAAGGCCCTGGCCTCGCCTGTGTAAACAGCTCTCACAACCAGGGACACTTGTTCTTTTTGTCTGCTCAGTGTCCATCTCTCCCTTTTCCACAACAACACCCCAGGATTCCTTTGGGGAGTTACCACTCTCTCCGTTGGAGAGAACCCTGGAGGGACCCTGTCTGTCCAGACAGCCGGCCCTCCGCTGGCCAAGAGGCAGATGAATGGGAAGTTCTCAACAAATAGATATTGGATGCATGACTGATACACAACTCCCTAAATAATCCATTTGTCAAACCCAAATAACTTGGGATGATAAACTGAAAAACCGGGATTTCTTTTTTGGTTTATTTCTTTATTTAAAAAAAAAGGGGGGGAGGGAAGCTCTGTATCAGGGTCTGCACTGACAGCGTGAAGCCTGCTTGGGATTCTCTCTCTCTCTCTCTCTTTCTGTCACTCTGCCCCTCCCCGGCTTGCTCGCTCTCTCTCTCTCTCTCTCAAAACAAACAAACAAACAAACATTAAAAAAAAAAAAAAAAAGAAAAGGCGGAAAAGAGAGTATTTAAGATCCGGTCCTCACTAACTAAATGCAAGTCCTGTTTTCTGCCAAATTAGCCTCAGAATCGAGCAGCCGGGCAAAGTGTGGAGTGGACCTTGTGACCGAGTGGATGGTTCAGCTCACTGTGCTGGGGGGCAGATGAGCCCCGAGGAGGGCTGCAGCTGTTGTGGCCAGAAGCACCCCCACTCCCAGCCTGACCAGCCAAGGAGAAAGTGGCTCAGAAGAAAGGGTCCATATAGAAATGGCTTCGCGTTTCTGAACTCTCTTTGTAATCCATGCTGAATTTACTGTGGCCCCTACAGCCAGTCTTGGTTTATGACGAATGAGGAGAAAGAGCAAGAAGGGAACGAGATGTGCTCATAGGATTACTGTGGCCAGTGTTTGCAGACGAAGAGAGTCAGATAAATACTGAAGACACAAGCATAGTAAGAAGATGCTCACAGACTTCCCACCTCCAGATCTGATACAAACAAACAAAATGTGAATTGGTAGTGTGATGGATGCCTTTAAAAATCTATAGGGAAGATACAGGGTCAAAGCTCTATATTAAAGAGCAAATGTCATTTGGCTCTTATGCTCACTGATAATGGTTAATGTGAAGTGAATGTCTGTCATGTACCAGACCTGGACTGTGCTGGGTAGTTTGCATGCATTTTCTTATGTGACTGCTATCTGTGGTAGATAGCACTACAATCTCCCATTTTACAAGTGGGGAAAGTGAGGTTTGGAGTGGTATTCAAGGCCACACAGCTAACAAGATTTCAACTGGATAGCAAGAGATGCTAGTCTGGAGAAGGAAATAAAGTAGAGAGGCTAGCGAGTCCATGTACCAGCCCACATTGTGGGCATGAAGGAGAAATTTCTTGAAAAGATTGGGCAAGGAGAAAACCAGAGTGGAGTCTAACAGGATTCAAACTACCCACTGTAGTGGGGACCCAGATGTGTACTGAGCCTTCCCAAGGGGCTGCTGCTCATTTACCATCCAGCTCCCTCTCTGCCAGTTGCTTCAGAATCATTCCCCCTCCACCCTCACCAATAACACCTGTTACCCCTCTGTAGCAGATTAATCTGACCGAGAAACTCATTGCCATGATTTCTGCAGATGTCTCACTAAAAAAAGAACAAGAAGTGTTTTTTTCACTCTGCTCTCAGAAAGTAATCATGTCTTTGAGTCTTGGAAACTTGACTTTATGCTTGAAAATTAGGAACAGGTGTTTGGAGGAGTCCTAAGTTTTAAGGAAGAGGGGTATGATCCCTCGAGCCCCGGGAAGAGCTGGATCCTCTAAAGAGAGGGTCTCAAAAATGCTGTCCCCTGGAGTTCCCCAAGACCCATTTAGTGGTTCCAGGAGATCAAAACTACCTTCACAATAAAATAATCTTCTTTGCCCTTTTTCACATTCATGCTCTCAGTAGTGTACATGGAATTGTCCAGGGGCCGCCTCCTTCATGATATCACAGTAGATCAAAAGCAGAAGCAGATATGAGAATCAAGATATTAAAGTGATTTACAAAAAATGTTTAAAAAATTCTTATCCATTTTTTGGTTTGGAAAAATTAATTTTACCTCAAAAATATTACTTAGTTCAATGTGTGACGGGCTTAATACTTTTTGATGAATTAATAAAGATTTTGGACATTTCTCCATTTTAATTTCTGGTAAATATTGATAACATGAACAAAAGCTCTTTGGAGGGCTCAATATCTTGGGAAACACACGTGATGAATTCCGGGAGTGTTGGAAACCTATTTCCTCATGTCCTAGATACAGCGGGACCCACGTCAGGGTGAGCGGATGTCATTGGGGCTGGAGTCTGAATCCACAAGGCTCAGTCACAGTGAGGGTCTGCTGAGGCCGAGCAGCCATCAGTGGAGAGGCCAGCTGGGTGCGCCGGGCACCATTTCAGCCCGCCTGAGGGGCACGGCAGGGCTGGATGACCACGTGGTGCGATAGAAGCACAACATGTGATATAACGGAAGCAAGTACCCTATGACAATGTAAACTCTGGGATTCTGTGAAAGAATCCAGTACAGGAGGGCACTAGGAGTCCCAATCATCACCAACAGTGACTATGCCACCGACCAGGGAGTGCGGACTCAGAGCCGAGTTGGACTAATTGACTAGTCAATATGGCCAAGGTGATCGGACATCACTGCCTTGATTAGGTACAGTATGGTATGAAAGACTCCATCTGAGCTGCCGGGAGAGTCTCCTGGCTTCTACGACACAAACAGCCATGTTATTATCCTGCCTTCTCCATGGGTCAAGAGTCCAAGCATGGCTTAGTAGAACCTTCTGGACTACCTCTGGAGAAATCCACAATGACAGTGAACTGCAAATACCTCTAGGGACTGAAGACGGCCTCCAACCAAAGGCAAAGAAGAAGCTAAGACCTTCAGGTCTGTAACTGCTAGGAAGTGAATTCTACCAATAATCCTGAAAGCCTGGACTAGAACTTTGAGCTCCAGATCAGAACACAGCCAGGCTGATGCCTTGATTACAACCTCCGGGACCAGAAGGTTCTGTTAAGCCCTGCTTGGACTCCTGACCCATGGAGGAGGCGCGATCATAACTGAGTGTTACTTTAAGCTGCTGAGTCTGTGGTAATTTGTTACACAGCATAGAAATCTAATGGGTGCCTGATGATGAGATTTCCATTTCGGCAGAGGAGATGGGGAGCAGGTGATACCCATATGACTCCATGCTAGGAATGTTCACTGGAAGTGCAGAGATCGCGCCAAGCCTGAGAGGAGAAAGGGGAAAGAGAAGAGTAATGCAACCCGCTACCACCCCAAAATATGCTTTCCTCTCAAGGTGTGATGGGGTAAATAACAACCGGTATAGTATGATTTGAGGAACACAAACAAGCTATTAGTTCAAAAATAGTTGCCTCCCACCCCCGCCCACTGACCTGTCCTGAGATGGAAGATGTCCATCTGCAAGGGGAGGGGATCTTTTAGGTTTTGAAGTCCTGGTTTAAAATGCACAAACCTGAGCCCCAGCCCACCTCCCACTCTCTAAGGCTATATTTTTACCAAGAATATCATCCAAGAGTGCCTCTGGGAACTACTCTTTGAGGACACTGCTTTACCACCTTGAGGAGACATGCCCTGGAATGATGCGGTCAGGCTCCTGGACATGGAACTTACTTGAACAGTCTTTTTTTTTTTTTTAATGTTTTATTTATTTCTGGAGAGAGAGAGAGAGACAGCGTGAGCAGGGAGGGTCAGAGAGAGAGGGAGTCACAGACCGAAACAGGCTCCAGGCTCTGAGCTGGCAGTCAGCACAGAGCCCGACGCAGGGCTCGAACCCACGAACCGCGAGATCGTGACCTAAGCGAAAGTCGGACGCTTAACCGACTAAGCCACCCAGGCGCCCCTACTTGAACAGTCTTGAGGAGAAACTGCCCTCCCCACTCTGTCTCCGGTCCCATCCAGGAGCTGCGTCTGCCTCTACGTCCCCTATCGGGACTTGTTCCCAGGCTTCCGGGCTGCTGCCCAGCCTTCTGCAAGTGTCTGTCCGGCCCGGGAAGAGCGGACAGGCTGTGTCCACCTGGAGCGATTCTCGGCCATGGTCTTGGTCTCCTCACTGGATTCCTTACGCCTGAGAGTGCCATGCCTGACACACGCAGATCAGTCCCTCCAGCTCCTTGAGCAGAAGCTTTGAGCCCAGGTTCTAGAATGGGAGACACTGCCCCAGAGAAGGCCTGGGGGTCTGAGCCAGCACGGAGAGTCCATGAACGCCTGGCACTGGGCTGAACTGTCCGACACGTCAGTTTGCCTCTGACAGCCCTGGCCCTCCGCGGACCTGCTTTGATCGCAGCCTCTCCTAGTCATTTACAACAACACCCCCAGGGGAGGCCCCACGCAGCTGCCCTGAAGGGACAACCCAGGATGCCGAGGACATCAGAGGAGTGCTAGTGACTTACCGCCTCCAGACTCACCTCATTTTGCCCTCACTTTCCCTGCTGTACCTGTATTTTGGGGGTCTGTCCAGTGTTTCCTGGAGACAGAGGAGTTCTAACACACAACCGTCTTTCGTATTTCAAACTAAACACAACGGAAGTACCGTCAATGCCGTCTGGTGAAGCAAACCAGACTGGGCTGAGGATTGTACTGGCACCTGCTCACAAGTTTGTTCTATTTTTCCATCCAGAAAACTTGAAGCCACTTCCCCCAAATATCATGACTTGGGATTAATCAGCACTCTGGGGAGAGTTCAGAATTCGAACTGAAAGATTTTTTTTTTTTAATTTTTTTTTTTTAATGTTTTATTTATTTCTAGGAGAGAGAGAGAGACAGCGCGAGCAGGGGAGGGTCAGAGAGAGAGGGAGTCACAGACTGAAACAGGCTCCAGGCTCTGAGCTGGCAGTCAGCACAGAGCCCGACGCGGGGCTCGAACCCACGAACCGCGAGATCATGACCTAAGCGAAAGTCGGACGCTTAACCGACTAAGCCACCCAGGCGCCCCCTGAAAGATTTTTTTTTTCTCAGTATTTTGTGTAATAATAGGCACAGAGTCTTAAAGAAAATGGCATTTGAAAACAGTGGTTGTGAGATGGAGGCATAGGCTCGGCTTGATCTCTCTCTGACCCCAGAGAGAAAATTAGTTGTGTGCTAAGAGGAGAGGAAATTTTTTGCTTCTGAAAATTAATTTAAATTTTGGACAAGAATTAATTTGCTGATGAGGAGACAAAACCATACAGAAAACTCTATGGTTCTATCAGTGACCTCAGAAAAAAATAATAGGGGCACCTGGGTGGCTCAGTGGGTTAAGTGTCACACTTTGGCTCAGGTTCATGAGTTTGAGTCTGATGTTGGGCTCTGTGCTGACAGTTCAGAGCCTGGAGCTGCTTTGGATTCTGTCTCCCTCTCTCTCTCTCTGGGCCTCCCCCTCCCCTCAAAAATAAATAAACAAATAAATAAATAATAGGGCCAGCTGGGTGGCTCAATCTATTGAGCGCCCGACTTTGGCTCAGGTCATGATCTCATGGTTCATGAGTTACAGCCCCACGTGGGGCTCTGTGCTGACAGTGCAGAGCCTGCCTCCAATTCTCTGTCTCCCTCTCCCTCTCTTTGCCCCTCCCCTGCTTGTGCTCTCTCCCTCTCAAAAATAAATAAACATTAAAAATTTTTAAAGAAAAGAAAAAGATAATAAGTTAAACCTTTGCATTTGATTACTAGAACCAGAGAGTTCTTTCTATAGAAAATCACCATTCAAATAAAAAATTGTATGTGACAGGTAGAATTCTCATTTATTGCAAAATCCAAGTCTATGGAATATTCTGTACTAACAATAAAAACACTGGCCGTGTTACATTTTTGTTCCACCTTCAGATCACAGTTATGTATCCTCCTGGTAATCCAGGGAGGCAAATAATATTTGCCAAAGAACCAAACAAGTGAAAAAGAGCCTCAGATTTAGACCTCTCTCCTTGTCCCACATGCTTCCACGCTTTTGTATCTATTCTTGGGCTCCTGGAAATGACCCCAAGGACAGTTTCACCTGGCCCTAACTTAATTTTGTTACCAGGAAGAAATAACAATTTTGAGACAAACCAACACATTTATCTTCAGAAGGAGAGTTATTTTCATTTGTGTCTTTTTCAAAAAAGCTATATAACTTACGACTAAGTTATCCTGTTTGAGTTATTGCCATTTTGTTTTGCTTTGGTCTCTTTTCCTTTCTTCTGAGCCTCCCCATCCACGGTACTCTGGGACAGAATGAATCATTGGCACAGAGACGTCAGGCCACTAATGGGCAGTTCTAGTCAACAACTGCCCCCAGGTCATGAAACTTATTAATTACTGAGGGTTAACAGTACATTTTATTGTCGAGGATCTAAATCCTGCCCATTCACGTCATGCCTACTGGAGATTACTTGCTGTCTGGTTATGTTCTTCCAGACTGAGAAGAACAGGCTTTGGCCCCACAAGGCCTAGTGAAGTACCTGGCACACAGTAGATACTCAATACATGTGTGGACAAATCTAAGTGGGTTGGATTGCAAAGTCCTAGGCCCTGCCAATCCAGGAATAACCAAGGAGACCACATGAGGTATTCCATATTGCCCAGCCAACCAAGCATCCCTGGCTGTTACTCCCACTTGGGCTGGTTCTCCTCACAGACCCCCAGTCAGTTCCTTTGCCTAGGCTGCCCCCACAAGTGCCCTGCCCTACCCACTTCCCTCTTCTGTTGACCAGACGATGAGAAGACAGGAGGCCAGAAAGGGGCTGGGAGTAACCAAAGAGGGTTCCACCAACATTAAAATGGCTCATCCTGGCCTGTTTGCATCCAGAACTGGCCTTCCGGTATCCAGAACTGAATATTCTTGTAGTGGTTGTCAGTCATTTATAATATCAAGGTGTATACGACCCACTTTAGAGGAAAACAGTGTACTCAACTAAAATATTTCTATTGCTGGTCAATATTGAAACTTGAATTTATATAGAGCTATAATCAATGGTTTATACTATCAACTATGAATGTGCTCATTTTTTTCTGACTATAATCTGTATACTTGCAACATTAATCATCACAGAGAGCTTTATTATTGTTTGCTTAACATTTGCTACGCGTTGGTTAATTAGGTTGCTTCATTCATGGGCTTCCGTGAATTGTGCTATGATAAACATACTTATGTAAATTGCCTTTTTGTATTTTATTATTCCTTAGAATCTTTCCCTGCAGACTATAGTCCTAGTAATAAGATATTAGCAGGGCAAAAGAATGAACTGGTATGCACACACATACACACAGCCATGTTGTTTTATGGAAGGGTGAGATCAAATTGTTGGTTTCTATTTGGCAACTTTTTTAACACAAGAATTTAAAATATCTTACTTTCAAAAACTTGAGGTTTTAGAATTTAGGGACTGAAATGGAAGTCTTTTTAGAGGTCATTTAGACCAAAGGTGCCTTCTTCATCACAATTTTTTGTTACCACAATCTTTTGTGATATTTAGTTTTAGTTGAAGTGTATGAAGAAAAGCCATACTCATACAAATACGTAGTTATAAAATGATGAGTATTTTAATCTTTTCAGACAATTGTGGGCATTCTCTTTGACACTACAGCGAAAGGTAACAAATGATTAGTTACACTGTAGAGTTTGAAACTACTCAGTGAAATTTTCAAACTCTGTTATATTCAAATTCATTAGTCTGTCTTGTACTTTGAATGCTATTTTTACTCAGGCATGATTTTATAACATCATGCATCAATCAGTTGGAGATTTTTGGTTCACTAGTAACAGAGATCCTTCAAATGTAGACACATTTAATACATAATTTAAAAAGTCACATGGGGGGGTGCCTGGGTGGCTCAGTCCGTTGAGTGACTGACTCTTGATTTCAGCTCAGGTCATGATCCCAGGGTCTTGGGATCGAGCCCCATGTCAGGCTCTGCACTGATTGTGTGGAGCCTGCTTGGGATTCTCTCTCTCTTCTTCTCTCTGCCCCTCCCCTGCTCTCTCTCTCTCTCAAAATAAATAAAATAAACTTTAAAAAAGATCTTTAAAATCACATTGGCCCAGGACCAGATGGCTTCACTAGAGTATTCAATCAAACATTTAAGGAAAAATGAACACCAGTTCTTCTCAAAAAAAAAAAAAAAAAATCAAAAAGGAAAAAACATTTCCAAACTAATTTTATGAGGCCAGCATTACCATAACAAGATCCAACAAAGATGCTACAAAAAAGGGAAACTACAGATCAATATCTATGATGAATATTGATGCAAAAATCCTCAACAAAATACTAGCAAAACAAATTCAACACACATTTAAAAGAGCATACACCATGACCAAGTGGGATTTATTCCTGGAATGCAAAGATGGTAAAATCAACCACTGTAACATGCCACATTATCAGAATGAAGGACAAAACCACAGAAACATCTCAAGTGATACAGAGAAAGCACATGACAAAATTCAACAGCCTTTCATTATAAAAATACTCAACAAACACTAAAGAGAGGAAATTACCTCAACATGATAAAGGGTATATATGGAAATCCCATAGGTAATGTCATACTCAATGGTGAAAAACTGAAAGCTTTCTCTCTAAGATCATGAACACGGCAAAGATGCCCACTCCTGCCACTTCTTTTCAACACAACACTAGATGTCCTTGTAAAAGCGATTACTCAAGAAAAAGAAGTAAAAGTCATCCAAATTAGGAAGGAAAAACTAAAATCATCTGTGTCTGCAAATAATATGGCCTTAATATAAGAAATGCACAATACACCTGTTAAAACTAGTAAACAGGGGCACCTGCTGTTAAGTTGGGTAAGTGTCCAACTGCAGCTCAGGTCACGATTTCATGGCTCATGAGTTAGAGCCCCGGATTGGGCTCTGTGCTAACAGCTCAGAGCCTGGAGCCTGCTTCAGATTCTGCATCTCCCTCTCTCTCTGCCCCTCCCCCACTCATGCTCTGGCTCTCTCTCTCTCTCAAAAATAAACATTAAAAAGAAAACTGGAGTGCCTGGGTGGCTCAGTTGGTTAAGCATCCAACTTCAGCTCAAGTTATGATCTCATGGTCTGTGAGTTCGAGCCCCTCGTTGGGCTCTGTGCTGACAGCTCAGAGCATGGAGTCTGCTTCAGATTCTGGGTCTCCCCTCACTCTGCTCCTCCCCTACTCACTCTGTCTCTCAAAAATAAATAAATGTAAAAAATTTTTAATAGAAAAAACTAATAAACAGATTCAGCAAAGTTGTAGGATTTACAAAATCAACATGCAAAAATCAGGTGCATTTCTATATACTAACATTTCTATACATTTGTATACACAAATGAACAACTCAAAAAATTTAAGAAAATTTCATTTACAATAGCATCAAAAAGAATAAAATATTGAGGAGTAAATTTTTAAAAGAATGTAAAAGACTTGTACACTAAAAACTGAAAAAAAATGCTAGAAGAAATTTAAACAGACACAAAGAAATGGAAAGACATTCTATGCTCCTGGATTGGACAGCTTAATATTGTTAAAATGTCTGTACTATCTTTAACTGACTGAGCCACCCAGGCTCTGCAAAATGTCTGTACTATCCAAAGCAACCTATAGTTCAATGCAATCCTTATCAAAATCTGAATTTTTTTTTTTGCAGAAATAGGGGAAAAAATCCTAAACTTCATATGGAATCTCAAAGGATCCCAAATACCAAAAACAATCATGGGGGTAAAAGAAAGCAGGAGGCCTCACACTTCCTGACTTCAAAATATTACAAAGATACAGTAATCAAAATAGTATGGTACTGACATAAGGACAGACATATAGACCAATAGAATAGAATAGACAGCCCAGAAATAATCCCCCACATATATGATCTTCAACAATGGAGAAAAGATAGTTTCTTCAACAAATGGTGTTGAAAAATTTGGATGCTCACACGCCAAAAATTAAAAATAAGAAAGTTGGATCCTTAGCTTATACCATCCATAAAAATAACTAAAGATTGATTAAAGAGCTAAATATAAAACCTGAAAGTATAAAATTACCAGAAGAAAACATAGGGTAAAGAAAACAAATTTTTAAAAGCCTCATGACATTGGATTGGATATGAAACCAAAAGCATAGGCAATAAAAGCAAAACAAAATAAAACAAAAAGGTAATTAGAACTACATCAAAATTTAAAGCTTCTGTGTGTCAAAAACAGCAATCAGCAATCAAGAGAGTGGAAAGACAACCTGTTGAATGGGAGAAAATATTTGCAAAGTATGTATCTGACAAGGGGTTAACAACCAACATACGTAAAGAACCCCTACGATTCAACAACATAAAAACAAGAGACCAAATTTTAAAATATGCAAAGGACTCGAGCAGACATTTCTCCAAAGCTAATATACAAATGGCCAACAAGCATATGAAAAAAAAATCAACATCACAGATCATCAGGGAAATGTAGATCGAAACCACAATGAGATATCACCTCACATCCAGTAGGATGGTTACTATTTTAAAAAAATGGAAAATAAGTGTTGGCCAAGAATCTGAAGACACTGGAACACGTGTGCATGCTGGAAGAAATGCAAAATGGTGCAACCACTATGGAAAATAGGATAGTAGCTCCTCAAGGAATTAAAAATAGAATTACCATGTGATCTAACATTCCATTTCTGGGTGTACATCCAAAAGAATTGAAAATAAGATTTTGAAGAAACATATTCATTGCAGCACTCTTCACACTGAAAATACTATCAGTTGTTTGCTTTGAAATAAAAGGCTCACTTTATCCTTTTTCAAGAATATGAAATATTCCAGGGTGCCTGGGTGGCTCAGTCAGTTGAGCATCTGGCTCTTAATTCAGATCACATCATGTCCCAGAGTTATGACATCAAGTCTGTGCTCAGCATGGAGCCTGTTGAAGATTCTCTTTCTCTCTTCCTCTGCTCCTCCCCTTCTCTCTCTCTCTCTCAAAAAAACAAAACAAAAAACAAAAAAAAAAACGATAATAATATGAAATAGTCTGGTATTCAATTAGACTGTTAAGCATTCTTTAAGTAAAACTGGTGTCCCACCAGGGAAAAAAGCAGCTGGTTGAGCTCACATCTCAAACAATTGAAGCACTACTTCACCATCACACTTCAGTGCACAGTAGAAATGCTTTAAATGTATTTCTATTTCATCACAGGGAATATTACAAAGACAGGTAGTCAAGGGCTGGTGTTTGATAAATTCAATTTTTACTGCTTCGTCGAGGACATCCTTAAGAAAAACAGGCATTTTTTGTAGTGGGGGTATATGGCAGTGAGGAATACAGTGGTTACTAGTAAGGTCTGATGCCACTGCCTCATTTCATAGAGTGAGCTGGTTCGTCACTGCTCTTCTACAATATCATAACCATAGTCTTCAGGATTTATAAAGTCAATTTTTCTATGATTCCCATTTAATGCTGACCATAAATAACACTCACCATCACCCATCTTTAGCGGATCAGAAACAGGGATACAGAGCTTGAGAAACTTCCCCCAAAGTCTTCAAGGTTGTCATCTGGCAGGGCCAGCTCTTCTGACCTAAAATCCCACACTTGTTTTCACTGGGAAACATCACCTCCTGCTCCCCGTGACTGCACCTCTCAGAGCCATTCACGTGCAACGTGGTGGAGGAAGCGAGTCTGTCCCAGGGCCCCCTCAGTTCTTTTCCACCCTCCTTGGCAGCAGGGTGCTCACCCCACCCAGGCAGTTCTCCACACCCCTCAGCCGTCTTCTTCCTCCTCTCTTACAGCCCCTCTCCCTCTGCCTCCGTCAAAACCTTAACAGCCGTTCCATGCATGTGAGTTTTACAAAGCACAGTCTCACTTATCATCTCCTTTGAATTAAAAAAAATATTTTTAAGTTTTTAAATTCCGGTAGAGTTAACTTTTTTTTTTTAATCTCCTTTGGATTTTGATCTTCGTACTACTTGGTGAAATAGTTTCTCATTCCCACTTTCCGCAAGGAAAACAATACTCTGAGGTGGTCATTTGCCCAAGTTCATATAGCTCATCTGTCTCACGTCTCCTTTCCTTAAGATTATTCTTATTTCTGGGGCGCCTGGGTGGCTTAGTTGGTTAAGCATCCGACTTCGGCTCAGGTCATAATCTCTCCGTTCATGAGTTTGGGCCCTGCATCGGGCTCTGTGCTGCCAGCTCAGAGCCTGGAGCTGCTTCAGATTCTGTGTCTCCCTCTCTCTCTGACCGTCCCCTGATCACGCTGTCTCTCTCTCTCTCTCTCTCTCTCTCTCTCTCAGAAATAAATAAAACATTAAAATTTTTTTAAAAAGATCATTTCTATCTCTAATAGACTAATTTATAAGGAGGTTCAAAGGATGGATAACTCCTTTACACGTTCCTTCCAAGAACATGTATTAGTTTTATAAAACAGAGTTAAAAAAAAAAAAAAAGCACCTATATCTAAGAAATAACTCCCTGATCTTGCCTATCCTTATCATCCACGCCTCTCTGGGAGGGTAACTACAGAGACAATGAACCTGAGTGATGGAGAAACAGAAATAATCATAAATTTGCACGTGACGGTGTAATGGGTATGAGTTTTTGCAAATTTAAATAAATAAACCTAAATATTTGCACTTAAAATGACAGCATCATCCACTGCGTACCTTTCACCTCGCGATGACATCTGAACGAGGTATGTGTCCTCCTAGGAAGCCCCAACCCTCAAGGTCAACATAGGATGTATGTTCGGTCGGATGCATGCAAGAGTATTACCAGGAGTTGGTTGAACAGAATTTAATAACCATGTTCCTTTAATAACCCCAGACCAATCTGTAGGATAACTAAATGCTCAATTCCGAGCAAACCACGAAGATTTCAAAGAAAAAAAAGCCTATGAGCCTAAACCTGGAAGGCCAGAGCCTTTGAAGTTCTTTTACAAGGCTACGGCCAGGGGAAGGAGGACTTTAAACTGAGGAAACAGGAAGTACCTAGATAAAAAAAAGTTTGTGACATTTCCTAGGGGGGTGGTCTTTCTAGAAGCACTCTTCCAGGAAACCAGCCCTTTCCCACCTAGATGTTGAGGTTTCCTGAGAAAAAATAAATAACTTCTCCCTGTCACGGTGCGGAGGGTCAGCCAGTCAGTAAAAAGCTAAAATAGAATCTGACCCGCTAGATGTTATCAGCGCAAAGGAAGGGGAGGCGCGACTTTGAAGGAAGGGCACGGGAGGGAAGGGCCCCGGGGCCTCGGGAGCCCGCAGAAGGACCACGCAGGGAGAGGGGCTCACTCACGCCCGTGTGCTTCACGGCTGGCCTCCACCGTCCCGGGGAAGAGCACAACCGGCCCTGTAGACGATGCCTGCTCGGGGCATGGGAGAGGACCTCCCGTTAAGACACTGAGCACTGTGCACCGAGCCCTTGAAGTTTACCCATTCTCACCGAATTCCATCCGGTTCCTAGTGGCATCGAAAGGACCGTAGAGCCGTTTTGCGTGGACCACAGCGTCCCCTAGTGGAAGTGGGCTTGAACTGCAACCCTCTGGGCAGTGGGCGGGGCAAGGGCGAGTAAGCTCCAAAGAGGCTGCTAAGACCGAAGACCGTGGCTCCCTTGACCTGTACAATGTTTCCATCTTCCCAACACCGAACCACTTCGTTAAAATACGCTAGCTGCAGCTATGTATACACTACGCTTCCTTTTTAAGATGACCTCCCCCAGCCCCTCGGGTTCAGCTAAAGCGGACTTCCCATGGCATGTAAGGGGCTCCACCCTTCCCCTGGATGCAGATCACTCAGATGTCTCTCGTTCTCCATATTTTACCCTTAAGCTCCTTAGATAGATATCCGTTCCCCAGCTTCTCTTTCCCCTGGAGTCCGCAGCATGCCCTGCCTGCTCGGATCCCGGTGCACCAGCTGGCCGGCTGCCTCCTCTTCCGCGGCCCCTTCTGATGAACCCTGCCGGGCCTGTGACAGAGGCTTGTCTCGCCGGAAACCATCAAGCTTTCTTAGTGATTTTTCTATTTGTCCGAAGCTTCGAATACGTTGCTGGTATTGCAGAGGAGCCCTGTCCAGGCACAAGCAGGGTCGCGAGTGGCCGGACGGTCCACGCTGATCTCTTGCCGGGACAGGGCTCTCTTCTAAACTCGAGGCAAATGAGTGAGCCAGGCAATGGCTCAGCCCTTCCCTAAAAGTGAGAATAATGGAGCAAACGCCTCCCCATGTAGAGCGTTTGTTTCTGAATATGCCTGAGAGCCAGCGTTCTTCCTGAATAAACTTAGTGCTGGTATTTGGAGAGAAGTGAAATTAGTACTCGCCTTCAACCAAGAAATTTGATTTGATGTTTGTAATAGTTAAGAGGTAAAAAGAGATGCTATTTTCCTCCTAATAATTTTATTCCCATACCTGTAGATATTTTTAGAGACCTTTTCCATAGAGAAACTGAGACAAATGTGGAGTTTCTCTGAGGTGTGAAGGAATAGTTAATAATGTCTGCCCAATTCGGAAACATTTAGAGGCTTCACAAAAGAAACCGTGTAATGTTCTTTTGATAATTGTAAAATAAAGGAGGAAACAGCCCTTTATAAATACATAGGATAGAAAAACAAGTCACTGTAGTCTAAATATAAGATACAAGATAACTTTTTTAAACTTCCAGTGTAAAATGTATCTCAGACCAAAGAAAAAAAAATACGGAATTAACCCAAACAATTCTCATCTTAGAATCTTAGATGTCAGAGCTGTGCAGCTTCTGGCAGAGGGTCAGGGTGTGCAGGAAAATGTTACCATCCGTGAGATGGGCTATAAGGTGTGTGAGAGAACTAATGGATGCCTTAAATTTATTTTGCCCCAAAAAATGTTTGTGTTTTGGAGAATTTCTGGAAACTACATTAGATCATTCTAAAAACTAATTCCAGGGCATTGACAGCTAACATAAACACCGCATCCCCCTGGATCAAAGAAACTACCCCATCGAAGAAACGCTAGGCAACTCCAGGAATTCAGTCTCTTTGGGCTATTAAATAAACGCCACCCAAAGAAGAGGGAAGCACTGAATGCTTGGGAAGGAGGTGGCAAATTTGTTTTTAATGCTGAGAATTAAAAAGAATTTTTTTTAAATAACAACAATAATAGTAGTGAATTAACTAGTATTTATTGAGCAGTTTGGATGTCCCAGCACTATGGGCTAAGACTTTTACTGTTTCATTTTAGTCTCACAAAAGTCCTCTAGAGTAGGTGCTATTTTTTTTATGTTTATGATTTCTTTTGCGAGAGAAATAGAGAACAAGCGGGGGAGGGGCAGAGAGAGAGAGGTAGAAAGAATCCCAAGCAGGCTCTGTGCTAACAGAGCCCTGATGCGGGGCTCACACTCATGAACCATGAGATCATGACCCGAGCTAAAATCAAGAGTCAGACGCTTAACCAACTGAGCCACCCAGGTGCCCGTATGGTAGGTCCTATGGTAGCCCCGCTTGACCGTTGAGAAAACTGAAGCACAGGGAGGTCACTACCTTGTCAGCCCAGAGAGGCGGTCTGCACCACGGCCTGTACTCAGCTGGGCCCTGTTGCCTCCTTTTGCGGGCTGTTGAGGGGTTGGCACTTGTCAGCACTTGCTAAGAAGCAGTCTTCCAAGTGTTTTCCAGGTGTTAACTCATTGAATGCTCATGACACGAGCCGGTGAAAATTGCAGGGCTGTAATCCCATATTGCAGATGGGGCACTAGGGCACAGGGAGGCCCAGTAAGCTGCCCGAGGACCCCCAGCTACTGCCACAGTGGAGCTCAGACCCAGGCAATCGGGGCTCAGAAGCCGAAACCATAGTAATCACTTCCTAGCACTACCTCTCGCATAGAAAAAGTAATTGTTTTCAAAGAATTGCCTTTCTGAATTGCACCCTGCAGAAATAAGTCAACGACTGAAAGCAACAGGAAGAATGTTTTCTTTTTTCACATGAATTTCAAACCCAGGAAAGAGTGAAGGAAAACATGGCATGGAATCAGCTACTGGTAATGCCAGCCAGCACGAGTGACATGGTGGGTGGGAGATTTGGCGGGCGGGGGTGGGGGAGGGTGGGGGGGTGCAAATAAGCAACAGGCCATCAGTAAGAAAGAAGCAAAGAAGGACCTGAGCTTCTGTGCCGACCAGGGCCCCCAAATTAATTACTGAATGGAAGAGAAACAGTAAAATAATCAAGTTGTAATACCCAATTCCTCCCACCACAAAAGAAAAAAAAATTTACTCCAGGGCCCTTGAGTTAATCTTCCTTCCAGAGAAGAGTGTATCTGACCCTAGGATTTACTACACGTGTCTGTTCTCTAACAGCGGCATCCATCATAGATGCGACCTGGAGAGAGGTGTTGGGAGAATGAACGGGAATGCATTGTAGACACTGAACGCTACTTTTTTTAATAAACAAATATTTATGAAGTCCTTACAAGTCATTTTGGCTCTTGACTGAACACTGAGGCAGCTGTTTGAGATGAGGGAGTGACTCCTGGTGGTGGCTGTTAGAACTGTGTCCTTCAACTTGAAGGAACTCGCTCCCCCTTCCCACCAACACAGGAATGAAGACCATCCCCAGAAGTTGCGTCCTGGCAGTTCTGTACATGTGGTTGATGCATTACACTATCAGATGCCCATGGGTCAATCAGGATAGAATGGATTAGGCTACTGAAGCAAGCATCCCCCCTCCCAAATATACACACAATACACATACACACACACACACCCCTCAATGGCTCAGCACAACAAAGGTCTATTTGTAGCTCGAACTGCATGCGCAGTGTGGATTACAGGATATGGAGATGGGGGCGCTCTTCTTAACCATCCAGGGGCCCGGGCTGCTGGGCTGCTGGGGGACCCCTCCGGGGAAATGCTTCCGTGATACTACGACAACGGGAAGAGAACTGTGCACAAACTCTTAATGTTGCCTTCTGGAAGGAGCATGTAACCTCCACCCACGTTTCATTGGCCAACACAAGTCACATGATAGGCCTAACTTTAAAAGAGAGAACAAACTCACCATGGGCCCAGAAAGGGAGAAGACTGGACTGTTGATTTAGGTACAGTCCACATGACCACCACGTTGATGTCAGATTCAGGACCCCGTGGTTACCAAAAAGGCCCCCCATTAACTTCATGGATCTCAGACTGAAGAGCTCTATAAAGAGTAACTCAGGGTGATGATAGGTAATGTTTCAGTGGGTTGGTGTCTACACAGGACAGGCTGGGAGGAGTAGGTCGTCACCAGTGAAGAGAGAGACAACGACAACGGAAACATAGCGTGCAGTTCTAAGTTGAAGAACTTGCCGCTGAATCCTGATGGGGCAGATGCATGTGGGCCCTGAGGTCTCAGAAGGAGTGGCCTATGTGAATTTTAGGCAGAGGAGAAATTTGAATCTATTTTGCAAACAATCCTGTGACACTTAATAAAATGTGATTCCTAAATAATAGTAATAATAACAATAAAATGTGATCCTTAATGAAAGTAATCAGGTAAAAGGCAAAAACTCAGCCTTGGCAGAAGATAGCATGTGGCTAACTAGGACTTTATGACTTTGGCCCTGATCTTTGACTCGCTGAATTTCCCAAAACCCTGGTGTTCTCTGCGCTGGAATGCTGGGGCAAAATGAACTTTCACTCCTGATAAAATTTAACTAACACTTTTGTGAAATAAAACACTGGCAGGACCAGGAATATGCGGGGGGGGGGGGGAGGAGCGGGTGTGTGTGTGTGTGTGGATGAGAGCTCATCACATACTCATGGCTCCATCTATCCCCCAAAGGAGGAAGTCGTCCCTAGGGCCTGGATGGCTCTGTAACTTGGGAACACTGTCATCTCAGATGAAACTCTTGAGTTACCCACCATCTATGCCAACCTCCTTTTGCTTTCTACAACCCCTCTAGAAAGTATAAAGCCCGCTCTTAGATCTCAAAACAAGGATTCAGTCTGATTGATAACAGTGCCCAACGGTTGACAGCTGAAAAGGTAAAGTGATCAGCTCGGGCTGTCTTCTTGTGGCTCAGGGCTTTCTGCTCAGCAGCGAGGAGGGAACGTAACCTCCCACCACTGCCCTGCTCTTCAGACCTGCAAGATTAGCATCGCCTCTGACCTTCTGTGAAATAGAGCCTCTGGCTCCGCTCTGACACCACAATCTGCATTTTAACAGTCTCCAGATGATAGGAAAGCACTTTGAAGTTTGAGAAGCTTTGCTCTCCACTGCTTTAAACCACTCCTGAAAGAAGCCTTTGCTACTGTTCTCTGTTGAACGGAAGAAAAAAGAGGCATCAACTTTCTCCGGCCAAACTTGCTATGGCTCAGCTATGACCGTAAAGGTCTCGTTGCAGTCAAATAACTTGTAGCTGCCTTCCTTCTCATCCTGTTGTCAAATAGATCAGATTAACACTAAACACTCCTGCCTCAGAGCCTTTAAAAAGCAGTGAAAGGGGGCATCTGAGTGGGTCAGTTGGTTGAGGATAAGACTTCAGCTCAGGTCATGATCTCACCGCTGTGGGTTCGAGCCCCGAGTCGGGCTCTGTGCTGACAGCTCCAAGCCTGCAGCCTGTTCCAGATTCTGTGTCTCCCCCTCTCTCTGCCCCTCCCCTGCACCCCTCCCCTGCACATGCTCTGTCTCTCTCTGTCTCTCAAAAATAAATAGATGTTAAAAAAAAAAAACAGTGAGGGGCGCCGGGGTGGCTCAGTCGATAACGTGTCTGACTTCACTCAGGTCACGATCTCATGGTTCATGGATTCAAGTCCCGCATCAGGTTCTGTGCTGACAGCTCAGAGCCTGGAGCCTGTTTCAGATTCTGTGTCTCCCTCTCTCTGCCCCTCCCCTACTCGTGCTCTCTCTCTCTGTCTCAAAAATAAATAAACAAAACAATTTTTTTAAAAAAACAGTGAAAGGCAAATACCGTATGAATTTACTTATATGCAGAATCTTTAGAACAAAACAAATGAATAAGCAAACAAAAAGCAGAATCAAACCAATAAATACGGAGAACAAACAGATGGTTGCCAGAGGGAGACAGGGATGCACAAAAGGGTGAAGGGGAGTGGGAGATACAGACTTCCACTTAGGGAGCGAGTAGGTCACAGGGATAAAGGTACAGTGTAGGGAATAGTTAATGATACTGTAATAACGTTAAACGGTGGGGGAAGGTAGCTACACCTGTGAGCACAGCATAATGTATACAGTTGTTCAGTCGCTATGCTGTACACCTGAAAACAACGTAACATTACGCATCAACTGTACTCAAATCAAAAATATGGTGGTATTTGCGTGAATGTGAACTGCATGAATAGAACTGCACTTAACTGCTGACAACTTCACTTCGGTATGACCCTGTAGAAACGAATAGTATAATTTTCCCCTTTAAATACTTGCCTCCACGAACAGCATGCTTACTTTTCCCTGACTATTCACTCGGCACACACATCTGACCATCTTATTTGGAACTTTATTCTCTCCTTCCACCAACGTTTGCCAAGTACAAACAAGCATAAGTGACAGTTTACATAACACATATTTCTATTTACAGGGACTCAAAGGAATGTTGTCTTTTTTTTATTGCATTGTTTGTTTTGCTGGAGACTAGCTGGACAGTCTGGACCATGTCCTGCTTCGCTATACCCATCTGGTCTTGTATCCGTGTCTGAATGCTGAGGGCACCACTGGGAAAGAAAGCTCAAGTGACCCCGTTCTCCGTTTTTAAAAAGTTATGAACTGTCACACTTTCCTTTAAAATATTAATGCTCAACACCAGAGCAGTTTACATTGAAAATGAGGTGTTAGTGTGCTAAGGAAAATGCTGTATGATGTAGGCATCCGTTACATCTCCACCTGCTGCGGGACTTTCAGTGAGGCAAGTAAATAGATGCTGTACTCAAACTCAAGAAGCCTGAATTGAAAAAGCTGTTTTGCCTTTCATTGCCATTTGCTTCCAAATGCAAGACTCCATTTTCTGCCCTCAGGAGATGAAGGTCGGCTAGCAGATGCACACGTGTACTTCAACATCATCGGTGGTGACCCAGAAACTGTGTTGTCTGGTAGATTTCCATGACACACTGTTCTCAAAAGCCTTTAAATAATCCCTAGTAAAACTGAGAGGCTACTTCCCGGTGGCAGTGGGGCTGTAAGTGAGATGACGTTTGTACGTGATGGGTTACTCATTTTGGTGAAATAAAGAATCTTGTGAAAAGAGGAATTATGACTCGTATTCACAACAACTTTTCGTAAACATCCCCAAATTCCAGGCACAAGACAAAAGGCATGACTCATATCACAGTAGGCATTACAGCCAGGGAAGTGGCCCTTGTGAAGATTGCTTCCCCAATGCCTGAGAATGGCTGTGAGCAGTTCTGTAGGAAGCTGATAATAGGTACTTCATCGAGCATCACCAGTCAAAATCTGCTTTTTGATCAAGAGCATTTCCTTAGCTAAAAATGTCCTGTTTCCAGACCTTAATGTGATTTTTTTTTTTAGTGCATCATGACTGAAAAGCCTGGAAACTGAGGGGAAAAAACCCAGTGTGAGTGATTGTAATTCTTCCACTCGTGCTGGCACTGGAATCCTGGCGATGGGAGTTTTCCTGCCTGCTGTGGCTTTCGGGGGGCTCTAGGGTGCTTTCCCTCTAAATCTCTCCTCTGGGACTTGTCCGCTGGCCAAGACCTCACCTGCAGGAGGCGTTCCTATAAGTGAAGGAGGCAGTCCGCACAGCAATTGGCTTCAAAGGTCACGTTCAGAGCCCTACTTGGTGGAGGGGGCGAGGAATCTGCATTTTCACAAGCGTTCCGGATGGTTCTGAGGAGGTGGCCCTCCTCTAAGTTTAGAGGGACACTGGATGAAACCTAGATAATTCTTCATCTTAAAAAAAAGATTTAGGGGCACCTGTGCGATTCGGTCAGTTAAGCATCTGACTTCGGCTCAGGTCATGATCTCATGGTTCGGGAGTTCGAGCCCCGCGTCAAGCTCAGAGCCTGGAGACTACTTCGGATTCTGTGTCTCCCTCTCTTTCTGCCCTCACCCGCTCACACTGTCTCTCTCTCTCAAAAATAAATAAATATATTTTTAAAAATTTATAGCAAAGCCCAGAAAATAAACGGTGGTGAGAATGGGGAGAAACTAGAGCCCTTATTCACTGTGGGTGAAAATGTAAACTAGGGCAACGGCTCTGGAAAATGGGAGGGCGGTTCCTCAAAAAGTTGAACGTAAAACTACCATATGATCCAGCAATCCCACCCTGGGTATGGACCTAAAGAATTGAAAGCAGGGTCTTCAAGAGACATTTGTACACTTGTGTTCATAGCGTTATTTGCATTGGCCAAGAGGTGGAATCGACCCAAATGTCCACCGATGGATGAATGAATAAACAGAAGATCATACACACATAGACACACTGGAGTTTTATTCAGCTTTAGAAAGTTTGGAAATTCTGATACATATGACAACACAGATGGCCCTTGAGGACGTTGTGCTAAATGAAATAAGCCAGACACAAAAGGATAAATACTGTAAGATTCCACTTATATACAGGTACCTCGAGGAGTCAAATTCAGTGATAGAAAATAGAACGGTGGCTGCCAGCAGCTGGAGGGGAGGGGGACATCGGGAATTATTGTTTAATGGGTACGAATTCCAGTTCTGCAGAATGGACATTGGTGATGATCTCACCGCAATGTGGATGTACTTATTATCACAACTGTGCACTTACAATGCTAAAGACAATAAGCTTACTGGTGTGTGTATTTTACCACACTTAAGTATTACAATATCCCAAGACCCTGGAACAGAAAGAACATTACGCAAATAATAAATTACTGGCTCCGTGAGTTTGTACATTAGGTGGGTCAATACGCACTTAAGGACTCCAGGACTTAGGGAATGGTAAGAAATTAAGACATGGTACAGCCGGGATCTGAATCTAGAGTCCACTAGCCCCGAGGCTGCCATGCCCATCCCCTCCCCCCGTTCTGGTTCCTTTCTGTTTCGATGTGGAGGAGGATGAGAGCCCTCTTTGGGCCCATGTCTGAGGCCTATGTTTGGGTTGCTGAAATATAGGGCAGAGGTTGCAAAAGTGGGAAATCAGGAGGGGATATTATAGGGAAGAGGGGTGTTGGCGATGCTGTTGGGAATGTTGGCCCGGGATTGGAGAAGGTGGATTTGGAAACTTTTGTTGGGCTAATTAGTAAAAGTGGACACAGGAAGTAGACAAGCTCAGCAGAGAAGAGGGAAAAACAGAAATGGGGAGAGAGAAGCCAAGAGTCAGAGCCAGAACCTGCAGAAATGCCAGCGCTGTGTTTAGGAAGCAGACAAGGAAGCAGGATGCAGGGATGGGGAGAGAAGAGAGGTGGGGGAGCCTCACGGCCAGGCTCTTCCGCTGCAAACCGCAGCTTCAGGGACTGGTTGTGCAAACTGGTAACTGTACAGATATCACAGGCCCCACATGTGTGGAATCTTCATAACGGCTATGCGAGGTCAAGTAGGTGTTGTTATTTTCACTTATTTTATTTATTTATTTTTTAATGTTTGTTTACTCTTTTGAGAGGGAGAGACAGAGCGCGAGCAGGGGAGGGGTGGAGAGAGATGGAGACACAGAATTCAAAGCAGGCTCTAGGCTCTGAGCTGTCAGCACAGAGCCCGACGCGGGGCTCAAACTCAAGAACTGCGAGATTGGACGCTTAACCGACTGAGCTACCCAGGCGCCCCTGTTACTTTCATTGTATAGACAAGCAAAGTGAACCACAACAATATTGGCCAGTTTCTCAGGGTCATAGGCCAACGCCCAAGTCCAAGTCTTCTAAGTTCAGAAGCCCTTTTCTTTCCATTACACAGGGGCCAGGGGCACAAGAGCCGGGTAATAAGGGGATGAGGTGTCCCTGGCAGGGACGAAAATGTTGATACCAAAAAACAAACTGTCAGTCTGCTCTTTATGTCAACGCACACCAACAATTCTACACATTATGCACCTCTGTAAAAATATCTTTCTGTAGGCCAGGCTCGAAACACTGACACAAGTATCGGTGAGTTTTACGAATACAGGTTATCTGCACATGAGCAAACCTGAAAGACCTGTCCTTCCGTAATCACTGTATTCTCTATGGAAGCTAATTTGGGGGAATCTCCAGTTATTCTGATGTGCATGGACTCATCCACTGGTAGTCACCTTGACAATGAATTGCTAGCAGCGTGGCCTCACTCAAGTTCGCTTTGGGCCCGTTTTTCGTCTCCAGCCCCAGGGTAAGGCATGCCTCTGTGTTTCAATGGCAGACTCAGACTAAACAACGACAGGACAATGACTGTAAAATTGAAAAGCCAGGGGCGCCTGGGTGGCTCAGTTGGTTAAGCGTCCGACTTCAGCTCAGGTCATGATCTCACAGTTCATGGATTCGAGCCCTGCGTCAGCTCAGAGCCTGGAGCCTGTTTCAGATTCTGTGTCTCCCCCTCTCTCTGACCCTCCCTTGTTCATGCTGTTTCTCTCTCTCTCAGAAATAAATAAAACATTTTTTAAAAATGAAAAAAAAAAGAAAAGAAAAACCAGGACTTGCGTTACTTCAATTCCGTTATTTTATATGCCCACACATAATTTTTCTTTGTGTTTACAATGTGAAAGAGTGAAGCAAGTACAGTGCAATATTTTTGTCTGGTAGGTGAATGGGAGTTCAGAACCAATGTCGTTTACTACATTTGAATATCTTTAAAATCAAAATGTGTCAGGGCGCCTGGGTTGCTCAGTCGGTTGGTGTCCAACTTGGGCTCAGGTCATGATCTCACCGTCCGTGGGTTCAAGTCCCGCATCGGGCTCTGTGCTGACAGCTCAGAGCCTGGAGCCTGCTTTGGATTCTGTGTCTCCCTCTCTCTCTGCCCCTCCCCTGCTCGCGCTCCATCTCCCTCTCTCTTTCTCAAAAAATAAATAAACAAAAACAATTAAAATGTATTATTTTAAAAAGAATAATGATAACTACATATTACTGACCAGCAGTGGAAATAATTTTGTCCGATAGAGGACAACACTGTGGGTGTCAAATACTGCACACCGCTGCACTGCCCAAGCTAGATGGCAACCCCGCCCTCCCAGCCTCCCCTCTCCTCCAAGCCCACGCCCCGAGGTGGGCGTGGTGGCAAAGCCTGGCTGCACTGAAAGGTGGGGACCACCGTTAGGCTCTACTCTTTCCCCCTCTGCTCCTCTCTTCAGTCTGCAAGGAGGCCCTACAGCCGCTAGGGCTCCCAGGCGTCTGTCTCTGGCATATCAAGATTTTCTCTATCACCTCTCCCCTTAAACCTGACGAACAAAGTGCAGAGGCTTTGGGAGTTAAACAAACTAGAGATCTATATTCTGGGAGAGTTAAAAATAACCCCAAGGTCTGGGGGAAGAAGTGGATCTCAGAGAAGCATTTGTCCCAGGCAGCTCACACAGACAGTAGTCCATTTCCTCAACTGTAGCTTAAAATAGTCATTGAGCAAGCTAGCATTTCTCAGTTCATCATTAAAAATTTTCCATATGCGGGCCGCCTGGGCGGCTCAATTTCTTAAGTGTCCGACTTCGGCTCAGGTCATGATCTCGCAGTCCGTGAGTCTGAGCCCCACATGGGGCTCTGTGCTGACACCTCAGTGCCTGGAGCCTGTTTCAGATTCTACGTCTCCTCTCTCTCTCTGCCCCTCCCCTACTCACGCTTTGTCTCTCTCTGTTTCTCAAAAACGAATAAATGTTACAAAAAAAATTTCCATATGCTACCACAAACATATTTCTTTTGGTCTTAGACAAAATTGACATTTATGTTCCTATACTATACTTTGCTTAAGGTTTATAATCACATATCACACACACACACACACACACACACACACACACACACACAAATACCCTTATATATACCCACTGCTGTACATGTATACAACCACATACACAATATTAATACTACATTGTTCAGATATATATAAACATAGATTTAATAACTATATCTTTATATGTACATATTCATCTGGTCTCATATATATTTACATACATGTCTATTTATGTCTATAAAATCAAGCAGATGATGGCTGGGAATAGTCTCTGGAAGATAATCTGACATGTAAATGCAATGTGTTTTATTATACATCACTGGGTGAGTCGATTGCATTCATTCTTCACAAAACTTACTGCAAAATGCAGAAAAGGGTCCACTTTCTCCTAGAGGTTAAAAAAAGGTTCACTTTCAAAAAAAATTAGAAGAAAATAATTCCTAGTAACAGAGGACATACGGACAAATGTAAGTCATGAAAAAGAACTGAATGTTTTTTGACATTATCATCAACTGAATATTAAACTGTCAGAGGTCCGGGGTAAGCAGAGCACAAGCAAAGATACAAACACTACCTAGTGACCATTGAGGGAATGTTCTAGTAGTGCCCATGGATCAAAACTTCCTAGGTAAGTTCCGCATACACAAGGACGGTTCTGAATCTGGTAGCCCCTGACCAATCAGCCAGTTTGGGTTTGCAGGACAGATCTAGTTCAGACTTTGAACCCCGAAACATGACTGGAGGTGCTTTAGGGAATCCTAGAGAGAGGGCAATTTAGTCTCAGTGGAATCTCTTTAAGTTTTTAAACTGATTTCATACCATACATTCCATTTCAGCCCAAATCTGCACTGGCCCCCACAAGATGCCTCCCCAGTGGGCTTCTAGAACCTCCCTGATACCTCAAAGCTTTGAACCTTGATCAAAGCCTGAGAAAATGGTAGTGGGTCCAGGCAGCCTGCTCTTGCCTAATGAGAGTTCCAGAGTGTTGGCTTCAAAGCTATCTCAGAATTCATGTCAAGGCTCCCTGTGGTCGTTCACTGGACTTGGTACCAAACTCGGCGGGATGCTTGATTCTTTCCTGACACCTTCCTGCAGATACTACTCCCAGAGAGCGTAGGGACATGCCCGTGGCTCTGCCGGGTCTCCACTGTGAGGCGACAGAAGCCACGAGATGGACCTGAGAGAGGAATTCTGCCACTTTCTCCCTACTTCTAGAAAGGTTTTCTTCCAAATCTTTGAGAGTTTCCTGTGCCTGTTAAGTAGGTTACATATTTGGCTCAATGTGATTTTTTTCCTTAGGCACACATATAGGACTCCTAGAGGAAACAGGACAGACATAAATATACTAACTTCTTGTTGAGGCTATAGGTTCTGTGAACAATAGCAGCTGCCAGGAGGAACAGAACAACTGAGACAAGTTACTCTTTTTGTATTAATATTACAAACATAATCGTTATGTTTACTCCGTATCTGTTTCCAAGGAGTTCAAAAGACTTCTCAGACGATTTCTAAGAGGTTCTCCACCCGCTGGCTGTACTGAGACTGGTTTGGGTAACTTGGTCCATCTCTCCATCTGCCTTGTAATGGCTTTAGAGCCAGATATTTTTTTTCCTTTACTTCCCTCTGCTGAGAACAGATTCTCAGTACAGAGTAAATTCTCAATTAAAGTCACCCCATTGGTTTATTTTTTTTCATTGCCGTGATTTTGATGACCTGAAGTCCTTCCTCAGTTTGTACAGGAAGGGTAGGTAGAGAGAAAGTGAGGCTGATTTGGGTCTCCGGGAGCTGGGGCAAGGAGCTAAGTTTGGCCTAAGAACAGCAAACTCAGAGACGTGATGTGCAACTTTCACTCTTATTTGAGCCCCTGCATCTTTTAACTATTTAAGGAAGAGCTGTCAGGTGACATTGAATGAGTACAGGCAAGTCCTATAAAATGGACCTTAGAGACCACCTAATCAGACCATTTACCTCCACTGAATCCCCTCCAGTGACAGTCTCTGTTAATTTTAGAAATCTGTGCATTTTGAGGAAGCTTTACTTAAAGATCACATGTTAGGCCACAAAACAAGTCTCAATAAATTCAAGAAGATTAAAATCATATCGAGCATCTTTTCTGACCACAATGGCAAACACTAGAAATTAATTATTATAAGAAAACTTGAAAAAACAGAAACATGCAAGGACTAAACAGTATGCTACTAAATGAAGAAATCAAAATATATCTTGAGACAAATGAAAATGGAAACACAACTTTCCAAAATCTATGGGACGGGACAAAAGCGGTTCTAAGAAGAAAGTTCAAAGTGGCACAGGCCTACCTCAATAAAAACAAAAAACAAAAAACAAAAAAAAAACAAAAAAAACAAGAAAAATCCAAATAAACAATTTAACCTTGCACCTGAAGGAACTATGAAAAGAACAAATAAAACCTAAAGTTAGTAGAAGGAAGGAAATAATAAAGATAAGAGTGGAAGTAAATGATATAGAGACCAAAAACAAAACAAAACAGAAAACAATAGTAAAGATCAATGAATCTAAAAACTGGCTTTTTAAAAAAGATAACCAAAATTGATAAACCACTTGCCAGACTCATAAAGAGAGAGGGAGCCCAAATTAATAAAATCAGAAATGAAAGGAAGAAGTTACAACTGACACCACAGAAATACAAAGTATCATAAGAGACTATTACAAATAATGTATGCCAAATAATTAGAAAACGTAGAAGGGATAAATTCCTAAAAAATACTTCCCACACTGAATCAAAAAGAAACAGAAAATCTGAACTGACTGATTACAAGTAACAAAATAGAATCTTTTTAATTTTTAAACTCTCCAAAAAGAAAAGTGCAAGACCGGACAACATCAAAGGTAAATTCTATCAAGCATTTAAAGAAGAGCTAATACCTGTCTTTCTCAAGTTATTGCAAAAAATTGAAGAGGGAAGTACACATTGAAATTCATTTCACAAGGCCAGCATTACCCTGATACTGAAACCAGACAGACCCCACACAGAAGAAAATTAGAGGCAATATCCTTCGTGAACAGAGATGCAAAAATCCTCAACAAAGTATTAGTGAACCAAATTCAACAATATATTAAAAGTGTCATACACCATGATCTAGTGGGATTTGTTCCAGCAAAGCAAGAATCTTGGTTCAACACCTACAAATCATCAACATGATACACCACATTAACAAAATAAAGAATCATAATAATATGATCACGTCAATAGACCCAGAAAAAGCATCTGACAAAATTCAACACCTATTTATGAAAAAACTCCCAACAAAGTAAGTGTAGAAGGAACATACCGCAACATAATAAAGGCCAGATGTGACAAACCCACAGCTAACATCATACCAACAGTGAAAAGTTGAAATCTTTTCTTCTAAAATCAGTAAGAAGACAAGGATGTCCACTCTCACCACTTTTATTTAACATAGTATTGAAAGTCCTAGCCACAACAATTAGGCAAGAAAAGCAAATACAAGTCATTGGATAAGTAAAATTGGAAATTGGGCGGGGGAGGGAGTAAAACTGTCACTATTTGTGGATGGATAATATATATAGAAAACCATAAGGATTTCACTTAAAAACTGTTAGAACTAATAAATAAATTCAATAAAGTCACAAGATACAAAATTAACACACAGAAATAGTAATTTTCCTATACACTTATAATGAACTATCAGAAAGAAAAATCAAGGCTATAATCCCATTTACAATTGCATCAAAAAGAATAAAACTCCTAGGGGCGCCTGGGTGGCTTAGTCGGTTAAGCGTCCGACTTTCGCTTAGGTCATGATCTCGCGGTTCGTGGGTTCGAGCCCTGCGTTGGGCTCTGTGCTGACTGTCAGCTCAGAGCCTGGAGACTGTTTCGGTCTGTGACTCCTTCTCTCTCTGACCCTCCCCTGCTCACGCTGTCTCTCTCTCTCTCTCCTAGAAATAAATAAAACATTAAAAAAAAAAAAAGAATAAAACTCTTAGGAATAAAGTTAACCAAGATGAAAGACCTGTACTCTAAAAACTATGGGACATTGATTAAAGAAGTTGAATATGACACCAATAAATGGAAAGAAATTCCATGTTCATAGATTGGAAAAATTAATATTGTTAAAATGTCCATACTACCCAAAGAACTATACAGATTCAATGCAATCCCAACCAAACTTCCACTGTCATTTTTCACAGAGCTTTAACAAAGAATCCCAAAGTTTATGTGGAAACACAAAATATCCCAAAAAGTCAAAGTAATCTTGAGAAAGAAGAACACAGCTGGAGGTATGCTGATTTCAAACTATACTACAGAGCTACAGTTATCAAAACAGTATGGTACTAGCATGAAACTATACATATAGATCAATGGAGTAGAATAGATGGACATAAACCCACATCTATATGCCAATTAATCTATAAGAAGATGCAAGAATATACAATGGGGAAAAGACAGTCCCTTCAGTAAATGAAATTGGGAAACAGGACAACCACATGCAAAAGAATGAACCTGGACCAATATCTTATACAATACACAAAAATAAATTCAAAATGGATTAAAGACTTGATGTAAAACCTGAAACCATAAAGCTCCTAGAAGAAAATATAGGCAGTAAGCCCTTTGACATCAGTCTTAGCAATACTTTTGGGGGCCAGTCTCTTCAGGTGAGGGCAACAAATGCTAAAATAAATGAATAGTATTACATCAAACTAAAAAGTTTTGCACACCAGAAGATACCATAAACAAAGTGAAAAGGTGCATTACTAACTGGAAGAAGATATTTGAAAATTATACATCCAATAAAGGGTTAATGTTTAGAATATATTTTAAAACTGACACAACTCTTATCACAATGGGCACTAAGTAATATACAGCGTTGCTGAATCACTAGATTCTACACCTAAAACTAACATAACACTGTATATTAACCGTACTGTAATAAAAATGAAAAACTCAATAAAAAAAAAACTAAGCTGAGAAATCCTTGGCCAATTATTGTGACATTTCTCTTCAGCCAATAATCAAGTGAGTAATAAGAGAATGGGTGAACATCTAGGGGAAAAGATGTCTGATAATTAACAAGCCACTCTGCTATATTAGAATAACAAAAGTAAGGCAAACATATTTGGGATTTTCAAAATTGCCATTAAATAAACAGAAATAATTCTGACCAAAAAAAGTATACAACTTAATATCAAAAAAAGCAAACAACCTGATTATAATATGGGCAGCAGATATGAATAGACATGTTTTCCAAAGAAGACATACAGATGGCCAACAGGGACATGAAAAGATGTTCAACATCACTAATATAGTCCAGGAAATGCACAAGGAAACCAAAATGAAATTATCACCTCACACCTGTCAGATTAGCTAGTGTCAAAAAGACAAAAAATAACAAATATTGGTGAGCATGAGGAGACAAGGGAGCCCTCATGTACTACTGATGGGAAAATAGATGGGTGCAGCCACTGTGGAAAACAGTGTGGAGGTTCCTCAAAAAATTAAAAATAGACTACCAGCAATTCTGCTCATGGATATTTATCCAAAGAAAACATAAACACCAATTTGAAGAGATCTGTGCACACCTAGGTTCACTTAGGATTTATATCCAAGATTTGGAAGCAACCTAAGTGTCTATCAACAGATGAATGAAGAGGGCGCCTGGGTGGCTCCGTCAGTTATACGTCTGACTCTTGATTCCTCCACACATCTCACAGTTTGTGGGATCGAGCCCCACGTCAGGCCCTGTGTTGACAGCATAGAGTCGGCTTAGGATTCTCTCTTTCTCTCTGCCTGTCCCCTACTCATTCTTTCTTTCTTTCTCAAAATAAATAAACTTAAAAAAGATGAATGGATAAAGAAGATATGATAAGAAGATTACTCAGCCATTAATATAAATGATATCTTGCTATTTGCAACAACATGGGTGGCCCTAGAGGGTATTAAGTGAAATAAGTGAAATAAGTGAAATAAGCCAGACAGAGAAAGACAAATACCATGTGATTTCTCTTGTAGGTAGAATCTAAATTTAAAAAATCAAAAGAATAAAACAGAAACAGACTCATAGGTACAGAAAACAAACTTGATTACAGAGTGGGTAGTGGTTGGAGGACAAGCAAAATGAAGTGAATTAAGTGAATTAAGAGATACAAACTTCCAGTTATAAGAGAAATAAGTCACTGGGATGTAATATACAGCACAGAGAAAGTGGTCGATAATACTGTAATAACTTTGATGGTGATAGATGGTAACTACATTTATTGTGGGGATCATTTTACACTGTATAAAAATATCAAGTCACTATGATATACAATTGAAATTAGTGGGATATTATCCATCAATTATACTCCAATTTTTAAAAAATCCTGACAAAACTGGGAGAGAACTTCAACTATCTCCATTTTGACTTCCATCCGTACTTTCTTTTTTGTTTTTTTAAAGTTTATTTATTTTGAGAGAGACAGAGACAGCGTGAGTAGGGGAGGGGCAGAGAGAGAGTCCCAAGCAGGATTCGTGCGGCCAGCCCAGAACCCAGCACGGGGCTGGAACACACAGAATTGTGAAATCATGACCTGAGCCAAAACCAAGAGATGGATGTTTAACTGACTGAGCCACCCAGGCGCTCCTGTGCTTTCTAATTGATTAAGTTCTTTCCAGCTTCCCTCTTAACTCAGGCAAAGCATCCACGATGGGCACTGAAAATATCCCTCAAGCAATGCGACTGCCCTTAGCCAGCAGCCCCCACGTGACTGGCCTCAGCACAAGGACTGACCTGACCTTCACTGCCCACCTGCCTGTGCCCACTGACCCCCCCGTCCCACATTTTCCTCACATAAACCTGGAAGGATTTTCTGCACTTTGGAGACAGTCTTTGAGATGTTAATTCGGTGTCCTCCTGATGTTGGCCTCACTCAACGCTGGTGGTGTTTCACCACCACTCACCCCTCTGCCTTTGGACTGTGTCAGCGGTGAGTGGCTGAACCTGGCCTGTCTGCCCCCCGCCCCAGAGCCAGGTGCTCTTGCACCTCTGTGCCCTGCTTATAAAACAATAACCACGAGAACAGAAGCTCTGTGAGAGCCTGGCCCTTGCCTGTCCATCCTCCACGCTGCTGCGCCCCTAAGTCCTGACACAGCACTTGGCATATCGCAGGAGCTCAATAAATACTGGGGGTGTGGGGGGTGGGGAGAAAAAGGTAGAGGAGGAGACGCCAGGGACGGGCAATTGGAGAAAAGGCCATGGGAAGACACACTGGGAAGATATCCATCTATAAGCCATAAAAATGGGTCTCAGAAGAAACCAACAACCTCACTGGCACCTCGATCTTGGACTTCCAGCCTCCAAATAAGAAAATAAATGTCCGTTGTTTCTTAAATCCCCCAGTTTCAGGTACTTTGCTGAGGTCACCGAACAGACCCAGCAGGCCAGTGTTTGGACATGAGCTGTCTGCTAGGAAGGAGCGTCCTGTTGAGTGAGGCAGCTCCCTTCATTTGAGGCATTTATTTCCAGCGGCCAGAGCTGGGTCCTATAGGGGCTGGGCTGTCCCCACGGCATCCTCTGCAGCGAAGCCCCATGACAGTGCAATGACCCATGAGGACCGGGATGGCTACCAAGGGAAATACAGCAAGGATGAGGATTGTGTTAAATCAACTGGGTGGCTTCCCATCAAATCCAGGCTTTAAAATCTCAAATGAATTTGGATTCATAAAGCCGCATGTCAGCATCTGAGTCTTAAAGATCATCTCGTCAAACCCCTTATTGAAACGCTGGGGGCCAAGAGGCTCAGAGAAGTAGAGATTCTCTCAAGATCCAGAAGGCAATGTGAAAACCAAGATGTACCCGAGATCCTGGCTTGCTGGTGTTCTTTCTCAGACATCCTGTCTGGCTAAAACTGGTTTTACAGTCAGTACACCCACGTGGCTCTAAATAAAATTTACAGTTTCCAGCTTGAAAACAAAGCCAAATGTAAACCACACTGTGTGTGAACTTGGCCGGGTTAGTCACAGCTATGACTGTGTCCCAGTGAGGAAGGCTCCCAAGACCTCAGGACACATGGCACAGTGTGGGCTGACTGACCCAGCACGGCAGAGAACATGGGGGTGGACCACCTTTTTGTGGATTTGTCCCAAGTGGGAACAGGATAGAACAGATCTCTCGCCTTCCTTCTCTCTCCCCTTATTTCTTCTCCTCCCCGCTTCTTTCACTCTCTCCTCCTCCCCTCCTTCTTCCCTTTGCTCTCGCTCTCAATTCTGTCCCATTATCTGCACATCTTAAGTAATAGAATCTCATTATTTAATCTAAGGGATCAGAGTTTTAATCCAAAGATGATAAAGCTAAAAAGTTGAATAGCTATCGGCCCTCCATAATAAATGTTACTTTTCTTTTCTGCTGTCATATTTGTGCAACATCTCCTTTATAAGTCCATTTTTTTCCTCCTGTACATGTTTTCCCAGTATAACCAAGAAGTCTTTACTGAGTCCGTGCATCCCAAACTCTACGATTAAAGATTTTGGACTTCTTTCAGACATCCTGGCAGAATTTTCTCCAGAATGTGGTAAGGTGTCCCGAGCGGACTCGGTTGGCTGAAAGTAACAGAAACTCCTGACCCAAGTAACTGTAACAGTGATGAATGTATTTCCTCACATAAAACTAGTGGCAGGGGGAGAGTAACCCTCTCCATGAAAAGAGTATGTTGCTAGATGACATATGAAGAGCATCACCTGAGAAAATGAAAGAACTGGTAAATTGGTGGCAAGTGCTCGGGCCAATGTTGAGGCGAAGTCGGAATCCAGAAAGAGAAGGAATGCTCGGCCACTTTCCTCCAGGACACAAGAGTTTGGGTCCTGAGGCCTCCCCAGGGGAGAAGGAGAAGTCAACGCCCAGGCAGGGGCCTCATTGGGGTGCCTCCTACTGGCTGCTACTCCAGAGGGTCCTCTGTCAAGGTAAGTGTGAACGAGAAACAAACCTTCCCATCCCCTAAGATCCTAGGGGACCTCAGAGAAGGTTGTTGGGTACTGACTACGGAAGAGGAAAGAAAAAGAAGAAAGAGAAAGAAAGCACTGTGCGGGAGGGGTCTTGACTGCAGCCTCATCCTTGTTGCCTTGGGCAGAGTTGCAGGCCTACTTCCCTTCTGGACTCTCTAGCCAGGAATTGGGTTTAAGGTGTCGCTGACCGGCCTCTGGCAGAAGCAAATGTAAATCCTCTAAGGAGGAAGCACTTCTATCCCAACCTCCAAGAAGACCTGGATAGCATTTTTCTAAGGGCCATGGCCTCTGCACAGAGATAAATGGCAAATCAGGAAACAAGGTTCCGTGAGAAAGAGCCAGCGGAAGCAAGAACGAGCAGAAATAGACCTGCACAAACTTTTAAAAATACATCAGATACAACCTGTAAACCAGCTATACTGCTGTGTTTCAAGATATAAGCCAAGTCTACAGGAAAAGCTGCCCCGGTGTTGCAGCTGAACTCCACAGTTCAGCAACTCAACAATTCGTTCAGGCATCTCCATGCTTCCTGTCTTTCTACCTTGGCCTCCATCCACAGCAACTTGTTTGTCTCCACCAGCTCCCCTCATGATCACAAGATGGCTGCAGCTGCTCCAGGTTTCACAACCACCCAACCTCCAGAGACAAAAGAGAGAGAGCATGTTTCCATGTAGCCCCTCCTTTTAAAAAATTTTTTTAATGTTTTATTTATTTTTGAGAGAGAGAGAGAGACAGCATGAGCAGGGGAGGGTCAGAGAGAGAGGGAGACACAGAATCTGAAGCAAGCTCCAGGCTCTGAGCTGTCAGCACAGAGCCCGACATGGGGCTCGAACCCACGAACCATGAGATCATGACCTGAGTGGAAGTCGGACGCTCAACCGACTGAGCCACCCAGGTGCCCCTTCATGTAGCCCCTTTAACACTGAATCATCCCAGCTGACTTCGAACACTTCACCAGGCCAGGGTTACATCCCACATCCATGACTAAGGGAATTACAGTGAAGGAAAGTAACTGAATTTAATCCATAATGATTCAGTTGCTGGGATGATGGGCCGACCCTAGAGCTTTTGTGGAGGAGGGTGAATATATAAACAAAATGCAGGCTCTAACAGCGAGATTAAAAAAAAATGTGGTGAGGAGGGTGTGGACAGGATAGGTAGGAACCCAGCCTCAGCAGCCTCCCTTTCCCAGGATTTCAAAATGCACAGTCTGCTGATAACATTTTCTAACTCGATGACTTTTGGCCTCTAATCATCTGACAGTTGCTCAGCTGTAGAGTATTACCTCTGTTCTCCCCTGCCAAAAAAGCTGTTTTAGCAAAAGTAGGATTCAGTGAATGGCTCTTGTCGCCCTTGTGCTGAATATTAACATTTAATATGAGGGGCGCTTGGCTGGCTCAGTAGGTGAAGCACGTGACTTTTGATCTCAGGCTCGTGAGTTCAAGCCCCACAGTGGGTGTAGAGATTACTTTTTAAAAAAATTGTTAAACATCCAATATGATACTCTACTAGTTCTGTTTTCCGGACTCTATGTTATGTTTTGTGAGGAAATGACACTTTGCATAACCTAGTGCCAAGGCACAGAATTAGGTGACAGGTTTCAATTCTATGTGAGTCCACAACAAGAATGTATTGTCAAGTACTGAATTTTGACCACTGCAGGGTTAAAATCTACATCTGAAAGCTGAGAAAGAATTAAAAATCAATGTGTGGAAGTTAAAAAAAAGGGGGATGAGCACTCGGTGGCCTTTCCGGGATTGCCTGGGTGATACAGAGATTGACATTTCAAAGGTGTATCTCATTACCTTTTGTGGCTCCAGCCTGGCCAAGGAGAACAGTTATGGACTCATGCAGAACGTTCTGGTCCTAAATGCCTAAAGGAACACAAGTTACTATTATACATGTGGGGACTGAAGTGTGCCCCCCTCACAATCACACGTGAAGTCCTAGCCCCCGATGTGACAATTTGGGGTTTAAAGGGGTAATTAAAGTCAAGCAAGGTCAAAAGGATGAGACCCCAATCCAAGATGACTGGTGTCCTTGTAAAAAGAGGAAGAAACACACTGATGTTGCCGCTCAGGGGAAAGACCATGTGAGGGCCCAGTGAGATGAGGGTGTCTACAAGCCACGCAGAGGGGTCTCAGCAGAAACCAAACCTTGACCTTGACCTTGCAGCATTCAGAACTGTGAGAAAATAAATGTCTGTTGCATAAGCCTCTCAGTCTTTAGGATTTTGTTATGGCAGCCAAAAGAAGGGTGAGATCCATGTCTTTCTCACTAATAGCTTGCTATCCAGTCATGGTTCTCAGTCACAGAGAAAAAAAAAGGAGCCAGCAAATACTTCAAACTTTTTGCAGTTTCGTTGGTGTATGACTTTCATCTCCTTTAAAGTCATTTTTAGGGGTGCCTGGGTGGCTCAGTCGGTTGAGCATCCGACTTCGGCTCAGGTCATGATCTCGCGGTTCGTGGGTTCGAGCCCCACGTCAGACTCTGTGCTGACAGCTCAGAGCCTGGAGCCTGCTTCGGATTCTGTATCTCCCTCTCTCTCTGACCCTCCCCTGCTCATGCTGTCTCTCTCTCTCTCTCTCTGTCTCTCAGAAATAAATTTTTAAAAAGCATTAAAAAAAAGAATTTTAAAGTCCTTTTTAGTCCCTATCTTGGTCTGATCTATGCAAAACTGTTGTGTGTCAATTTTGTGTCTTTGCATGCTGTCGCTGTCAGTCAACTAAGTGCCTTGGGATTACACGGAGAGCTCCCAATACGCTATCCTAGGATTCCCCTGACTTTGTTGTTGTTGTTGTTGAATCCAAGTTAGTTAAGGTATAGTGTAGTATTGGTTTCAGGAGTGGAATTTAGTGATTCATCACTTACATATAACAGCCAGTGCTCTTGACAACAAACACCCTCCTTAATGCCCATCACCTATTTATTTATTTATTTTTAATGTTTTAAATGTTTTTTTTATTTATTTCTGAGAGAGAGAGACAGAGTCAGCAGGGCAAGGTCAGAGACAGAGGGAGGCACAGAATCCAAAAGAGGCTCCAGGCTCTGAGCTAGCTGTCAGCACAGAGCCCTACGTGGGGCTTGACCCACAAACTGTGAGATCATGACCTGAGCCAAAGTTGGGCACTTAACCAACTGAGCCACCCAGAGGCCCTGCCTATCACCTGTTTAGCCCATCCCCACACTACCTCCCCTCCAGAAACCCTCAGTTTGTTCTCTGTATTTAAGAGTCTCTTATGGTTTGTCTTTCTCTCTGGTTTTTAATCTCATTTTTCCTTCCCTAATTTCATCTGTTTTGTCCCTTAAATTCCACATCATAAGTGAAATCATATGACATCTGTCTTTCTCTAACTTATTTTTTTTTAATATTTTTTATTTATTTCTAGGAGAGAGAGAGAGAGACAGCGTGAGCAGGGGAGGGTCAGAGAGAGAGGGAGTCACAGACTGAAACAGGCTCCAGGTTCTGAGCTGACAGCACAGAGCCCGACGCGGGGCTCGAACCCAGGAACCGCGAGATCATGACCCAAGCGAAAGTCGGACGCTTAACCGACTAAGCCAGCCAGGCGCCCCTTTCTCTAACTTATTTTGCTTAGCATCATATATATATATATATATCACATCTTCTTTATCCACTCATCAGTTGATGGGCATTTGGGCTCTTTCCATAATCTGGCTATTGTTGATAGTGCTGCTATAAACATTGGGGCTCAAGTGCCCCTTCAAATCAGCATTTTTTATCCTATGGATAAATATCTAGTAGTACAATTGCTGGGTCATAAGGTAGTTCTATTTTTTTTTTTTTTTTTGAGAACCTCCATACTTTTTTCAAAGTGGCTATAGCAGTTTGCATTCCCACCAACAATGCAAAAGTGTTCCCCTTGCTCTGCATCCTTGCCAATATTTGTTGTGACCTGAGTTGTTAATTTTAGCCATTGTAACAGATGTGAGGTGGTATCTCATTGTGGTTTTGATTTGTGTTTCCCTGATGTTGAGGGATGTTAAGCATCTTTTCATGTGTCTGTTTGCCATCTGGATGTCTTCTTTCGAAAAGTGTCCATTCCATGTCTTCTGCCCATTTCTTCACTGGATTGTATTTTGGGTGTTGCATTTGATAAGTTCTTTATAGATTTTGGATAATAACCTTTTGATCTGATATGTCATTTGCAAATATCTTTTCCCATTCTGTCAGTTGCCTTTTAGTGTTGACTGTTTCCTTCATCATGCAGAAGCTTTTTATCTTAAGTTCATTTTTGCTTTTGTTTCCATTGCCTCTGGAAACACGTCTAGGAAGAAGTTGCTGCAACTGAGGTCAACAAAGTTGCTGTCTGTTTTCTCCTCTAGGATTTTGATGGTTTCCTGTCATGCATTTAGGTCTTTCTTCCGTTTTGAATTTATTTTTGTGTCTGGTGTAAGAAAGGTCCAGCTTCATTCTTCTGCATGTCGCTGTCCAGTTTTCCCAGCACCACTTGCTAAAGACACTGTCTTTTCCATTGGATATTCTTTCCTGTTGTTGAAGACTGGTTGGCCATATACTTGTGGGTCCATTTTTGGTTCTGTTCCATTGACCAATGCATCTGTGTGTGTGTGTGTGTGTGTGTGTGTGTGTGTGTGTGTGTGTGTGTGTGTGTGCTGCTACCATACCGTCTTGATAATTAAAGTTTATAATACAGCTTAAAGTCTGGAATTGTGTTGCATCCAGCTTTGGTTTTCTTTTTCAAGATTTCTTGGCTGTTGGGGGTCTTTTGTGGTTCCGTACAAGTTTTAGAATTGCTTGTTCTAGCTTGTGAAGAATGCTGGTGTCATTTTGATAGGAATTACACTGAATGTGTAGATTGCTTTGGGTAGTGTGTTTAATTTAACAATATTTGTTCTTCCAGTCCATGAGCATGGAATGTTTTTCCATTTCTTTGTGTCTTCTTCAATTTTTTTCACAAGCTCTCTATAGTTTTCAACATACAGACCTTTTGCTTCTTTGGTTAGGTTTATTCCAAGGTATCTTATGGTTTTTGGTATAATTGTAAATGGGATCAATTCCTTGATTTCTCTTTCTGTTGCTTCATTATTGGTGTATAGAAATGTAACCGATTTCTGTACGTTGATTTTATATCTTGCGACTTTGTTGAATAAATGGATCAGTTCTGGCAGTGTTTCGGTGGAGTCACTTGGGTTTTCCACATAGAGCATAGGATTCCCCCTTAAGCCCTGTGTGCATGAAATGACTCAAGCCCTATAAATCCTGCTCTGTGGGGGCTGCTGGGAGGCCTGCCCAGACGCCCTTCTGGCGTGAAGCACTCATTCCCCAGCTGCTGGCATGTTGGCAGTTCAGGTTTTCTCCTTCAGAAGAGGGCTGCCTCACTCAAGGTACATCCCACCCCAGGGCAGCCTCAGCTCCCTTCTCCTTCTACTCCCACAGTCTCCGTGGCTCCCCTGCAACGGGCTAGGTACACATCCATGCAGGCCCTTGCCTTAGATGGTCCCTTTGTGGGAATGTTCTCCAGCTACCTACATGGCTAACTTCCTCCCTTCCTCCAGGTCTCTGGCCCTGTCCCTCTTCTCAGTGAGGCTGCCCCCATCCATGTGCACAGCCCTACACCCTGCCCAGCTCCACTCCAGCCCAGGATGCCCTATCGTCCCCCACCTCTAACCTACTCTACACATTTCATGTTCGCTGTCTCCTTCCACCAGCAAGGCAAGGGTCTGTTTTGTTCACAGATATATTCCAGGCACACAGTGGGTACACAGGAAACCTTTGTTAAATTTGTTTGAGAAACTTTTCATCAGCTTAAGTAGGGATATGACTTCACTCTTCATAGGATCCAACTCCCTGACATCAGAAAAGGCCATGGTAACGAAAATTCAGCCTTCTTTACACAATGGAGAACTTATGCTGCCTCGGACGATTCTGAGTCTCAGGGTCAAATGCCATAAATGCAGGACCATAATACCTAGCATACTTGACAACTATGACAAGTCATTTTTTACTATTTCCTTAACTGTAAACAGAACTGTTTTCAGGAATTAACCAAAACTGATTTTATTTTTATACTTAATTATGAGGTTTTTTTGCTTGGTCCCTTATTTAGTTTTACAACAACTAGCAAAAAGTTTTTAGAGGAGTCAACATGGCAAAGAAGTAGAGGGACCCAAAGTTATTTTGTCCTTCAAACACAGCAGTACTGAAGCCAGAAGACTTGGAGTTCCAGAAACCTGGGCTACAGAGTGACGGAAGCATCTCCAGGGGCCCACAGGGACAACATGGCGGGCGTAGGTGCATGACTGCAAGCTGGGAGAGAGAAAACGGGTGGCGGAGGCACAGAGGGGAGGCGTCTCCTTCTGTGGAGAGACAAAAGGAAGAGAAAGAGAGGCTGTGGGGGTGAAGGATTGTATTTGGACAAGAGAAAAACCATGGACTGGGGATCGAAAAGAACGGAGGAAGATCGAATTTCTAATTGTGGGGCCTTCTCCAGACTGGGGCCGGCTGCCCTGTCTACGCATCTGGGGAGGGCAGCCAGCATCAGGCTTGGTAGCTAGCTCCCAGGCACAGTTGGAGAGACCAATTTTCTCCCTTGAGTGCTGCGGGAAGAAGGCAAACAGCCATTCCAAGGACAAAACACTCTGCAGGACCCTCACCACCCAGAGGCCCTTCGTCGGCGGGCCGAGCAGAGAGGCACTACCACGGAACCAGGTGCAAGGACTGGGACCCTTTAAGACATCGGGGTTTGAATCCCAGCACAGCACCTGGGAGGCATGGGAGACGATGGAGCAGAACAGAACCCGCCCGCTGGTGCCCGCTGGGCACTGTGAGGAGCCAGAGGTTCTTAGTTGACGGGCCGGAGTGGCACTACCCAGGAACCAGGGTGCAGAGAGCCGGATCCTTTAAGACACAGGGGTTTAAAACCCGGACAAGCACCTGGGAGGCGTGGGAGACTTTGGAGGGAAGAGAAACAGCTGCTCAGGCCCGTGTGGGTGGTTTGAAGACAGTGGTTTGGTACACTCAGTGTGGGGAGGAGAGACTGGGATGTCACCATTTTCCTCTCCATTACCAACAAAGTGGGGTTTCAGAGAAGGGAAGAGGGGCCCAAAGTGGAGGCAGGAGGAGGCGGGACCCGCCTACACCAAACCCGGCCCCTCCACGCCTGTTAACTGCGTATCTACCAGAGCGGGATGGACGCCACGGTGTCCATTAAATATCGGTCCAGTGGTTTTGCATTCTCTGATTTGATTCTTGGTCAATTCTTATTTTATATGTATATATGTGCGTGCGTGCGTGCGTGTGTGTGTGTGTGTGTGTATTTCCTTCTTTTTCTTCCTCTTATTTCTTCCCTTCTCTAGTCTGGTTGTCCTGGTTGTTGGTTTGTTTAAGGCACATTTTTAATCAACATTTTTTACACCTCTTTTGTATCTTCTTTATTTTCCCCTTTCTTTCTCTCTCTCTCTGGACTAAGCTGTATAGTATCTCTGATTCTCTGCCTGGTCAGGTTTTTTTCTTTTCCTTTTCCCCACCCCTGTCATATCTCTCTTTGCATGGGATAAGGTCTCTTCCATGCCCCCTCCTTATTTGATTTTTTTCCAGGGACACTTCACTGAACAAGTCAAAGCACACCTGGTAGAGGGTCCAAACCACCACTACAAGTAGGGAGATAAAGCAACCAGAGTCACAACAACAGAGAGCACAAAACACACTCCAAAAACACCTGAAAGGCCAGGTCCTGAACAGCATATGGCCCCTTTTTAATATAGTAGTGCTCGCAGATGCAGGCCTCATAACAAGCTATTAAAATGCATAAGGGACAGAAAACTAGCCAATAAGATGAAATGGAAGAATTCTCCTCAAAAGAAAAACCAGGAAGGAATGACAGCTAGAGAATTGCTCAACACAGATATAAACAATACAACTGAGTAAGAATTTAGAATGTAGTCATAAGATTAATAGCTGGGCTTGAAAAAGGCATAGAAGACAGCAGAGAATGTATTGCTGCAGAGATCAAGGAACTAAGAAACAGTCGTGATGACTTAAGAAATGCTGTAAAATGAGATGCAAAATAAACTAGATGCAGTGACAGCAAGGATGGAAGAGGCAGAAGGGACATTAAGTGGAATAAAAGATAAAATCATGGAAAATGATGAACCCAAGAAAAAGAGAGATAAGAAAATACTAGGCCATGAGAGGAGACTTAGAGAACTAAGTAATTCAATGAAACATAATAACATCCGTAGCATAGGAGTTCCATAAGAAGAAGAGAGAGAAAGGGGCTGAAGGTTTACTTGAACAAATATTAGCTGAGAACTCCCCTAAACTGGGGAAGAAAACATACATCCAAATCCAGGAGGCACAGAGAACTCCCTTCAGATTTAAGAGGAGTAGATCTTCTCCATGGCATATCATAGTGAAACTGGCAAAATACAAAGAAAAAGAGAGAATTCTGAAAGCAGCTAGGGACAAATGGGCCTTAGCCTACAAGGGTAGATCCCTACACATAAAGATAGTAGCAGGCCTGTCCACTGAAACTTGGCAAGCCAAAAAGGAGTGGCAGGAAATACTCAATGTGCTGAAAAGGAAAAATATGCAGCCAAGAATCCTTTATTCAGCAAAGCTGTCATTCAGAATAGAAGGAGAGATAAAGGCTTTCCCAGACAAACAAAACCAAAGGAGTTCATGACCACTAACCAAGCCCTGCAAGAGACCGTAAGGGGGACTCTGTGAGCAGAATGCTGCAAAGACTGCAAAGGACCAGAGACATCACCACAAGCATGAAACCTACAGAGAACACAATGACACTAAATCCATACGTTTCAGTAATCACTCTGAATGTAAATGGACTAAGTGTTCCAATCAAAAGACATAGAATGGATTAAAAAAACAAGCTCCATCTATCTGTTGTCCACAAAAGACTCATTTTAGACCTGAGGACACCTTCAGATTGAAAGGGAGGGGATGGAGAACCATCTATCATGCTACTGGATGTCAAAAGAAATCTGAAGTAGCCATACTTATATCAGACAAACTAGATTTTAAACTAAAGGCTGTAACAAGAAATGAAGAAGGGCATTATATCATAATTATGGGGTCCATCCATCAAGAAGAGGTAACAATTATAAATGTTTGTGCTCCCAACTTGAAGCACCCAAATACCTAAATCAATTATTCACAAACATAAGCAATCTTATTGATAAGAATCCTGTAATTGCAGGGGACTTTAATACTCCACTTACAGCCATGGACAGATAATCTAGGCAAAAAAATCAGTAAAGAAATAATGGCCTCAAATGATATACTGGACAAGTTGGACTTGAGAGGTATATTCAGAACTTTTCATCCTAAAGCAGCAGAATACACATTGTTTTTGAGTGCACATGGAACATTCTCCAAGATAGATCACATACTGGGTCACAAAACAGCCCTCAATAAACATAAGAGAATTGAGGTCATACCATGCATTTTTCTGATCATGAGATTGTACCATGCATTTTTCTGCTATGAAACTTGAAATTAACCACAAGAAAAAATTGGAAAGCCTCCAAATTCACAGAGGTTAAAGAACATCCTACTAAAGAATGAATGGGTCAACCAGGCAATGAAAGAAGAAATTAAAAAATATATGGAAGCAAATGAAAATGAAAATACAACAGTCCAAACTCTTTGGGATGCAGCAGAGGCAGTCTTAAGAGGAAAATACATTGCAGTCCAGGCCTATCTCAAGAAACATGAAAAATCCCAAAAACAAAATCTAACAGCACACTAAAAGGAACTAGAAGCAGAGCAGCAAAGAAACCCCGAGGCCAGCAGAAGAAGAGAAATAATAAAGATCAGAGCAGAAATAAATAATATAGAATCCTTCCAAAAAACAGTAAAACAGATCAATGAATCTAAGAGATGGTTTTTTGAAAAAAATAAACAAAATTGATAAACCTCTAGCCAGATTCCTCAAAAAAGAAGAGGACCCAAATAGACAAAATCACAAATGAAAGGGACAGATCACAACCAACACCACATAAATACAATTATCAGAGACTACATGAAAAATTATATGCCAACAAACTGGACAACCTGGAGGAAATGGACAAATTCCTAGACATGCATACAATACCAAAACTCAAATGGGAAGAAATAGAAAATTTGAACACACCCATAACCAGTGAAGAAATTGATCAGTTATCAAAAATCTCCCAACAAATAAGAGTCCTGGACCAGATGGCTTCCGTGGGGAATTTCACCAGACATTTAAAGTAGAGTTAATATGTATCCTTCTCAGGCTGTTCTAAAAAATAGAAATGGAAGGAAGCCTTCCAGACTCATCCTATGAATCCAGCATTACCTTGATTCCCAAACCAGACAGAGACCCTACCAAAAAGGAGAACTACATGGATGTAGAAGTTCTCAACAAGATACTACCAATCAAATTCAACAGTATATCAAAAGACTTATTCACCACGATCAAGCAGGATTCATTCCTGGACTGCAGGGCTGGTTCAATATTTGCAAATCAATCAATGTGATACATCACATTAATAGAATAAAGAAGAAGAACGATGTGATCCTTTCAATAGATGCAGAAAGAGCATTTGACAAAATACAGCATCCTTTCTTAATAAAAACCCTCAAGAAAGTTGGGATAGAAGGAACATACCTCAACATCATAAAAGTCATATATGAAAAGCCCACAGTTAATATCATCCTCAGTGGGGAAAAACAGAGAGCTTTCCCCCTGAGATCAGGAGCATGGCAAGGATGTACACTCTCACTACTGTTGTTAAACATAGTGTTGGAAGTCCTGGCCTCAGCAATCAGACAATAAAATGAAATAAAAGGTAAACCAACTGGCAAAGAAGAAATCAAACTTTCCCTTTTCACAGATGACATGATAGCCTACCTGGGAAACCCAAAAGACTCCCCCAAAAAGCTGCTTGAACTGATACATGAATTCAGCAAAGTCACAGGGTACAAAATCAGTCAACGAACAGAAATCAGTTGCATTTCTATACACCAATAATGAAGCAACAGAAATATAAATCAAGAAATAGATCCCATTTACAACTGCACCAAGAACCATAAATTACCTAGGAATAAACTTAACCAAAGATGTAAAAGATCTGTATGCTGAAAACTATGGAAAACTTATGAAGGAAACTGAAGAAGATACAAAGAAATGGAAAAACATTCCAAACTCATGGATTGTGGATTGGAAGAACAAATATTGTTAAAATGTCAATACTCCCAAAAGCAATCTACACATTCAATGCAATCCCAATCAAAATTGCACTGGCATTCTTCTCAAAGCTAGAACAAACAATTCTAAAATTTGTACGGAACCACAAAAGATCCCGAATAGTCAAAGTTATGTTGAAATAGAAAACCAAAGCAGGAAGCATCACAGTCCCGGATTTCAGTCTCTACTTCAAAGCTGTAATCACCAAGACAGTATGGTATTGGCACCAGAAGAGACACATAGACCAATGGAATAGAATAGAGAACCTGGAATTGGACCCACAAGTGTATGGCCAACTAATCTTTGATAAAGCAGGAAAGAGCATCCTAAAGCTTTAGGAAAGCTGCTAAAAAAACCAGCCTTTTTAGCAAATGATGTTGGGAAAACTGGACAGCAACATGCAGAAGAATGAAACTGGACCGCTTTCTTACACCATACACACAAAACAAATAAACTCAAAATGGATGAAAGACTTAAATGTGAGACAGAACACCCTCAAAATCCTAGAGGAAAAAACAGGCAACAACCTCTTTGACCTCAGCCACAGCAATTTCTTTGCTTGACACATCTCCGAAGACAAGGGAAATAAAGGAAGTATTGGGACCTCATCAAGAAAAAACCTTCTGCACTGCAAAGGAAACAATCAACAAAACTAAAAGGCAACTGATGGAATGGGAGAAGATATTTGCAAATGACATATCAGATAAAGGCTTAGTATCCAAAATCTATAAAGAACTTACCAAACTCAACACTCATAAAACAAATAACCCAGTGAAGGAATGGGCAGAAAACATGAATAGACACTTTTCCAAAGAAAACATCCAGATGGCCAACAAACCCATAAAAAGATGCTCAACATCACTCGTCATCAGGGAAGTACAAATCAAAACCACATTGAAATACCACCTCACGCCAGAGTGGCTAAAATTAATAATTCAGGAAACAACAGATGCTGGTGTGGATGCGGAGAAATAGGAACCCTCTTGCACTGTTGGTAGGAATGCAAACTGGTGCAGGCGGTCTGGAAAACAGTGTTGAGGTTCCTCAAAAAATTAAAAATAGAACTATCCTATGACCTAGCAACAGCACTGCTAAGAATTTATGCAAAGGATACAGAAGTGCTGATTCATAGGGACACATGTACCCCAGTGTTTAACACAGTGCTTTCACCAATAGCCAAATTATGGAAAGAACCTAAATGTCCATCAACTGTTGAATGGATAAAGAAGATGTGGTTTATATATACAATGGAATACTACTTGACAATGAGAAAGAATGAAATCCTGTCATTTGCAACAATGTGGATGGAACTGGAGGGTATTATGCTAAGTGAAATAAGTCAGTCGGAGAAAGACAGACATATGTTTTCACTCATATGTGGAGCTTGAGAACTTAACAGAACACCATGGGGGAGGGGAAGGGGAAAAAATAGTTTCAAACAGAGAGGGAGGCAAACCATAAGAGACTCTTAAATACAGAGAACAAACAGAGTTTGAGGGGGGTGGTGAGGGAGAGAGGAATTAGGTGCTGGGCATTGAGGAGGGCACTCGTTGGGATGAGCACTGGGTGTTGTATGTCCACATGGGATGAATCATGGGAATCTACCTCCAAAACCAACAGCACACTGTACACACTGTATGTTAGCTAACTTGACAATAAATTATATATTAAAAAAGCTGGCAAAAAAATAAAAAAGAATGAATTTCCATTTAAAGATAGAATTCAAACTCTGTAAATATACCATGTATGAACAAAACAAATATATTAAGTCCCACCCACACTCAGGCGAGGGCAATGGGCTCCACATGCAAAGGGAGGATTACTGAAGCATCTGTGGACATATTTTTACCACATACAGAAATTATTTGGAGCCAACACACAGCTTTGGGGGAGAAAAGTAGTTTACCACTGACGTTGTTTAGAACTGCTGACCAAGTTGATAACAAAGAGCAACCATCGTTTAGTCATTTTTATCATATCTTTACATCCTTCACAATGTGCCCCCTGTCTACACTTGGGGCTGAAGACTCCCCCTTCGCTGCTCTTGGGAAACCATGGAATAGAAGAAAAACTTTGATGTAGAAGGTGGATGTTATGGTTGAAAGGCATGTTGAAGTCCCAACTCCCAGTACCTCAGAATGTAACCTTATTTGGAAATAGGGTCACTGCAGAGGTCACATGGGAGTAGGTGCCCCCTAGTCCAATACGGCTGGTGTCCTTATAAGAAGAAGAGGCACAGAAACACAGACACACAGGGAAAACACAACTTCATGGTCTTTCAGTGATGCATCTGGAAGCCATAATGCCAAGCATTGCCAGTAACCACCAGAAGCTAAGACAAAGGCAGTCTCCAGAAGGAATCAACCCCGTTGACACCTTGATTTCATAATTCTAGCATCTAGAACTGTGAGGAAATAAATTTTTGTTGTTGTAAGTCATCCAGTTTGTAGTCCTTTGTTATGACAGCCCTAGGAAACGAACACATAGCTCTTCAAGAAAATCTGCACGGTCGCCATTTTCTGACTTTGCACGGTCACCATTTTGTCACTTTGGCTACTTAGCACGTGAACACCGTTCCTATGAAACTGAAGAGAAGCTATTCCCTTTCCCCCAGCAACTACATCGCAGACACCTCACCCAAGCAAGACAAGTCGGAGTCTCCCTCTGAGATTTTGAATCTTGAAAGAGGGACTAAGTGACCAAATTGTGATTCTCGGCAGTGGCTGTGGCAATAGAGAAGCACTGTAGTAAATGTGCCAAGACAGCTACACCAGCCTCAGTTCTCAGCAGGCCATTCCTATGTCAAGCCCTTGGCCATGTCTTTTCCATGACTCTCCCGTCTTCTTATTGATTCTATGAGCTACCTAATACTCCTCTAGAAAACTCCAACTCTGCTTAAGTGAACCAGAGTCAACTTCTGTTATTTGTAGGCACAAACCTAACTATTACACCCTGGAAGTTAGCTTTTAAGCTAAATGCCAGTTGTAGTTTGGTTTCTTATATTTACCTATTTCTTTCCTACTGTAAACCTTCTGCATTCATCTGTACATACATTCATTTATCCATCAAACATATACTGGTTGCCTTTAATTGTCAAAGTACTAGGTGTCTGGAAAACATTGTCTATTAAGAATGACTTGTACCCTTAAAGAACCACAGCCTAGTCCAGAGTAGAACAGTCAGGAAAACAGATGTTTACGATACAGAGTGATAACTGCTATGATAAACAGAAAGGTACCTAACTGATAGGCTGAGAGAGGAAGGAAGGCTTCCTGTGGCCACTGAGTCCTAAACTGTGTCTTGAAGGATGAAATGGATGCCTAGGCAAGATGGAACAGGGAAGGGGACAGACATTCCACTAGTGGAAGGAATTTAGCAGATCAGAACATTAAGTCACTGAACAGGAGTTCGGTGTGTCTGTACATAAAATTCTAGGCAGGGGTGGTAAAAGTTGAAGCTATAAAACTAGGTTGAAGTCAATGCTACATGTCTCGCTTAGGGATTCAGACTTTATCCGGACAGCGACCTCTAAGGCAGAGAGAAAGCAGCCAGTTATATATCTGAGATTGATTTTTCCAGCAATAGTGCCAAGAATTACTTGGAATGGGGCACCTCTGGAAGGTAAGAAGACCAGATGTGAAAGTGTAAGAGTCATCTGGGAGATTTCAAAAAGGCAAAGGTCAGGATGGGGATGGTAGTAGGTGGCAAAGATGGGAAAGTAGGACAGGTTTGAGATGATTGGATGTATTTTGAATTCTCTGCTTGCAGGAAGGCACTTCTAGAAGGACACAGGCCACCCTTCTTGTTCACGATGGCCCAACACAGTGTCTGGCACACAGAAGCACTCAGGACATTTTGATCTGTCTTCAAGTGTAATGGTTCTTTTCTTGGCCATGCACTATCCACTGGGGGGCCCATCAAAGGCATTCTTCATTTCTGTTAGTGTTTCTGACTTCTAGCATTTCCTTTTACTGCTTTCTTAAAGTTCCCATCTTGCTGCCTACCTGACTCAACGGTTCTTGCAGGTTGTCCACTTTCCCCAAAATAGCTCTTAAAATAATGATCACAGCTATGTTAAATCACTTGCCCAATAACTCCCACATCTCTTCCATGCCGATACCTGGTGCTGATGCTACTCAGATTGTGGTTTTGCTTGCCTTTGACCATGCATTGTAATTTTTTGCTGCAAGCCATACACGATACGTCACATAATAGGAACTGATGTGAACAGGCCCTTAGTATGAGCTTCTATTCTAATGTAACTAGGATATTAGGTTGTGTTTAATCTCTGAAGTTGCCGGAGCCACAGGCTTCAAGTAAATAGGGCCTGTGCCTGCCATCTCTTTCAGTTACAACCCACTGCTACTTTACTGGAGCTTTGCCAGTGCTGGGAAAGTGTGGGCCAGGGGAAGGGTTCTGATGTAATCTTATCATTAACTATGTCTTTTAGTGGGCCAGTCTTCCTGGGCTGTGACCTTCACAAGTATTTATTAGCCTTTCCCCCCTGCCCTCCTTCCTTCAGGTGAGATAGGAAGGCTAGAGGGGGGTCAAGACAGGGAAATGCCCTTCCCCAGGTAGGGCAGTCCTTTCCCTTAGCAAGTAGGCCTTTGTTAAAAGAATACTCTAGGCATATTTTTGAATAGTAAATATTCCCCACACTCTGCTGCGGCCACATGGGGATCACTCTCAGCTCTTCATTGTGAAAAGCCTGGTGAGGTTCCTGGAGATAAAACCCCAGAAAAGGAGGCAGACCCCAGGAGTTTCTTACTCTCAGGCTAGTCCACATTTGGCCTCCAGCAATTTATCAAAAGTGTCATCTAGGGGCGCCTGGGTGGCTCAGTCAGTTGAGCGTCCGACTTCAGCTCAGGTCATGATCAGGTGGTTCGTGGGTTCGAGCCCCATGTCGGGCTCTGTGCTGACAGCTAGCTCAGAGCCTGGAGCCTGTTTCAGATTCTGTGCCTCCCTCTCTCTCTGATCCTCCCCTGCTCATGCTGTCTCTATCTCTCTGTCAAAAATAAAAATAAAATATTAAAACAAAAACAAAAACAAAAACAAAAAAAACGTGTCATTTAAGGGCTCCCACCAGTGTGTGGCTCTAGCATCTTCTGAACAGGTAAGGAAATCTTGGCTGAGACTCTGGATTGGCCTGTCTCTCTAGATCATGGGATGCAGCCCTGCCCTGGGAACGTAGTCTCTGATGGGTTTAAGAGAACGTATTGATTTTCAGCTTGTTCAGCTTTTTTTGCTCTGAGGATGGGAGTGATGACTTGCAAGTTCTTTACACAGTGGAGCTGAGACCAGAACCCCTCAGTACATTCCTGTTGAATGAATACAGCACAACACGCAGGTCTGAATGAGCCCTGTGGAGAGAAGGTATTAGAGAGGAGTCAGGAAGGAAACCAGAGTCTGGCTGGGGTGGCAAGAGGAACTAGAGAGGGAATACAGTGGGACAGCAGATATTTGGGGGAGGAAAATTAAAAAGAAAAGAAAAGCATTAATGGAGAGCTCTGCTTAGCTCTGTTCTGCATACTTGCAAATTTTGCTCTGATGACCTGAAGGTTTTCTGCGTTTTACAAATCTAGAGTTACGGTGGGGGGCGGGGGGGCAGTGAGTAGGGGGGGTGGATAGAAATAAAATAAGCCATAATCCAGTGGTTCAGGATTGATGTGAATGTGGCAAGACAAGTTACATCTCCTTTCATTTTTTTTTTAATTTTTGTTTATTTCTAGGAGACAAAGACAGCGTGAGCAGGGGAGGGTCGGAGAGAGAGGGAGACACAGACTCTGAAATAGGCTCCAGGCTCTGAGCTGGCAGTCAGCACAGCGCCCGACACGGGGCTCGAACCCACAAACCGTGAGATCATGACCTGAGCGAAAGTTGGACGCTTAACCGACTAAGTCACCCATGCGCCCCTCATCTCCTTTCATTTAAAGACACCAGGGGTGCGGCACCCCATCAGTGTCAGCCAAGGTGGTGTGACAGCCCTGTTTTCATAACCTCCGGGAGTGCAGGGACCTGGAGGTCACAGTAGTAGAAACTGAGTGACATGGGAGCGGCCTAGGAGTGGCAAGATAAGAGAGTACACTTTACCTTCCTGGTGCACAGGGACGGGTAAGAGACCCCCTTGCTTAAAACCCCTTCTTAAACCTCTTCACTGCTTTCTTACACTTCTCCTTAAAAATTCCATTCATTTTCTGTTAAAAAAAATAAATAATGGAGGAAGAACAGCAGCCACAGGGCCGGCATCCCAAGGAGGATCTGTTCCCTGTCCCTGTGAGACAGTGCTATCAAATAGCAAATACAGTATGTGAAGAATTACACAAGTATTCCTTACGAAACAGCGGGTTTGTGTGTTCTTTGCGTCTACACTGTTGTGTGAGCCTGGTTTTAAAGAGGCAGGGTCACACAACCCGAAAGTTCACGCTGGCTCCTCCGTTCATTTCAGAACAGGTCATTTCTCCGTTCCAAAGTCACCCTGCCAGAAAAAGAAGTCTCGACCGTCCGGGGTTGGCTTCCCTCGGGCCTTATCTTGGGCCACCTGGGACAGGCCAAGGATGTCAGTTTGTCATGTGGTTGCTGACTCAACGTTGAAGCTTGTAGCACGACTTGGAAAAGCACCAACCTTTGAGAAGTTCCGAGGGTTTCTTTTTTTCCCCTAAAGCTTTGTAACAAATGTAGATGATTTTGCATATTTTTTTTATCATTTCCTTCTCTCATTTCTTTTTAAATACATACTTTTTCTAATTATAAATCAATACATGTTCATTGTTAAAAATATGAAGACTACAGAAAATTTATACTGTCTATGGTATTTAACACACAATAAAAATTGTTAGTAATTCCATCACTCAGAGATAATTGCAATTGACATTTGTTACATTATTTTATGGGCTTTTTTCTTTGCATTCATATGTATAACTTGCACTTTAAAAAAATTTTTTTTAATGTTTTATTTCTGAGAGAGAGAGGCAGTATGAGCAGGGGAGGGTCAGAAAGAGAGGGAAACACAGAATCTGAAACAGGCTCCGGGCTCTGAGCTAGCTGTCAGCATAGAGCCCCACGCAGAGCTCGAACCCATGAACCCGTGAGATCATGACCTGAGCCGAAGTCAGACACTTAACTGACTGAGCCACCCAGGCGCCCCAACTTGCACTTTTTTTTTCAAACAAAATATTCTTATTTTCTTTTTGTCTCAATGCCACAGTATGAAAATTTTTCTGTGTAATTAAATATTCTGTGAAAATACAGTAAAATAGTCTTTCTAAATATGCAAATTATATATGCACTATTCCTCTATTATCTATTCATACAACACAGTTATAGTTACATAGTGTTATCTTTAGAACTTTTCAAATTATAAACAACCTTGTAAAAAATCCAAGTGGCTAAGTTTTCTATCACTTCATTATTATTTTACCAAGAGGACTTGTTGGGAAGACAATGTGGATCCAAAGCATTAATGATTTTAGTGCATATCGTTAAATTATTTTTCTGGAAAAACTTTTGTCAGCTGACTTTTCACTGGCAGTATACAACAGTGTGTTCATTTGCCTCCAACTGGCCAAATAAATTTTGTCTTAAAAATAAAACCTTTGCCTATTTTGAATGTGGAAGATGACACCTAAATCATTATCCTAATGTTTATACGATTACTAGTGAGATTGAACATTTTTTACCCTCTTTTTCTGGTAAAGAATAACATTTCAGATAAAATTATAGTTTTGAAGTCACACATTTTAGACTGGTTTTATGAATAAAAATTTTTTATTTTTGTCATTATCACATAGTATGTTAAAATACTGTTTATAACCATAGTTTGCTGAATACTCTGGTACATATTTTCTTAAGTGATCCAGTGAGAACGCATGTAGTCATAAACTTAGTCCCTTATAAGGGACTATATATGTACCAGATAGTTACCCTCTGTGGTTCACAAGGGTAGATTTTGTGCACAATCCCATAACTTGGGGGCACTGAAAAAAATCATCTCATTTCATTCATTTAACAAAGATTTATTGAGTTCCAACCACTGCTGTAGATGTGGACAGTCTTGCCCAAATCAGCCATTGTTCTATGCTTACAATTCTAGTGTAGGGAAGAGACGACCAAAAAGAAGGGAAACATACAAATAAATAAAATAATAAGGAATGTGAAGTTGTAAACAAGAAGCTGTTGAGCTAAAGAACAGAAGAAGAGAACACATTAGCAAATGTGTTTGGCAAGATGCTCAGAGAAGACTTCTCTAAGGTGACGTTCAAGTTGACACCTAAAGGAAGCAACACCTAAAGGAGAAGTGTGGCGACTCTGATGGTGGGAGGGAGTTCAGGGGTGAGTGGTGGATGGTAGCTGGATTGTTTGGGGTCTTTCAGGCCACAGCAAGGAGGTTAATCTTTATTCAGAATTCAATGGGGAAGCCACTGAAGGGTTCTAGGCAAGAGAGTGATGTAATCCTACATCTACATAAGGTTGATCATGCTTTGCTGCTGTTGTAGAATAAAGAGAAGTGGAGCACCCAAGTAAGAAACTGTGGCAGCAATGCAGACAAGAGACTGTGGTGGCCTGGGGTAAGGAATTGCACGTGGAAGGAGGAGGACTAATCCTATAAACGTGGTCTATATTGTGGGATCACATGTGCATGCATTTAACTGACTCTGCAGACTCCAAATCCTTCTGATATCCAATCCCAGTGTAAATGGGTCTGACTCCTCTTAAGAAAGGAAGATGACCATGTCTCTGTGGAGTCACCAAAGGAGATACCAACTTGAAGCCATGACCAGGTTCTTCTCTGTAATTTCTCAAATACAGTAGTATGTAGGTCTTATTAAACAAGATTTCAATTTAAATCCAAACATCATTGAATACCAACTAATGTTAGACCCTGTTCCAGGAGCTTTCACATATATCCTATTTTACCTGCAGTGGTTGAAAATAAGGCCATACTTAAGTTACTACACAAATAGAGCAAATTTAAGCTGCCATCCTGATTATGAGAAATTCATTCATCATTCTCTGAGCCCTCCCTTCCTCGGAAAGTAAGAACCCGTCAGTGCTCACCTTGTCCAAATGAGTCAATCTTGTTTATTTGTGTTATGCAGAAAAGAAATGGAGAAGTCTGAGCTGACTGCCTAAGGTTCTCACTTCTGCTTTTGTGAGACTGGTACAGAAAACAGGAAGTCCAGCTCCCATGTCTAAAGATTGGAGGCCTAACCCACTGCGGAGAGTGCTGCACAGACCGGTGGGAGAGAAGTTAATGATGGTTACTCCACACTGCAGGAGACTGGATTCCCAATTACAAGTCTAGTGACAAATACTTTCATGTGCAGATAATCAACTCTTTCTCTTAAGGAACCCCAAGGTCCAAGATGGTGGGTCAGGACAGGGTGTAACATCAACTCTTTGTGCCCAATTGACCATCCCCTAAGACAAGACAGGCCCTGGTGTTGACCTGGCTTACCAGCCCAGCTCTTTCACTCCACTTCCACCATCACCACCACTACCACCGTGATTGTGCATTTCTTCTTGAGGGCCATTATTGTGCATTTCTGACCCCTTAACTTATGTAGGACCATCCCAGCACATCAGGAAGGGTTATAATAATGTGAAACCCCAAAGGGAAAGAGCCATATTTATGATTTACTAGGAAAATCCTTGGTCCTTTGCAAGATTTACAAGAAGAGAATACCTGTTTGAGACATTTATGCAGTGGCTTTTTAAAATGCTTTTTAAAAATACCTTTAAATACTTTTTAAAATACTCAGGTGGAAGCTCTGGGTGTCAAGTTCAAGAGTAGCAGGTGAGCTTGAGATTTGGAAGTGACGGCTGTATTTGGTAGTTAAATCACAAGAGAGGATGTGATTGACTGTGGAGAGGAAGACAGCTGAGAAGGAAACTGAGGACTAGTATCATTTGGGAGCCAGCCCACCAAGGAAGCAGAGAAAGAGCTCTTTGAGTAGGAGAAAGATAGAGTTCTGTCATGGATTCCCATGGGAGAAAACATTTCAAGGAGAAGGAATTTGTTCAACAGCATTCAACAGAGGTAAAGGAAACCAAGGTCTGAAGTCAGGTTATGAATTTCTCAGACAGATAAAGGCCTGTTTGGGCATATTATTGATTAAGGTCATATGATCAGATAACATTCTCTTTCAACAATTTGTGCTTGGAGTTGTATAATTAGACTCTTATCAGCACAGTATTGACCATCACTTGCTAAAGTAGTTATTGCTAAAGTAGTAAGGTCTTTTCATCACGTCTTATTCTGCTGACTTTATCAGAAGCAAAAAAGCTATTTCCTCTTGACATCAGGAAAATCCAGTCACTACTATATTGTGTTCTGTCTTTGCCACTTGACTGTGGCCCTGTACAGCATGGGTTCTTTCGAGTTCAGTATGTCTATTCACATGTCAGGTAATGATTTAATTCTCCTGTACTTTTTCCTGGAATGCTCTGAAAACGTCTGAACACCAGGCTAGGACACTGTCATCACTTAGCTTGGGCATATCATTTATATATTTAGTCTACTTCTTTTCTCTTTAGTCCGACATTATTAAAGTACTTCTACTTGGCGCCAATGTATCATATACAGAAATACAAATACAGGTGATATTGAGTGGCAATACAATTTCAGGATATGCTTATATTAAAATTTCCAGGTCACTGAACTGAAACCATGAAAATTCAAAGTCCTCTTGGGGACCTGTGGCCCATGTTTCAGAAACACTGCCAGGGAGATTATGCCCAGTGGATGGGCACTCCTCTCTTCATGCCTATACTTTACTTTTGATTTCCGTCTTTAAGGGAAGAAGGCTTGAATTAGAACCTGTGAGGAGCAACAATAGCAGTAGGTGAATAACAATTTCTGGTCTGAAGTGACATCCAGAGACTTCGTTTTAGAATAATTTTCATGCCTTCCAGATATCTTTTATTTTTTCCTAAAAAATAAATGGACATTTCTTTGATAATGAACTGTGGTGTGTTAACTTTTTTTGACCTATCAACAGTGCAGTGACAGATTCCAATTGATAGTTGGTTAAGGCTTCTTTAATTTAATACATACCCTACCATTTAATATTGGTTGGCAGGGGAAAGGTTGCATAACGACAATTATCACATAGAGATACACAGTGGAGAGGAAATTGAAAAGGTCTGGCTTTCTCCACGTGGAAGAGTAGGAACACGAAGGCATGGAAGTATATTGGATACTTTCCGCCCACAAGATCTCTAGATCTTTGTGAGAAATCATGACTTTGGGGACATGGAGATCATTAGAGCAATTTGCTGATATTTCTTCCTCTTTCTGAGCACATGATAGGACTTTATTTTTTCACGGGGCCCTGTGGTTTGTTTTTGCCAATCAAATGTGAGCAGAAGTGGTATGTCTCATTTCAAAGGGGGAACCTTTAAAAGCTGGTGTCAGATTCACCATAGTCTATTTTCTCTGCCTTGATGTCCAGTGATAATATTCAGATGATGGCTGCATTAGTCTGTGTCTGTGAGTGAAAATGATAGAGAGTAAAGGGCTCCAGTGATGTGATGGACAGGTAGATCAAGAGATAAATAAACCTTTGCTGTTTAAAGATACTAAGATTTGAGGCATGACCTTGTCTTCTCGATTTTATAGGGGTCAAGAACCTGAAGTGATCATTTTACTCCTAACTCAATAAGAGGGTCTAAGCCAGCTAAAACATTTAGAAAGTAGACGTACCTAGCACAATAATAGATGTTATTGGGGCACCTGAATGGCTCAGTCAGTTGAGCATCCAACTCTTGATTTCGACTCAGGTCATGATTTTATCATTTGTGGGATTGAGCCTTCCATCGGGTTCTGCACAGAAAGTGTGAAGCCTGCTTGGGATTGTCTCTCTTCCTCTCTCTATCTTCCCTCCCCTCGTGCACATGCACACATTCTCTCTCTCAAAATAAACTTTAAAAAATGGATGTTATTTTAGTGAGAATAACATTATGCCATGCTCTACAATTCTCAAAACAATTCTTCATAGATTATTTCATTTCTTCTCCCTTGTGTTCTTGGGAAGAGATCTCAGATCTCTACCTCTTCCTTCCACACCAACACGCCTTGGTCAGTTGGCTGCTCTCACTTCCCATCCCACTTCTAATGTGCTCCTAATTCAGCACTTGGTACAGTGTACTGCCATTTTAAAATAAGATCTGTCTTCCTAGGAAATTGTGTCCTGTTCATTTTTGTATACTCTCTTTCCAAACGACATCCAAGCTCCACTTTTTCAGACACATAACAAGTGCTTCATAAACAGTCGTTTGAAGAAGTTAAGAAGTAAGGTAGGTGCCAAGTCCAAAGTTATAAGTAGCACTTCAGTAGCAAAGCTTTAGGTAGGGTTCTAAGACTTCTGACTCAACATTCCATGATTTAACTATCATTTATTGAGCACTGAGGAAGAGCAAGCAGCTCCGACATCTAGGTACTGACCTTGATGTTGCTGTGAGCTCGTCTGGACCATGTTCTGTAGAATGAAAACAATTTCACAGAATAGCATCAGACAAGGCCATTCTATGACCACGGTCAAGACAAAAACCCAGACCACTCCACAGTCTTGTCGGAACACAGGACACGAACATTGTCTAAACCACACAAATGACCAAAAATGTCTACCATAGGCTGCTTCTTTATCAGTTATGGCTTTAACCTCCACTTATATCCACTCCTTCCTACTAAGAATTAAGACACCCACTCAAAGAAATACCCCTACTTCCTGACAACATCCAATACAGGGGGAGGCCTTGCTTTAATGGACCCTCCCCACAATCACATGCACCCAAATCCCATCACAAAGTCTAACACTTCTACTGAGATACCCCGTGGCTCCCCATGTATGCATCCCTCCTCCTAACAGGAAGTCTAAACCCAGCATCAGGTGTGGTCCCGGTGGGCTTGTTGGAAGGCACGGGTACAGCCTCTCCTTTGTTCCAGGGCTACGCAGTATATACGTGCCGAGGGTTCGTTAGAACAATCCTTAGGCGTTATGCCTACTTGACAAAGAAAGGAGGTTCATAGAAATTAAATAATTTGCCCAGGGTCACACTACCAGGAAGAGCCAGAGACCACACTTCAGATCCTTTGCCAGGGATAAGTACTCCTTCCCGCCACGGGCTCCCCCTACCCCGCTTCTGCGTTTCTAGGGCACTTGCCCCGCCGAGCCGGACACTACAGGGAGCCGCATCCCAGACACGTTACTTTTGCAACAGATCCCCGTGTGCTTCCGTGAAAAACGGTGTTCAGACCCAGAAACGCTCTCCCTCTGCAGAGCCCCGGGGCGAGCCCCGGGCGCGGCCCCGGGGCCTCGGGGGGCGGGCTCCCCAGAGCGACGTCGCGCCGACCAATCCCCGCGAGGCCGCCAGCCGCGGGGCCCAATCGCAGAGCAGCGGGGCCGGACGGTGACAGCCACGGGGGCGGGGACTCCGGCCGCCGGCGGCCCCGCCCCTCGGCCGGCTGGGGCGCTCCGCGGGCCGCGGCTGAGTCTCCGCCGGGAACCGGGCGGGCGTCGGGCCCGCAGACCCCCCTCCGACCGCGCCGGGAGCCGCCGCCCGGTGCGCCGGCGCCTCGCGCAGCTCCCTGGGCCCGAGTCCGCAGGGCCGCCGAGGAGCCGAGAGGGGACTGCGCGGCGACCCGTCGCCGTCGTCACCCGGGAGGCCGGAGGGTGCTTTGTTGGTTTGCTTTAAAATGAGAGCTTGAGTTTCCCCGACAGGTGCATTAGGTCGAATTCAGCGGAAATTCCCCTCCCCGTCCCGGCGGCCGGCGCAGACCCGGCCCCCGCCCCTGACCGCGGAGGGTGTCACCGGCGCGTCCCGGGCCGCCCAGCCTCGCGAGCGCGGGCTGCTGTGCAGGAGCCCGGGGAGCGCAGGGCACCCCGCCCGAAGACAGCCCCCCGGATTCCGTCCCCGAACAGGATCAGACCTGCGCCTAGCCTGGCAGGAAGGCTGTAACCGGGGGGTGAGTTTAAACGGAAAAAAAAACCCTTTACGACTGGGGGCTGCCTGTAGAGGCCCCCTTCCTGTCCTCGTTAACGAGCAGCAAAATAACAATAACAAACAGTTGCGCAATTGTCGCGTTCCCAGGGGAATCTCACCGTTTCCCTTTTGAATACCGGTTGGCAGTATGTACAATGTGGGGACTGCGGTGAGATTATTACAAACGAAAATGGGTGACAATTTACTAAGACGATTTTAAGCGGCTTGAGCCCCAAAAAGGTCATGCTTACTCTTAAAAATAGGAAGTACGACAGTCACCGGTTTACTGCGTAGCCTACTCCGAAGTGAAAATTAATTTCTTAGGAAGTGCTCACTGCTTTCTATTCCCCAGTTTTCCCCAGGTACTCCACAAAACTCTAACTTCCCCGTTCTTTTTAACAGAATTCAGCTACCGACCCAGGCAGTATGAAGATTTTCTTTGTAGAACCTGCCATTTGCCTTAGTGCATTTGCTATGACTTTGACCTCTCCGCTCACAACACAGTATGTGTATAGGAGAATATGGGAAGAAACGAGCAACTACAGTTTTGTATCTGATAGCAATGCTTCTGAGTGTGGAAAAAATAAAAGCAGCCCGATTTTTGCATTCCAGGAGGTAAGAAATTAAGATACCTCTAAAATGTAATACAAGGGGAATGTGTAATGGGGTTTTTGATGAAAGAGGGCATTGCACTCATCGTACGTTGATCTCCCAAGGGTCACCTTAAACACTCTGAAATCCCAAGTCAAGAGCATTTATTTAGTTCTCCTGTTTGAAGTTTCCTGACACCTTTAATCTGCCTCTTTTTTTTTTTTTGAATGTTTATTTTTGAGAGAGAGAGAGAGAGAGAGAGAGAATGAGAGGGGGAGGGGCAGAGAGAGAGGGAGACATAGAATCCGAAGCAGGCTCCAGGTTCTAAGCTGCCAGCACAGAATTTGACACTGGGCTCGAGCCCCGGATCAGTGACCTGAGCTGAAGTCAGTTACCCTACCGACTGAGCCACCCAGGCGCCCCTCCTCTGCCTCTTCTAAGTAAAAGCCCCTTCTTTTTTCTGTGACATCGGTGCTTCTCCTTTCTCAGAAAATTTCAGCCTGGTCTCATCTCCCAGGGGCTCTTTCCTCCCCCCGCCCCCACCATTCCAAAGCCTGAAAGTTGGAATGAGTAGTCAGTGGTCCCAGTGGGGTGAAATAGTGTTCCTGCCTTTCCCTGGCCTGCTTCCTCCCAGCCCCCCTTCAGCCTGTACATGACCCAGTTTTCACTGACCCCATAAGTAGCCCATAACTGAAGACTGTGGACCCTGGGGCCAGTGTCCTTCATCGACTTGTAGGGGGCAGAGGGCAGTATTTGTCATTCATCATTTGGGGTTAGCAGATCGGCTGTGACTCCCAGGTGCTGAGGAGCAGGTGTGTGAGATGACCTGCGGAGGAAAGCACACACTTTGGTTCTGAGGACACTGAAAAGGCTGAGCCAGGTATTACAGAACGTTTCCTTCCTCCTCTCTGGCCTCCTCCCCCAATTTTTTATTTATTTAAAACAGGAGGTATGTCATCATTCTCCTCACTCAGACAGTTTTTAGCAAAGTCTACCAGCATCCGGATGTGAAGGAGACAGCATTCAGATTTGGAATTTTACCCCTCAGAAAGCCTCAGAAACAGACCACAGTTCTAAACTTTGAACCCTTCCCCCAGGGGATATTTTGTGATGGCAAACGAGTGGCATGGCCTCCCCGCTCAGAGGACAGGAAGAGTTTGGAGGAATTCAAGTCACCCGCCTGGCTGGCTCTAAGAGTTTCCCCTCAGGAGAAGGGAACTCAGGTGTGACTGGGAGATGAGCCTCAGGCCTGGAAGAGATGGCAAAGGGCCCAGAAGGAAGGCTCTAGCGCTTCTGAAGGTGGAACCCCCCCACCCACCCACGTGTCAGGTATAACCTTGCCGGGCTGAGGCCTGGCCTTTGGACACAGCTTCCACTGTTCCTCATTTCCATGGGAGAAATTTCTTGGAACTGATAATTGCTGGGAAGCCATGCAGACATCAAGGTTCTGGCCTAGAGTGGGGTCATAAAAACAGAAGGGCCAAGGGTCTCACCTCGTGGTTTTGTCTCCTGACTTTAAGAATGATTCCCTATATATATTCATTCCCAGAGAGTGAAAACGTTCAGTAGGCTCATCAGTTGCCATATTGGATTCCATGCTTTCCTTCCCCAGATATGCAGTGGGAGGGACAGAGGGGAGAGGACTTGAATGTCTGGAAAAATCTGCTGCCCTTGCCCTCTCAGAGTGAGGGGAGACAGGCTGTGGTTCAGTGGCCTTGGTGGCCTCCATGACTGTGCAGGTGATGAACACCAGCTCCCTCTGGCCTCATGCAGCTGCCGAGAGGCCCCTGCTGCCCAGAGCAGTGGTCTCATTTTTAAAATTTCTGCCGAATGTTTAAGTTGATTGTTGTTTCATTGCTTTTAAATTAGATTAATATTCAAGAAAACATACTCCCCTAGATCCCTTCCCTTAAAGCCGGAGCTTTACTGCTACAGGGGCGTTCTCTCAGATTGGGGAACCAGAAAGCACGACGGTCCCCACCCACAACAGGGACGGGTCAGGAGGGCCACTCGCTGTTTGCTCCTTAGGACAGGGGAACATTTTTGTTTCCTACGAGGCACCCCATCTCCTTCGGCATTTCCCTGTGGCCCCTTTTCTGGATACTGTTCCTGCTCAACATAAGAATATTCTCTTACCTTTATTTTTTTAAATGTTTCTTTATTTTTGAGAGAGACACACACACATACAGAGTGCAAGTGAGAGAGGGGCAGAGAGAGAGGGAGACACAGAATCCGAAGCAGGCTCCAGGCTCTGAGCTGTCAGCACAGAGCCCGACGCGGGGCTCGAACCCACCAACTGTGAGATCGTGACCTGAGCTGAAGTTGGACACTTAACCAACTAAGCCACCCAGGCGCCCCCTCCTTAAAATCCCAAGGACAAATATTCTCTGTTTTACGACCTTCCTTCTCAATTCCCAGCTCTGCTCTGGGTGGGTGCTGGCCACCTGCTGACTTAAGGAAATTTAGAGGTTTGAGAATTGTCCTTTTAACCCTAAAAATAAAATGTCTCAGGATACGCAGAGTCAGTACCGAATAAAATAAATGATTTTTTTCAGTTCAAATGTTTCTTTGCCACTTCCCCAAAAGACCAATTACTGGTTAGAAGAGTGCATAACACAATACTGTATTGAACTTCCTACTGTTATACAATATTTATGTATCCTTCTCTGTAACAAATACACAGATACAGACAAATGTATTGGAAAGTAAGGTAATAATATGAATTTCAGGGTACAGATGTAAGAATAAACTAGGCTATTTCACTTATACTTAACATTTTGAAAATCTATATGAATAAAAGCCCTATTTTTCAACATACTGGAGTATATATATGTATATATATATATATATATCCACATAAATAAATATTGATCTAACCTATTTTTCAAATCTTTGAGTTTTCTGAGTCTCATGACTATGAGATGCAGCTACATACTTCTCTTGAGCAAGATTACTCTCTAAAAGGCCTCTTAACAAAATGGGAAGGCTGTGGCAAGGGACTCTTTGCTAAGGGAAAAGAGGTAGGGAATTCTAAGCATGGTTGTTAACTTGTGTGGAGGAAGGAGTTTTTAAACCCCTTGCCATCTTCTCCTTCCCAACTTAAATGACTGGTTTTGAGGTGTTAAATGGGCCACTTTGGTCTTTGAGGTGTTAAATTGGCCACTCTTCAAGTGCTGTCAAGACAGGGACCCTGCTAGTTGAGGAGGCAAGTTGGCATCAACCAGATCATGAAATTGTTCTTGTTTGGTAATTTATTTATAAACCTTTTAATAGCTAACACAGTCCCTTACTACCAGCAGATAGAGAACATTTTCTACTCAATTGTAATTACTGTATAATTTTAAGCCTATGAAATTGTGACTTTTAAAAATTGATATTCCTTGGGGCGCCTGGGTGGTTTAGTCGGTCTGACTTCAGCTCAGGTCATGATCTCATGGTTCATGGGTTTGAACCCCGTATCAGGCTCCGTGCTGACCTCAGAGCCTGGAACCTGTTTCAGATTCTGTGTCTCTTCTCTCTGCCCCTCCCCTGCTCATGCTGCCTCTGTCTCTCTCTCTCTCTCTCTCTCTTCTCTCTCTCTCTCTCAGAAATAAATGAAACATTAAAAAAGTTTTTAAAAACTGATGTTGCTTTTCTTAATTTAATTGACACCTGTCTCAGTACATTGTCATTCTGTTCAGTCTTTTGTTTTGTTTTGTTTTTAGTTTTTTTCCAAAGTCTATTTATCTATTCTGAGAGAGAGAGTGTGCGAGTGTGTACATGTGAGGGAGAGAGAGAGAACCCCAAGCAGGCTCCATGCTGTCAGTGCAGAGCTGGATGCAGGGCTCGAACTCATGAACTGAACCTTGAGATCATGACCTGAACTAAAATCAAAAGTTGGGCGCTTACCCGACTGAGCACCCCAGGCGCCTCGTTCAGTCTTATACAGGAAATGGCACTTTTTACTCTGATTTCTCCTATCTACCCTTATCTAATACATAATTATAATTCTAATATATAATGATATCTAATATATAATTAAAGATTACAGATGAGGAGAGTAGTCTGTATAAAAGGCTGGGTCAGGAATGACAGGAGATAGAAAGATCAGGTGTGGGGGAGGGGCGGGAATGGGAGTTGGAATTCCACACTGGAACATCTTGTTGAGAAGCTGATTAAAAGATAACCATTTGATTTACTTCTTTATTGAGTAAATATTTACTTGACAGCTTTTATAACCGTAGAGCTACAACGATGTGCACCAGAAGGCTGGTTTAGTAAAAATGAAAGCCAGAGTTGATTAAGCACAAATACATAATAGGGTCTGTGCGGTGTGCCTCATAGTGACCTACTGACTTTAAATGTCACCCTCACAACAGCCTGCAAAATAGGGACTCCTGCTACTTCCTCTTGTCAGATGAAGCCGTAGGGATAAATAGCTTGGTCAGAATCACATGCAGTAGCAAGTTGCGAGGCCTATTTTATTTGCTTATCCGCTGGTACGACCAGTATCTCAGGAGCACTCTGGGAAGCATTTTGTTGAAATTGGTGGTAAAGGAGACTGCGTTCTTGCCCTCCCAGAGCTTAGGCAGTAGTGGAGAAGGCACAGAGTCAGCAGCTCTGCTAAAGTAACCCACCCCATGGAGGTGGGGCAAGTCTCTAAAGAAAACTGTAGGCAGATCAGGGCATGGAGCACTGGGTGGGTTGATGGGTTGCTCTGGATTGGTCACAGAAGACTTCTGAGGGGGTGGCTTTTGAATTGAGGAAGCCAGCTGTGTGAACGGCAAGCACAAAAAAAGTGAATGAGCCTGGAGTGTTTGAGGAATGGCATGCAGCTGAGGGAGCTAAGAGGTAGAGATGAAATCAGAGAAGTCATGATGTCTGGCTGCCCACGCCATGGCAAGAAATTCGGATTTATTCCACCGTCAGGAAAGCCACTGGGGGATTTTGAGTAGAGGAGTGACGTGAGCAGGTTGATGTGTGTTTTTAAAGATCACTGTAATTGCTATGTAAAGAACTATGTCTGAATCTAAACTGATCTGACTCCAGAGCTCCTAATCATTACACAAAAAAGTGCAACTGAAGAATGATAATGGCCATATGAGAAGTTCAGCAAAAGGAGAGATGACATCTGTTTGGGCATTTCAGGCAAATCCAAGTTGGACTTGACTGTGGGCTGTGCCTGTAGCATGGAGCATGTGGATAGTGAGTGGAGATAATGCTGAAGTGTGGGGTTGGACCGCACCTGGGCGGCCTTACATAACAGACACAGAACATGTCAACTTCCTCTAGCAGACAGAGAGCTAATAAGCAAGTGAGAGACCTGCCACTAGTGTGTTTTGGCCAGCTGCGCCCACTGTTAGGGTGTATGATCTGCACAGTGAGGAGGCTGGCATCACTGAACTGAAGAGAGAGCAAGGTGCCAGGGTAGTCCTGGTGAGTACATGAGCCCTGTGCTTCCAGTGGTGGCGATGGGACTAGGAAGAGGTAGAGGTCATGAGAGGCACTGGGTGTGAGTGGGACGTGAAGGGAAAGGCCAGAAACAAAGAAGACTGGAGTTTTGAGTCTTGGTGACTAGGATGCTTCCTGCTAACATGAAATTACTTGTATTATATGAATATATAAAAATGAACACAGGCTCACTCTTAAAAAATCATTAATTTCAGTATTTTATATTTTTTGTGGTTCATCAGTTGTTTTAGGGTGATTTCTAAATATTACATGAATAAGTCTATTTTTGAAAATGAGTTTAGTAATCCCTATTATAAAAATGGTCTATACTCTTTACATAAAATTTGGAAAATACAGAGAGAGGTGGCAAGCAGAAAGGTCTCTTAAATCACCCCAAATTCTTTCCATCAAACAACTAGTGTAGCAACTGTAACACCTTTTAGTCTGTGTGTGTACCTGGTCGTGTTCGTCCTCGGGGAAGCTGGGTTTACCTTGCTCCTCAGTTCACGGCATGTTACCATCCTCGTCAGTGCAAAGCTTCTCTTTGGGTTTTATCTTATTTTTTCAATATGATTTATTTGGGGGAGAGCACATCTAGGAGAGGGGGAAAGAGAGAGGGACAGAGTATCCAAAGTGGGCTCTACACCAATGGGCTGAGAGTAGTGAGCCTGACGCTGGGCTTGAACTCACAAACCGGGAGATCATGACCTGAGCCAAAGTCGGACACTCAACTGACTGAGCCACCCAGGTGCCCCTATCTTATTTTTCAGTGAGTAAAGAAAGAGACTAGAAGAAATTTATTTGTGGAGACACATGTGAAAAAAAGCAACTGAGTGCTTCCTAAATAAAGGTCTATGAAATATGACATTTACGCATGATAGTCATTCCCCTTTAAGCAGACAGAAAGATCTGTCATGGGAAAGGGTATTGCTCTTGCTTTACAACAGTGGTCATGATCTCCATGCTAGCTGCTCATAGAAGAAAGAAAATTCATTATACGACCAGTCCCAGATGTCTCAGGGTCTATGGATCCTCTATGCAGACGTACAGCAATACCCAATTTTCTTTTTATGAGTGAACGTCCCCACCACAGCACTTGAGTATTATGACTGAGTCTTGATTCCTGTATCACTTCTTGACATTTGCTTTGTGCACTGGAAGAAGATTCAGGCTGTATCAAACCCATGCACCAGAGAGTCCTTATTGGCGAGGCACTGGAAAAAAACCAAAGCATGGACTGTGATGTTTTCATGCATGTTGTCTGTATCTCTGTAAACACATCGTCTTCTTTTTGTTTCTTTGCAGGAAGTTCAGAAGAAAGTGTCTCTTTTTAATCTGCAGATGGACATAAGCGGGTTAATTCCTGGTCTCGTGTCTACCTTCATTCTTCTGTCTCACAGTGATCATCAAGGACGGAAGTTCCCTTTGATTTTGTCTTCTGTTGGTGCTCTTGCGACCAGCGTTTGGCTCTGTGTGCTCTCCTACTTTGCTTTTCCATTCCAGCTTTTGATTGCGTCTACCTTCATCGGTGCGCTGTGTGGCAATTATACCACATTTTTAGGGGCCTGTTTTGCCTACATAGTTGATCAATGTACAGAACAGAAACAAAGAACAATTAGGATAGCTATAATTGACTTCTTACTTGGACTTGTCACTGGATTAACAGGACTGTCTTCTGGCTATTTTATCAGAGAACTAGGTTTTGTGTGGTCCTTTTTCATTATTACCATGGCCCTTGCTGTTAACTTGATTTATATTTCATTTTTTCTTGGTGATTCACTGAAAGAGTCTTCATCTCCCAATGTTTCCGTATCATGTAGTGAAAGCTTTAAAAACCTATTTTACCGAACTTACGTGCTTTTTAAAAATGCTTCTAGTAAGCGGCGGTCTTTTCTCTGTTTGTTACTTTTTACAATGATCACTTATTTTTTCGTGATAATTGGCATTTCCCCCATTTTTATCCTTTATGAACTGGATTCACCACTCTGCTGGAATGAAGTCCTTATAGGTTACGGATCAGCTCTAGGTAGCATCACTTTTTTTAGTAGTTTCCTAGGAATATGGCTTTTTTCTTACTGTATGGAAGACATTCACATGGCCTTCATTGGAATCTTTACCACCATGGCAGGAATGGTTATGACTGCTTTTGCCAGAACAACGTTAATGATGCTTTTAGGTAAGGTACAAAATGTAGCCTTAGAACGAACCGTGTATTTGATGTTTATATAAAATGAATTTAGTCTGCTGGGTGAGAAACTTTTAATACAACATTCTCTGTTTAATGCATTCTAGTTCAATTAAGGCACTTTGTTAAAAGCTAGTTTGCCAGAAAGGAAAAGCCAATTTGGTTTTAAAAAAAAAAACCCCACCAGATTAACCACAATTTTCTAAATTGGCATACTTGCCAAAAAATCGTTTTGAGAAACATTCTTCTTGTGAGTCAATTCTTCAATAGAGCTTTTTGCCAACTTGAATATTTCTTAAAATGCGGCTAAGAAGGTGACTTTCCATAAAACTTAAAATAATTTTTTTAATGTTTATTTTTAAGAGAGAGAGCATGAGTAGGGGAGGGGCAGAGAGAGAGGGAAACAGAATCCGAAGAAGGCTCCAGGCTCTGAGCTGTCAGCACAGAGCCTGACGCGGGGCTCAAAATCACAAACCATGAGATCCTGACCTGAGCCAAAGTCGGACACTTAACTGACTGAGCCACCCAAGTGCCCCTCCATAAAACTTTTCTAAAATTATTTTTTAGTATTTTATTTTTAAGTAATCTCCACCTCCAACGTGGGGCTCACTCACAACCCCAAGATAAAGAGTCAGATGCTCTGCTGACTGAGGCACCCAGGCACCCCATAAAAATTAAAGACCATTATATAAAATAAACTCAGAAGATTTATACAATTCACATTTGTTGAATATATTCAAGAAGAAAATTCTTTAAGACAAGATTTTGTAGACTGGTCATTTCATCAATTGGCTTTTGAGAAATCATTTTTTGGCAACTAGACTACTTCCTTCACTACCTACCCCATAGGTGGTTTCTGTATGGCTCGAGTGAGATGCCACATTTGAAGGCACTAAGGGATATGGAAAGTGGAACCTTAGGAAATGTCTGATTTCATCTATTTCTACAAAGTACTGCCAGCCTCTTGCTACCTTGCAGAGAAGCAGGGTGACCAGAGAAAATCGGGTTTAATGTCCATCTATTAGGCACCAGGTGATCTTAAGCAAATTACTTAACTACTCAGGGCCCTCATTTATTCATCTGTAAAATGGGCACAGTAGTACCTAATTCAGAGGGTGACAAGAATATTAGAAGAGATTACTGTAAAGCACTTGGCACAATGCCTCGTATTCAGTAAACGTCAGTTCTCTCTCCCAGTTAGAGTTGCCAAGGCCAAGTAAATTGATACACAGTGCAAACTTTAACGTCATCTGCAAAAATAATTTGTTACTGTTTTGTCATAGAACTGGAAATGCTACTAGTAGGGGTCATAATTTAAGAGGAGAGGCGATCTGTGTTCATAAAATGATTCAGCACAAAGATGAACACGCAGAAAGATAAAGAGCCAATTTCTCAGTAAGTGAATCAATACAATCAGAGCATGCTAACACTAAGAACGTCAAGTCTAAGAAAGCAAAAACAGAAAACACAGGAAGAAAGCTAAGTCACAACTTGCTGAACAAGAGGTTACTATAATAATCAGGGAAATCGCACATCCATCGCATGGACCTAAAACCTCCATGAACTCTTGTTCTTAGTCTTGGAATAAGAGAGTAAAGTAACCTTTAACTGACCCATCTATAGTGTATCTTAAGTCATGAGACAGAAGTCTACAATTAATTAATTCAGTCCTCAGATGCAATGAGGTAGGATGCTTATAGAAAAGGATGTAGTGGGAAAGAAAGTATTTCACATTTAAGATTGGCCACTCGTTTTCTGATTTGGCCAATGATTTCCCATTTCTCTTACAGTCCGGCTGCCATTCCTTTTCACGATTGTGCCGCTCTCTGTTCTACGGTCCATGATATCAAAAGTGGTTCGTTCTACTGAGCAAGGTGAGTTAAATCTGCTTAAGGAATATAATGACTTTACAGTCTGCATCAACTCAAATCTACGGACAACCAATGTTTGATTTCTTTGAAATATCCTCCAACCTTTTTTCTGTTCAGAGCTCCTTTTGAATTAAGTGGTAAGTAAGCTCTGTGTTAGGCAGGGGCTTATGTTCAGGCAGGGGGTGCCCCTGCTCAGGCACTCCCGTTTTAGAAGGCTTGCTCTAGCCAGCCCTTGCCCCAAGAGGAGAGGAGATGCTCAGGGCCAGGCAGATGCCCATTCTAGACTACACTCTGGGTATCTGGGTCCCCATGATTCCCAGCCACACAGCTCCGGGTTCATGTCTGTGATTGCCTGCATGGTCCTCTTCCTCAAACCCTTTCTCCTGAGGGTAGACTGTGACCCCAATGTGCTCCCTTCTAGACCAAAGGGATAGCCAAGCCATCACTCTTCCTAGAACTAGCCCAACCTTGGCATTGCAGAGTGGGGTGTGCACTGCCATGTGTAAATGATCCCTCCTGAGCAGGATGGAGCACGAGATAGAACACAATGCGGGTGGGCTGCACCCTGCAGCTGGGGACTGAAGGCTAAGGGCTAGCTTGCTCTGCCAGTGCTGTCCTCTTCCTACACAGAACTCTCAAGAGACTGAGCATTCCACGTTTGTGTCTGACCTTCCAAATCATCGTGAAGGTATATTTCTCAGAGCAGGGAGTTGGAACATAGCTTAGTTAACAGTTTGTTCATTAGAACTGTAACTTACGGGGGCGCCTGGGTGGCTTAGTCAGTTAAGCGTCCGACTTTCGCTTGGGTCATGATCTCACGGTTCGTGGGTTCGAGCCCCGCATCGGGCTCTGTGCTGACTGCCAGCTCAGAGCCTGGAGCCTGTTTCAGTCTGTGTCTCCCTCTCTCTCTGACCCTCCCCTGCTCACGCTGTCTCTCTGTCTCTCCTAGAAATAAATAAAACATAAAAAAAAAAAAAGAACTGTAACTTACGAATACTTAGAATATAACAGATAGGCTTCTAATTGTATTCTTACACTGGACCCCGCAAACGTCAGAGCTGAGCCTAGATTAGAGTCCTAGCCAAAACAGAATCCCACTCAGCTGGTTCAATAGTGACTTTAATGAAGGCTAACCAAGATGATGGAGTGGGCAGTGGAGAAGGCACCCAGAGAAGGTGGTCCAAATAGGGAGCAGAGACAAGATAGCACAGCCTTTCTCTCCACCTTCATCTCATTGACCAGGTGCAAAAGAAAGTCAGACTAGTAAGGAAATCCATGTCACACGATCAGAGGAAGTCTATCAGCCTCCCAAACACAGCGGGACGCAGGAGATCAAACAGTTGATGTGGGAGGGCAGAGAATAACCAATACAATACAAGAACAATAAATAAATAAATTTCTAGTTAGAACTAGTTACCAGTTAGATATTAGGCATATTTGTGCCATATGAATACTGTTAGATTTTGGAGCTTTCTTTTGTTTCATGTCTTAGCCTGGTGCAGATTAATTCATATTAATTGTTGATGGACCATTCATACTTAGGCTACTGTATTTATGGCAGTTTAGTCAACACTGGGGAAGACAGCTAATTCAGTACATTTAAAAATATATTTCTTGATTCTCTTCTACCCATAAGATGTTGCTGTATATGCACACAGCTGTTTATAGACTAGGTAATGATGACTGACTGGAAAACCACTTAGGAATAGAAAAATTTTGTAACTATAGTATGTAAAAATATACCTGCTTCCTTGGGCTATGCAATGGTTTCTTAAATACAACACCAAAACAAAAGAAAAATAGGTAAGTTAGACTTTATCCAAATTAAGAGCTTTTGTGCTTCAAAGGACACCATCCAGGGTGAAAAGACAGGCTACAGAATGTGAGACTATATTAGGAATCATATGTCTAATAAGGAACTTGGGAGGCGGGGAGGGGAATGGATGAAATAGGGAAGGGGGATTAAGAATACACTTCTCTGGATGGGCACTGAGTACCGTATGCAACTACTAGATCACTGTAGTGTATGCCTAGGATTAATATAACACTGTATGTTAACCACACTGGGATTAAAAAAAGAAAAGACAACCCAACTATATAGGCAACAGGTTTGAAGAGACATCTCTCCAAAAAAGGTGTACAAATGGCCAACAAGCACCTGAAGAAATGCTCAGCATCATTAGCCTTCAGGGAAATGCAAATCAAAACCACAATGAGACCCACTGGCTGAAGTGAAAAAGAGAGACCATAATGAGAGTTGGTGAGGATATGGAGAACCTGGGCCTCTCCTACACTGCGGGTGGGAACAAACATAAAATGATGCACCCGTTTTGCAAAAACAGTTTGGTAGCTCCTCAGAAAGTTGAATAAAGTGCCCTTAGAACTCAGCACTTCCACTGCTAGAAAGAGAGTGGAACTGAAATCCCAATAGAAATGAAAACATATGCCCACATAAAATCCTGCACACAAGTGTTCACAGCAGCGTGATTTATAGTAGCCAAAAAGCTTGGACCAGCGTAAGCATCCATGACCGATGAATGGATAGACGTGATGTGGTATATCGGCCCAATGGAATGTTATTTGGCAATAAAAATAAAGTACTGATGATATCCGCTACACCACGGATGAACCTTGAAATCACTAAAAAGCCAGACACAAAAGGTCACACATTGTCATATAAATAGGATTCCATTTATGTGAAACGTTCAGAAAAGGCAAACCCATTGAGACAGAAATCAGGTCAGTCCTGTCCAGGGCTGGGGAGAAAGGGAGCAATTGCTAATGGGTACAGTTTCTTCTGGGGTGATGGCTGCACAGGTCTGTTAACTGCAATTGAAAGGGGTGGGTTTTTTTTGTTTTTGTTTTTGTTTTTTTATTTATTTCTAGGAGAGAGAGAGAGAGCGTGAGCAGGGGAGGGTCAGAGAGAGAGGGAGTCATAGACTGAAACAGGCTTCAGGCTCTGAGCTGGCAGTCAGCACAGAGCCCGACGTGGGGCTCGAACCCACGAACTGCAAGATCATGACCCAAGCGAAAGTCAGACGCTCAACCGACTAAGCCACCCAGGCGCCCCGAAAGGGGTGGGTTTTAGGGTGTGTGAATTATACCTCAGTAAAGCTGTTCAGGGTAAAAAGAAAAATGGACCTGCTTCACAACCTGGAGCTAAAACAGACTTGTCAGGGTGTTTGGGTTGTTTTTGTTTATATTTAGTGTAATGTATTTACAAAGGCTACTTAAAAGTCATTTCATACTGGTAAATATAGTGACATTTTTAAATGTTTTGCTTTTTGGAATTTCACACGGAATTGTGGTAACTTCATGAACTGTGATTCCAATGTTCGAGGATAATATAATTATTCTTAACTGGAGACTAAGAAATCCTTTGGTGATGTCAGAATTTCCACACTGAATATATTCTGGTCCTGCATCACTTGTTTAAAGATGGGATATTTTTGTAAAAATGTTATGCACTTTAATCAGAGGAGAAGGGAAGTGGTGCAGAGGTTTTCAGGAGTCTCTCAGCATCCCCATCATCTTGAATGAGAAAGGAGGGAAAACTGGATTCGGGGGATTATTCTGGAATCTCTGTGCTCCACACAGCTGTGAAACTCATAGCTAAGGCCACGCTGGACCACGTCTTGCCTCATCGCTACCTGCACGCTCCTTGTGATTACCTGGAACACCGTAAAAACACACTTGACTTTCGAAATCTCCTGGATTAAGAAAAAGTATAGAAACTAAACAAGTGGCTGATTACTTAATCCCTTTTATCTCTGGTGACTATGAAACGAGTTGAACTGCTCTGGAAAGTGAGGCAACAAGCGAACCCTCTTTTGTAACAGAATGGCTGTCTGTGCCAGACAGATGTACCACCTGACCAACTTTCTGTCAAGAATCGAGCTCCGTCATTGCATAATAGGACTCGGACCATCCAGTCTGTCTTCTGCGGCACCGTGCCTGGCGGTAGCAAGGGATCAGAAATATAAGACGACAATAGCATAGACAGGTAGTAGAACGTCCAACTAAACGGACTTCATGTTTTACCATAAATCATGGAGGCAACAGGTCTGTGTCCTACTTGCTGATTGATAACTGGGCTCTTGAATGAAGCTCGTATACATTCATTTGACAAATACATGTGCCGGGACATCTACCATGTTCCGGAACAGATAGGCCCTGGGACACAGCAGGAAACAGAGCACATGTGCACTTGGCATGAACAGAGCTTTCATTTTAGTCAAAAGAAGACACATACGTGAAAACACAGGAGTCTTCGGAGATATGTTTATGTTTTATGGACATGTGACCTGTCATTGAGCGAAGAATCAGAAGCAACGTATAGGGATATGTATACCAGGGTAAAAAGTTTAAGTAGATAAAAATGCACACACCACACGGTCTATAAGACCAAGACCATGGGGAAAATTAAAACAGACCATGGAAGCCATAATCTGGTTATGAAAGGCGACCTTCATGCTTGCCTTTTCCTTCTTATCGGTCCAACCAAATACAATTATTTACAGGATTTGCATTGTTTATAGGAAAAATGCATCACAATTTATCATGGAAAAGTCAACTTGGCAGAGCAGGGAACAAGCACAATGGCTTAATGGTAGAGTCTGCCAAAACCACATAGGAACCTCTACCGGGGACGTCAGGAAGAGTAGAAAACAAGACAAAATTTTCTGTCTGGTGATGCAAAATTTGGCAGAGAGGAAGACAAGAACTTCAAGATGACCCGCCTATCTTTTAGAGGTTTAGCTGCTCAGGCAATGTGGTCTTGGACCGTGGGCAGAGCTAAAACTCGGTAGAACTTGTGCCCCCTTTTCTCAGGTTATGAACTCGGACTGACCCCGCAGCCACCTCACACTTCTGGAACAACCCTGGTGAGCGGCAAGTGCGCCGGGCAGCGGCGACGTCCGCGCTCCCTCAGTCTTGCGAGCCACCTCAGGGTGGAGACTGCTTCAAGCAGGGAAGGCAGAAAAGAATCACATAAAATCAAACCATGGCTGAACTAGAGCACAGAGGGTTACTTGAAGAGTCACAGAAAGGAAGCTTGTGGCTCCTGAATTTGTTGGCGCTCTGGAGGGAGGGACCCGAGGCACGCTGCAGAAAGTAGATGCCATCTGTCTGCAGCTGTCCCCTTTGCCAGATCTGAGAAGCAGACAAGAAGGACTGCTTTAACTCACAAGGCCCCTGGGGTGGGACCTCTGCTGGTGGGAGCCGCCTGCGCACAGGAGGCGTGTCACAGACGTCCCCAGCTTGGGGACTGAGAGTGGGAAACACGCTTGAACGTCAGGGCTACGTAGTTGTGGCTCTGCCTGTGGCAGCTCAGGGACAGGAGACTGTGGATTTCAAATGCATCAGCTGCTGTTGCTTCTCACCTTTGCCCTACTGACATCAGAACTATTGTGTTGTCACCTTCCCTCACGTCAAATCCAAGGAAAGAGCTCGTGACCTCAGTTTCTTCATCTGCAAAAATGGGTTAGTGACTTCTCGGGGATTTTGAGGAAATAGCTTTCATTCACCAAGCAGTGCCCTGTGTATGCTTTTTCCAGTGAGTGAGTTTTCTCCTTTCGTTCTGTTTATTGTTTTGTTACTCAGCCATTTCTTTTTCTCCTTCCACACCCTGACCCCAAACAGGTACCCTGTTTGCTTGCATTGCCTTCTTAGAAACACTTGGTGGAGTCACTGCAGTTTCTACTTTTAATGGAATTTATTCAGCCACTGTTGCTTGGTACCCAGGCTTCACCTTTCTGCTGTCTGCTGTGCTATTGCTAATTCCAGCCATCAGTCTAAGGTAGGCACTTATTTCTAACCCTTTGAACAGAAGGTAGCTGGATTAAATGAATTTCCTAGCCTCACCAGTAAAATTACATAGAGCTGTTAAAGTTGTTTAAAGAAAAAATTCAACTGGGTGACTTTTACACATCTAATTGGCTCTGCTTGTTGATTCACAACCCCGGTGGCCTCCCATCTAAGAAGCAGAGCAGAGCTCTGAGGAACTGTGCTAACTGGAAGGTCTTCATAGGAAGACGGGTGGGTCGTGAAGTTATTAGCAGAGGAGAAGAAATGATTATTTTGGGCAAAGTCACCATCCCTTAGGGAGAAGGGCAGGGGGCCTTATGAGGTGGATGACCTCATCCTCCTTTGGAGGGTGGAGAGCGCCAGGGGCAGGCCCACCCATGCTGACCAGAAGACTCCTGGCTGACGGCGAAGACTAGCCTACGGGGCAGGCTGGACCTGCAGCCGAGTTACGTATTAAGTCCAGGTTTGATGAGCTGGTAACGGACACCACGTGGGGCCTGTGGCTTTCTTTTGAACAACGTTTTGCCCCAGAATGTACTTTTCTCAGTAACTTTTAGACATGAGGACATCTATCGATAATGTTGGAGACTTAAGAAGAAAGAGACAATGACAAGGCTGACCAGAACTAGGAGAAAGAAAGATTGGGTCAGACTCTGAATAGCCAACCCCTGTCTCTTTAAATATGAACTGATTAAATTAGCATCCAAGAATATGTGTGTGTGTGTATACACACAAATATATTCATATCCAACTGTGATTTCCAAGAGTATAATATCCCCTGGGGGACCAAAGATTACTATAAGAAAATAGACTTTAATATGGGGTCTTAAGTTGATGAAAAGAGCAAACAGTGTGCACTGAATATCAAGAGTTCTCTTTCCAGAGTGTTGGCTTATTTAATGACTCTCTTGCTTAATGTAAAAATCTGAATAAATACAAAGTACCAAATTCTATTTATGAATAGTACATAGAATGAAAAGACCAGAGTCATACACAAAAGAAATATTTATTTCTCCCCCCACCTTTAGCAAAAAGTGTAATCTACCTAGTGGTAGATAGGTGGTTGCCAAAATGCCCAAGCAGAGAGAGCAGACACATTCTATGGGGCCAAGACACTGAGCTGAGAGCCCACTGCCCCTTCCTTGCTGGGCTTTGCCCATTCCACATGGCCGAGAGCACAGTGCAGTGGCAGGGGTGAGTAGAAGGGGGGGGACACAGTGCATCTCTGCTTTCTCCTGAGCATGGGGGGCAGGGTGGTGAGTAGGGAAGAGGAAAGTACCTATGTGCACGGGTTTTACCCATTCTACTACGACTGTGACCTTCTTGAAGGGCTACCCTATGTCTTATTCATAGTAGGACCTCATTACGTATTGTCTCTGCTGAATTTTCATCTGTAGATCTGTGGAAGACAGAGTACACTAGTATTTACAGTTCTTCTGTAATTCTGATGAAAAGTTATTTTTACTAGATATCTTTTTAAAAAGAGACTCCACCTGTTGAACTAGCAAAATTGAAAATACATGCTGTGCTAGATAGTAAATGATGAGACGATCTTATACATTCCTGGCAGGAGTGTTATTTGGCACTATCGCTTTTGGAAAGCAATTCATAAATGTGTATCAAAAGCTTTTTAAAATTTTTTTAAAATGTTTTTTATTTCTGAGAGAGAGAGAGAGAGAGAGACAGTGTGAGCAGGGGAGGGTCAGAGAGAGGGGGAGACACAGAATCTGAAGCAGGCTCCAGGCTCTGAGCTAGCTGTCAGCACAGAGCCTGACATGGGGCTTGAACCCATGAACCATGAGATCATGACCTGAGCTGAAGTTGGACGCTTAACCAACTGAGTCACCCAGGCACCCCCAAAAGCATTTTTAAAAAGTTCATAGTATTTGACCCAGTGATTCCTCTTAGAAGCATATCCAAAGGAAATGATCAGTAATATGAAAAATTTATATACAGTTGACTCTGAACAGCACAGGTCTGAACTGCATAGATTCACTTACATGTGGGTTTTTTTCTACATATACAGTACTATAATGTATTTTCTCTCATGATTTTAATAACATTTTCCTTTCTCTAGCTTTAATATAAAAATACAACATGTGGGGTGCCTGGGTGGCTCAGTTGGTGAAGCGTCCGACTTCAGCTCAGGTCATGATCTCACGGTTCATGGGTTCAAGTCCCATATCAGGCTCTGTGCTGACAGCTCAGAGCCTGGAGACTGCTTCAGATTTTGTGTCCCCCTCTCTCTCTGCTTGCACTCTGTCTCTTTCTCTCTTTCAAAAATAAACAAACATTTAAAAAATATTTTTAAAATTATATACAACATACAATACATATGACATGCCAAATATGTGTTAAGACACTGTTTTATGTTACTGGTAAAGCTTCTGGTCAATGGTAGTTGACCAGGTACTTTGCCCTCCCTTACTCAGCCCATACCCCCCAGAGTTAAAACTATTAGTAGTTAAGTTTTTAGGGAGTCAAAAATTATATGCACATTTCCAACTGCATGGGGTGTTCAAAGGTCAACTGGTATAAAGTTCATTAAGACAAAAGAAAATGTTTTTTTTTTTTAATTTTTTTTTTTATGTTTTATTTATTTCTAGGAGAGAGAGAGAGACAGTGTGAGCAGGGGAGGGTCAGAGAGAGAGGGAGTGACAGACTGAAACAGGCTCCAGGCTCTGAGCTGGCAGTCAGCACAGAGCCCGACGCGGGGCTCGAACCCACGAACCGCGAGATCATGACCTAAGCGAAAGTCGGACGCTTAACCGACTAAGCCACCCAGGCGCCTCAAAAGAAAATGTTTTAAATGACCAAAAGAGAATGATTAAATAAATGACAGATGGTGCATCCATATCATGAAAAAAAAAAAAAGAATTAGGGGATAGAAAATGGGTAATTTTCATTTTATTCTTCATATATGCATACATATCTGTTCGTGAATACATATGCAGCTAGATAAAAGATAGTCATTCTTTTAATAATGCTTCTAATGTAAATGCAGACGGTCTTCTGAGATATATTAACCCTATACTGTTCAATATTTTTAAATATAAACTTACATTCTTATTTTTTTTTTAAGTTTATTTATTTGAGAAAGGTAGAGACAGTGCAAGTTGGGGGAGGGGCAGAGAGAAAAGGAGAGAGAAAATCCCAAGCAGGCTCTAACTGTCAGCACAGAGCCCAGTGTGGGGCTCGAACTCACAAACCATGAGATCATGACCTGGACCTAAACCAAGAGTCAGACACTTAACCGACTGAGTCCCCCAAGTGCCCCAAAATTACATGGTTTTTAAATTCCAGATGTCTTCTTGTCCCAGCTTCAGTTATAGATATTGAACATGAACTTCAGCCATACCTACAGTTATAACTACTTTTTGTGGACTACGGAGTAGACATTTTAGGGATCTGGAAGAGAAAAGAACTGTAGATTTTTTATTATTTTCAGGATTCTATGCCCAGCGAGTCAGCTGGACTCAAAATGCCAGTGTGTTCCTCCTGTATATAATTTGCACAATTTATTGGAAGCCATATAACCAGGGGGAAGTTGGAATATAGATTATTTATTTATGTATTGCTGTAATCACAATTTCAAAATGTCTTGTTTGCTTTTGCAGCATTGTCAAGTGCACCAGCTGGAAAGAGGGAGGCTATGTAATTCTTTCACAAGAGGAATCCAGTGAACACACCTCAGACAGATGATTGTGATTAAAAAAAAAAAAACAAAAACAATTCGACACACACATTATATATACTCTGACTTCTGAGGAACTTAAACTAGTTCCATAATCAATACTTCATGAATAATCAATGCCACATGCCCTTTCTTCTAAACTGAACACTGAGAGAAGTAGCTCCTGGCTCTTGCTTCTTACAGTACCATGCACTTTGAGCACTTTATGAATATTATACAATGGATTTCCATAGATAGAACAAATCTCAAAACACTTCTCACTTCTGGATTTAGGAAAGATACAGAAACCTCACAGTATAAAGGGATGAAGAAACTTGACACAATCGAAAGCAATAATCTCCCTGACATACTCCAGCCTCTCACCCTGGGACCAAGGAGAATTCTATACCTCAGTTTCATCATCTGCAAAATGGGTTTCTGACCTCACAAAGATTTTGAAGGCATAACTGTTCAAAATCATGATGAATCATTCTCTGATAGGAAAATAATGATTGACAGGAGCTTCAAATGTTTCTAGTACTATCATACCTCTACTTAGATAATGCTTTGTTTTATGAGCCATCAAGGTCTATTGACCATGAAAGTTTCTAATAGATGCAAAAACCTTAAAATGGAAGCACTTTAGAGGATACATATTGTCACTTTTCCCAATATGTTTCATCAGTGACAGGCATGATAATATTTATATAGTTAACAGAGGGGTGACTTGAAAAGATAAATAAAATTGTTTATAAAGAAATGTGAACACTGAGTAAGCAGCCAATCACGAAGTAATGTCATAGAGCCAACATTCATTCCTTATTTTTATCAAGGGATATCCATTTCTTACTGCCTTAAACTTATCCTGAGACCCACCATAGTCCCTGAAAACACATTCTCTTATGCCTCCTATCTTTCTATACACTGTTCCATTTGCCCTTCCTCCCATGGGACATTGGAACGTTCTAGTAGCCTTCTTGACATTTCTTCCCTACTCCTATGCTCCCCCCACCCCTGCAGGGCACTAGCATTTTCCATGGTCTCATAACATTTGTTTTCCTTACTTGACAATGAGCATCCTGGGGACAGGGTCACTCTGATTCCTCATTATAGCCTCAATAAATGTTTGCTGAACTACATACAAAATTCTGTTTTTCCTTGTAGAAATAATTTAAAGCTACATATTTAAGTAGACACTGTTATCATGCCACAGTCATTAAGCCAGCCTTACAAATCAATTTAAAAAATATGCTAGCACTTTTTAAATTGGTTTATGGTATTTTCATTGGTCCTTCAATATCTCTCAATTTCTTTGTCTTTTTTAATGTTTATTTATTACTGAGAAAGACAGACGGACAGACAGACAGAGGCCGAGCGGGGGAGGGGGAAGAGAGGCAGACACAGAATCTGAAGCAGGCTCCAGGCTCCGAGCTGTCAGCACATAGCCCGACACGGGGCTCAAACCCACAAACTGTGAGATCATGACCTGAGCCGAAGTCAGACATTTAATGAATTAAGCCACCCATGCGCCCCAATATCTCTGATTTTCTAAGTTACAATATGTAATAACACAAATGCCTTGAAGTACAACTAGATGATTAACTTCTTTGTAATCTCTGGAACACAGCTGTCCATTTGACAGCACTGCTTACAGCTTCTTCCTGCAGGGTAATCAACGATTGCCCTAGCGAATAGCGCTCAGTGTAAAATACTAGCAATTTTTATTTACAAGGCCATTTCTTTTAAGTCTACCTAATGCCTTCTGGGCCAGAAGCCCACATGAGAACTGAGTGATTTCCATGATTAATCTTTGGTTTTCTTCCTGTTCAATACTTTTCCCAAGCCAAAAAGAACTTTATGGTTTATAAAGTGATCTATATCAACTTAGTGTACACTCCGTTAATAACCCTGCAGAGTAGATATTCATGTTCCTCATTACAGTCAAGGAAGGTAAGTTGCAGAGAGACCTGACCATGGTCACTCAGCTGCCTCCAAGCAGCAGCGTTACACACAGATGGACTTGGCGTTTCTCAGATCCTTCACAGCTAAGGTGTCTGTGTTACAGATAGTAAACCCTGCATCAATACTGGTACAAGGTAGACTATGAAGTACCTCCTAACAGAACACATCAGCGCTACCTGTACCCACCTACACTGCCTGCAGTATCGCCCTTTTTAATGGCTAGACATAATGGCCTCCAAAGTCCCTTTCAGCTCAACCTTCCATGCTTTTACACTTCTCATCTAAACTGAAGAGCACAAACAGTATTGTTTCATACAGTTAAGAGAGGAACAGATGGTTTCATCTTTGAGCAAAAGCTATTTGAGATGCAGTAAGTATATGAGGGCCCTGGACTGAGATGGCCCAGGCTAAAAGCAGCATGAAGGAGTTTAGCCCTCTCTAAAGTAGCTATCCTAATATACAATTAGTACATGTGATGGGGAGGAGACCAGAAGAACACACAAGCTGATGGCGTTATACAGTCAAGACAAATGAGGGGACCAAGTGCTACCACTTAATCTTCCATAATGTGACCTTGTTCTCTGATTATCTGAAGAAAGAATATTGGGGTGATTTGTCTCTGTGGGGTCCACATGAAGGGAACAAAGAGGAAAGACATGTTCCTTTTTATCCACACTGTACAAGGGCAGCTAGATTAACCAGATCTAGTAGAAATGGGTATTTCTACTAGAAATATGAGAGAGTGGGTATTTCTATGAAGCTGGACTATTCAATGGCATCCTTTACAGCCTGCATTGCACAGTCTCAAGAAACCCCTCCTCTCTACCCCTACACTCACCAAATAACCATCTGGTTACTCATCCAGTGTCCAAAAAATCCTGCTAATAAGAACAGGGTATCCTAGGTTCGGTTCCCTTTGAATGAAATACCTGCATATCAGAACCACCCAAGGGATTTTTAAATCCCTGGAGATTCTGATCCAGTCAGTCTGGGGTGGGGTCTCAGAATCTATTTTTAAAACTTCCCAGGTGACCGATACACATCCAGATCTGGAAACTACTGCCCAAATAAGTTCTTCTCAGCCCTATTCTAAATGCACATTAGAATAATCAATGTGGGACGGGAAGTAAAATAAATACAAATAAGCTTTTTCATGGGCCAGTGGTTTTCAGTCTTAGCTGCCACGGAGAATCACCCAGGGGGCTTTTAATGCTTCTGATCTCCAGGCCAACTATACTGGAATTTCTAGGAGGGGAGGGCAGACATTATTAGTATCTTTTCAAATGTTATCCAGGTGACTCCAGTATGTGGCCAGGGTTGAGAATCACTACTTTCGATGAGGCATCAGCAAACTCCCGTCAGTGGCCAGAGAATCAGTATTTTAGGCTTTGTGGGTTATACAGCCGGTCACAACCACATACCTGCCACTGTAGCACAGAGCAGCCATAGACGGTTAATGAATGTGCACAGCTGTACTCCAATAAACATGCCAAGCAGCCAGCTGAGTCTGGCAGTACTTTGCAGAAGCCCTGCTCTAGACAGAGAACACACACATATTGTGGTTACTGGAGAGCTATGTCCCTCACTGTAAATAGTGGCAGTTTAAATGACAGAATGCATAAAATAATGTAAATGTGTAACTCTCAGTACAGTTCCTGACTCAGCGGGGGCTTGAAAAAGCAGTCTCGTTTGATTAGCTCAAGATAGTCCCGGGAGCCAGACTGATTCTGGTTGCGCTGACAGCAGTGTTTCTGGACCTACATGGCTTCAGATGGTTACTTAGGGATGGCTTTCTCGGGGATGATATATAGCTAGAATATGATCAAGACGGGACCTAGCCCAACTGGTTTCCTTGCCAAATATTTAAGGAACAAGTAAATCAACTCTACACAAGTGTTTCCAGAAGACAGAAGCAAGGACAACTTCCCAAGTCATTTTATGAGGTCAGCATTATCCTGATGCAAAACCCGACCAAGGAATTACAGTTCTTCCTTGAGTCATATCCCAAGAAAGCCATCATTTTCCTAAGTCGAAAATCCTAACAAACACGACAGCTTACTTAGCCCAGCCCACTTTTAACTGTTCTCAGAGCTCTTGTATTAGCCTAGAGTTGGCCGAAACCCTCTGACAAAATGCCTGTGTTGTACTAAAGTGCTGAAGACCTCACGGACGTACTGGGCACTGTACTGAAAGTGGAAAACAGACGGTTGTCAGGGTGTCCGGGTGTTGTTTGTCTACTCTCACGCTTGCATGGCTACCTGGGAGCTGCCATGCCCAGCATCGCGTGACGATCCTACTGTGTATCACAGCCTAGGCGAAGGGCAAAGGTCCAGTTCCAAGAGCAGTTTCTACTGAATGTGTATCCCTTTCGCACCGTCATAAAGTCAAAAAACTCCAAACTCTAACACCCCAAAGTGGGAACTGTCTGTACACAAAAAGTGAACTACTGTTAAATAAAGAAGACAAGTTAAGTGACACACTTTACTTAACGCGTCACGAAAATAGGTCTCCATCTGGAGAATGGCAAACCGGGGCAGAAGGCAGGAAGCTTGTACAGAAAAAAGAGCAAGGAACAAGGAAGTACGTAGAAAGCCCGGAAATGGCTTGGCATTTGGGTACTGGCTGACTGCATATACTACGTTTTCGGTCAAACTGCATTTACAGAGACACATTTAAACACTACAGGCTAATATTTATCATGAACATAAACAAAAAAGTCAACAAAATATTAACAGATCAAGCAATATATGAAAACAATAATACATCTGTCTAAGTGGAATTTATTGAGAGAATACAAGTCTGGCTCAACATCTGAAAACTATCTAAAGCCCTATACTAACAGATTAAAAGGGGGGAAAAACACATGACTATCTCAATAGGCACAAAAAATTTTTTAACTAAATTCAAAATTCTATTCAGGATAAAAATTCTCAAGAAACTAGAATCAAGCTGATAAAGGGCATCTACCAAAGAAACACACACACACACACACACACACACACACACACACCACATGCAAAACCACACAGCTAACACAATACATAACAGTAAAAAGGCTGGATGCTTATCCCATAAGATTGGGAACAAGGCAAGGATATCCATCAATTTTATGTAGACTATACTTCAATAACCTGAAATTAAAAGCCTATATTGAAGTTTTGAAGCCAGCACTAATGTATGTCTGAGGCCCTTGGTAAAGGTATAGTTACCTAGCTTATCTTGGGAAAGCCAGTTAGGTGGACAGTGAACAGACTCATCCAAGAAAACCAAACCTTCCAAAACTCCTGTCTCTGAAAAGAATCTGACATCCTCCTTCTACACCTATTGTGCTGAGTGTGGTCCCTGGACGAGCAGCATCACCATCACCGCAGAATTTGCTAGAAATGCGAATTCTCAGGCTTCAACTCGAACCTACAGAATCACAAACTCTAGCGGTGGGGCCCCACAGTCTGTTTTTAAAAGCCCTCCCAGGAGCCAGATGCTCGAAACAGTTTCAGAGCTCTGCTCTGCACAATACCAACGACCCCCGGAATCTCAGCCTCATCTAGTGTGGGCCCATGTTTGATGCAACTTTGCAAACATTTAAAACCACACCCATCTTCCTGGGGCGCCTGGGTGGCTTAGTCGGTTAAGCGTCCGACTTTCGCTTGGGTCATGATCTCGCGGTTGGTTCGTGGGTTCGAGCCGCGTCGGGCTCTGTGCTGACTGCCAGCTCAGAGCCTGGAGCCTGTTTCAGTCTGTGACTCCCTCTCTCTCTGACCCTCCCCTGCTCAGGCTGTCTCTCTCTCTCTCCCAGAAATAAATAAAACATTAAAAAAAAAATTAAAAAAAAAATAAAACCACACCCATCTTCCTGAGTTAAATGTATCTAGAATTATCTTGTATGAGGGGACCATACTAACATTCAAAAAGCACATTCAAAATCTATTCTTTCGCATGTTCCTGAAATTCTTGGTGCTATAAAATCTAGCAGTCCCAAATTCTTCCTCCATGCTAGATGTCTTTGGATTTGGCCTCCAGAGGGCATGCTAGGCTCTTAACACTAGCTCTGGGTTTGGGACTAGAGCAGAGTGGCATGACAGTTAGTTATTGGTTTTCTCTGGGAAACTGACCCCCTCAGGTGAAAATGTCTGAAGAAAGGAACACCCTCGGCCTAAGTGAAGAAATTACTTGCTTCCTTAATCACACCCCCACTTAATTCTCAGGGCTCTAATCATTACTCTGAATTTCATACATTAGATCCGGGAGGGTAGTGACTTCAACAGCTGTGCTAATTCTAGAGCCTGACTGGTTTTTGCTAAAGTAGTAGACCTATAAGAAATTGCATTCTTTAGGCTTCTATAGGTTGGTTTGTGGATTTGAACTTGGTATTTACCTACTTTAAACTTTCCATTAACAGCCAGAAGCAGCCACTCCACCCTCCTGACTTTTTCACATTCTGGTTGCCCAGAGCGTTGCCAGGAATTGGGCATATGATCTCATGTGACCAGAGAACCCCAGGAAGACAGCTAGATTTCCTACCTAGATTCATTGCCTAACCTCTCTGTCACATGGCCAACCCCTGCTTCCCACAGTTCTCTGGGGATGCATTCCCCACAACTCCCACAGCGTTCAGAGATCCTGGCCGGAAGCAACAAAAGTACTCCATTCATCATCTTAAGCACACTGTATTTACTGGAATGACAGCGATGTGGGAAACAAAGGCAAAAGAAAAAAATTTAAATGTCCTTACTATTACAGCCATTGCCAAGTCCTTGAACCTGCAGAGTGACGTCCCTCTAGGAGCTCAGCTGCCTCAATGGTGACACTTTGCTGGGGGCAAAGGGCAATCTTAGTTTCCCAACCTCCTGTTAAGTCTACTTTAACACATAAAAATTCCTTTGGAAACTTCCTTTGTCTGTATCCTCCAAATGTAAGCAATCATCCTCCAAGCATATGGCCCCCTGATATACATCTGAAGGGTTATCATGACTGAGTTTCTACTGAAGAGTAATAAATCGTCTTTTCCTGGCAATCACTAGCCCCCTCAGGATCCTGGAAATCTTGTTTCCAAAATACCTTGGAGACTTGTGCTCTCCCTAACCTCCTCCCTACCTGAAGGTAAATAATCAGTCACTCTTCACAACCGCAGTGCCACTCTTTCTGCCCACGGATCCTGTCCCCATGCTTTAATAAAACCACCTTTTTGCACCAAAGACATCTCAAGAATTCTTTCTTGGCCATTGGCTGTGAACCTTAACATTTTTTTAATGTTCTATTTATTTCTAGGAGAGAGAGAGAGACAGCGTGAGCAGGGGAGGGTCAGAGAGAGAGGGAGTGACAGACTCTGAAACAGTCTCCAGGCTCTGAGCTGGCAGTCAGCACAGAGCCCGACACGGGGCTCGAACCCACGAACCGCGAGATCATGACCTAAGCAAAAGTCGGATGCTTAACCGACTAAGCCACCCAGGCGCCCCAAACCTTAACATTTTCTATATCAGCTTCAATAATAGGGAGCCAGTAGAGCTCCGGAGATGAACCAGGGCAGCGATACAGCAACAATGACGCAGCATCAAAGAGCATCACTCTGCCAGCAATGCGTCACCTCAGGGTCTTCCTCACACCGTTGTTCTTTGGAGCCCGAGTCCAGGCAAGAGGTTTGATTGGTTGACTTGGGTCACACACCTGCCCCGCCAGGCACCAGGAGCAGAGAGGCATACCTTTACAGAATTCCAGAGAGGCAGTATGCGTGATCTTCCCCCAAGGAAGCAGGCCATGCAGGAAAGGTGATTTGCCTCAAGAATTCAGGACGTTCAGAAAGTGAGATTGGATGCCAGACAGCCAGAGTAGTAAGACAAATGAATTCCACAAAGTAGAAGGTGAAATAAAGGGTAAGGTGGGAGAAAGCTAGCCTTGCCTATCTTTCCCCACAGCTAAACCCCATTACAGCATGTTTAAAAAAACAAAATATCACCTTATTTTGAAAATGGCTGAAAACAAAGTAAAAAGCGCATATTTTCCCTGTCTTTTCTATATCAACTCTACTCTTGGGTAACCAAATGATAGATCATAGTAAATTTAGTTTGAAGGGAGTATTCTGGCTAAGAAAGTGAAGAGGGAATGACAGATTTAGAATTTTGCAAGCCCCTAATAAATGAGGACATGCACTGGGCATTGGTGGCCACCAATAAGACAAAATGAGAGCCCACTTGGCATCAACTTAGGCATCAGCTGTCCTTTTATGGAACACACCAGCTACTGGCGAGCTTTCCAAAATAATGAGCCTGAGTGTGAGCAAATCTGTGGATTCAACTAGCAATTTTGAGGAAACGCAGAGGTGAGAAGAACATGTGAAACTGTGTCACGAGGATACAAACAACAAAATCTAGACCGTGAGAAATTCTACAGAACTTGGTCTCTAACCAATAGCAAGGAAAAGAAAAGAGAAAGAGATGGAGGTAGAAACCATTAATCAAGAGACAACGGCCACAAAAACCAATCACAGTGTGAGTTACTTGGATCCTGATTCAAACAAAACAGCTGCAAAAAAAGAAAATCATAACATTTATTGGACCATCAGAAATTTGAATACTGACTGGACATTGAATTATAAGGAATTACTGTTCACTTAGGTATAATACTCTGGTTACGGTTAGCTTTATATAGTGAAGTATTTCAGTATGGAATTGAGGTCTGAAATTCCTTTCAAAAACTATTGAGGGGAAAAGTGGATTAAAAAATGGCGATGAAATAAAATTGGCCATGAGTATAGTATGGAAGCTAGATGATAGGAACATGAGATTGTATGGTCTTTTTCTATTTACCTTTGGATGTTTGAAGTTTTCAAGAAAAAGTTTAAAAAGAACAATACACCACTTCTTGGGCCTTATCAGTTCCTTTTGTCTTCTCAAATTTTTCTAAGATACAGCCTCCTTGGAAGCCATAGCACATAATAGAGCAAGACCATGATCTTGCTCGATCTCGTGGCTTTCTCACGTGATCAGGCAAAACACGAGTAGTATTAAGTTTGGCAGTATCTCACCTCTAGCACATTTCTTTGGTCGTAACTTCTATAACTATGATTATAACTCTGATACCTAAAGTACTGCAAACTCTGTGAAATAACATTAAATTAGGGATGCTAAAACTTAAATCCAGTACTTGAACCGCTATGGAATTTTCTTTTCAAATTAAAGGTTTATGTATTCATTAGAATGGTTAGGTTTGGGGCGTCAAAGAGTAATGACAGAAATGGATTATAAAACCTTAAGGATCTGAGTCCATAAGGATACCTTAGAAAGAGAAATGAGGGGCAAACTGGCTTTAAAAAAAAAAAAGCCAGTCGATAAATGTAGACCAAATAATAACGCAATTTTTCTGCCTTCCCCGTCCCCAAAACTCATGTTATAAACTGAGGCAAAGATTTTTCATGGATGCTAAAACCTCTGGGTGAAAGGTTCTTGGGGCACAAGACATATATGAGGTCTCCAATTACTACTTCAGATTATTCATTACAAAAGGAAAACAGTACTTTTACAATGAGAGCTCTGGCAGCCATCACCTATTAACCAAGCAATCACCAATAAATGAGGCAACCTTACATTTTGAGGCTCCTGGTGGAAGGTAGTGAGGAAGCACACAGCACAACCTTGATAGACTTCTTGCCAAAAACATTTCTCCTGAATCTACACAGGAGAAAATGAGGCAATCTGGTAACTGGCGAATCTACATGAAGGTTACGCAAGGTGTTCTTTGTATTGTTTGTTCAGCCTTTATCTAAGATTGAAAGTTTTCAAAATAAAAAGTTGGTGAAAATGTAACTTATGTTTTCTAAGATCTCTATGTAACACAGAAAACAAATAAAAAGAGTGGTCCAAGTCTTGGGTTAAAATCAGTCCATCTCTCCAAAAGCAGAGCGGCCTAGGTGAAGTTGAAGCAGAATTTCGCCTGCTCCTTCACTGATCCAAAGCCATACCCTCTGTGACGTCTATCTTGTCCCAGAGATGAACAGCATAGCTTTTCCCTATCTCCAGTAGTTCAAGACACTAAAGAGAAGCAAAAAGACAAAGTACAGCTGGCAAAGCATGTCTACTGGCTCCAGAAATAAATTTGAGATCTGGAAGCAAACTCTAATAAATTTTCTAAACTTGACTCATCTTTCAAAGAGGGGCGCCTGGGTGGCTCGGTCGGTTAAGTCTGCGACTTAGGCTGCTCGTGAGTTCGAGCCCCGCGTCGGGCTCTGTGCTGACAGCTCAGAGCCTGGAGCCTGCTTCAGATTCTGTGTCTGTCTTTCCGCCCCTCCCCTGCTTGTGCTCTCTGTCTCCCTCTCTCAAATAAAAATAAAACACAGGAAAAGAAACATATTAAACATTTTCAATCAGAAAAAAACCTGCTGAAATTCAATTCAAAAACTAACAGTATATTCTTATTCTTTAATAGAAAGATCTATAATAAAACAAATAAAAAATATACGATCTTAAACATTCACTGTACATGAAGGAATCTAAATTTCAGTTTTGACATCATGAGCTAAACAGGTCCAAGGAAGTGTCACATTTTTAGTTTTGCTTTAATCAAATAGCAAGTCAAAATTTAGTTAATATATAGATTTTAGGTTTCTGATAAAAAAAAACCAAACTTAACCAATGGTAAATTTCAGTGGAAGATGATACACAAGACAGTCTATTCTTCATAATTTCATCATCTACTTGTTCAGATCATCTTTTACGTTCTTGAATGTCTGCATTTAAAGGAGTAACGAGATCCAGGCGAGCGCCGGGTTAGACGCTGGCTGTGTGTACTCCTGAAAGAGGGTAACACTGCAAAGGGCAAGATTAACGAGCGCCGGTACACTACCAGCTGTATTTTGTACAGCGGGCAGGAGTGAGGAGGTGTGTTTAGCGAAAGTACAGCGGGCAGGAGTGAGGAGGTGTGTTTAGCGAAAGGGCCACCATGCATGTATGCCAAATAGTGCTTCCTTTTACGCCAACCTCTCCAACACTTTCAGACAGTAAAACCCACAAATGCCTTTATCCTCATATATACTGAAAGGCTTAATAACGAATTAGATTGCACCTCGTTAGGTATGTTTCCATCTTTTATTGTGAATTTTATCATTTCGATGTTGATAAAATGAATTTCAATTAGCCACCAACTTATGAAGTTCCTCTTGAACCCAAAGGTAGTTCACAAGCAAAACAGGGACAAGGAAAATACTAAAATAATTCTTCAGTTAAGTCACAGCCTCTGAAGGAAAAAACGCCTAATTAGAGTTGGACACCTAGACAAGGAACTCAGACAGCCCTGCAATGGACTCTTAATGAAGGAACCCAAATAATTCACCTCCAAGCACATAGTATAGATTGCAGGAATTAAGAAACGGCAAGCTTTTCAGCAGTGAGGTATGCCAGAAAAATTAACCGATGCTAAGGACTAATGCGAATACAAAAGCAAAAGTGAGCATAGAGGAAAGCAAGCATACAAATCAAAGGTTCTCAAACCTGAAGAGCTTTTCACAAGTACACTTCCTAGGATCCATTCTGATCCTACTGGAATTTCTGAGATTCAGACCCAATACCAAAATTCCTTCACAAGATTCCCAGGTGATTTTTCGTGCATCCAGCAATCAGGATCACTGGTATTTACAAAGAAGGCAAGAGAGGAAAAGGAGAGAGAGACCAGCAAAAAGACCTTCAGAAAGTATTCCTATTTGTTTAAAGCATCAGCTTTCCATTTAAACTATTCTCATTAATTTCATAGTACCCTCTACTGGTCAGGAAGGAATTCTATTGTTCCTAGAATTCTGGTACAGAAGAAATTTCCCATTTTCTTAGTTGAAAGAGAAATATATCTAGAAACACTTAGTGAACCTTCATTATTTCTGTATTTCCTCATAATTTAAGTGGCAAAGGTGTTTCTAAACCTAATCTCAATAGTCAGGAGCAATTTTAGAGATGTTTTTTTTTTAAATGTTTATTTATTACTTTTGAGACAGAGCACACAAGCAGGGGAGGGTAGAGTGAGAGGGGACAGAGGATGTAAAGTGGGTTTCATGTTGACAGCAGCCAGCCCAATGTGGGGCTTGAACTCATGAACCGTGAGATCATGACCTGAGCTGAAGTCAGACACTGAACTAAGCCACCCAGGCGCCCAAGAACAATTTTAAAAAATGTGTCATATGGTTTACTTCAAGGTTTGTCATTCCTGACACTAACTGACATATTGAACCAAATGATTTAGGGTTGCAGGGAGCAAACTCCCTTACAGCAAAGCTATAAGCAGTTTTACAATGTTCAGTAAGAACTTTTTTTATGACACAGAAAGACTATGATTTCAATATAAATTAGAAGTTTTAAATCATCTTTGTTCAGTACACTTTTGTTATACTTTTTATAAGTAAAATATGACCCGTTTACTAATTAAATCTAAAATTCTTTAATTTTTGTATACCAGGTTCATAAAGAATATCTCATAAGGAAGAACGACCAAAGCGAAGGTTTATTTTTAAATAAATTATTATGGGATGTGTTCATGGATACATAGTGCATATTTGAACATGCTAATTATTTTTCAATTTAAGCATCTTGTGATACATAAACCTATGCAGTACCAACAGTTCAATCAACATATCCTGGTTGCATTATTCGCCTTTTCACTTTAAAGACAAAAACAAAATCAAAACCTTTGAACTTACTTTTCAACCTCAAAGAATCAAAGAAGAGCTAGAATTCTAAAATAGCATTAACACAGCCAATATTTTTCTTCTGAATATTAATGAGCTATACTGAAACAAGGTAAAATATAAATACCTTGTTCTGTACTTAATTTGAAGTGGTTGCCACTAAAATCAATTACAGATGTTTATTCTGAAAGACATTACTGTGAAGGCTGCAGACTCAACCGCTGATAATGATTTCAAAACTAAATTTACAGAATACCCAACAATAGGCTTCACTGTAGACATGTAGACAGTTTTAAAATACTCATTAGCAACAATTTTATAAAGATATAGAAGGTTGTTTTCATATAAATTGGGAGTTTTAAAATCACCTCCCTTTAGTGCTTTCCACTGTCACACGGCAATAACCCAAAGACCCAAATCATTTCAAATGATCACAGATACTATTTAGGCAAGAATTCTCACGTGTCAGTACTTTAATGTTGTGTACATCAAATTACAGTAAAAAGATGACTGTAAACACGATGCAGCCCCTCTACTTCCACGAACAGCACAACAGATTACAGTAAACCCAGTTTGTATTCTACCATCAAGTGTGGTTCTCCCATTAGTTCACTTTGTGACGGGTCTGAAAACAAACAAAAACAAACATATTAAACATTCTCAAAAAAAAAAAAGATAAATTCAATGATTCCACTCACATGAAAATCTAGAACAGGAGAAACTACCGTGAAAGAAACAGACCAGGGGTTGCCTGGGGCCCAAGGTGAGGGACTGACTGCAAAGGGACCAAGCAAACTTTCTGGGGGATCAACATTCCGTATCTTGACTGGGGGACACTTACAGGGCAGGGATGCACACTTCAATGAGAGCATTCTACTGTATGTCAATTAGACTTCAATACAGTTGATCATAAAACACAAAAACAAAACAAAACAACAACAGATTGAAAACCTTCTCTTTTTTCAAAGCTCTGAAGTTTCCCAGAGGCTTCCCAGAAGCAACCTCTAATTAAGGGATTGAGCAGTCTCCTAACCTAGTTTGCAGAAACGTTTTATTTCTATTGTTTTGTATTCTCTTACACACACAAACATAAATCAGAATTCTAGACCAAGAAAGTCTTAAAATCTTCACTCATTTTTAGAGATGAGTCAGACAAAAGACTTACTTTAACTGTATAATACACCTAAAGGAGCTTTTAAAATTAATACTAATAGTAAGTTTCAAAAAAACCAAGCCTTTTCCCATTTCTGTTCCCTACTCCACAAACAGGATAAAAAAAAAAACCCAATGAATTAAACTGTGAAGTCAAGTTTGTAAAACTAAATAACTCCCCACATTAAAATGATGATTACAGATCTGGATGCTTCCTCGCTGCATCTCCTGAGAGACTAGAGATGACAGCGTCACATAGTTCCGTCATCTATATACTCTCTGCACTCATCACACCACAAAGCAGCCTTAACAACAACTGACCCTGCCGGCTGTAATTATTAATACCAGAGTGAACTGCTGTACGTAACAGGCATTCAAAATCCAAACTTCTAAAACAATGCCTGCACATGACTACAAAGGATAGGCAAAGATGTTTGCCTATAGCACGCTGTCATGTTAATAAGCGAAAAAAGATAAACATCCATCAATGAATGCACTGATGTATCATGCATACTGTAAGAGACACACAGATCTGTTCTGTTTAAAGAACAAACACACATAAGCAATGCTAAGTATTTCTGATTATGTATATTTGTATGAAGACATACAGAAAAAAGTCTGGAAGGGAATACACTAAATAAAAATAGCAAGTAAATGAAGAATAAAAGAGAAATGGGTAATCATGGAGGGCTTGAGTTTCAGCTGTGATGTTTTAAATTGTTAAATGAAGAATACATTAATTTGTATAATGACAACTTCTGTGTTCAACTGCTTTACACTCTGACTTTATATTAAGTCAGTCACTCCCACCAGGAAACAGCACAGCACTGAGCCAGGCGACGGCCTGCGGCTCCGGCGCCTGCTCTGCTGCCAGCCTGCTGTGGGGCCACGAGGGAGGACTGTGCCTCTCCATCAGGGGTTTAGCCACCGTACGGGAGGGAACTAGAGTAAACACAAGTCCCCCTCCAGCACTGAAGCCCTGTTTGACTTTACTACTGCCCTCCTCATCTTCCCTCCCGTTCCCTGTAAAACGTGCAGATTTTTCTTGGCCAACCACCTCCCTGATGAGCAAGCGAAACTTCAGCACTTCCAACACGAAACTCAAAACCCTCCCGCCACATGGGTCCCCTTAACACACTCCTCTGCGTGTCGGGAGACAACTCCCTCTGGGTCTCTCTCGCTTCCCTAAGTCCTGGGCACACCGCCTGCCTTCGTTCCAGCCTCTCCTTCCACAGCTGTTTCCACAGTGAACAGCCTCGGAAGACAAAGACGGTGTCTCCTCTGCAGCACAGAACAGGAAGGCCTGCGCCCTTACCCGGGGCTCCTCTACCTGAAACAAAACACGCTGTGTGTACACGCTGCGTGGCCCGGCCCTCTTCCCGCTGCTCTGTGGGAGCTGGGGCTCAGGGAAGCGCCAGAAGGCTGGCACTGCAGCCACCCCTACTGCTCCTCGTAATCAACTGTTGTCTCCAGGAGGCTTGTCTTCTGCCAGGACCCTGGAAGCCCCGCAGGCCACCGTGCCGGCTGCAGACGGGACGGCTTACTCCGTTCAGAGCGCCTCAGCTCGCCTCTCGGGCTACAGGCCCTGCGCGCACTGCTTCTGCTGCCTGAAACCGTCTTCCCTCTGCCTCGTCGACTATTCTGTACGTCTTTTAGGAATCAAGTTATGCGTCATGTTCCCAAAAATGCCTCTCTCCTATTCAACAACAGACTATACCCCATCCCTTTTTATTCCTAGAATTGATCATAATTTGTAATTCTATGTCTGCGTTAATCTGTTTAACGTTTACCTCCCCCCTCAGAGAAAGCAGTTTATTTTTTTACCATTGTATATTCAGAGCCTAACCCAGTGCCTGACACATAATAAATATTTAACTGAGTAAATGCTTAACAAGCATCTCTCACTTCCTTGACACAAAATTACAGCAGGTGATTTTTAAGTGAACGTGTTCTTATAACTAATTTAATTAGATTTTTTTTAAATGTATTTCTAGGAGAGAGAGAGAGAGAGACAGCGTGAACAGGGGAGGGTTAGAGAGAGAGGGAGACACAGACTCTGAAACAGTCTCCAGGCTCCGAGCTGGCAGTCAGCACAAAGCCCGACGCGGGGCTCGAACCCACGAACCGCGAGATCATGACCTAAGCGAAAGTCGGACGCTTAACCGACTAAGCCACCCAGGCGGCCCTTCTTATAACTAATTTAAAGATAAAAATACGCAGACATGAACTATCACCTTGCTAATTTAAAATGAGGTATAAGTTCAATGTAAAAAGCTTAGGAATACCAGGTTTTCCTACATTCAGAAAGTTCCCTCAGGAAAGATTCTCAAAGGGCAGGCTCCCTAGACTTCTGCTGTACCCATAGCATTTTGTTACCCGACATCAGCAGCCAAGCAAAACTAATATAATTTAATCCTGTTGGGTTTTTCTGTTTCTCCTGAACTAGAGGCAAAACGAGCAGAAGCAGCACTAGACAGAATTATACTTGTCTTCCTCAGAACCAGAAAGACCACAGGATGCTGCATGTATTGTTCTTACTTGAAAGTCACTTATCTCATACATAATAACATTATCCCCAAGGGATTTTGTTAAAAATGAGTTTCTTCTTTCCCATTCACCACCTATAGTAGCAAAAAAATTCTTTGGGGGTGGGAGGCAAGTTTTAAAGAAAACTTTTCTTATTTTTTCTAGATATTTTAAAAACTAGTCACATCCTGGAGCGCCTGGGTGGCTTAGTCGGTTAAGCGTCCGACTTTCGCTTAGGTCATGATCTCGCAGTTCGTGGGTTCGAGCCCCGCGTCGGGCTGTGCTGACTGCCAGCTCGGAGCCTGGAGCCTATTTCAGAGTCTGTCACTCCCTCTCTCTCTGACCCTCCCCTGCTCACGCTGTCTCTCTCTCTCTCTCTCTCCTAGAAATAAATAAAAATATTTAAAAAAATAAACAAAAAAAACATTAAGAAAAAAAAAAAAACTAGTCACATCCCACAAATATTTTAAATACTGCAACAACAATCCTTGTTTAAGCTACCCTGACAATACTATATGAGACTCACACATCAGGCTGTATCTGCAGGGCATGGAATGACAGACTTTAGTTCACTGATAAGAGCTATCACCCTGGAACTCCACAAGTAACTTTCACCTTTAAAACCAGTTAAAGAACAGTTATTACCATTAAATTTTGTCTTAGTGCAAGGAATAAACCCAAGTGAATCCAAGGAGCTGTGAGCTCCGTACGGATGAGGGCGCTGCGGCTTTGCGGGCTACTGCTGCCTGTACGTTATTAGCGCTCCATAAAAGGTGCTGAATGACACTTACCATTAAGAATATCTTCAAATCCAATAGTCTCATCATTACCCCTCAAAATATCCAGTGAAAGGTTTGAGCTTGGAAGAAATGGAAGACGCTGAACCTTTAGGAAAAATATGAAAGGGCAAGATTAGAGAAAACCAAAGGGGGGAAAAACAAATAATCTAACTTCTTGCTCTTCAGTCTTTATCTGTAAAATTCACAAAACTAGACAGTTTAACCAGTGGGGGTGGGGGGAGGGGCGGGGCAACAATTCATATCTTAGACCCAAACCAATTTTTTTTAATTCCTCAAAACTCTACTCAAAATATGTAAAGACCCTAAAAATTAGAGTTTTTATTAACAATAATTCCACCAGATTTGCACATATTTTGGGCCTTTGCCTCTGTCCCAAGAAAACCACAGCACGCACGTGATGACATGCAAAAATCCCAGAGCCTATCGCCATAACTTAGTTCCAAGTAAAGGTGGGATGATCAAATTCCAACTCAGTAAGAGCATTACTCAGTAAACTGATGGCTTCACTTTGTATGTTGTTTCACACTGCAAGTTACAGCCCATTAATACAGTACTGGTCACCAGAAAGGAAGATCAAAGTCACTTGTGGGGCCTTTAAGAAACCCAGCACTCAGCACCAGAATGGCTGAGTCATTTAAGCATTCAGCTCTGGATTTTGGATCAGGCCAGTCTCACGGTTCATGAGTTCAAGCCCCGCATCGGGCTCCGTGCTGGCAGTGCAGAGCCTGTTTGGGATTCTCTCTCCCTCCCTTTGTCACTCTCTCTCTCAAAATAAATAAATGAAATTTGAAACAAAACAAACAAATAAATACCAGAATACCATTCTGAAATAGCAGCATCTACCTTTTTCAAGTATTGTATTTTTTTTTAACTTTTTCAAAAATCGTTTATTGATTTATTTTGAGAGAGAGAGAGAGCAGAAGAAGGACAGGGAGAGAGGGAGAGTGAGAATCCCAAGCTACAGCACAGAGCCTGACACAGGGCTTGAACTCACAAACCACGAAATCATGACCTGACCCGAAATCAAGAGTCGAATGCTTAACCGACTGAGTCACCCAGGGCCCCTTCAATATAGTATTATATATCGCATCCCGGTTTGTAAGTATAGCAGAGAAAGCATGGGCTGTAGAGCCAGAGATCTCTGGATTCAAACTGTTTTTGTCCTTACCGATACTATGGCTTTGTATTAGGACCTGATCTGTCTCACCCTTGGTTTCCTCATCTGTGAAACAGGCTAATGCCACCTTCCTTTCAATTTTTTTTTAATTTTTATTTATTATTTTTTATTTATTTCTAGGAGAGAGAGAGAGAGAGAGAGACAGCGTGAGCAGGGGAGGGTCAGAGAGAGAGGGAGTCACAGACTGAAACAGGCTCCAGGCTCTGAGCTGGCAGTCAGCACAGAGCCCGACGCGGGGCTCAAACCCACGAACCGCGAGATCATGACCTAGCGAAAGTCGGACGCTCAACCGACTAAGCCACCCAGGCGCCCCTGCCACCTTCCTTTCAAACTCACTGAACGATGTGGTGTAAGTATGTATATAGTAGAGTCACTGGCACATACTTGGTATTTGATAAACTTACATAAGCAAACCAAATTTTCAACTTTTGTGTTCTCTGTTATTTGTAAGATTATTCTGGATATTGACAAAAGAATACCAAAAATGATGATCAATGACTATAATAGTATTTTAAAGTAATCATGACTCTGAAATCTAAGGGCATTGTTAAGATCTTCCACAAGAAAATATAACCAGACTAAAAATATTTTTAATTACTAATGGCTTATAGAATTTAGGATGAAAAAATCTCTCTCAGTTCACAAACCTACGGAAAAAAATAGGCGTGTGTGTGTGTGTGTGTGTGTGTGTGTGTGTGTGTATGTGTAAGTTTTTCTTCATTTTTGTTTTTTAAAGGAAAGTAGGGAAGATAGAGGAAGAGACAAAAATGGAGCTTGTAAGTTAAATCAGAACGTACAGGGCCTGTACGTAGTCTGACCAGACAGTCCTGAGAAAACACCCCAAGCAGTGATGAGCAGGCGGCTGTTACAGATCGTGATATCCAAGAACTGCCACAGCACAGCACAGGGATGAGGGGAAAAGGCGCGGCGGGGCGGGGGGGTGGGGACAGAATTCTGGACAAGGATTTTTGGATTAAATGGGATTAAAAGTTTAGGCCCAAAATATGAGCAATATGTAGCTGGAATCTGAGTAGTAGGAAAATAAAAGGGAAACTAACAATTCTGTGCCAAACATATGTTACATTTAATCTTCAGAGTTACCCTAAGAGCCCGACAGTGTTGTTACTGTTAACTCCTGTTTCGCGTTAAAAACAAATGATCTACAGCTCAGAAAGGTCTCCAACTCATATAAGTTCTTAGGAGTAGTAGACAGTGGAGCCAAGATTCACATCCACGTTACTGATAGAGCTACACATGCTCTTTCAGAGCTTGATCCTTGGAGAAAAGCTCTAAAACAGCTTCCAGGATGATTTGGCCAACACAGTCGATGGCACTGATTGAATTTACTGAAAAAGACACAGCAGGAAGAACACATGCAAAAGCCAAAAGGCGAGAGAGAAAAATTAGGACATGGCAAGTAGTTCCAGGAGGCTACGAAGGAGGCTGGAGAACTAGGAGAGGCGAGTTCAGGACCACAGCCACATTCAAGTCAGAGTTTTATTCTGAGGGCAAAGGGACGGAGAGCCGTGATCTATTGTGTATCTTACAAAAATGACGGTGGCTACAGCACGTACCATGGACTGGAGGGCAGCAGGGGTGGGTGTCGAAGCACAGTAGGGGATCAAAACCAATGCAGCAGTGACGGTGCGGACTGCGACTGACTGGATGGTGGGAGGTGGGGTGGGGGCGGGGACGAGGTGCTGGTTGAGATAACCAAGGCAGCAACCCACTCCTACGTGCTACAGGGTGTGTGCAGGTAAGGCGCTCTTCTGTACTTACACATGACAAATGGGAAGTGCCCGTGGGACTTACAAGTGGGAAGCCTATGGGTTTACAGCTCGTGAGAATTAAAACTTGGGAGTCATCACCGTATAGATGATACCTAAAGTCACAGGAATAAGTAGGAAATAATAAGATAAGAAGAGAACTAGAGACGGGAACTAACAAACCTGGTATTTCAAGATGCAGAAAAAAGCAAAAGGAACCTCCGCAGAAATACTGGAGAACGCAATTCAGAGAGGAAGGGTATCAGGAAAGTGCGGTGTCCTAAAAGCTGAGGGAAGAAGGAAGGAGTCACTGGTATCACGCGCCACAGGGAAGCCAAGCAAAAGGAGGGCATACGGACGTCGCCGCTGCTCAGGAGAAGCTTCACTGGTGACGGAAGCCAGGAAACAGTGGGTGCAGTGAACAGGAGGTAAAGGCACACACAGAGCAAATAGAAGCACCTCTACGACACTGACCCGTCAAAAGCACACTCAGTGAGAGAGAAGTTGCTATAAAGGGGCGGATACAATTTTTGGTTTGTTTTAAAAGACAAAAAAGGTTGGAATGCACATAAACACTGCTGATGAGTCTGAGCCAGTAGATGGAGAGGATGAAGACATCAGGTGGAGAAAGGATCCACGGAAAGGGATTTCTCTGACAGAGCGCGAGAGCCCAGAACCTAGGGCGCAGCTCGAGGACAGTTCTTACACCTGGAAGGACTTTTCTGAAGAGCTTATTCCTGGGCAGCAGGTGTCCTGCCTGCTACATCCCACCCCCTGGATGCTCCCAGAGGCATTTCCATTTCAATATAACCCTCCAAAAAGAAAAACATGAAAGCAGATGCAGGTAAGTTTTGGCACTAAGCTCTTAATTTGAAGTCTTCCACTTAACATCTTCCTTTCTCTGTATAAAGTAGGAATCAGGGACATACCCCAAAAGGGGACAAAGCAGGACAGACGGTAGAGAAAAGAAGGTAAGGTTTATAGGGCTACTGCTGGAGGAGAGTCCTTCCAATCCATCGCAACACCCGTGTGGAAGGTGTCCTGACGTCCACAAACTCACCTGCTGCACTGCCTTGAATTCCATCTGTAATTTGAGTGGAGCAAACAGACCCTGGATGTTTCTCAGTGTGGAAAAATTCATTTTATCTTGGTTGAACTGGAACTACAAAGGACAGCAATGTAATTTTAAATGTTACATTCAACATTCTGCCTTCAAAACATCGATACAAGTAGAATGCAACCCTTAGGTAAAACATTTTAATATCCATAACTGAAATAAACACAAAGTACTTTTATCAATTTCCTCAATTTTTAGAATATGTAGGTCTCTGTTTTATCCAGCATGCAGGTACACGGTACTTCACCAATGTAAAATTACCCCTAAAATTTGGATTCACAAAACTGAGAAGTTAAAGAATGTTTTTCACGTTGCAAAAATATATTTACGAAACATTTCAGTGTTTTTGATTAGAATTACAAGACTGGTAAAACAAAGAAGGGTATAATAATCTGAGATCCATAAACCGTTATGTACAAGTAAAAAAAATAGTGAATTTCTAAGTATGAAAGTATAGAAGTCAAAGGATTTCACGAAAGAAATAATCAGACCCATTACACCATCCGAGTAATGAGGCTACATTGTTTAAACTGCATTCTTTGGAGTGACATACTCCTTGGGGGGTAGGGACCCAAAATTCTAAAGTCTGTCCAGGTGGCACTGGGTGCTAATAAGCAACTTTTTTCCTGGAGTCATACTTTTACTAAACACTGATATTCTAAAAAACTTTCACTACAATTTAATGTACTTCAGGCAAAATGAAATCAACTTGACCACGGATTCTAATCATACAGCTTCCTAAAATGGCTCTTAAGAGTAGAGGATATGATGTGCAGATAGACCACGACACAGGTCTGTGTAAGTTAAGGCAATTATAGTAAGGCAAAGTGACCTCTGTGATAATTTTTTATTACACTACACTCTCTTGATAAGATTTTAGGTCATGGCGGGGGGCAGTGAGGGGGAAGTAATTTTGATCGAATAGCTACTGAGAGATTAGTGCCCAGTGAGACACAACCTGGGGCCATATACATGAAGTCTGAAGGATATTCAGTTTTTAATTACTGCAGCTTGAGTGCAAAATTTTAACACATGGTCCTTAGAGAAAACATGGAATGTTTCATTATGGGCATATAATCTGAAAGTCTCAGTGACGGGTTTCCATTAAATACTAAATTAAGTAAATACAGCTTTACATAAAAAATTCAATTTTATAAACTTTGATGAATATACCCAACTTTGTAATATGATGTCAAACTTCAATTATCAGTCAACATATACTTAATTATTAACAACCACATGCAAAATTAGAATTAAGCTCTGTGGCAACTTACAGCAAAGCAGTCCACCATGGAGGGGGTTATATAATCTAGTTGGGAAGACATTACATATAGATTGGGACTTCTCAACCCTTGACATCTTGGGCTACATGATTTATTGTGGTGCATGGAGACTGTCCTGTACATTGTAAGATGTTTAGTAGCCTCCCTGGCCTCTATCCAATCGATGCCAGTACCAAAGACCCTTTTTCTTTTGTGACAAACAGATCTTGTCAAATGTCCCCTGGAAGAGGCAAGATCATCCCTAGTTCAGAACCACTGGTATAATGACGGTCATGTTTCATCACTATCATTACTAGCACTCCCAATCATGGAGGGCTACTTTAAGGCAGCATATGCCAAGGTATGTAACTCCATTTTACAGACGAGGAAATGAAGACTTAAAGAGAAATTAAGGAACTTGCCCAAGTTCACTTAGCTGCTAAGTATGGTGCCAAGAATTTAAACCTATATAGTTCAATTACACAACCTGTGCTAAAGGACTTAAACAGAAAGTAAGTGCCAGAAAATTACGAGCGACTCCCATTACCTGGCTAAGTGATTAAGGAGACTATAGAGAGGTGGCAGATATTAGCTGAGTCTCAAAACAACTATGTAATTTTTAAACTCTTCTTTGGGGCCCGTCTTACTCAGATTTGTCTCTTAACATGTACTGCTCAAAAGTTAAAAACATTCCAAATAATACTTAGGAAAGTGAGACTGTAACCTCCCTTGACCTGAGTGGGCCCCATCTTTTTAATAACAAGATTGCACCCCATCTTTCTGAAGTAGCAAGACACCTCTTTATTCTTGTTCTGAACTTATATTTAGAAACCCTTTAAGTGGTCTTCAGAACATATGTACAGGTGATACCCTCTCTGGGAGTGCCCTTCTCTATCTATTAACCTGGTTAATACTGATCTAAACCTTTTCAAATGTCTGCTCTCTAAAGCCTTCCCCACTAGCCCTATGCACAAGAAGCTGTGCCATCTTGGTCCTCTACAGCGTTTTATAAAGCCCCTATCCACTGCTTGTCCTCCATTAAATTTTCAGCCCCTCAACAACAGGGATCATTCATCTGTTTGCCTACTATACCTCACAAGAGGACATGTCCCTCAGTAACTTGGGAGATGCAGAGCTTGAGAAAGAGGTCGAGGCTTGAAATATGGATTTGGAAATCAATAGCAAAAATGGCAGGGGAAAAATATAAAAGAAAACAGTATCATCAAATGAGGAATATTATAGAGGAACCTCCGGAGTGGTGGACTGGCTTTCAGAAATGTCCATAAAGGGACATCTGGCTCCGCTGGCAGGGTATGTGACTCTTAATCTCAGGGTCATAAGTTCAAGCCCCATGCTGGGAGCAGAGCCTAGTTAAAATTAAAAACTAAAAACAAAACAAAAGTCCATAAAAAAGACAACAGAAGAAATATGAAGAAAAGGAGCTTTAATGGAGCATTATAACGATAATTCAAAGCCTACTCTACAAGGACACTGATAAGAAGTCCTCATAGTCTTCGTGGTCAAATGCTCAACATCAAAATTGTCTTAATAAATGAAACCATGTTAAGTATTACTAAAACTATTCTACTAGAGAATAAAAGTAAAAACATAAGTAACATACTTACATTTTTTTCTGATAATTCAAGAGGATGACTAGGCAAAAGTTCATTTCTCACACAAGGAAGACTGAAAATAAACATTTAAAAGGTAGATTATAAATCATTCAATACCTAAAACTTAAAGCTGCATCTATGAATATGTTTATCTACAAGAGAATGCCACCGGGGAGCTCTGGGGACAATGACACATCCGTATCCTGACTGTGACAGTGGTTACAGGAATTGATACATGTGTTAAAATTCACATAACTATGAGTTATAACATAATGGATATATAATGTTAAGAGAAAAAAGTCAATGACAACTGTTTTAAAACATATCAATTATAGATACTGGGGGTCAATTTACTAGGGAGAGCCCTTCAAAAATCAATGCTTAAATGATGCCCTATTATCTAGAAAAAATTTAATAATGTTTAAAACTATTATTATTTGATGACATGCTTCCTGTACTATATAAAATATCTACACCTCTTCTGTTTAGGTCTCATACATATTCACTCTTTAATGTACCTTTATTAAGCACATGTTGAATATGTTTCACATTTACTGAACACCTGCTATATAAGGTCACACACTGCTAGAACCAGACCACTGGTCCTTACCATTCTAGTCATATAAAGGTAACTATCCTTACTGCCAAAACAGGGTTTGAAAGCTGAAAGAATCATAGAAATCCCACAACAGTCATTTATGGGATACTGTCTTTGTACAGAATGTTATCCCAGAAGTAGAATTTGAAAATGGTTCTGTTCACAGCCATCTTACAGTCTAGCTGGGAAGAAAAAGGAGCATTTTATGTGAAAATAAATAAATAACAAATCATCAGAACTTGGTTACTAACTAGCTCACGACTTTGATTATACTATACCAGAAACCAAATTATATCTCTAATTCCAAAGACTATAAGCTGCATCTTTCACTATGAAATAAATGGAAAGACAATAATGAGGCACGACATCTGTCCTTAGACACCAGCATTAGAACGACACTCTATGCTAGTAAGACCTAAATACTTTAAAGTTACATATAAAATTCAAAACACAGATGTCTATGGAGAGTAGATACTACTTATTTGATTACGCAGAAAAGTAACCTGCCAAGAAGTACCAGAAATTGAGACCTAAACATACAGAAACATGGAAGAAATCAAGGGTCCAACTGTGTGCTGAGGGCAGAAAAGAAAAATAACAACAGCTAACACTTGTGAGAGCTTATTAATGTCAGGTGCTGTTCTATTTTTCATGTATTTACTCATTTATTCCTCAAAATAAGATGTATACTATTAACAGCCCTATTTCACAGATAAAGACTGAGAAATAGAGCACTTAAGTAACCTGCCCGAAGTCATTCTTCTAGTAAAGAGCAGAGCCAGGATCCAAACCCAGGCAGCCTAGTCCACAGTCAATGTAGTGTCTCCCGGATTATTACCCCCGTAGATCATAAGATAAGGAGACAATGGCTTTCCAAGTTAGCAGTAGCAAAAAGGAGAATCCTACCAAAGCATGCTACTGTGTGACAGCTCCTAGAAGGATGCCCTAACCTGGGAGCCCACTCCTGTTATTATGTCCCTGTTACTATGTCCCAAATTAAATACGTATTTATGGCCTCTCAAAATATTTAAAGAATACTGTGAAAAAGAATTATAACAACGTCAAAGTCACAACTCCCCTCCTTCCCCATATACCCTTTTCGAAGAAGATCATGACTTTCAAAAGGTCCACTTGCTGAAAGTTCAGTAACTGGAATACTGTCCTTTAGCTGGGATCCAAGTCCTCTGGCATTCTACAACACAAATAAAAACTTCATTAAATACAAAAAAGTTCTTAAAACTCACACTGAACATCTAAGTAAAAACCCTGTTTATGCACTAGACAGAAAAAAATAAAGACTCTGCTCTCAAAGAGCCCACAGCCCAGACAATTATGATGAGCCTAAGCATTATGGCAGGGTGATTATACATGATATACTAAATAATATCAAATTTGGGAGTAGGAAGGATTCCTGAGTTGCTCTCTGAATACTGTCATATTGAAAGGCATTCCTGGAAAAAGGAAACAGGTAAGAGAAAGAGCTATAAATGAATAAGCTACAAGTAGTCTGAGATGACAGCTAACTACATGTCTCAGTGAGGCAGAGGTAAAGAAAGGCTGGCCAAATGAAAAAACAAAAAGGCAGGGACATGCCAAGAAATTCAGGTTTTATCCTGAAATTGAGAGAGCCTCTGAAGGTTCTGGCATGATCAGCATCACTTCCACTGGAAAGAGTTGGGATGATTAGCACAGAATGAGTTAAAGCTAAGGACAGAATCCTGGAGAATACTATTCCTTAAGGAAGAACAAGGAAATGGGATTAAGAATGAATAGAATAGCTAGAAGAATGTGGTCACAGAAGCTAAAGAAAGGGACACTCAGAAAGCATTTGGTTTCTGTAAGAGGGTACTCCCTATGAAAAATAAATCTAACGGGCACAATGTAAACAAAACCAAACAAAAACAGAGACTCACAGTGCATTTGGTTCTGGTGTATTATCACCCTACACATCTACAGTATAAAACATTTAATCACCAAATATTTATTAAACTATGCAGCAGGTATGCTGGAGGATGCTGACATGAATACCTTCCCCAGGGTTTAGTCTAAGATAAATCAAACAAGCAAATAAAATGCCATAAATGCTACAACAGGGAAAACACAAAAGTTATATATCCCTGTAAATCTGCAGAAAAATGTAAAACAGCTACAGGTAATCTGGGATGCAGTCTTACACTACTGTAGGAGAAACTATTCTGAGAAACCAGCGTTTTAGGCTGACTGTTTATCTGTGTATTTTATTTGGTCAGGTACTTTATCCTGGCCAGGGTTTCTTCAATCTGCTGCCCTAGTTCAAGGTCTCACCCCTGGATAACTTTAACAGCACTCTACTGGGTCTTGCTATCTCTAGTCACTTCCATTTTCCAGTTCTGCACCTCAAGGTTTTCCTAAAACGTATCATCTTCCCCACCAAGCTGTTAAAAAACTTTTCATTGATTCACCAATGTTTTATCTGGAAAATAAAGTCCAATATCCTTATCCTGGAACTCAAGGACCTACACAACAAGCTCCCCAACACACAAGTTAAGGTTGACCAGGAAACGAACCTGGAATCTATCTAGTGTGGACTGTCTCTAACCTATTATGTGACTATGACCAAGGCATACAACTTCTCTGGCCCCGTTTACTTATCCTTTTAGGTACCTGAACTCTTTCCAGGACTACAGTTGCAGGGCTGTGCCTTTCCAAACGCATCTCCTGGTACTTTCCCACCAGGAACACTCTCCTCCTCCCAGGTTGCTTTCTTATAAAGTAACATTAGAAAAGAAAAAAAAAAGTTTCTGCTTTGCACAAAGAAAAGGAGAATTCTGATCCCTGCGTTCTATTATTATCTTTTTCCCCAATTTCTTTCTGTACAACACCGAGACTGGTACCCGATGTTTCTACTAAAGGAGAGGAGAAACACACATCCATGAAAAGTATCACCAGTTACACCTCAGAGTGTTTATAAAACATCTCCACAATAATCAACAATGTTACCAACAGACGCTTTCTAGATCTAGATGGCCGAGTATCAGAGTCAGGGGCCTTGGCGATTCAGGACTCTTTCCCAAGCACCACTACTTTTAACTAATAAGAGAAGGGGGCGGGTGGGGATGCACAAACAAGACATAGGGAGGAACAACTGCCTTGATTCTTTCCCCCTCCGACTTCTGGCATACTACAAGCTGTCTGTAAACGTAAGAGAGAAAAAGGAGACTTTTCGCTGTGGGTTGGTGCGCAAGGCAGTTCCGAGGTCAGGGGTGGGTGCGGAGTTCGAGGGCTCTAGGACCCCAAGCTTCGCCGCTCTCGAGAAGGGTGGTCTGCAGCGCCGCATCCCAGGCTGCACTCTCGGAGGTGCCAGCTCGGCTCCAACTAGGAGAAGGGGCCGGGTCGTGCAGGGGTCTTGGGGATGAGAGGGCGCAGACCGAGAGAAAAAAACCCAGGGAAGGGGATGAAGCCGAAGCGCCACTCGCGGGAGCCGCGCGGAGCCCAGCCCGGACGACAGCCACGAAACCCCAACCCCGTGACTCGACAGATCATGGCGCCCGAGGCCGGCCTCATCTTCCCGCCGCCGCCGCCACCCCGGGACGAGCTGGGCGGAGGCGGCCTGTTCCTGCCGGGCCAGGGTCCCGAACCCGCCGGGAACTCAGGTCGCCCGGGGGCTCACTCACCATCTTGAACTTGCCCAGCGAACAGTCTCTCAGCCCCGTTACCGTCAGCCGGCCCCGCTGCTCACTTCCGTTTCCGGGGTTGCCCCCCCACATCCGCCGGAAGTGCGTCCGTCCGGGCGAGGAAGGAAGGAAGGCGCGGGGCGCCGGGAGGGAGCCGCGCGGGGCCGGGGCTCCCACGCCTGAAGTCCCGAGGGACCGGGGGCCAAGGGCGCAGTAAGGGTGTGGGCTGGGGGAGGGTGGGGCCGGGACGAGATGTGCCGGAGGGGAGGGAAGACGCGGACCTCCGCTTGATTAGTAATAAACAAGTACCGTTGGTACAGCATTTGAAGATGTGCCAGGTGCTTTGGTGGATGCCTCCCCTTCGTTAGTGCAAAACCTCGTCCGAGTAGGTACTGCGTTTTTCGTGAGGGCAGACGAAGCACAGGTGGAGTGAAGAATTTACAGCGTTTCAGCTAGAAAAAGGCAAAAGTAGACCACGTGGCGTTGCCAGTTTAGTGTTTAAAATCCTATCACGAATGTCTGCTGTGGTCAGAGCCCTGTGCCGAGGCTAAGAATATAGACACGAATCAGGCTGATGCGGTTCCTCGGCCAGAGGAGCGGCGGAACTGTTGGGGGTGGGGAGGGGACGTCGAATGAAGTACAGGTAATTACCGACTTGAATTGGGCTCTTATCTCAGTACAGTTCCAAGTGCTTTACGTGCATGATCCCCTTTAATCTCTTCAACAGTCTTATGAAGCACTAAGTACTACTGTATCTCAATTTTATAGTCAAGGAAAGCAGGCCAAAAGAGTTTAAATATGCTCAAGGACCCATAGTCCGTTTTCATAACATCATACTGTGTTATCTTCCAAATATAATGTGATATAATGGACTCCTACTCTGTTACCATATAATGGGGAGAACTTCATCCTTGGGTTGATACTGAAAGCACAGAGTGAACTTGTTTGAGGTAGGAAGCTCTATGAAAGAACATTACTGGCAAATTTGCTTGAGCAAAAACGAGTGGGAAAGGAGGCCTGTGTGGCTCAAGTTCAGAAAGTAAGGCGTAGTGGGAGGTGAGGCTGTAAATAGATTGAGGCAAATTTATTAAGGAGAGCCCTTGTGCGGATTAAGGGTGAGGCTTTATCTTTGATCACCATTGAAGGATTTCTAAAGAGGGCGGTGCTAAAGTCCTGTCTGTGTATCCACTGCCATGGCCCAACAACCTTGAAGTTCCAGATTTTGAATATTCTGCACTCCTTGTCTTTATGGGTCTGCTTCTGGCTCTTCCCTGTTTTCCTTGAGATTTGAGTTTGAAGGGGACATTTGCATGTTTTTCCTTTCACTCCCTTCGACCTAAGGAGAAATTCTAAAACCGAAGCTCTTAAAAAGAAGTCATCTTAACGTTGTTGATTGCTCACAGTTCAGTCATTACACTTTTGTGGAGCATTTGATTCTGGGAGCCAAAGAGACTCCCATTTCTCTATACTTGAGAGATACTTTTATTTTGCTGGGGGAATAGATACGGTAAATAAATGTAAATGTTGTAGAGAAAGAAGCTGGATGAGGAAGTGGTGGGAACTGGGAAAACCGGCTTTTGAGGAAGAGAAAGTGTGGAAGGGCAGAGATATGCAAGAGGGCATGTTGCAATACAAACAATGAGGGATATTCCCACGCAGTTGGGATTCAGGGGGAGTAGGTGGGACAAGATGAAATGAGAAGGAAGGGTTGGCCGAGGATAAAATAATGGGCCCTGTGTGGTATGCTGAGGTTTTAGGGTTTCTCTTGCAGGAAATAGGCAATAATGGAGATCTTTTCACAAACACTTGACATTAAAAATAATCATTCTTGTGGCAACACGAGGAATATACTGGAATTGGGAGAAACTAGGAGCTGGGGGCCCGTTTGGAGTAGTCCTCAGCAGAGATGATAAGGGTAGAAAGGTAGTACAGCATGCTGGAAAGACTTTGAGAAGCTGTGAAAAATAGGGACGGACGTTAAACAAGAATACTAGAATTCATGAGGCAGCCAGAGGAAGGAGAGCCTACCTTGGCAATGGAAAAGAGATGGCCAGAGAGGAAAGCCAATCAAAGAGTGCTATCACAGAGTCCAAAGGGGAAGAAAGTGTTGAGAGACGAGAAGTGTTAAGCAAGGTTAAAAAGTAGTTTTAAAGTCACTTTAAAAAGATGGTGAAGTGTCAAAAATAAGCCATAAGTTGGCTGATATGAGGGTAATAGGAGAGCAGCAAGGAGAAAAATCGCCTTACTTTGAGCCATACACGCCCATATTTATATCCTCTTAAAAGGATTGTTACGGCATTAACTGATACAAGTCTGTGTTGAGTATGCTGAAGTAGCTTAAAGAATTAAATTAGATTGGACATTAGAATGGTTTAATGTGTTTACTCAGGCTTTGTAATGTAGTTTGGAGGACAGACTGTTAGTAATTGTTAACATCTGCTGCATGTCTGGCCATATTCTTAGTTCTTTACATACATCCTTTCAGTTAATCCTCAATTACTCTATGAGGTAGGTACTAATATTATCCACATTTTCCACAAGAAACAGGCTCACTCTGTGCATTGTAGAACAAGTACTCTGCGTTGTGTTGTCTTCCTTGACTTTCCTCTTCAGGCTCTCTGGCAAAAATAATTGTTAACTGCATGTCGTCGAACATAGTTGTTTAGTTCATCTAGGGTGAAGGCTGCTGTTGAAACATGGGTGAAAACGTGAATGAATACAGCTCAGGTTGGTGTAAAAGCGCGCTAGGTTGAAATATGCCCATGGCTTTGGTTGAGAAAGGATGGTATAAAGCAAATGTGTGCATTTTGAAGAAGAGGTAGTTGAGTGATGACGTAAATGATCAAGCAGTAAAGTGGGGAGTGGGAGGCCGTGCTGACATTTTTCTTACCCTGTGAGTTAGGGAAGGTGGGAGAAAGATGAGACACCTTGGATAAGCTTTTGAGGAAAGTGGCATCATTTATGAGAAGGGTAGGTTTTAGTTGGGGCTAAGATGCAGGAAGGGAACTTGCAGCAAAGTAAAAGATACTGGGAAATCGAGTCACAACAGAGGAGTCTAATTGTATGTTCCAGGGGACATGGTGGCAGGGGTTTGTGAAGGGAAGACCAGTGAGTAACAGCTTCAGGGGCTGAGCAGGTAATAGGACCAGAGAAGCACACGGGGTAGAGAAGTCAAGGTCTTTTCCCTTATGACCTGATACACCTATACACACTTGGCCGTAGCCTTTAGCACTTAGTTGTGTTAATCTAGTTCTAGGTCTGTCTGTTCCTTCTCCTTGACAAGCTTGTGCAGTCAGGGGCTCTGCCTTACACATTGTGTCTATATCTGGCCCACAGCACCAGTAAATGTTTATTGAATGAAAAGTGTAGAAAAGAACAGATTAATGGATAGTTGTGCCTCATAGGCAAGACTAGACTAATATGGTTGGCGAATAGGTAGAGACAGACAAGGGTGATCCAATATAACTTATTTGGAGAAGCTTCAGGCCCATCTTCTCGGGCCTGAAAACCAACCTTAATAAGCCAAGGCCCTAAGTCCTTGCCTGGTTCCAATTATCCCGTCCCCCAGGGCTAGACTCAACAAAATCTGGCACCTTACCAAAAAGTCTACAGTTCTGACATCCACTAACATTAAGAGCCAGGAGAGTGTGTGTGTGTGCGCGCGCGTGCGTGAGATGTGCCCGCCTCTCCCCCTCCCCCTCCCCCTCCCAGCTACAAATTCTGGCCAGTCCTGGTTGGTCTTTTGTCCTCTCTGTCTGACAGTTCTTAGCCAGATGGATTCTTTTGAGCTCTGAAAGCAGAAACGGGGGATTGGCCAGGAGGGCCGGTGACGATGGCTTTCCTTCAGAGTTTAGGGTAGGGGAAGCACAAGAGCTCCATCGCTTGGGAGGCATGGGAGGGAAAAATGATTGGTGTACAAATTTCGTAAAACATATACTCTCTGGCTGCGTACGTTTCGGAAATTGTGCTCCCCTGTGAGATTGGGGAGGGAGTTTTTGTGAAAGGTGGTACAAATCTCAACTAGTAAGAAAGTTACTATGTTTCAGAGGACCTGAAAAGATCTGTATAAATTATAAAGTCCATCCAACTCTTCTTTGAATGATCTAAATTCTTGTAGTGTTGGGGAAGATCCAGTGCACTTAATTTCAGATAAATCCTTATTTACGCATCTCTCTTTGCAAGCCCCTTCATAAGTGTTAAGGGATGGAGAAATACTTTACACCACGGTTATTTGGCAGACCATTTTCTTTAACCCTAAGAGATGAGTGTGTCATATTTCTTCTGAAATATTTGCTGACTATGATTTCAGGTGTAGCTGCTTTTAAACGAGTGTCCTGTGAATATGAAAAACTGGGTTTTGAGAACAAGTACTAGAGTGGACTCTGGAATCCAGGTGTTTCAATTTACTGTAGATTTTATATCTGCGTTGCATCAAACAGCAGAGGTTAGCATTCCATCTCATGTTCTCATACCTATTTCGGGTCTGTGCTTTTGAAAAAGTTTATATTTTCATCATAGAGAATCTTTGTGGAGCATACAGTGTGTAGATTATATGCTACGAAGTTTAAATTCTAGACTCATTTCTATCCCCATTCATTTGCCAGCCCACACATAGAAGCACAGTCGTGTTAATATTAGCTAAAGAAGTTAATTCAGAAGGCATATCTGCCGAAAGCATTATACAGTTGCATATAGAGCCTAATATAATATACATGCACAACTGATATTTTCAATTCAGATGATGGTTTTGGATCCTAGGTCAGTATTCTCCATATGAATACTGGCATGAATAATTGAGGGGAAGCTTTTGTATTTTTGAAAATCAAAATTTTGCTCCTTGAATACCATTAAAAACTCAAGGAAAGAAAATTTGCCTATTTTCAAAACATAGTAGAAGGCTACCTCAGAAGCAGTTTACAGTAATCTTTTTCAGAATCGGAAAGCTGATTTAGAATTTAAAAGCTGAGAGAGACAGCCTATGTCATTCTGATTGTATGATCAGTCTATTTGAGGCTTTTTTGTTTTTCCTTATGGAAGAAATGCAGTCATTGTAGAAAATTAGAAAACACCAGAGGACAAAAAGAAGGGAATGAAGAGCAGAAATAACCACCGGGAACATACTGGCTTGCAGATATTCTTTTATATGACAGAATACATCTATTTATCTTAAAAACAAAACAAAACAAAACAAAACAGGTTGACCCCGTCTTCTAAATGAGTTGGGAAGTTTTCTTGTGGCTTTTTTCGTGACCATGATTTTATTTTACAGAACATGTCATTCTGAAGCTTTAGAAAACATCCTTTCTCTACTCCTCAAAGAATGGTGAATTACACGTAGGCTATTTACTCAGTATTTTTCATTCTGTCAGCATGGTTGGATGCCAAATGACTGTTCTGAATAATTTTCAAAGGTATGTTTTTTTGAAACTTTGCCAGGGAAATCATAACTCTTCGAGGGCTCCATAACCCTAACCATACAAATGGATTTAAGGATAGATATTACATTCTAGGTTTTGTTGTTTTCTCACTGTTAGTATCTGGGATTGATGCCAAGGCCATTCAGCCTCACTCTATTTATTAAATTAGAGTGTACAACTAAGTTTACACAATAGAGTATAGAGAAAAAAAAGATACCCCCCCTTTTTTTTATCGTTCAAGTTAGGGGTGTTTACATCAGTGAGGAAGGAAAGCATTATTTCTCAAATACCTCCGTGAAATTGCCTGACAAGTAGGGTATTACGGTTAACAGAATTAATCCCTCGACACCTGGGTCGTAAGAGCCCCCTGCCTTATTCCAAAGCATCTTGCATAGTGCTACCCAAGGTGTTTTGTGCCCTCAAATTCAAACTATGACCTCCCTCCTTACAAGCTCTTCCATAGCTCCCTGCTGCCCTGCCCTGCAGGATTAATTCCAGACTCTAGAATGGCAAACAGGCCTTCTGTGATCCGGCTGCCAACCTCATTCTTAAATCCCTTACTCTGGTCGTATTAAATTACTTGGAATTCACTGAAAATGTCGTGAGTTTCAAGCCCCTGTACTTTTCCTCGTCCTCCCCTTTTTCCAAGAAGGCTCTATGATTGCATGGTCTCAAGGTCGAGCATCTTCAAGGCTTCCACTCTCGAAGCCTTTCCTGGCTTGTACAGGCCCGCAGTCCCCCTTGCAAGGAGAACAGATTTGGACCCTGCTGTGTGTACTTACAGGGATTGTACCACAGCACCTGTAACCCATTGTTCCATTTCTTGTTTTCAAATGTGCCTCTCCTTGTCACACAGTGAGCTCAGGTCAAGTCTTCGTGGGGCTGACTGCCTCCTTTTGTGGCCCTTTGTTTAGGCACATTGTAATCCTGTCTCTCCTCTCTCACCTGTTCCCCTAATCCATTCTCCACACCCTCACCACAGTAAGGAGGCTGGTGAAATTAGCCCCAGGACACAATTAGCACCGAATCTAATTTATTTCCTTCAGTAAATTTTAAGCCAGGGCCTGGGCCCTAGCAACCTGCTGAGAGATTCCAGAAAACGGTGAGGGAGTGAGGAGTTCAGTAGAAACAGGAAGGGCTTGAGAAACTGGGTGAAGAGTCAGGTGTGGACAGCCATACAAATCACAGATCTAAAAAAGGGACAGTTAGCCAGGGTTCAGAACTTGAGACCAGAACTTGCACAAGTAGGGCACTCAGGAGTGCGTTCCTGGGACTTCTCTGTGGTCCTGGGTCAGAATGGTAATGAAGTTAAAAAAAAATTGTGAGGAGGGGAATGGGTTAAATGGGTGTTGGGGATTAAGGAGTGCACTTGTCACAATGAGCACGGGGTGTGGTATAGAAGCATATTGTAATTTCAATGTACTGCATCTGAAATTATTATATCACTATATGTTAACTAACTGGGATTAAAATGTAAAAAACTACAGAACAAAGGACAACCAAAAAACACTGTCCAGTGACCGGAAGTAGTTACAAAATTCTCTGGAGCTAAGAGGGGCCTTACAATGTGGGAAATACAAAGAGCATCGTAAGTCAAAGTCTTGTCAAAATGTATCCCAAGAGAACCTAAAGTTTTAAAATAGTTTGTGTATGACTAATTGCAATACAAGCTAATTTCTTCCTTTACCATTGTACTCATTAAAGGATTGCTCTGAGACATCCTTTTTTCTTAAATAGACGTAAAAAGTGATTCAGAATGTGTAAATGTACATTTCTGTCAACAATTAAAATTTCTGTGGATCTGACGAGTGAGAAGTGGTGGCTTATTGTTACTTCAGTTTGATTCTTCCTGATTGCTAGTAAGATAAAGTATTTTTTTTCACATTTATTTATTGTTTAGATATGCTTTCCTGGAAATGGCCTGTTCACTCATCCTTTGCTCATTTTTCTATGGAATTTTTCATCTTCCTATAAATTTGTAGGTGCTCGTATACTATCGATGTTGACCTTGGTCTCACCACACATATTTCTCATAATCTACTGTAACAGTTTTGTTTTGGTATCTTTGACCTATACATTTTAAATAAATGTTTCTTTTCCTTTACAACCTCCTGCTGTTTGAGTTGACAATATTTCCCTAACCTATAGTTTATGAATTTATTCTCAGGCTTTATTCTTAGATACTTACCATCTTTCATATTTTGTTTCTAGATCATATGGAATTTATTTTTAAATATGGTGTAAGAGAGAGGTCTAAGTTTATTTTCCTCTAGAGGCTATATTAACATCCCGTTTACACTAAGGTACATTTGAGACTCTCCATTCGAATGATCTAGTTTTCCAAACAGCAAAGTTGGCTAACATTTTTTATGCCTATGTGTGCCAAGTACAGTCCCAAGCACTTTACATATATTAGCCCATTTAATCCTGGCAGCAACATTATAGATCAATTCTGTTATTCCACATGAACTTTAAAATGCTTTTATCTGATTAAAAAGAAGCCATTAGGATTATGATTGGAATTACATTAAATTTATACATTGACTTTGGAAAACTTTACATGCTATATATCCTTCAGTAATATTTGACAATTTTCTTCGTGTGTCTTAAGCCTGTCTTGTTGAATTTAGCTTAAGTATTCTGTACTTTTATCACTATTACAAATGGAATCTGTTTTTCCATTTTTATTTCTATCTGGCTGTTCCCATCAGCATTCTTACCAGTGACATAAAGATGGTGTGCATATTAGTCAGATTGGGGTAAATTGGGGTAAAACCTGAAGTTCTCAGTGGTTTGTAACAACTTCCTGCTCATACTACATGGCTGTCACAAGCTGTCAGCGACCTGGGTCACATCGTCTTTACTGTGGGACCCAGGCTAACAGAGTAGCTGCTGAGCACATTGTAACCTTATATCGGAGGGAGGGAAATCAAGATACAGCATCTCCTGGCTCACTAAGCTCCTGTCCCACATCCCCCCACCCTCACATTTTATAAGCCAGAGTAAGACATTTGCTCATCCCTGGCATTAAAGTATCAGAGAACTGTAATCCTTTTACAGGAAAGGGCCCTCTAAGTCACAGTGCCAATGGGATGGAAATAAGCAATATTTCAACATGAAGGGCAGCAAATATTTTGCTCAGTAATACAGTCTGTCACAGCATAATGTGCTCAAGTTAGCAAAACTGCAAAGTCTTGGAGAGTAATGTGTGTGTGATAGACATCGCTATTTAACAACATCCAGTTCCTCTCTACTTCTCAGTATGTAAGAAGATAATACTTTCTTCTCTCTTCAAGTTATCTGTGGCTGTGTGACAAATCCTGACCAATGGAAATGTGAGTGGAAGTGATAATTTTCACTGCTGCATGTAAGCATTGAGGAGTTGTAGCATGACTCTCCATATCTTCCCTGCCTTGATAATATGGAAGTATCTGTTGATAACAGAAGTACGAAAAGACCAAAGTAGCTGGACTGCTAGGTTACAGCATAACCTAGCCAGTCTGACTAACGCAACATATATACTTTAACCAAAAAACAAAAAACCTATATGCATGTGTGTATGTATGTACATACATATGTTCATTTATGCGTATTGTTATATAGGACAAAGTCTTTTTCTTCAAGTATGAGTCCACTGATTTGATGTTTTTCTTCCATAAACCTCATCCTTTACACATCCGATACAATTTGCAGCTTAGAATTCTCTGCCATGGGTCAAGAACTACACTTGTAGAAAAATGTAAATACAGAATCTTAAAACTTCCCTCTCATGTTTTACAATTGTCACACCAAAACCAATGCCATTGTTTGTAACTTGGCTTTATTGAATCTTTCTAAAGCAGACAACTTAGTTTTCATAAAACAATTCATCCTTTTCACATTATTGTTTGTTGGATTTTGTGATATTTATTTGAATCGCTTAGTTTTGATATCAGTACAACTGTCATGAAAAAGTTCAGGAGGAAGCACAACTGGGTACTAGTAAGCACACAGCTCAACTGGTGAATATGGAATACATGGTTCTCTCACAAGGTGAGGGCATTTATCCTGTCGTACATAATAATCTGTACCTATTACAGATGAAATTGAAATCTTGTTTAAATCCCACGTTTATATAGAAGTGCATCAGGAGAGCTTCTACCATACAGAGAACCATGTGCACGTGCACATACATTTGTGTTTATATTTACCTACGTATAGGTCCCTGTGCTATATTTATCTTGTATCCAGCCACGTTACTCAATTATCTTGTTAATTCTAGTAGGCCCTTTTTAAAAGCACATCTTGGGGGCTATCAATATGTAATCCTGTTATCAAGAAGAAGATAATTTCACCTTTTCCAAATTTATATTATTTCCTTTCCTTATCTTACTGCAGTTGCTACAACCTCCAAAATTATGTTGAATAAATAATAATGATAGTGGGTATTCCTGTCTTTCTTGATTCAGTAAATTTTATAGTATTCTCTATGAAGTTTCTTAAATATTTTTGTTAGATTTATTACTAGATACTTTATTTTTGTGCTATTGTAATTGGTATCCTTTAAAATTAAAATTTGCAGCCAGTGTTTGCTGGTATATAGAAATGCAATCAACTTTTGTTCATTGATTCTATATCTAGAAACCTTGATGAAATTTTTTATTATAATTTGTGGTAGATTCTATGAGGTTTTTTTACATAGACAATTATTTAATTTGTAAATGACAGTTTAGTCTCTTCCTCTCCAGTCCTTATACTCCCTTGCTATTTTTCTTGATGCTTTGTGATGGCTAAAACTCCGGAATAAAGTAACTAGAAATGATAATAGTTTGTCTCTATCTTAGTTTTTTTTTGTTTGAAAGAGAGTGCATGCACGTGCGTGCGCGCGCATGAGCAAGAGAGAGGGTCAGAGGGAGAGAGAGAGAAGGAATCTTAAGTGTGGAGCCCTGCAGGGCTTGATCTCAGAACGCTGGAATCGTGACCTGAGCAGAAATCAGGAGTTGGTTGCTCACCCAACAGCCACCCAGGTGTTCCTTACTCTCTAATTTTAAAGGAAATGCTTATAACTTTTTTTTTTTTTACAGTGGACTATGATGTTTATTGGAGATGTTTTTGCAGATACCCTTTTTAGGTAGGCTAAGGATGTTCTTTTCTATTCCTTTTTGACTACAAGTTGTTTATTTATTATAAATGGCTTCTGACATTTTTAAAATTGTTTTTCTACCTCTTTCGAGATGACCATATGATTTTTGTCTTTCAGTCTGTTAATGGGGTAAATTGCATGAGTCAATCTCTAATGGTATAACAGCCATCTACTCCTGGAGTAGACACAATTGGTCATTATCTTTGTATATATATATCACTTGTTACAGTTGCTAAGATTTTGTTTGAGGTTTTTGCATCCATGATGAAGAGTGTGTTGGAGTATAGTTTTTTATTCTCCGGTTTTTGTATGAAGTTATTGTAGCCTCATAAAACCAGTTAGAGGATGTCCCTCCTTTTATACTCCCTAGAAGAGTTTATGATTAGAATTATGTCCTCCTTGAATCTTGGTAAACTTTCCTATAAAACCGCCTGGACCTGGTGTTTTCTTTGTGCCAAAATTTTTATTAATGGTTATAGGCTGGGTGGTAATCAAATTGTTTAACAACAATTAGAATGGCCGTACTAATCAATCAGAACTGACCCAGCCCTAAACAAACAATATGGCTGTGGAATTGCATAAAAACTAAATATCAAGCTTGATATTTTAAATTTAAGATCTTAAATTTCTTAAGTCAGTTTTGTGAATTTGTTTTCAGAAATTTACCTGTTGTACTTGTTTTTAAATTTATTGATAAATTGCTTGTAATAGTTTAACTGTGTAATTGCCACTGTGTTTATTATTTCCTTTTCCAGTCTTAAAATTGTATCTGTTCTCTCTCTGCATCAGTTTGCTAAAGTTTTGTCAGTTTCTTTTCAACGAATCAACATTTTCTTTGTTCATCCTTTCTACTGAATGTTTTGTTTCATTAATCTTTGCTTTTATTTTCTTTATTCTATTTAGATTTTTCTTTTTGTAACCTGAACTTTTTTTATTACTGTAAGTAATTTTATTTTATGCATTTTATTGTTCTGCCTTTTCTATATTCTTCTTTAATTTTTTATTATTTTGTGTCTTTCCTAATTTTTGCCTTTATTAGTTTGGAGCTTATACTTTTGTTTTTTAATGTTTTACCTGGTATCCTATAATTTTAATAATTTTTTAAAGTTTATTTATTTTGAGAGAGAATGGCAAGAGAGAGAGGGAAAGACAATCCCAAGCAGGCTCCATGCTGTCAGCACAGAGCCTGATATGGGGTTCGAATCCACCACCTGAGCCAAAATCAAGAATTAGGTGCTTAACTGACTGAGCCACCCAGATGCCCCATGAATGCCTTATTCCTGATTATCTCCTTCATTTTTACATGCCATGTTTCCCAGCATTTTAGTTCTATATAATTTTATGACTTTATAATTAAAACATTAGTATTGTTTTTTACTACAGTGATTGTTTAAATTTACCCATGTGTTTATTATTTTCTTTGCTATCTGCTTTGGATCTGAGACCTTCTTTCTGGGATGAGTTTTCTTCATCCTGGAATACATCCTGTAGAAATTCCTCTAGTGAGTAATAGTAAACTTTTATTTTGGGTTTGTTGGAAAATGTTTTTCTTTTGCCCTCACAAAGATAGTTTTGTTGGGTATAAAAATCTAGGTTGTCCATTACTTTTTCTCTGTATTTTGAAGATATTATTCCACTGCCTTCTTACATCCACATTTGCTATTGGTAAGTACACCGTAAATCTGTTTTTCCCTGTGGGTAATCTGTATGTTTCTCCCTGACTGCTCTAAGACTTTTTCTTTATCTGCATTTGACCACTATGTGTCTTGGTGTGAATGCCTTTTTATTTTTCCTGCCTTGAGTTTTTGGGTTATATGGATTCTTTCATGATAAAACAGGAGGACCACTCTACAAAGGTCACCTTTTATTTTTGCCTGTCCTTACGCCCTTCCACCACCACTTCCTTTGAATGCAGTCATGGGATTATGAAGTGACATAAATAAGAATCAAGAAATGGAACCGATGCGGGCACCTGGGTGGCTCAGTCGGTTAAGTGTCCGACTTCGGCTCAGGTCATGATCTCACAGTTCGTGGGTTTGAGCCCTGCATCAGGCTCTGTGCTGACAGTTAGCTCAGAGTCTGGAGCCTGTTTCGGATTCTGTGTCTCCTTCTCTCTCTGACCCTCCCCTGCTCATGCTGTCTGTCTCTCTCAGAAATAAATAAAACATTTAAAAAAAAAAAAAAAGAAAAATGGAACCAATGTCCTGATAGCCTCACTGAGCACTAGATTGCCTGCCTCTAGATTTCATGCCTATATAGGAAAAAAATAATTGCCTTTTTGGCTTAATGTATACTCTTTAGTCAGATATTCTGTGGCCCCCAAATAATCTTAAAACATAATACTTTATTTTTTCCTGTGAAATGCAACAGAACATTTCAACAGAACTGACAGAGTAAGTGCTCAATAATATTGTTCAAATGACTACAAAATAGTCATTTTGTGTCGTGTACATGAAGAAATCTGTGTTTTTTTGCACATATGCCTAAATTAATGACTAGTAAGAAAAGATTAATCACTTGTCAAAGACAACTTACAGGATTTCTCCTTCCATTGAAAATTTATTCAGAAATCTGTATATATTGAGATTGCTTTTTAAACTTAACATTGTGATTCATACTGTCATTGAAACAAAAGCCTTAAGTCTTACAAGTAAAAAGAGTGTCATTTTAAAGTTATTTCTGTTGCTGGCATTCCCATGTCATGCCATTAATTCTTAAGGACTTTTGTTTTACTGGGGTATTTGTCTCATTAGGATAAAAGTCCTGCAAATGCAGGAAAGTTTTTGTAGTTACGAGATATGGAGAGTCTGGTTTATGGATATGTATAAAAACTGCTCCTTTGTTTGAATGCCCTGGCATAGCAGCCGTGAAAAGATTGGAAATTCTGGGGGCGCCTGGGTGGCTCAGTCAGTTAAGCGTCAGACTTCGGCTCAGGTCATGATCTCACGGTTTGTGGGTTTGAGCCCCACATCAGGCTCTGTGCTGACAGCTAGCTCAGAGCCTGGATCCTGTTTCAGATTCTGTATCTCCCTCTCTCTCTGACCCTCCCCTGTTCATGCTGTCTCTCTCTCTTAGAAATAAATTAAAAAAAAAAAACATTAAAAAAAATTTTTTTAAAGATTGGAAATTCTGTTAAAAGATCTAAGGGCTTATCTCCAAATGCTCATTTACATTTTGTCTTTCTAATTTTTTAACGTTTTTTATTTCTGAGAGAGAGAGAGAGGCAGCATGAGCAGGGGAGGGTCAGAGAGAGAGGGAGACACAGAATCAGAAGCAGACTTCAGCCTCTGAGCTAGCTGTCAGCACAGAGCCCGACGTGGGGCTCGAACCCACGAACCGTGAGATCATGACCTGAGCCGAAGTTGGATGCTTAACTGACTGAGCTACTCAGGCGCCACTACATTTTGTCTTTATAAACCTGCACAGTATATTTCAAGTGATTTTTCAAGTGTTTGAAAAATAACATCCCCAACCAATCACTCCAAACAGAATTTAATAATTGAGTAGTTTAGAGTCACAAAATTCTTCTGTGTTTATTAACTTACTGTTATTGATGACATTTGTCAATACTTCCCATTCCTTTGTTAATGAATGGCTTACTCCATTCCTTCATTCACCAAGTATTAAGTATCTACCCTGTGGGCTTGTCAGATCACGATGCTTGTCATAATGCTCCCTTTTGTTAAGGAGCTCCAGTCTTGGGGGGAAGCACCTATTGTATCAAATAACAAAATAAGCAAAAAGTTGTACCTCCAGTGAGTGCCACAAAAAGACAAGTGGTCCTAATAAAGGAGATGTGAACTAGTCAGCAAGATCAGAAAAGGCTTTTCACTTCTGGTGAGTAGAAAATAAGTGAGGACTAAAGGATGAGTAGACATTAACCAAGTGAAGAAGGGAGGAAGTCAGAATAAACTTAGGTAAGGTACTGTGATAAGAAGTAGCCTGGTGTATATGAGAGAATAAAAGACAGCCAGTGTGGCTGGAGCAGGAAGTGCAGATATTAGAAATGGGTACAGGCAGGAACTTGCAGGGTCTTAAACATAGAGGGGCCACTATAGGATGTGGCACAGAACAGTGAGGAGGCTACAGCAAGGGATGACAGTAGCTTGAAAATGGAGGGAAGATGGACTTGAGAGCTATTTAGAAATCAGTAATTACCAGTTTGAGCGATTGATTGGCTATAGGGAATTAAGTCAGCAGAAGACGTCAAGAATGTGACAGGTTTCTAACTTGTGCAGTTTAATGACTGTAGTGGCATTTACTTAGGTATGGGACATTGTAAGGGTACCAGATTTGGGGGGTGAGGGGAATCACGCGTCATGTTAGGCATGTTGGGTTTGAGATATCCAGAAAGAAGTCCTAAGCAGACAACCAGATATACAGGCTTTTGGCGGCCAGAGGAGATGTCTAAATGAGAGAGACCGCTGCATGTAAGTGGTAGTCTAGGTGCAGGGCACAGGGGAGATCCTTCAAAGAGGATACAACTAGATCCTACAACTATGATACAACTAGAAGAAGAAACAGGAGCTAAAACTGTCACCTGATAGTACTTCTCAGAGTTCTCCACTGAAGAATTTCTAGAAGCAATGGAAATTGTGTATGAATAAGAGGCAGTCTGAGGTCAAGACCCAAAGCTGCTGGCTGCAGGCATGAAACCAGACACACTTAACATTTTGTAAGTACCTAATGTCTCCTTGTTTGATTTCATAGAATAACAAAACAAAACTTTCAGGTATTTACCCTCAAGTGAAATTGATACTCTATACAGGTATTTTTCTCTTCTGGCTGTGTACATCCTCCGATGCAATCCTAACCTCTCCTCTCCAGGAACATGAATGCCCCATTTCAAGAATCATGAAAGTACAATTCCTTTTTAGAAAACCAGGAGATTGTAAACCCAGAGACGGTGGGAGACCGTCAAAGGCTGTACATCAAAATAGGAGCAGAACGCTGGTGGAACCTGGCTCTCATGATTCCTAACCAGTGCTCAACCCATTAGCAAACATCAAATGTCAAATAAAAGTTAATAGGTAACAAATACCTAACCAGATAGCAGGTAGTGTTCCTTCCACTACACCATACCCATGTCAGACTTAGCTAGATCTTTAGGACCCAGCAATGCAGTTTAAGACATATGAAATACACAACTATTATGTCATTAGGTTTGGTCTGTACTCACTAAGACAAGTCACTGATTCTGAGGAAGAAGATAAATCAAGATTATAATCAGAGGATCTAGCTTGAGAGAGTTGCAGGTGTAAGTGGGGAGGAAAAGGAGAAAGTGGGATAGAGAGAGACAGAGAAAAAGAGAAAATATACAATGGGAAGGAAATTAAAATAGTCCCCATTGGGGTGCCAGAATGGCTCAGTCAGTTAAGCAGCCAACTTTTGATTTCAGCTCAGGTCATGATCTCATGGTTTGTGAGATTCAGCCCAACATCAGGAGCCTGCTTTGGACTCTCTCTCTCCCTCTCTGCCCCTCTCCTGCCCCTACATGTGCACGCATGCACATGCTCTCTCTTGCATTCTCAAAATAAGTAAATAAACTAAAAAAAGAGAGAAAGAAGACAAGAAAGAAAATTCGGCAAAAACTTCCAAATTCTCTCTCCCAATCAGCTCAGATGTCTTTCTGAAAATTGGCACATCTTTTTAAAAAGGAACAATCCGCAGGTGAGCTTGGAGACAGGCGCGCCTTAGTCGGCCTGTGGAATGCCCCGATGATCATCGACTGCTCCCTGGATTCTGCAAAGACCAAATGCAGTTATTAAGGTGAGTCTGCTGAGACAGAAAGCGATTGCATCCTGCCGTGGGACACACAGTGCCAGCGCGCCAGGGGCGTGCTAGGGCCTCCTGCATTAACCCCCTTCTTTCCACAGCACAAAGACACACTCTCACAGAACTTAAGGAGGTGCAGAGGAGTTTGTTTCTCCAGTTGAACACTGCTGGATTTTCCCCTCGTTCAGCCTAGGAAATCCCACTTCAACTTCTGCTTACAAAGAAAAGTTCCAGCAACCCGCGCAGTCACTGTAGACTCCATAGTGTTTCTGTAACAGAGAAATGGAGTTGGAGAAGCATGCAGTGTGCCTGGGGTTTGAAAGCTGATTGTACAGCGGACCAGATTCCCTGACGCCCCGTGATGGATGCGTGCATACGAGGATCCCACGGGGCCATCCACCTCACCATCCTTGATTGACGCAGCCCAGCCTTCTTACTGGGTCAAAATGTCACACACGTTTTTAAACAATTAAATAGTCATATCTTAAAATAGGAGAAACAGGACGGGCCCCATCGCACACCCCCCCTCCCAGCCGTTTCTGTCGTGCAGAAGGCTGCAGCTTGACCTGCCGGTGAGGAGAGCGGCTGCGGTGAGATGTTTGGATTTCCTTCTATTTCCACTATGTCCCTGATCATTAAAATGGGGGATCTCCACCGAGTTAAAGGTTATTTTACACAGGAAGCACATTCAGTATTACTACAACAAATGTTTTCCTTTCTCCAGCTATGGAAGAACTCTACTCACAGGGAGTCGTGATAAAGCAAAGCATCAGCCCTTTCCGCTCGGATACCAATAAGTCTTGCACTTCAAAACTGCTGACCTAAAAAGGATACTTGAGAAGGAGCAGATCTTTTTTTTTTTTTTTTTTTTTGCTCGCTCTCTCTCTTAAAGAAAGCCACACCAGAAGCAGCCCAATTTCCTTGTACACTTAGATGCACACAAAAAAGAAAAGTGAGTCACTCTAAGTTGCTAACTTTAGTGTATAGAAACAAAGCACTGAATCATGTAACTTGTCAGTTAGGACCTAGATATAGTTTTATCTAGATAACGTTCATATTAAAAGAATCTGAAATGCTGTGTTTGTGGTAGAGTTACCGGATTGAAGCTACAGCTGTCTACTCACCAATAATTTCGTGGATGAGGACATGTTACTATGAAGAACTTTCCAATAGACTATAGGACCAGCTCATGATAACACCATCTACCTTCATTCAGAACCAGCCATCCTCAGGTCAAAGCTTTTCACATCCAGAACTGAAAACAACCAACTCTGCAGTTAACATTGCGGAAAGCACTGTAGACTCCGTCCAAATATTGTTAATTACGCTGTGGACGGAGTGAAGGGTTTTTAAAACGTCACTTAATTCAGACAGTCGGAAAGCAAATAAAAATGCGTTTGTAGAATATATTGAACAGACAGGATCCAAACCCAAGTCTTTCTGCGAATTGAAACAACTCTCTTAGAAACCTGAAATAATGGAATGAGTCTACCCAAAATAATTACTCCTAATTCCTGAATCCTTCCTTATAAAACTATAAGGAAGTTTATAAAACCCCCTCATCATATCTTTGATACTTTAAAACTTACCTTTATTATCTCTAACACATACAAAGTACCTTCCTAGCTCTTCTGCTAGGCATGTAATTATAATGTCAATGAATCATCACAAGCAATTATTGATGACACTAGTATGAAATAATTTTTAAAACAGTAATAACAGTCAAGCTGCCTCATTTCACCTCTCTGCCTCATTTCACTACTGCTGCCCATTAAAGCAAATCAAGCGAAACGAAGTAATTTGCTGATTCAATGCATTCCAAAGCCATGATTTGGAGAGGATCTGGTATTCGAAATATTTGCATTACTGCCCTCCCAACCATAAGAGGTTTTTTTGTTTGTTTTCTGTGAGATTTTCTGAAGTCATGGTGCATCATTTATCACACTGCGCCTCAAACCCACATAGGGTTTTAAAGAATGATTGGTTCAACAGTGCTTTCAGCATGAATTCTGTCATGTCTATATTTATCAGGGTCCCTCTCTCTGCTTCATGACCTTCCTTCTCACAGTATGAGCCCGTAGACTGCCTACAGATGAGAATTCTGCTAAGAACTTCCACATCATTCTCTGAGCAGAAAGGAACCAAGTTCAAAAGAGAGGTAGTGTTAGACTTCCTTCAACAACTGTCTAACATCCTTAGGTTTATTGATTTAAGGTGTTGGATACACATCCTTACTTATCAGAACAGTTATCGCTTAATGCCAAGTCGTGTGCTGAGCTCCTTACACGTGTTCAATTCTCACAACCACCTTTCAAGGTAAATACTATTATTCCTTGCCATTTTACAAATGGCAAATTTGGTCACCATGAACTTGCACAGATCTCACAAGTAAGTGGCCGAATCAGCCAGTCAAACTCTAGAGCTCAAGCTCTTAGCCATTTACTATACTAACTGGGTAGAAAATTCAGCAACAATGCCATAAAGACACAGAAATCACTATCTGGCCATATGCAAAACGACTATTTGTTGAAAGCTCATAAAAATTAACAAGCGTATTTTGAAGCTGTTTGCAGGCAACACGTACAACATAAGGAAAAAGAACCATCGTTTCTCTTTGGATAGCGTTTTGGTAGGACTTGATACGGTCCCTTAGATTGTTGCAGAATGCAGAGGACCAGAGATGACACCATCCAAAGCTGCTTGGGCCGATTAAAGTGGTGTCATAAAGAGGGGAAACCCCACCATTCAAACTCCTGTCTTACAACCCACCACAGACTACACTGAGAATGTATTTCCATCTCGTCCTGTTCTGATGTGTTAGCCCGTAACTGACTTCACTAATCGCTGGCTTAAAGAAAACCCAAATCTGTGGGTACGTAGGGAAAAAAGGCTTTCGTTCTTGAGAGCCCATTTCTTCCCTTCTTTATCAAAAGTAGCATTGAAATCAGCTGAACATGAAAAGTGGGTGGAGCTCAGAAACCTTTATTTACCTTTCAGGATAAGGCAGCGGGTGCAGCAAGTCCCCGCTTGGTCGCGGTTGCGCTGATGATTTACTGCCCATTCACAAATAAGGCAAAGCCCAAGGTGTTGTCTCTTTCTCCTGCAATCTTAAATGTAATTGAAAGACATGTTCAAAAAAGCCATTGGCTTGATTCCCGGGCTGTCTTCAGTCAAATCTCAGCATCCCTTTCGAAACACAAAGTATATCTTTTTAGTGTCAATAAGTAAATTTTCTAGTTCTGTGTATATAGAGGTAGGAAGCCTTTGTCTTGATGGGGGAGGGGAATACAAGGTTCTCCTTGCCTCCTTCCAAAGCCATCAGAGTCCCTTAAAGTGAAAGTACTTGTTATTTGCCTTTAGCAAATAAAACAAACAACAATCCTTTGATTCTTAGGAAGCCCTTTCTTGTTAAGGTAACATTCTGTCTGACTTTTATGTTTCAGCGTTCATTGTATATTTAATTATTTTAAAAAGTTTTGTTTTCAACCATTGCACCTTTTCATAACTGAAGATAAACATGGGCAGGCTTTGTTAAAGATTAAAAAAATTTCACACAAAACTGCAAAATGTGACAAAGATAATACCACGTGGGGTCAGTATGTTCCAAAACAGGATTCTCAGGGGGCCCCTCTAAGCACACTGCTTCATTAGAATTTTTGTTCTGAAAAGTTTCAGGAAGCCCCTGACTCCAACCCACCCTTTCCTGAAACTGGTGAAAGTATTAAAAAAAAATTTTTTTTTACCACCAAAGTGAAAAAAAAAAAGAATTCCAACACATCAGGCAGGCATGTTTTGTCTCTCTTTAGATTGTTAACCATGGTCAAAAAAGCACTGATGCTGACTCTGTAATAGCCTTCAAACAGAACTTTGACTGCCATTAAATCAACTTGAGAATAATTAAGTAGATCTTATTACTACATCAAAAACAACATTTCTCTGGGCACCTGGGTGACTCAGTCTGTTGAGGATCCTACTCTTGATTTCGGCTCAGGTCATGATCCAAGGGTCATGGGATCGAGCCCCGGGTTGGACCCCATGCTGAGCTTGGAGCCTGCTTAAGATTCTCTCTCTCTCTCTCTCTCTCTCTAAAAAAAGGGAGGGGGGAAGAAAACATAATTTCTCTTTGACCTATTACAGCCTGGTTGTAATCTCTAATAAATAAGAGATTGTAATTCAACTCTTATAAATAAGTGTTCCCTTTTGGAAATACAAAATAGAGATAGAAACAGGTTTCCCTTCGTGCCTGATTTTTCAAGCTTATTCCACCGAATCTTTGCATGTTCACTTGCTCTTGCATTTTATCCTTTCTTCCTATTCCAGTACATTTCCTCTTTCCTCCATTGGGAGGGCCCTCTCCCCTTTTGAATTTGGGGCTGAGACGTCTGAAATGCTAATGCAGTTATTGAAACAGACAGTAGGTGGAGTTAAAAAGCCATGCCTCTCTGCCAGCCATCATTTCTGGAAGTCCCAAGTCAAAGTGCTGCAAAGTCCAATGTAATGGGCTAGGGGAGAGGAGGCTGCCCAAGAGAGAGGTGGGTACAGACTGGAGTCAGAACACCTGAGTATCTACTCCTCTGTGAGATACCCACGTTTATGACTAGGACCCAGCTTCCTTACTTTCAAATGAAAACGATTCCACCCCAACTTACGAATTCTATCCCAGTTGAAGAAATTCAATATTTTAGACCCAGCTGACACTTTGCACAAGGATTATACATATTCAGTGCCAATGATATTACATCATCTAATATGCCAGTGTCATTTGCTAAAACCAAGCAAAGATGTACACATGCAAATTCAATAAACCATAAAAAGTTTAGAATTACAAGAGTCCTTTTACAGATTCTATCCCAGCCCCAGGTTCCTGGAAGGAAACATTTTCCAGAGGGAATAATGAAATACAAAGGTTTTCTAGGATTTCTCTGAGAGAAAGGCTGGAAAATGGATCACCCAAAGATGTAAAATGCAGCTGAAACTATGGTACTTTGCTCAGAATGGAGTGTGATAGGCTATCAGAAAGGAATGTGATGTGCTCTCCCTGGAATGGAGTGGGGTTTATTAGTTATTCTTTCCCAGGACCAGAAATTGACAATTGGTTGGCCTAAATGATATTGTTGCTGTTTGGACAGGGTTGTGGGAATTTGCAAAAAGACCTAGAAAGTTGCAAGTTTAAGTACATAGCGGGTCTGGCATCCAGCCACTGCAGTCTGTGAAAAGTAGGACCCAAAACAAATTAATTCAGGGTGAAATTCTCATAAAAACTGGAATTATATAATCTTGGAATGACAGATCATGTGTTCTGTCTTCTCTTTAAAAGCAAAAATCCCCAGAAGAACATCTCTGAAGGATGACCTTCCACACATTTTCTAGAACACTTTGAGGAAAGAGCACTAACAGCTTTTCAGAATGTCCCATTCCAGGCTTGAACCCTTGATTTCAACATTCCTTAAACTATGGTGGGGAACCTGGAATAGACAGACATACTCTTCGAGGTCTAGGAGTTGTATACAAGACCGATACATTTTGTCTTTTCATTTGGACAACTGAGCTCTAGAAAGAACTAATATGTATGCACGTATTCTGGTAACCACTTTTTAAAAATTAGACATTGTGATTTTTGATCAGTTTCAGGTTTACAGAGAAATTGAGCAAAAAAATATTCTAGAGTTCCCACATGCCCCCTGACCTCTGTCCCTCCAATTCCCCATTATTAATGTCTTGTATTCATGTGGTACTTTTGCTAGAAACTGAGGAATCAATATTAATACATTATTATTTTTTAAGGTTATTTATTTAAGTAGTGTCTACACCCAATGTGGGGCTCAAAGTCATAGCCCCTCCCCAAGATCAAGAGTTGTATGCTCTTTTTTTTTTTTAATATTTTTTATTTATTTCTAGGAGAGAGAGAGAGACAGCATGAGCAGGGGAGGGTCAGAGAGAGAGGGAGTCACAGACTGAAACAGGCTCCAGGCTCTGAGCTGGCAGTCAGCACAGAGCCTGACTCAGGGCTCGAACCCATGAACCGCAAGATCATGACCTAAGCAAAAGTCGGACGCCTAACCGACTAAGCCACCCAGGCGCCCCTGTATGGTCTTTTGACTGAACCTTCCAGGCACCCCTTATTATTGTTATTTTTAAACTCTATGCCCAACGTGGGGCTTGAACTCACGACCCCAGGATCAAGAGTCACATGATCTACTGACTCACTATTAATTCAAGTTCATACCTCATATTAGGGTTCATGCTTTGTGTTGTACATTCTAAGAGCTTTGACAAATATAGTGACATCTTTTTATCTGAGGACCACCAGAATATATTTTCCAGTGCTTAACTTTTGTTTATGGGTTATGAAAGCAGTTCTGCTTTGTTTGGGATCAATATGGAAAGAGCAGTGTCAGGCTCAACAGGCAACAAATGGTGTTAATTTTAGTGAAAGAAAGTGATGTAACATCGTCACTCCTAAATGATGGTTTCTCTGTGCTTCGGAAAAAGAAATATGTTCGGTTTGGGTTATCACAATTTATGCAATAGTCTACACCAGCCTCCGACAAAAGCCATTGGTACCAGGTTCATGGTCTGAATGTTGATTTTGTTTCTACAGAATAAAATAATCTGTCACATTAAAGTAAGTTTAATTAAATAAATTTATTTAAATTTTGTTGCCTTGCTTTGTTTGCATATTTATGCATTTGCAAATATAGTTTATAACTTTAATGTATAAATTTGCATAACTGGAAGCAGGAAGCATGCCTAGCTGTATGCCCACAATTAAGAAACATTATAGAAAAGATATTTGTTAGGGGCTCCTGGATGGCTCAGTTGGTTAAGCATCCAACCAGCTCAGGTCATGATCTCCCAGTCCCTAGGTTCAAGCCCTGTGTTGGGCTCTGTGCTGACGCTCAGAGCCCGGAGCCTGCTTCAGATTTGGTGTCTCCCTCTCTCTCTTCCCCTCCCCTACTCTCTCTCTCTCTCACATACACACACACACACACACACACACACACACACACACACACGCTCTCTCTCTCTCTTGTTCAAAAATTTAAAAAAATAGTAGAAAAAAGAAAAGATATTTGTAAATTCTGGGACTCTGCATGAGTATTTTTTTCTCAATCAGAAAGTCCATATATGACTCAGGTTTAACAAACTCTGCTCTGAGCATTCGTTTTTCCCAATATGCAGCACAGAACAGCCTCCCTGTGACTTGCACACACTTACCTGCTTCTGCCCTCTGAAATCTCATGCTTCTATACAATAGCCGTCTAAGTATTTAAGTGGAACAATTGCTCAGTTTGTAGCTTTCTTTTTTATAGGTTAAGGGGCTGCAAAGGTTAATACAGATTGAATATATGTAGACCTCCTGGAGGACGAGTGATAAGCCTGTTCTACCCCCTTCCGCTGAATGTCACACACCAGGGTAGTGAGAGCAGAGGCTAAAATCCGCTTCTCTCATTTACTAGCTCTCTCAAAAGTGTAAACAGGGTTAGCCTGGACCAGTATGTTCTTAGTGAGTTCATATCAACTCTTGAGGGTGCTTCCTTTTCTGAATGCTCATGGTCATGTCCAGGGTGGATTAAGCTAAAGCATTAGTTTCCGTAATAGAGTCCTCTCCCATTTGAACACCAGGACAATGTTTCCCTGTAACTCCATCATTCTCTGATTTCTCAAGGAGAGCTGAAAGAGTGATTCTTCGAGCAAAACCTCACTTTATTTTTTCCCACCTGGAATGAAGGATGAGAGGAGGCTTGCTGGAGATACTGAGTCACTGCCTGGAGACCTTGAAGCTTTAGATGAAGTTACGACTTTGGGGTTGGGGTCAAGGTATGCAGGATGTAAAGGCCCTGTGGCATTGGGGGAGGTGTGAGCTGGTTGCTAAAACAAAATAAAGACTGAAAAGAATCCATTCTTCTTTTAGCATGGAAGATGACTGTGTCTCAGGCCAAAAGGAGAGTCAACAGAAAAACCAAAGAAAAGGCCAAAGTCTGTGACCTCAACAGTTGAGAGCAAGTTGGCATGAGGTTTGAGGAAAGGTTTCTTTACATAGGAAGTGAAGGACCGAGCACGTAGGAGAGACTATCCTGAAGCACCAGATATATGGATGCCCATATGAAGGGGTGTGTGTGGGGGGGCATGTGTGGGTGTGTGTGTACGCATGTGTATGTGTGACATGGAGCAGAACTGGAAGTAAGCGATTTTGTAAGCAGTCTAACCTAAACAGCCTAACCTTAAAAGGATAGGAAAAAGAAGCAATCGAGCGTTCTTATCTGCTACCTTTCAATAATGTGATTTTGACTGTTTCCCTTTAATTTATAAGGCCATTTAGAGGAAACTACAAATTTTGATCATTCGAAGCCAGAGGCAGCTCCAGTTGGAATCAGTGGTGATGAGGCAGTCTTTATAGGAAAGCCGATGTTTCCCAAGCCAGCCTTTGCTAATTTAGGTGTAATTCTTGGATCTACCCCTGGTTACACAAAGACAAGCCTGGGTGTTTTTCAGGTGACAAAAGAGCATAGGCCATGAAGACAAGAAACCTGATGAGACTCTTCGCTCCACCATTTACTAGCATTGTGACCTTAACAAATTTATCTAACTTCTCTGTTGCACATTTGATCTCTGGTAAAATATACTTAGCAACAGAGCTGTTGAGAGAATTAAATGAGTTGATATTTATGCGAAGTACTTAAAGAGGAGTCCACAGAAAGTGTTAAATTGTGTAAGAATTGCTCATTTTACCTTGGCCTTCCCTGCAAAGGATGCTGGGAAAGTGGATATGTGACCAAGGGAAAAGGAATTACTGCAAGTCACTTAAACCGGTCATGACTATCCCCTGGTTTAATCACACTGGTGATTTTCCTGAGTGATTTCCTTCATAAGCAAGGACCTCCTTGCCTGGCACTACATAAACCCTGAGTTGTGTTAACAAGGAAAAAGAGGGAAGGTGGTAATGGCTGTTGGAGTAGCCACAGACCGTGTCTGCCACACACCTGATTTACAGGTGAAGCACAGAGACACAAGAAGCCTCCCCAAGGTGGCATAGCCCCTTGGCAGTTAAAGACAGCAAAATCCAGGTCTCTTGATTCACAATCACTTTTGGGGACAAAATGATTTGATACCGACATGCTTCCTAACCATCATGGCCCTGGTACAAAGTTTTGATACACAAAATATACAGATCCTAGAAATTCTGAGGAACAAAATGCACCCATCACATCAACACACGCCAGCAACTCAACAGTGCGTCCAGTGAGGAGCACCTTGCACAGGCTACTTGGTCATGATTCTTCATCTGGGATGTTCTGCTTGGCTCATTTGCTGAGAGATCTTCCAATATCTTTAAGGACATACACTCGCTGATTTTAAGGTTTAGGCAGAAATGAACTAGCTGTTCATTGAACAACCCACCCCTTCCATTTTGAAGCAATGTAAATATCCAATAGTAGAGGGCTAGTTAAATTCTGATTCCATTATGAAATATGATGCGGAAATTCATCTCATCAGTGTTCAGACTGTAGCAACAAGGAAGTGTTGGTGTGGTAATTAATGTTAAGTAAACGAAGCAGTACAGCAGACACCCTGGGCCCGCCCATGTCACTTAGGGTTCTCAGCTGTTTCGGCCAAATTCCAGCTGCCAGATTGAGCATCTCTGAACCTGGGGGCTCTTTCCCAGCCACTCCCATCTGGGAACACTCACACAGAGCTGAGGAATTAGCTTTCTTTCCCCACCCCCACCCCACCAGTCCTCAAACAAGGACTCTGGAGGGTTGTTGTATAAATTGCCCAGCTCCATCACCCTAGGGGAAGATGATTTTGAGGTGTGTGTTTTGTATCATGTCCCCAAATGTTCTGGGAATAAGCTATCACTTCACAAGTACGCTTTCCATTGGCTGTTCCCTTAGCCTTTTAGTGCTTCCCCACTAACCTGTATTGCCTGCATTTCCCAAAGAATTACTGTTTCTCAGGGTCTGCTTCTGGGACAATCCCAAGCTGAGATGTGCAGAATAGGGAACTGAAGACCTTCCCTCTTTGCCACGAGAGACGATGTGTACACACAGGCCAGTTGGAAAAGGAAATAACACAATGGCAGGCGTTGGATGGGGCTGGTGAGAGCACGTTAGATTTTTTCGCCTCTGTTTTCTAAACTCTCTGTAAAGCTGGTATATGAGTTTTAAAATGTTTTTGTTTTATGTTTTTAAACAACAGTAAAAACATCTGTATGCCCAAATCCACATGCCCACAAGCCTGGAAACAGAAGGGAGAAGTAGCTGTGCAAGAAATGGGCTGCCCTTAGAATAGTCTGCGATTGGGAAACCAGGAGGTACTGAGGTTTCAGGAGCGGGTTAAGGGTGGAATCAGGACATAACCTTCTAGAAACAGACCTCAATCTGGTCCACATCTAACATCTACATAAACCCAGTTTACATTGTTTAGCACCCTAAGTTCAAAAATGTCTATTTTTCGGAAAGGCAAACTGTAGAAATGCAAACACATATTGCATTCATTCCTGGTTTTCCCCCTAAATTCTAAATAATCATTTTCTTTGGAAGACTCTTTCGCAGATAAGAGAAATCATTCTTGTTTTAAAGTTGTGATCTACAGTTTATATGATCAGAGCATCTTTTTAAAAATTTTTTACTGTTTTATTTATTTCTGAGAAAGGGAGAGAGAGAGACAGTGTGAGCAGGGGAGGGTCAGAGAGAGAGGGAGACACAGAATCAGAAGCAGGCTCCAAGCTCTGAGCTGTCAACACAGAGCCCAATGCAGGGCTTGAACCCATGAACTGCAAGATCATGACCTGAGCCAAAGTTGGGCACTTAACCAACTTGCTTCTAGAAAAATTTTAAAAGGTTGTAGAAACTAACATTTTTTTTTGTCATTTTCTTCTTTAGAACGTTTGATTTAAAAGTACACACACACACACACACACACACACACAATTGATTCTACTGCAAAAGGAATTTAGGTCCCAAACCAAGAGCTAAACAGATGATAGGTGCAAAGCCAAAGTATTTGGACATGTGGTCTCTGAGAAAATATTGTACCCAACTGTGTCACTTCTGAAATGGAAAGGAGTGGATAGTTACTGCATCCAAGAGGGTAAGTGATTTTATTTGAAAGGCTAATTAACCCAACTTACAAGTTTTTCTTCCTCTATAAACAAAGAGGGTGAGGTAACTTTCTGCCAGCAAAATAAGGAAGGAAAATGTGCTCTTTACCTCCTATTATCTTTTTCTCATGGGAAGACTGATAAAGGCTGCATAATGTAGTAGTGAAAGACCGTATGTTTTAGAGGTACGGAGATCTAGCTTCAAATTCTGATTCATCAACTTTTTGGCTGAGAGAGCTTGGGTGAGTTTCTCAACTCCTCAGTGTTTCAGTTTCTTTCTCTCTAACATTGGCATTATACCCAAAAGAAACAGCCTTCATGGTAACAAAACAGAAAGCAACTGAAATGCCCATCAGCAGAAGACTGTATGGGAAAATTACATGGGAGAGAAAACGAAGGGCAGATCCTTGCGAAAACATCAGTGAATGTAAGGAATAAGATGCTGAGTGAACAAAAGCGTGCCACTCTTTATAAAGGCCCAAAATAATGAAAACCCAGCAGTAAAGTATTAGGCAAACAATAGAATAATAAATACAAAATTCTGGATATGAAGTTATATGTGGGGAGAGCAAGAGAAGGAGATGGAGGGAGTACAGAGACGGACATATGTCAATATGAATGTTCTCGTTCTTGGGCTGGGCAGGAAGTTCATTGGCAAGTTTTTATTACTTCAAATACGACTAAAGGTTTTGACGCAACATAAATGGACCTTGAGGGTATTATGCTAAACAAGGTAAGTCAGACAGAGAAAGACAAATAGCATAGGATATCACTCATGAGTGAATCTAAAACACAAAACAAAACAAAGGAATAAACAAAGGGCAGAATCAGATCCAAAAATAGAGACCAAAGTGATGGCTGTCAGGGGAGACGGGGCTGGGAGGGGACGGTTCAATGAGTGAAGGACAGACAGTGGGAGATACAGGCTTCCAGTTGTGGAATGGATGTTACTGAGATAAAAGCCCCAGCACAGGGAATATAGTCAAAGGGATTGTGATTGTGTGGTGACAGATGGTAGCTACCCTGTGGTGAGTACAGCGGAATGTGTGAGCTTGTTGAATCACTGTGTTGTGCACCTGAAACTGATGTAACATTGTGTCAACTTGATTCAGAAAATATACCAACACGTGACTAAACGATGAATGACAGGGGACCATGCCTGGAACAATGACAGTGTGCTCCGAACTAAAGATTACAATTAACCCAGTGCTGTGCTGGTGCCTCCGAAATCCGCAAAGACTGAAATAGACATAACAGTACCTACTTCACAGAATTGTTACAAGAAGTAAATGAGAAAATGCGTGTCAACTACTTAAAGTATTGCCTGGAAACCAGTACATCTTTAATAGACGATACATCAAATTGCTGTTTTGCAAAACCTAGTTTTGAGACCATTTCAGACCTTAGAAAAGTCTCATATATTTAGCACGTATCCAGTTCAAACAAACAAGACTGATTATAAAACCATTCACGTTGTCAGCTCAGTTCTGCATGATTATCACAGAGCAATAGAACAGATCCTTGCATTCAGCCATTCCTTTTCCAGGGCCAACCATGCGCCAGGTATTGCTTTGGGTCCTGAAGACTGTGGTGACTGTAGAAGATCTAGTCTTGACGATTGCGGAGGGCACAGGGTGGTAAAGGAGGAAACCAATAACCACATGGTTGTCTAGGTGATGAGGGCCAGGAAGGAGAGGAGCACATTGTCGGACGTGACCTCGTACTGTTGATCCACAGAGAAACCGCAGAGCGCGGGACACGGGGCACAGACTGGCACCAAGCGCCAAGGGTCTACCATCCCATCCCTAGCTCCCTGGACAAATTATCAGCCTCAAGGTTGTTTCGAGGCACAAACACGTTAGCCTGAGTCAAGCTTTTACAAGGATGCCCGGCACATAGTGAGTACTGGGTAGGTATCATAAATAAAACAAAGCCAGTATGTATCCTTGGGAGTTCAACTCCACACTTCCCTTTTTACATAACACATACAGAGGCATCTCACCTGTAAAAAAGGGCTGCCTTATCCCTTCAGGCTGCTATAGCAAATTGCCAAAGGACTGGATGACTTAAGAACTGCAGAAACTTACTTCTCACACTAGAGGCTGGGAAGCCCAAGATCAAGTCACCAACAGATCAGTGTCCAGTGAGAGTCTGTTTCCTGCTTCATAGACAGAGCCTTTTCACTGCGTCCTCACATGGCGGAAGTGGGGAGGGAGCTCTCTGGGGTCTCTTTTATCAGGGCAATAATCCCATTTATGGGGGTTCCATCCTAATGACCTAATCACCCCGCAAAGGCCCCACCTCCTAATCCCCTATGGATTAGGTTTCCACATATGAGCTTTGGAGAGGTACAAACATTCATTCTGTAGCACTAGTGCATCGCACCTCCTTCCTATGGTATTTAGGAGCATTGAATTCGTGTGTGAGTGAAGGGCTAATCACAGCCATGGCCTTCACAAGGTCATTATGCTACTGGTATCTTTGACTCTTGCACAAAATAATCTTGGAGAATGATTAGCTATTCTTTAACATGCAATGCAAGGATGTGGTGCTGGGTACCCTCAACTGCTTAAATGTCACATCACCTGGGAGGGGTGGGGTTGTAAGCAGAATGGGCAGCAAACTTCCACCCAGGCTCTTTTGTCCTCAGCCTCATGCACGAGTCTATAGCTCAGTCTATAGTCCACTGAGCATGGGCCCCTTTGTGCTCCCAGGGCCTGAAGATTCAGGATTCATTTTTGACTGTTCGTTGTGGACATACACCCCAGCTTATGGTCACCCCCACTGCCAAAGGCTGCAAGGGTCTCCATCACCCTCCATCCCCTCTCCCCACCCCCAGTCAGCCCTAAAAGGTCAGCAAGAAGCAATTTGACTGGGTGAATGAGGTTCACAAACCTGAAAACTTGCCTTATAATGTAAGGACGCTATTACCCTGGATAGAAATGTCAGATGTGATTGACATAATAAGCCTGCTTCATTCCATCCAATGGAATCGATAGTGGCCTTTGCCTGTGATCACTGGGACACTTTGCATCCAACAACACATCTTAAACATCATGGTGCTCACCTAGACACTATTGCTTTCACTTACTTGGAATAAGTGTACTCATAATAAGCTTAAGAGATTACACATAATAAGCTTTTAGATACATTTCTCTGCTTCTGTGCAGAGATATACACATAGTTGATTCCATGGGGGAAATGAAGCATTAACATATGGAAGATCAATCCTTAATCATCGGGGAATGATGATCCGTGATTCCTTAATTCAACATATTTCATTCCTGGCTTAGAAGGTGAGAAGGAGTTAGAACAGGTCTGTACTCTCAAGCAAGTTAAAAAGAAGTTGGGTTTGCTTCTTCTTTGTAACTGTGAAAAAGCGTCAGATAATTGTGAATGTGGGTATACATTTTTGGAACACACCCTCCCTATAAAAGGTCAGGAGAATTTTGTTGAGCAAGGAATGATCGGAGTTTAACTCTCTAGTTGCATAAATGCCACTTCAAGCCTCTCCGGATGATGGCTCCACGTACCTCATCTTCAACCCCAAGTCACCCAGGCCCTGAGTTTGCATGGACAGGAGGCTGCCTTCGCCTTCCCACTCTTCAAACCCCACTCGACACCACCTTGATTCTGATCTTAAAAAATAAAAATAAAAATGGAATTTCTTTGCTCTCCAAAGTCCACATTCCCAATAATACACGGACAATGATATTTGGGACTGTTGAGTCCTTTCCTTTATATCTGTGCTATCCTGGAGCACCTGAGTGTCTCACTCGGTTGAAGGTCCGACGCTTGATTATGGCTCAGGTCATGATCTCACAGTCATGAGATCGAGCCCTGAGGCGGGCTCTGTGCTGAGCAAGGAGCCTGCTTGGGATTCTCTCACTCCTTCTCTCTCTCTGTCCTTCCCATGCTTGCATGCAGGCTCTCTCTCTCAAAATAAATAAATAAACATTAAAAAGATAAATCTATACTGTCATATTATGCTTGATTTGTCTTCCTTGTTACCCTCGGTGTGGCATCTCCTGGATTTAGGGGACACAGAGTTGAGCAAGCAGTGGTGGGAAGTGCTGGCCCCAGAGGCAGGGGTCCGGGCACGTGGGTCCTGGGTTCTTGTCACTAACATGATAGGCTCCACCTAGGTCACCCCCAAAGCCACTGCCAACCCCAGAGGACCTAATTCATAAGTCAGCCGCTTCTGCGGCTGTTTGCTGGGTGCACAATTTGTATCGGGGAGAGGAATTCCACAGATTTGTAATGAAGCCGGCCCGGCTCCTCAGTCCTGCTTCCTGTCCGTGGTGGAAGTGTGGATCTGGCCAATTTGAATCAACGCAGCCACTTCCAGCTTCAATTCTGTTGCTTTTGGGTAAAACCCCTCATTTCGGGTTCCTCCCTTGGGTCTTTCCATTTCCTTCTGTCAGGATAGGATCTGGATTAGGAAGTCTTATTTAACATTGTGTCATATCTGTGACGGGGTAGTGGCGAGAACGAGTTCTGTCTGTTCCGAGGTTGTCTTTGGCTTCCAATGAGCTGGGACTGGCCTCTGGGGCCCAGAACGCCGCCCTCAGTCCCGCTCATGGTGAAGCTTCCCCTGGTTGTGATGACCTGCACGTGGCACCCTCTTTCCTTTGGCCCTTCTGTGTGACCCAAGCCAGGGGACAGGGGCAGGTGGTGCTCTGGAACTCCAAAACACTCCCCTGGTGTCATGCTGAGGTCAGAGGGCTCTGCCAGAGTGCCCAGGGGCCTTGCGCAGGTTGCTCTGGGCTTAGAAGGCAGACCTGAATGCCAACATCAGACGCCACGTCCCCACTTTATCAAGAATCTCTCTCAGGGCCAATGCCACCCCTTTCTCGGGAGCTCCCACATCTCGACCCACGCCCCATTTCCTCCAGTTCTCCATTGCTGACCCCATTCAACTCATCTTGGCTGGAAAGACAACTCTTGCGTTATCTTGACATCCCCCCTCTGATGTTTATGGTATAATTTGTTTATCGTATATAACATATGCTGTGAGGGTGAAGGAGCCATTTGGGCACATGAAGAGCAGGACTGACTGACTCTCAAGGGAACTTCTGTGAAAAGATCTATATCCATATGTAGTTTTAGATATATACAAATCCATATAGAGTTGTTAAAAATATTTATAAAGAAACGCTAGTGACATTGAAATCCGAGAAGGGTCAGAAAAGACAAATGATGCAACGGAGTGGAATTCGATCCAAAGAGCCCGTGGGGGGCGGGGGAGGTGGAGGAAGAGGGTGGGAGTTCACATCAGTAGTGGAAGAGAAAAGAGCCCCAGGTCTGGGGTGATACACATGAATGGTGCCCACAGGTTGGAGGTGAGTGTGAAGGGCATGGGGTGGGGGTGGGGGTGGGGGCGGAAAATACCCTTGATCGGAACAAAGGCAACAAGAGGAGCCTAGATCAAGGTGGAGAAGCCGGCGAGCGGTGCAGGGGAGGGATTGAGCAGGACGGGGATGAGTCTGATTTGATTAGATGACATGAAGGAGGCCAGTGCAGTTCCTTCTGCAATGTGGCCTAGAGGGAGGAACAGTTCTAAGTGGTGCAAGACCACGCCCAGTGGGGGAGCACGAAGGGGTGGCTTGAGGAGGCTGGGAAGGTGCTAGAAGCTGGTACAAAGAGCAGTGTGGCAGTTTGTAGAGCCATCGGGCCTTGGTCAAAGGATTTGGAGGGGGTTGTGGGGAACAGGAAGGTCGGAGAGGATGTGAGGCGGGCTGCAAAGAAGGTAGTTGCTGTCCTGGGCCGCTACAGGGGAGGGGTGAGGCTGGAGAGGCTGGTGAAGATGACTGAGGCCTTAGCCTTGCAGGCCAGCAGGACACCGGCACGGCCCACAGGACGAGGTTGTGCAACAGGGAAGGCTGGGTGAGGAAGGGTGGGGAGTCTGAGGTCTCAGGGCTGTTTACTTTCAGCCGGAGACGTCCTGGAGCCCTTGGTACGTGACTTAGAGAAGAGGAAAGGCCAGGGTGTGTGCTGGGCTGGGATGCTGGTGGGAGGCAGTAATGGGTGGTGCACAGGGAGCAGAGGAGTGGAGAGCTGGGCTCGCTCCGGTGAGAAAGACGGGGGCTCCGCTCAGCAATGTGTACATCAAGGAAGAGCCCTGCCGGCCCTCTCTCGCTCCGTCTTTGAGCTTGGAAGGCTAAGAACAGGGCCAGGACGTCACCGTCCCATTTCACTTTCGTTTTACCTACGATGTGAAATTTGCAAGTCTCTCTACCGTTTGGGGCTGACAAGGTAACACGATTTACTCATGAGACAAGAGCGTGGGATTTGTTGCCTCATAAGACTTGGATTAAAGTCCCAGAGCTGAAAGAAAATGTAGTATACACAAGGGACTATTATTGAGCCTTTAAAAAGACAGGAATTCTGACATGTGCTCCAGCATCGTGCTGAGTGAAATAGGCCAGTCGCAAAAAGATACAAGCTGCCGTATGATTCCGTGTATATGGGGCACCCAGAGTAGTCAACGCATAGAAACAGAAAGTTGAATGGCAGTTGCCAGGGGCTGGAGAAAGGCAGAGTGGGAAGTTCTTGTTCAATGGGTATAGAGCAGCAGTTTTGCAAGATGAAAGACTTCTAGAGATCTCTTGCACAATATGCTATATATATATTAGAATATAGTTACCACTCTTATACTCTAATCTTAAAAATGGCTAAGGTGGTAAATTTTATCTTTTTACCACCACCATCAAAAAAAAAAAATCCTGCATAGATCATGCACCTCATAGAGATATTCTAAGGACTAAATAAAGGCAAGGGTGTGTGGGTTGCCTGGGTGGCTCAATCAGTTAAACATCCAACTCTTGATTTTGGCTCAGGTCACCATCTCATTGTTCATGAGTTCCAAGCTCCACGCTGACGATGCAAAGCCTTCCTGGGATTCTCTCTCACTCCCTCTTTCTTTGCCCCTTCTGCCCCCTCTCTCTCTCTCTCTCTCTCTCTCTCTGTGCTGACAGTGATGAAGAGCCTGATTGGGATTTCTCTCTCTCTCTCAAAATAAATAAATAAACTTGAAAAAAAAGAAAGAATGTGAAGCTCCCAGCATAAAACATATTTTAATTAAATTAAATACACTAAATTTAGCTCCCTGTTATAAATACGTGAGTGGTATTCTTTTAAGGATCTAGACCTATTTCAGCCTTTAGCAGCATATCATAGTGCCACCCACACAATACTGAGGAGGAAACAGTTAATAGTACCACCCCTGAGCTGCTTTACCCAAAGGATTTGCGGTAGACTGAAACAAGAAGATCTCCGCATCTCTGTTTTTGATCAGAGAATAAAGATGTCACTATTGCCATCAACAGAATCTCTTCTGACCACAAGACTGGGTGGAATTAAAAATGCAACTGGCCAGAACACTGGGTTTTCAGCCTTGCAGGACCTCAAAAATGTAGAGAAGCCCTTTGCAAATCAGAAGTTATGAGCAACAGGCCTTTGAGTCGGCCTCTGGGAAAGAACAAACCTTTTTAGGAATCTAATCTTTGAACTACTTATTTAGGGCATAAAGTGAAATTTGAACAAGTCCCGGTGTCGAGAAATTGGCTTTATTGGAGGTATATGACAAGATCAATGTGGAATATGCTGAGGAGATCATTAGAACTTGGAAACCCAAGATGTAGAGGGATTCAGACTGGAACATTCTCTTAGCCACCCCGGCTGAGGTTTTTTTTTTTTCTTACCCCTTAGAAGAATTTGGAGGTTCATGCCAAGTGCCCTTCAGGATTTTTTTTTGAGAGAGATAAAGAACACGTGTGCTTGTTGGGGAGGGGCAGAGAGTGAGGAAGAGAAGAGAATCCCAAGCAGGCTACATGCTGTCAGCGCACAGCCTGACACAGGGCTCGAACCTACAGACCGTGAGATCATGACCTCATCCGAAATCAAGAACTGGACTCGACTCAGCCACCGAGGCGCCCCTCAGAGCGCCTTTCTCTATCACTTACAGTTTGCGCGTAAAGTTATAAGTTAACCGGAAGTAACTAGATTGGTCCAAATTCTCTCAATACTTCCTTTTGTCACCTCAAGTCCTGGCTTACGGACAGCCGCCAGCTATTATCATAGCAAGATACCTGCATGGGGTGGACCCATTCTGACTCTTGCAGTTAAAAATCCCTGGTGCCCGGAATTCCCAGGTAAGCAGCAACCCTCACACAATGTTGTCTGGGTGTGCGGCCTATAACAATAGTGTGCCACACCCAGAAAGACAATATGCCAAAATATTAAAATATCCTACTCAGACAACCTCAGACACTATGTCACGTAGAACACGCATGACCCGGCACAAGCTGGTCCCTCTGAAGATGTCAGCGTCCTTGAGAGGGTCAGTCGGACTAATCTGATACCTTCCTTTCGCTCTCACCTTTCTTAGGTAGTTTTTTATTTTTTAAAGTATTCTGTGGTCTGTTCCACCTCAAACAACAACATGGTGGAGGAGACGGAGCAAGGGGGTTGGGCCATTGGGCTGAAGTGAGTTGGAATCTCATCTCTCCTCCTTCAGAGGCCATGCGAGCTGATCCCGGTTCATCTTTTGGAGCCTCGGGATTCCTGTCCAGAGAGGAGAATCGTAGCAGCCGGTCAAGTTCACGGAGAGAAGGGAGATGATGCAGCTGTAGGGTCTGGGACGCTACCTGAGCCACAGGAGCTGCTCCCTGAGTGTCACCCTGCATCACCTTCTCACTTCCCCTGATTCTGAGTCGTGCTTCATTCTCTCCAATCCCAAGATCCTACTCTTGGGCTTTGACCTCTTTCTTTGGTGAGCACTTTTGTTGGTGGGCATCCCTGTTCTCACACACACTCACGGGCTCTCTGATCAACAACCCCCTGTGTCCATGAAAGTTTCACCTTCCTTACTTACACTGCCTCCCCCAATTCCCACCAGTCTTTGTCTCTCTTTACAAGAAGACCAACTGGCCCCTTCATTCGCGGCTGTCCCAAACGCCTTCAGTGTATGTGACTGGATTGCTAACGTGACAGCGTTTTCTGATCTTGCTCCTGTGGGGACATAGATCTTTTGCCCTCACGTTTCCTACCATTAGCATATCTGGTCTACGTGGAAGGACCATTTGTTTTGTGTCCCCGTCCCCTGCGTGTGTGAGAGGGAAAGCACGTGTGTTTTCTGGAACGTGTCTGCTTTCCCCTCTGAAATGCCAGAACCACTTTTTAATCTAGACCCCTGCATCCCATTTGTTGTCAGCGACCCAGCAGGGCAGTGCAGCCCTACGTGCTCTGGTGGGCCTCTCCTTCCCCCTCGGTATCCTGCTCCGGGAACTTTCTCCTGCGTCCGCACCGCTAATGAACTCGGACCGGAGCCCGGTCCCCACAGCTACGTGCTCAGAGGAAAGAGGAACTGAGACGCAGAGGATCTCCCTGCTTCCTGCGGAGAGGAGGTCAATCTCTCCTTCCCCTTTACTTACAGCCCACTTCCTCCAGGAAGTCAGAAGGACCCGTTAAATGTTGGGTTCTTAATTTGAGAAGCTGAAAGATTTAACAAGTCCTCAACAGCAGGTACCTTTCTTTCAGTCCTGCCCATAGAATCACATCTGGCTCATGGAGGTCCCATTCATTGGAAAGGTGTCTGCGAGGTTTGCAATTCTCCACGAGCCCGGCCCCATTTAGTGTCACCAAGGACAGAGCCATCTGCAAATCTTATTTGTGTCCTCTCTCTCTCTCTCTCCCTCTCATTAAAGGCAAAGACCAAGACCTGCCCTGACATCCAGAGACCATAAGACGGGCTATTTGGTCCCCTGCAGTGCGCTCTGGTAGAACCAGGGGGGTAGATGAGGAAGGTTTAGAAAGGAGATTTGATAAACCCTGGGGCCTGGCCCCCTGTGGCTTTTAAAGAGCCCACCGAGGCACACTGCTGTTGGGATGTGCAGGATGGCGCTTGTTTATCTTCACTTGTTCTACACATCTCTGGGCACATAGGGCTGCCATTTCTGTTTTGACTAATTTTGATTTTTTTTTTTCATGCCCTCATGGTTAGAAGAAAAAACAAACCTTTCAAGTGGACTTATCGTTGCCTAATGTTACTTCATGGGAAGTCGCAACCCTCCAGGGAGCGCCTAGTCAAAGCAGGCCTGGCACAAGGGAAGGGGGCTTGGAAGTCCAGGCCTTCGGCGCTGGCTTGAACAGCCACTAAAGGATTGTGTGATTCCGGAAGGACCGCGGTTCCCCATCTGCAGAAAGGAGAGTTACCGTATGCTGGCTGCAGGGCTGAAATAAGGGAGAAATTGAACGGTATTTGTGTAAGGGGGATAAAGAAAGACCGAGGTAACCGTTACTATAACGATTACAGATAATACACGACAGATACAGTATACCTGATACTCATTTTGTGAGACTCGTCAACCCTCCAAAGTAAATGCTGTTATGATGCCCCACTGGACAGAGGAAGGGGCAGAGGTTTAGGGAGGTCAGATCATGGGGAGATGGGAATACTGCCCCCCTCCGTCAGACTCTAGAAGTTCTGCCCTGAGCATCACTACTTGTGATGGTTACCTCAGCACTGGCTTTTATACACTTTAAATTACATATATAATTAAAATTCACCGTGAGAAAACCCAACAACAGAAAGATTGGAAGCATTGAAAACAAACACGGAAAGCTCTCCTCCTCAGAAGGCGTCTGGCAGTTTAATAAACATCCACTTAGCCCTTTTCCCTGAATGCACGCAGAGGGCTGTGTTTTAACAAAAGTTAGATCACACTCCACTCCGTGCGTGCCTCTGCGTGACACTTACATCTTTCTTTGTAAACGGAAGGAATGTGGGCTAACAGATGAGCGCAGGGCATCACACTGTGGTTAAGCCTCCAGTCCCTCCTATTACTGGCTGTGTGTTTTGGGGCAAATTACACAACTTCTTTGAGTCTCACCTTTAAAATGAGTATTATGCTGGGGCACTGGGATGACTCAGTCGGTTGAGCATCTGATTTCGGCTCAGGTCACGATCTCGCAGTTCACAAGTTCAAGCCCCACATCAGGCTCTGTGCTGACAGCTCAGAGCCTGGAGCCTGCTTCAGATTCCGTGTCTCTCTCTCTCTCTCTGCCCCTCCTCCACTTGCACTCTGTCTCTCAAAAATAAATAAACATTAACAAAATTCTTTAATAAAATAAAAAGGGTACTATACTACTTCTCTTTCATAGCCCTTTTGAAAATTAGAAGTAATCTATGTAAAATGCCAGGCATATGCTAAATAATGGGGATCGTTATGATTTCCATTAAACTATGTAAATCCCACAGTATTTTTCATTCTTAAGCTGCAAATACTATTTTTTTTTCTTGATTTGATCAAGACTGGTTGTAATTTATACGGTCTTAGATGCTCTATTTTGATAATTTCTCAATGGGATTCATTATTTCTTTTTTTTTTAATCAGATATTTTACCCTTTGATGCACATTGGAATTACTTGGAATGCTTGTAAAAACCCCAAACCAGGCCCCACCACAACCCAACTCCCTCAGAATAACTGCAGTTGGAAACTAAGTACAGGTTTGCTTCAAAAGATCTCCAGATGATCCCAATATTCATTTAGACAAGGCAGAGAATCATCACTTCTTATGAGGCTCTGGGTGCTCTCAATAAGCATATAGAAAACAATGGAATTGAATTCCATTTGCTCAGTGTATTTGTTTCTTAGTGAAAGAGCTTATTACCTTTCCCATATTAAAGTTATTAATGTATTTAATGTTATTAATTAATATTTAAATACACATGTGGCCTGAATGCCAGAAAAATACAATTAAATGAAAGTGTATTGTAAAGTACATATATTTTTATTATAAAAGCACATTAAAGGGGTGCCTGAGTGGCTCAGTCAGTTAAGCTTCCGACTCCGGCTCAAGTCACGATCTCGTAGTTCATGGGTTCAAGCCCCGCGACGGGCTCTGTGCTGACAACTCAGAGCCTGGAGCCTGTTTCAGATTCTGTGTCTCCCTATCTCTCTTGGCCCCTCTCTGACTCATGCTCTACAACACTCTCTCAAAAATAAATAAACCTTAAAAATTTTTTAATAAAAAAGGCACATTAAAGAATATTTAGAAAACAGAAAAAAAAAAACAATTCACTAATAGCCCCCACCACCTTCATATCTGTACGTTTCTGCTGGTGTATTAGCATTAGTATATTTATTGTTTCTATCAATGGACTTTAAAATATATAGCTATCCTACCAAATGTTATAATTCTGTATGCTTTTTCATTAGTAAACAGTTACAGTGAACAATTTTTATAGGAAAAGTGGCTTCAGGCTCAGAGCTGAGTGACAGGGAGGGCCCTGCCTCCTCTGGGCTGAGTACAATTCCTTAATAACATTGTTCACAGTGGCCAGTCTACATTCCTTCAAATCCTTTTGGTTACTTCGACTCATTTTCTCTTTCAAGGTGGAATAACTCAATGACAATATCAGGGTGAAGCCAGGGATTGGCTGGAAGCAGGCAGGAAGGAAAGATTGTCATTTCCACACATAACTAAAGCCGGATTATAGTAATTAGTTCCGCGTAGCAAAGTCTCACTTATTAAGCAGCTCTTCACAAAACCTCTGGAAAAATGCACAAACGACAGCCAAGAGTGGCTGCCTGCAGAGGGGAAGCAGAGAACTCGCCCTACACCCTTTCATATCATATTCATATCTCTTTTCTCCAAAAAAGTAAATCAGGGTTTTAAGCAATCTATTCTTCAGGACTGATAACTACTTTCTATTGTCCCTTTTCTGGGACAGGTGCTGTGTTGGGTGTGTTTATACGTTTTCCCACTTGCTTTATTCATACATTTACCTTGTAATAATAACTGTGCAAATAAACAGATAGTTCTTGACCTCTGGAAGCTTGCTGATAAGTCCACCCACAGGTATTCAGAGGAACCCAAGGCCAAACAGCAGACAATTCACTCAATGTCAGTCACAAGGCAGGTGTATTTGAGGGAATAGGCCGTGGGAAGAACATACTTAGACAGGGTGGGGTGAAAGGGAAAGAACCTTTCTTACAGAAGAGATTCCGGGGAAGGAAGGAAGATTTCCAAGGCTGTTTCAATGGCAGAGGAGATGTTTATGCAGTGTGGGGGAGGAAGCATGTTCCAGACACAGGTGCAGCCTGAGAGGTAACCTAACCAGAGCACGACCACAGCTGATGAGAGGGGCCGTTGGTACTGCGGTCCCGTGAATGCCAACGTCTTCATTGTAAAGGGATCCTGTGGGAACTATAAGGTGAGCTCAGAATGGTGTCGGAGGGTGTAGACCCTCAACGGATGGATGTTAGCTGACTGCATGTATCTAACCCTAGGAGAGTCACACCCCCTCATTTCGGAGGGCCCTCTACCCAGCGATGCACAATTTGTGAGGATAGCACATTTACGCCTGCTGTCGTAGGTGAACCGAAGGCAAAGGAACAGAGAAGTGACATTGAAAAGTAGGCTGGGACAGTTTAGGCAGCCCAGGGCTGCCAGGTGAAGGACCTGGAGACAGAAGGGGGAGCTCTCGGGACCTCTCAGAAAGGGAATGGCCAGTGATTAGATGGAGGGGAGGAGAAATTTTAGAATAAAATGGATGTCCCCCAAAGAACCCACCAATGGTAATTCTCAGCTCAGAGAATTCAAATTCTCACTGAAGTCTTTCTAGGTAGTTATCATCAGCACCAGGGATGAAGAGAAAAGGCACAACCTTGACCATTTTCATGGCCCCCTTGACCGACCTTCACTACACACCTTGTCATCTTTTTAAAAAATTATTTTAAATGTATTTGTATTTGAGAGAGAGAGAGAGAGAGAGAGAGAGAGAGAGAGAATGTTAAGCAGGCTCTGTGCTAAACATGGGGCTTGATCCCACAACCCTGGGATCATGACCTGAACTGAAATCAAGAACCAGATGCTCAACTGCCTGAGCCACCCAAGCGCCCCTACACTTTATCATCCTTAATTAAGTCAACTTTCACTGGTGTCATGTCATTTTGCTGTAGGTAGATGTCCTCAGTCTTCAGGTTTTATTACAACTTTGTGGTGATTTTATCACTTTGTCTGTTTTCTTCATTGTCTTTTTTCCTTCCCCCAGACAATAAGCTCTATGAGGGGGGGAAGTAGGTCATGTGTCCTGGTTAATCATCCCTTTGACTGTACAGTGCCTGCCACTTAGTAGGCACTTAATAAATATTTGATGAATTAAAAGAACAAATGGACGTTAAAGAAGAAATGAACCAAGGGAGTTTATTAACTTAATCTAACACAAGACTAAGCTACTAATCATTCTCCTGATTTCTATGGTTTCATTCCATTCTAGCTTAGACCCGTGGTTTCTATGTTATTCCCAGCACTTCAGGTCACTACTTGGTTGTTATTTATCTGCTTCAACGGCCAAGAGGGAGTGATTTGGCAGGTAATGGCCCAGGACCAGGAAGCTTGCCTCTTTGTGACATGTTCCAACCAGCCCAAAAACCTTTCAGACCCTCGAGTGCACTACGTTCACTCTCTTTTGCCTCCAGGTTTTGCACACCCATTCCTTCCGGCTTCCTTCCTGTCCCTGACATTGACCTCTCCACATCTGAGTTCAGCACCCTTCACCTGGTCCCCTATAACATCCCATAATCTCCAACTTCACGCTTAGCTCAGTAGCCTAAAATTGCATTTTTAAGTATTTGTTTTCTTTTACTCATTCACCAATGAATATTGATTGCACATTCACAATATCTCAGGCACTGCTTTAGGTACTGGGGACCCAGTAATGAACAAAACAGCAAAATCCCTGTCCTCTGGTGCTTACGTTTTAGTGAAAGAGGGAGCCAATTAACAAATAGAGATGGGGCCATGTCATGTGTTAAGTGCTGTAAAGAAAAGTGAAGCAGGGAAGACAGAGAAATAGGAGCAGGTGGGGCCATGGGAATTGGTACACAAAACAAGAACAGAAAGAAGTTGAGGGATTGAGAATAAATCTGAGGGTTCTGCTTCGTGTTCCAGTGACGAAAGCTGACTGTGGACCAGCGCTTGGGAAATGACCCCTTGTACCACATCACACCATTAAAGCTGCACTCTTTACGTCACAAGTAACTTCATGCCAGATAAATGCAGTATCCTCCACTCCATGTTTGATACAGCACTGAGTGTTTCCCATGGATTAGTTCAGCGTGATTGTCATGGAGATCATTTGACATGACATCTCCATTTTCCAGATGAACAAACTGACATTTGGAGAGTCAAGTAACCTGCCCACGATCCCACAACTGATGGGAGAGACAAGCCGTGAACATGAGAGAGCGAATTCCAAGGGCTTCATTCTTGAACCCTGTACTATAAATGCCTCCTGCCCCATCATGGTGAGATGATCTTCTTATTGTGGTATACACTTGCAGATAAATAAAAGACTGAACCTCAGAGTTAAGTTAGAGTTGACCCCAAGTCAGTGTATTTTCAAATCAAATGAAAGAAATTGCCCCCACGGTTTCATTTTGTTTGGCTTTGGTTTATTTTGGTTTGGGGTCAAGGCTACAGAGTTGAGTGCAAGCACCAACTAGAGCGAGAGAGAAGTCATTGACAAGGAATGTGTATCCCATGAGGCTTCAAACTCACCGAGGCCAGTACACCTCCCTAGGAGAGGGCCTGGTGGGAAAAGGAAGCTTTTCCTAACAAGGGAGCGCCTGGAGATTTTCATGTAAAATGGCAGCGCAGTTCTGGAAAAACCCTACCGTGCTCTATCTCTCCAAGATGTAGATGAGATGTGCTCCTCCTGGGACAGGAGCTAACAGGAATCCTGTGCTGGGGAGGATGGCAGCCCCCACCATAGGGATCAAGATAGGCCTCCAAAAACAACAGCTCATGATTCATTCTCTTACATTGTGAAGGACACAATGGAGATGTCTTGGTTATTGACGCTGAGCCTCACTATACAGGTCTCGCAATGTGAATTCGAAAGGAAATTGTCAAGTGGAAGTTCATTAAGTTTCTCAGAGTTGCCTCTAACACCTCCACAACCCAACTCGAGGGGAATACGGAGCTCAGGATGACTAACTCGGGCCCTGCTAAGAGTGGTGAGTTCGCCAAGAAGACCTTTAAAGGAGCCGTGTGGACTTTCCCATCTCTATCTACTTCCCTCTTGAGATTCTTCTCTAAAGAAGAAATCAAAGAGCCAGGAAGTGGCCTTTATCCTGTGATCTCACTGCATCCCACTTGGTGCTGTGGTGCCCAAAGGGGGGGCCTCTTCCTTGAAGCGATAAGAAGAACAGCTTGCTTGAAGATATCAGTGGCCATCGGAGCCTATGACACTCTTGTTAACAGGACCAGAGGCCCAAATCATAATCTCTAGGGGTCTCCTGTGGCTAAAACCGTGAAGAGTTGACATGTGGGCAAAACAATAGGTGGATCTATTGGCCCGATTGGAGGAAAAAGAGCAGATGCACGAAAGATGCTTGGGCCGGTAATTTACAGCATCACAAAGGAATTCAGAACGCCAGATTAAATATCCTTCCTGCCTTTTAACTTACTTTCTGGGTTTTCTGTGAGAACATTGATGTCTTTATCAAGAAAGAGGGATGCATGAGCACCAATTCCTCAGAAAAGAGAGAGCCGATTAAAACCCATTGAGATTAAAACAGAAGCTACCAGGACACGCTAGAAAGGGGAAAATGGCAACATCCGCCTATGTCTGGTCTAAAGGCAGGGAGGTTAGTGCAGCCTGTGGCACTGCAATTTGGAGCTGATGGCCAGGAATCCAGTCACTGGCCTTCCCAGACCACAGCACAAATTCTGTATATTTGAGAACACAATGTTGGTTTCTCTAATTGTAAATATATTGTTAGAAATTGAGAGACAGCAGTTCATGTCAGGAAGCCAGACCTCATTTCCAAACACAACACAATGGTTTCTGCTTTGTTTTGTTTTGTTTTTAATGTGGTTCCACTGTCCCTCGGCAAGGGAGCATCTGGCTAGAGTTAAGAAACTTGGGGCTGATTGTGGTTTTGCCACTAACTGGATGACCACTGGCATTTCAAATCAGTCAGGATTTTAGAGCCTACAGGGTGCAGTTCCTTGGCCTAACCACAACGAGTGATAGAAAGATGAAAAATCCAGAGCATGGGTCCTGCAGGAATTTGCATCCAAACTGAGGAGATAAAAAAAACTCCTGAGGGCAAAAGGAAAAGCATGATGGTAGCTACAATAAAAGTACAATGTGTTGAGATGTACAGAAGAAGAGATCAGTTTCAACCCTGCAAGGCATTTAATGGGCAAAGAGGGAGGCCGTTCCAGGTAGGGGAAATAGCATAAGAAAACCCCCACCATGAGATACCACTTCACACCGAATATAATGGCTACTATAAGAAAGAAACTCCAGAAAATAACAGGGACGGTGAGGGTGTGGAATCCTTGTGGGCTCTTGCTGGAACTAAAGAGTGGTGCAGCTGCTTTGGAAAACAGTCTGGCAGCTCCTCAAAAAACTGAACATAGAATTGCCAGGTGATCCAGCAATTCCACTTCTGGATATATACCTGAAAGCATTGCAAACAGCAACCTGAACAGATATTTGTACCTCTCTGTTCACGGCAGCATTATTCATGACAGTCAGAAGGCGGAAGGGAACGAAGCATCCACTGATGGATGAATGCATAAATAAAATGTGGTATATCCATACAATGACATTTTATTTAGCCTAAGGAAGGAAGGAAATCCTGACTCGTGCTGCAACATGGATAAAACTTGAGGACATTATGCTAAGGGAAATAACCGATCGCAAAAAGACAAATTCCACACAATTCAACTTACATGAGGTACGTAGACTGAGTGGTCAGATTCATAGACACATTAAGCAGGAATGGTGGCTGTCAGGGGCTAGAGGACAGGGCTGAGAGGGTTATTGTTAAGTAGCGACAGAGTTCAGCTTTATGAGATAAAAAGAGCTCTGGAGGGGTGCCTGGGTGGCTCAGTTGGTTAAGCGTCCAACTTTGGCTCAGGTCATGATCTCACGGTTTGTGGGTTCAAGCCCCGCCTCGGGCTCTGTGCTGACAGCTCGAAGCCTGGAACCTGCTTCAGATTCTGTGTCTCCTTCTCTCTCTGTCCACTTGTGTTCTGTCTCTGTCTCTCAAGAATAAATAAATGTAAATGGGCATGGAGGAGGGCACTTATGGGGATGAGCACTGGGTGTTATATGGAAACCAACTTGACAATAAACTATTTGTAAATTAAAATAAATAAATGTAAAAATAATTTATTTTAAAAAGAGCTCTGGAGATGGATGGCGAGATGGTCGCACAACAATGTGAATGGACTTGACGCCGCTGAACGCTACATTTAAAAATGTTGTAAGGTGTTCAGTTTTATGTGTGTATTTTACCACAAAAAATCTGCCTCCTCCTCAAAAATCAAGGATTTAAAAGAAATTAAGAGTCTGTGAGCAAAGGGCTTAGAAGATGGATCAGCAGAAAAAGGCAGATCAGGTGTTGAGTCAACTCAAGCCAAATCTTGTGCTCCCTGGTGTAGGAGATGAAAGGGGTGAGGATAGAAAGGTAGGTGGTCAAGGGGGAGAAATAAACTTTGCCTTGAAAATCCCACAGTACACATCATGGTCGTGTTGGGTATAAATAAATTGTATGCTCTTTTTCTGTAAATAGAATATTTACCCCAGCATCATTCGTGCTACTGAAGTTGAAGAAAGGCAGATAGATTCTTATCCGCCTTGGCAAAGTCCCATAGAGCCATGCAGTGCTCCTTACTCCTCCCTCACATAAGCACCTTTCTTTTTTTCTTTTTTATTTATTATTGACACAGAGAAAAACACAGCATAAGTGGGGTAGGGGCAGAGAGAGAGGGACACACAGAATCTGAAGCAGGCTCCAGGCTCTGAGCTGTCAGCACAGAGCCCAACATGGGGCTTGAACCCACAAACCGTGAGATCATGACCTGAGCTGAAGTCACCTGCTCAACCGACTGAGCCACCCAGGCGCCCCAGAGAAGCACCTTTGCGTCTGCAGCAGGTGAGTATCCCAGGAGGCAGGTCTCATTTAGGGTAATTGGAGAAGGGCTGAACAAAACAATCCTTTACAAAGATGTGGGTGGGGAATCTCCAAAAATAGAGCAGAATTTGAAACGAGTAGTAGTAGGGGCCGTGACCATCCCTAGACCTACAGGAGGAGGCAGGGGTCAGCCAGGGGCCCTAAAAGGAATGAGCCATGTGGCTCGGAGGCTCTCCCAAGAGCTACAGGGACTTTGGACGCACAGATGGAGCTGGGCCTAGACAATCCCCACAGGGAGAGGACCTGGGAGGCAGGGTAATGCCCTCACTCCCTCCTCTTCCGTCTGGGGTCTGCATCAGATAAACTATGTTCCAAAATAGGGAGGCCCCCTTTTATTTCTGTAAAATCAGTCATCAAGGTGATTATTTTAAATATCACAGGAGAGGGGCACCTGGGTGGCTCAGTTGGTTAATTGTCCAACTTCAGCTCAGGTCATGATCTCGCAGTTTGTTGAGTTCGAGCCCCGCTTTGGGCTCTGTGCTGACAGCTCAGAGCCTGGAGCCTGCTTCGGATTCTGTGTCTCCCCTTCTCTCTGTCCCCCCCCCCTCATACTCTGCCTCTCTTTGCTTCTCGATAAGGAAATGTTAAAAAAAAATGTTTTTTTTTTTCAATATCACAGAAGAATACACCTAATTAACAAAAGCCCGATTGGTTTATACCAGTTATGCCATAGAATCACCATTCGGTATAACTTAAGAAATGCTTTTCTCTTTTCAAGAGCACATTCTGTTAAAATCAGAAGTCACCCGTTGTCCTCCTGGCTATTGGTGGCTGTACACATCTGTGAACACGTGCTTGGGCATGGAGTATTTATGCATCTATTCCGGGTGTTTGTTTTCATATGCTGTATATTTACAGCGATGCAGATGATATATAGGCATGGCTGAAAGCCTTAGGAAAATTCCCATCTGTTCCTTGGCTCCCCTTTTGTCTTCATTCAATTTTGTAAAAAAAAAAGAAGTCTTGAATTTTTATGCAATCGCTGGTTAAAAATAGACTCCCTCCCAGCAGTCATAACGTGCAAACTCCAGGAATCTTAAAACATCCTTTGAACAATCATTCTGCTTTCTCTTCAGGGTATCTCTGACCCAGAAACTGAAGCACTTGTAAATTACTGATTTGTGGATTCATTCATTCAGTTGTGACTACAAAGGCAATTCATGGCTGAGGGACACATGAGTTAGTTGGGGGGGAGGGGGGAGATGGCAGTTGGGAATTTGTGTCCCAGTTCTGAAAGACTGAAGAGCTACAGCTTTCTTTAGGGTAGATTTTCATTAGCAGGGTGCAGAGGCCTGGGTGCACGGATTTTCTGGACTCTACCGACCTGTCTCATTCATTTGACAAGCTGTACTGAGTGTGACCATGTCTGAGAAGCAGTGTTAGTGTCCTGTGTGGGCTTCCTGTGTACTGAGCACAGACACCAGGAGCCATAATACAAGGTGATGAATTCTCCCAACAGATTTCTAAGGGCCCTGCAGACAGAGACTGAGTTGGTCATTTCATGAGTGTGGCTCCAGTTGCATAGTACATACTGGGTGCTCCATATAGACTTGCTGGGGGCGCCTGGGTGGCTCAGTCGGTTAAGCGTCCGACTTTGGCTCCGGTCATGATCTCGCGGCTCATGAGTTCAAGCCCCGCGTCGGGCTCTGTGCTGACAGCTCAGAGCCTGGAGCCTGCTTCAGATTTTGTGTCTCCCTCTCTCTCTGCCCTTTCCCTGCTCATGCTCTCTATCTCTCTGTCTCTCTCTCAAAAATAAATAAAAATGTAAAAGATTTTTAAATTGAAAAAAAAAGAAAGACTTGCTGACTGGGTACAGTACTAGAAATAGAAACACAAAGCTGTGGAAGGTGCATGGAGTCGGGGAGGGTCCAGACGAAACCCAGCTCACTAGGAGAAGAGACCTTCCTGGGAGGCCCTGGGAGGCCCGCGATCTATCTTTAAAGATTCTTTTTGTTTTGTCAAACAAACAAAAGAGACCAACAAAGCAAGTCTGGATCCTGTTCTAAACATATTACCTCAAGCTGTCAGGGCCAACAGCCTGACAACGTCTATAGCGTTTTCCGTGTAAATTCCATTCCAAGGTGGCCATGGTAGATTCAAACCAAATTTCTGATGACTTGGAAATTCACGAATTGTGAGCAGAAGGGACTTGAGCATTACCTGTTCCAGAGTGTAGAGAAGGCATTAAACCCGCTGCCGGCCCTGTCTGCCCTCTTCTTGTTCGCTCGTTCTTTCTCTGTGAGCATGTGCAGCATATGGGGGGTGGGGGGCTGGGTAGGAGAATCTGGTAAAAGCTGGACATTTTATTTAAATAGGAAGAGAAAGAAAACTCCTAATCCGTTTACGCTTTTCCAGGAACTGCCTGATTCGGGGTTAGGGAGTTAGGGAGCAGGCCGTCCTGTTGAGTTAACAGTGGGGGCAGGTGGGGGTAGGAGCAGTAAAGGGGGAAACTTTGTCCGTCTCTCCCTTCCTCTGACCAACCAGAGACAGACACACGAAGGGACCAGTTGTTGCTGGAACTGGCTAGACCAGCCCCGGGGAGCCAGTGGTTACATTTTTAGAAATTTTGCAAGTTGGCTGATAAACACATTCATCGTTAAAATTATGCAAGCTTACAAGTAAATAAACCATTTTTTAAAAAGATATTAAATGACCAAAACTCACAACTCCCTAAATAGTTTGCTACCTTTTGCTATTTGGTATGCTTTTAAGGGTATTTGCATCGGTTGTACTGGAATTGTGAAAGTACTATATAATGACATATTACCACGTGCCACTGCCCCACCCTGTCCTCAGTGATACCATGTTGGTAGCTTGAAATTGTCCATGGTGGGAGTGTTTCCACCAGCGACATTGGCTGTGCTAGAAATTTCTTGCCACCAGAGAGCCGGTTAGTTATTAAACATTTACTAACACACCAGAATCAGGAACCCTCTGAAATTTCTTAGGAGTAGACTTGCTTAAGTTTCCATAGGACTTGGGGGTGCTGCGTGCAGCCCAGCTTAGTGATCTCTGAGGATAAGACATAGAGGCCTGAGCAAGGTTTGCTGGACCATAATATTGGGTCAAATACTAGCAGCCCAAGTGTTCTATCCTGGGGCACAACATCATTCTGTAGTTGGAAACATATAATTATATGATAGAATATAATTCATATACCATATGACTCACCCACTTAAGTGTGCGGTTCAATGAGTTTTAGTATATTCATAGAGTTGTGTAACCAGCGCCACAATTAATTTTAGAACACATTCATCATGGGGCACCTGGGTATCTCAATCAGTTAAGTGTCCAGCTTTGGCTCAGGTCATGATCTCGTGGTCTGCGGGTTCAAGCCCCGTGTCAGGCTCTGTGCTGGCAGCTTAGAGCCTGGAGCCTACTTCAGATTCTGTGTGTGTCTCTCTCTGCCCCTCCCCAGCTCACACTCTGTCTCTGTCTGTCTGTCTGTCTGTCTCTCTCTCAAAAATAAATACTTAAAAAAAAAAGAACACATCCATCCCAAGGAAACCATGTGCCCATTTGAAGTCAGTCTTTACTTGCCCCAGTCTTCTCTTTTCCCCTCCAAACTGTAGGCAACCACCCATTTCCTTTCTGTCTCAATAGATTTATTTATCTGGACATTTCATATAAATGACACCATAGAATAGGTGGCCTTTTTTGACTGGCCTCTTCCACATAGCATGACGTTTTCAAGGTTTACCCATGCTGTGCCATGTATCAATACTTCATTCCTGAGTAATATTCCATTGTGTGGACACTCTACATTAATTTCTTCTTCCATTAATAGATGGATATTTGGATTGTTTCCATTTTTTTTGTCACAATAAATAATACTGCTATGCACATTCATCTACAAGATTTTCTGTGGACACAAGTTTTCATTTCTCTTGGGTATACACATACCTGGGAGAGAATTTCTGAGCCATATGGATACTCTGTGTTTAACCATTTGAGGAACTGCTGAATTCTTTTGCAAAGAGGCTGCACAGTTTTACACACACACACGCCAGCTGTGTAGGAGGGCTCTACTCTCTTCATATCTTGCTAACAGACTATTATCTGTCTTTTTATTCCAGGCATCCTAGTGGATGTGAAACGGTATATCACTGTGGTCTTGATTTGTATTTCCCGCATGACTAATGATTTGCACATCTTTCCATTGTTTATTGGCCATTTGTGGATCTTCTTTAGAGAAGTTTCCATTCACATGTCTTTGAAAAAATGAAGAGAATGTAAGCCTCTCCTAAGCCATCTGCTGTCCAAGTTAACTAGTCCCCAATCCCTTTGGTTTTTCCTCATGAGCGCTTCAACCGCAGACAGCTCCGTTTGGAACCATTCCAAGTCCCTTCGCTTCACTCTACTTGGGCCAATAAGCATGGAAACATTTTTGTGCATTTCTGAAAGACTCGCTTGTGCTGCCAACTTTTCAGAAGCCTCACCCGCTGATCCAACCTGTCTGTTGTTATAGGTCAGTGACTTACTCTTCCCTACTGATTTCGAATAATGTTGGTGGTAATTGGGTATCTCCTCTCCTTTACAGCAAGATCCCCTCTGTCTGTCCTTTGAACTGTCTCCCAGGCCACAGCCTGTACCTGAAACACCCCTTCATGCCTAGCTCAAAAGCCCCCTCCTTCTGATATTCAAATAATCCTAAAATCAGATTTCTCTTACAAAACTTTTCCGGTAAGCTGGTCAAAGATGGTGACCTCCTACCCTTTTCCACCCACCACCAAAACCCATCTTGTCTGGACTCGCCATGCACACAACCACACCAAAACCTCTTGCACCATTGCTTTATTCAATTCATTTCACTAATTAACACAGTTGTTATTTGTCTCAAGCTGGTTTGCCCAGTCATAGCTGTAAGTCTGAATCAATGAGTTCCACCTTACATTGCAAACTTCTAGAAGAAAGACTCTTTTCATCCTTGGTTACAAAAAGTAATAATAATGTTCTGCTTTCAGACCAGAGAGATTCCATTCAGGTTCTTACCTGTGGTCACTCAAAATGTCAGAATTGAAGTGATGCCGTTAGCTCCCAGAGGACACATGGTAAGTGGAGAAAGGGAGAGGAAAGCTGAAGGAGACCAACATTCATCAAGGCCCTTTATCCTGTGCCCTGCCCTGTGTTTGATGCTTTCAACATAGCACCCTAGAGATTCTCACCTGAGTTAATAAGGAAAATATCATTGTTGTCGTTTTCTAGATAAGGCTCAAAGAGGTTAAATGGTGCACCCAAAATCAAATCATAAATTCCAGAACCAACATGCAAATTTATTTTTGTACAAATTTCTCTGTTGCTTGTGGCCTCCCTATGCATATATGGCAAGTATTATTAATCACCATACTTGTTTAGAGTACAGACCCTCAGAGATATCTCAGTGCATAGATTGATCACAAGGAAGTGAGGATGGCAGTGACAATCCATCTATTCTATAAAATGTATTTGATGTATGTAGTGTACTGATGATGTGTGAGTAGGTTCACTTAGGTGTAAGAAAGAAAATACAATGAAGTGTGTATACATATTCCATCCCCCACCATGATACTGCCCCCCCATGATAGTTCTAAGTAATATTTTCATAGAGAGAGAAGCCATATGGATCAGAAGTTTGCAACCCAATTCTTTCCTGCATGAATGTAAGAATGGATTGCTCTGGGGAAGGATAACAGGCTACTACTATGAACAAAAAGCCTTTAAAGGGTCCCTTTATCTGCACATTTCTGGGCTTGTAAAGGTTTTTGCAGCCTGTAGCAGTGGGTCTAGGAAGTACTCAAGTGAGTGGAAAGAGTTTTAGGAAGGATTCCATTAAGGCCATAGCAAAAGGCTTTTTGCCTCTCAGTTATGAGCAACTGATGATGAGAGCACCTTCAGGACATATAGGTGGAGTCTATCATCTGTCTCGTCTTTTCCTCCCAGGCCTCTGCCTCTTAACCTCTACTTAGGACATGAAGAGGAAAACAGAACAATTCTTTTGACTTCTTCCTGATGATTTCACCCTTAGATCTTTGAATTTTTATACATCTATTTTCTATTGTAAAATGAAAATTACATGAAACATTTAAGCTACCATTAAATTTTACAAGCAGCATGGATGAATTTAGACCTTCTTTCGAGAGGCTGTTTTGATAGGAAAACAGGCAGGATGGGGGCCAGAGACAGGATTATATAGGACAAGTGTATGAGGGTGGGGTGTATGTGTGTGAGGGTGGGGGTGGAGGTGGTGGGGCTAGGATTTAGAAAATAGCTTGAGGTCTGGAGCTTCTGTTTCCCTTGATTTGTGGGAAGAGAACTTGGCACAGAACAAAGGCAGTGGTTCAAAGTTCTCCCGGTAGCCAGGAAGGACGCAGTCCAAGGGGCATAGAATGTGATGGCCATAAACACGAAATTTCAAGTTTTCTAGGAACCATATTTTTAAATTATTTGTCTATATTTTATTCCCATTTTAATTATTATTATTATTTTATTTGAGAGAGAGAGAGTGTGTGTGTGCACGTGTGAGGGTGAGAAAAGGTGAGGGGCTCCAATTCAGCATGAGCCTGATGTAGGGCTCAATCCCCAGGGATCATGACCTGAGCTGAAAGCAAGAGTTAGATCCTCAATTCACTGAGCCACCCAGGCACCCCCAGAAGCCATATTTTTAAACAGTTTAGACATTGTTAAAAAGAAACAGGTGAGACTAAATCTTTTAATCTACTTTATTTAATCTCCTGTAACCCCAAATAATATCATTTTGACATGTACTCAATTTTTTAAATTAAGGAGATATTTTACATTTCTTTTTTACATGCGAAGTCTTCAAAACCCAATGTGTGTTTCACAGTTAGAGCACATCTTACAGATTGGCCACATTCCAAGAGCTCAACGGCACCATGTGACCAGCGGTTACCATATTAGCACAGATCTGAAGACTTATTTCTTTTGCGACTTTATGACTTGTGTGATTTCTCCCAAGCCAAAATTGGAAGGATCATTGCTTTCCAATTGTGTCAGCTATATATATTGCTGCATAATAAACTACTCAAAAGTTGGTCACTTAAAACAATGATTCACTATCTATAGGTCAGTAATTTGGGTTGTGCTCAGCTGGGAGGCCTTGTCTATGCTTCGAGGGTTATCTGTAGTGGTCATTCATGTCATTGGGCCTTCCTTGGCTAAGATGGCTGGTCTGGTGGTCTCTCTCCATGTGTTCTTTCACCTCCAGGGTGAAAGCTTGGGCTTGTTAACATGGTGAAGGAAGACTGCAATGACGTAAAAGGGCAAGTCTGAATGTACATTTGCTTCTCATACCATTGCTTACATTACACTGTCAATATCCCATTGGCCAAAGCAAGTTGTATGGCCAGTGCCAAAGTCATGTGAGAGAGAAGTAGGCAATAACATGGATTTAGGGAGATATGATTCTTTGGGGGCTATTTCTGTAACAATCTACCATACCATACTTTATAGAATACGTGCTACGTTGTGTTTCATGCTCCTCCTATGAGCAACTTTTTATTTTGGAACTATGGGTTCTTAATGTGCCTTGATTACTTTTGTAGCGGGTCTGGAAAATGGTCTCCAGTGATTCATGCTACCTGGTTTTTAGGTCCCTAGGTACCCCCCCACCCCCACTGAATAGGATGACCTGTGTACCTGATAGGTTATTGTGAAAATGGCAGTGTATAACTTGGGAGGCAAGGTCATAAAGGACATTATGGCTTTTGTCTTGCTTACTTGGACCACTTGCTTTGGGTAAGTCAGCCACCATGTTGTGAGGACACTTGATAAGCTGTATAAAGAGATACGCATGATGAGGGATTGAGGTGTCCTACCAACAGCCAATATTGATTTACCAATCATCTTAGAAGCAGATCCTCCAGCCCCACTCAAGTCTTCAGGTGTAACTGCAGCCCCCACCAACATCTTGACTTCAACCTGATGAGAGACCCTGAACCAGAACTACCACCTAAGCCATTCCCAGATTTCTACCCCCCATCAAGTCTAAGCTGACAAATATTTATTGTTGTTTTAAACCACAGAGCTTTGAGATAATTTGTAATCCAACAGTAGGTGGCTGATACAATTACCTACCAACTTTATTTAGGAAAGAGATAAAAGGCCTGAATTAATCTCTGTCATATTTTGTTACATAGAAAAACTAAATATGTTTGTCTAGATACCGAATCTAAAGGTGAAATATAATTTGCCTTTTAAATAAAAAAATTTTAAATAAGAAATAAATGAGTAACCAAATTTTATATCTCGAGTCAAACATATGCCAGCATTATGAAATGTTCCCTGTAGCGAATGAAACTAACAAATCTTTACTTTGATTTTTATACACAGGAGATATATTTTTAAATATTTTAAAGGATAGTGAGCTAAGAGATTTAGCCGAACAACATGTCCATGGGGACTTCTAAATTTTCTTCAAACAAATCCTAGATATAAAAATGACTCTTGGAGATTCCCTGGGGAATTCCCCTAAATCCTACTTAACTGCCTGGTACATGATGTGCTGTCATTAAATAGCATTGAGTCATTCGAGATTGCCTTTCCTCCCACCTCTCTCTGCCTTCTTTTATAATGTCAGGAACTGCATACAAATGCAAATAGTCTTCAAAGTGATAAAATCTGCCCATATATTAAAATTTGAGGCTATCAAAGCCAATTACATTAGCTATTAAAATATAGCCTAACTTCACATACCCTCACCCGAACCCTAACCCTTGACCTGAGAAAGTGGGGTCTTGAACACACATTAAGAAAAGTTGAGAGGCTGTCTAGTTATTCTGGAGAAGACTCCAAATATTTAAGAATTGGTGATATTTCTGGAAATGGGTGTGAAGGTAGAAATAAAAACAAAGGAACAATTGGATATCTATTTAAACAGTATTTAGAGCCCTAAATCCCCTCTTTACCTCAACATGGTAGATGGCCATGTTCTTTCTCACCCCAGCAGAACTCTAGGGTTTTATTCTCTGGCGAGGTCTCTGAACTCCAGGTTGCCAGGCACATACTCTCACCCTGGCCCTAACCCTAACCCTAACCCTAGATATAAGAAAGGGGATGGGGGGGGAGATATGATGTGTGTGTGTGTGTGTGTGTGTGTGTGTGAATGTGTGTGTATACATATACATATACATATATAATGGATTATTAGCCATAAAAAAGCATGAAATCTTGCCATTTGTAACAACATAGATAGAGATAAAGACTATTATGTGAAATAAGTCAGTCTGAGAAAGACAAATACCATATGATTTCACTCATATGTGAAATTTTAAAAACAAAACAAATGAGCAAAAGTAAAAAAGAGAGAGACAGAGACAGAGAGAGGCAAACCAAGAAGCTGACTCTTAACCATAGAGAACAATCTAGTGGTAACTAGATGGGGGATGGGTTAAATAGGTGATGGGGATTAAGGAGGGCACTTGTGATGAACACAGGGTGAAGTTTGGAAGTGTTGAATCTCTATATTTTACACCTGAAACTAATATTACACTGTATGTTAACTAACTGGATTTTTTTTTAAGTAAAAACATAAAAAAGAACCATAGTTTAACCTTGGAGTTCATATCATTGCCAGCAATAGAATTTATAACATAGCCTTCCTTTGATGGCACTATTAATTGTATAACCTCTTCTTCTCCATTTTTGCTTTCAAGAGGGATTCATGTTTTATATCTCCGGTACCATGTTTCCTCTTTGGTAAAGACTTTTAAATCTTGAGAAATTACAAGTCCAGTGAAAACGTATGTGGCTGTGTAATGAATGGAATGTAACCTGATTTATCCATTCCTAACCTTAAAGTAGTCCTACCTTCATTTTCTCTGGGGCATTTCTGAAGCTCCTTTTTAAAATGTTGTTTTCCTGGACCATTTTCTTTATTTTTGATTGGGAGGGGCCTTGTGCATCTTCAAAGCTATTTCTCTTCCTCCCTTTCTATTCTGACTTCAGGTAAGCTGGCTACTTCAACTCTTTCCCATTTTTGTTTGTGCTTTTTGCTTTGAGTATGTCTTTTGGGGTCCAGCAATTCCTCCTTCAGAGCCCTGAGGCATGGTCCTGGATCTTTTCTGTTTTACAGGAGCTCTGACTGCTGGTTTCCTCTTTCAACTCTTTGGCCCCAACTTATTCTTCATTCATTCATGTTCCCCTTCATTTCAGACTTTCCTCTTCTTCTTCTTCTTCTTCTTCTTCTTCTTCTTCTTCTTCTTCTTCTTCTTCTTCTTCTTCTTTCTTCTTCTTCCTTCTTCTTCTTCTTCTCCTTCTTCTCCTTCTCCTTCTCCTTCTCCTTCTCCTTCTCCTTCTCCTTCTTCTTCCCTCCTGTAAGAGTGCTATCATTAGTTTCATTTCACTCCAGCTACATCTACTTAAATATCAAGTAAATAACTCACTAGCTACTTTTAGGGCATGAAAAGGTTCATTTTTACTGTCTTAGGGGATATATCAGGTTTTCTTGGTGCCTCTGATGGCGGTATAAGTAATTGAAATGGTCGCCAAAAAGTTTCTTATTATTTAGAACATTTGCTAATTTTTTTCCTCTTTTTAGAATCCGGGCTTACCTCAATAGGTTTTGCTGCTTATTCTTTTCTTTCAAATTCCACAAAGGTAGATCCCATTGGATCTCCAGTAGACTTACAACACGGGATACTTCTACAAACAACATTGTCACATTTCCCAAATGCTCTTCCTGTCCAACTGAGATTGACATTTTTTGTCAAGTAATTTCTATGATAACTTAGAAGCAGTGTTAAATGTGTAAGGATTTAATGAATATACAGATTAGGCTTTTTACAAATCCTGTAACTTAGAAGGTCAATGAATTTTAACTTAAATATTAAATATATATAATCTATATCTACCTATATCATATCTATAGCTACATCTCCATCTATCTACCTAATTTCCTAACCAGGTAAATGTTTTTAGTGTTTTATTATAGGTAGTACATGGAGATTAAAAACTCAACTTTTAGGGGTGCCTGGGTGGTTCAGTTGGTTGAGCATGTGACTCTTGATTTGGACTCAGGTTGTGATCCCAGAGTTGTGGGTTTGAGACCTGCATTGGACTCCACACTCAGTATGGAGCCTGCTTAAGGTTCTCTCTCTCAATCTCTCCCTCTCTCTCAAGTTAAAAAAAAAAGAACTCATCTTTCAGAGTCAAATGAACTGGAGTTGAATTCTGGCTCCATCATTTACTGAAGTAATTTCTCTGAGTTTTGGTTGCCTCATCTCTCAAGGTAGATAATAATGTACACGATTTGGGACTGCTGTGGAGATTATATGAAGTAACATAGATAATGTATGTAGCATTGTACCCATGTGAATCAGTGGTATCTGCCATTCTTTGCTAGACTATGCTATATGTGTTTTGTGACCCTTTCATATAATGCATTTGTTTTATGCCAGGAAAAATGCTTTCATAGCAAGAAATTTATTCAAGTATTGCATGGATGGTCTACCATTAACTTTCTGCTTTTAGGCATGATTATGATTCTTTTCTATCTGTGAAGCAAACCCAAACAAAGTTGAGATATTTAATTAGTTACTAGAGATTCTTTCTTAAAACACAGAGTCCTATTTAAAAAAAATGAACAAGCTGGGGCGCCTGGGTGGCTCAGTTGGTTAAGCAGCTGACTTTGGCTCAAGTCATGATCTCATGGTTTGAGAGTTCGAGCCTGGCGTCGGGCTCTGTACTGACAGCTCAGAGCTTGGAGCCTGCTTCAGATTCTGTGTCTTCTTCTCTCTCTGCTCCTCCCCTGCTTATGCTCTCTATCTCAAAAATAAATAAACAAAAAAAAATTTTTTTAATTAAAAATAAATAAATAAATCAACAAGCTTATTCCAATTGCCAATTCTATACATTTCACACGAAATTCAGACTCTTCCCTATTTGGAATACTTGGGTGAGTAGAACTTAACTGCAGGCTCAGTCTGGCCATATTTTACATGGAGCATCTTATCCTTTATTCACTCATTCAGCAAATGAAGGAGAAAGACCTCAGATAATCAATGGTAAAGGGTGAATGGGTCCAACATGACCCCAATCCAGCCCCAGCTCTGTCTTTATCTACCAGTTGCCCAGACATCATCTGCTACCACCCAGATGTGGGAAGAGTAGTGGAAGAGAAGGACACATGGATTTCCTGTGGGTTTTGTACCACAGCTCAGAAAATGACTGGACTTGAGCTACCTTCAGGTACCCCACCCAGAGTGGTGTCCTCCAGCAGGGGCAGCCCTAGGAGCTGTGTTGGGGACTGCGGGTGGGAAGAGCTGAAACTTGAGACCGAGCCAGACCTCCATGCCAGGGAACTGCTCGGCAAAGATGGCCACCCGAAGATTCTTCCGGAGAGCCCACAGATGTGTTCCCGCAGAGACCCGGCATGCGGACCCTGCCACACTACAGTCAGAGTGTATGAAGAGGCTCTGGCAAGCCCCAGAGAGGAGATTGGCTGTCACTCTGGACACCTCACCAGGAGGTTGTTGCTACCCACTCTGTTTCACCTCCCGCGGGCGGGGTGAGCCAAGTCACTGGGTGAGGGAGAGTAAACCTGTTTGCAGACCATGCTCCCATCCCATTTACTGAACTCCTGGGGTAAGAGGAGAAGACCTTCAAGTGGAATATAAGGTTAATATTTCATAAAGAAAACATTTACTTGTGCAAAATAACAAGCATAAAGGTAGAAAAATAGTGTAGTGGCTTCCACCAATCAGCTTTGGTAATTGTGAACTCACAGTCAAGCACATTTCATCTATGTCCTCCGACTTTGGCAACCCCAGTTATTATGAAGTGAGTCTTCGCTATTATACTATTCTACCCATGAATATTCTAGAATAAGTCTCCAGAAGATAAGGACTTAAAAACAACCCTAAGACTCCTTAATATTATCACATATTCCCTGAGAATGTCATACTTTTTTGTGGTTTATTTGAATCAGGACCCAAATAACTCCATGTATTGCAGTTGGTTTTTATGTCTTCTAAGACTCTTAATCTATGGTTTCCTCCTCCTCCTTTTTTTCTCTTGCAATTTATTTATTGAAGAAACTCAGTTGTTTTCCTGCAGTTTCCCACAGTCTGGATTTTGCTGATTGTTTCCATGTGACATTGTTTAACATGTTCCTCTGTCCCTGCATTTTCTGTAAATTGTTAGTGAGATCCAGCGACCTGATCAAATTTAAATTGTTTTCATTTTTTGGCAAGACTATTTCGTAGGTGATGCTGTGTCCCTCCCCAGGAGGAATGTGCTTTCCAATTGTCTGGTCTCTATCTCTTTTTATTGCAGTAAAAGCATGAAAATGTAAAATTTACCATCCTATACACTTTAGTGGCGTTAAGGGCATTCACATTGTTACATGGCCAATCTTCAAAACGTTTTCATCGTACAAATCTGAAACTCTATGCCCATTAAACAGCAACTCCCCACTCCTCCCTCCCTTAGCTATTAGTAATTATCTCTCTAAATCTGACTACTCTGAATCATAGAAGTAGAACCATATCCTATTTATCTTTTTGTGGCTATCTTATTTCTCTTAGCATAGTATCTTCAAGGTTCATCTACATCGTAGCACGCATCCAAATTTCCTTCTTTTCTTAGGCTGACTGGTATCCCGTTGCACACATTATGTTTATCCATTCATCTGTCCATGGACACTTCAGCTCCTTCCACATTTTGTCTCCTGTGAATAACGCTGCTATGAACATGTGTGTACAAATATCACTTTGAGACCCTGCTTTCAATTCTTTTGTGTATATACCTAGAAGTAGAATTGTTGGATTGTCTGGAAATTTAATTTTTATTATTTTTTTAAACTGACATACTGTTTTCCATAGTGGCTGCACTATTTTACATCCCCACCAATAGTACATAGGGTTCTGATTTCTCCATACCCTTGCCCACACTGGTCATTTTCTCATTTTCTTCTCTTCTTTTTCTTCTCTCTCTCTCTCTCTCTCTCTTTCTCTCTCTCTCTTTCTTTCTCTTCCTTCCTTCCTTCCTTCCTTCCTTCCTTCCTTCCTTCCTTCCTTCCTTCCTTCCTTCTTCTTTCTTTTTCTTTCTTTCTTTCTTTCTTTCTTTCTTTCTTTCTTTCTTTCTTTCTTTCTTTCTTTCTTTCTTTCTTTCCTCATCAACTACTTAGTTACCCTGAGTCTCATCTTAAACAAATGCAAATGTATTATTTCTCCCTACTTACAAGTTGTCAAAATGATTGGTTAGTTCCCTAGTATTTTCAAAATAGGATCCATGAGTTGAAATTTTTTTTTAGAGATAGAGGGTGCAAGTGAGTGAGGATCAGAGAAACAAATCCTGGGGCAGAGAGAGAGAGAGAGAGAGAGAGAGAGTGAGAGAGAGAGAGAGAGAGAAAGAGAAACAGGCTCACCTGAAGCGGGGCTGGAGCTCACCGACGCAGGCCTCAAACTCACAAACTGGGAGATCATGATCTGAGCCAAAGTCAAATGCTTAACCAACAGAGCCACCCAGGCACCTGGGATTTTTTTTTTTTTAAGTTTCATCATGAACTCATATATTTAATCATTTTGATATGTTTAATCCACTGCACTTATTATTTTTATATTGTCACTCAAGTGTTTCCACCTTTAGATAGAGGGAGACTCTTTAAGTTGACTCCTGAATGATTTTGGCATGGCCCCAGAATTCTTTGATTGATTCCTTGTTTTCTGGTGTCCTAAGATGTTTCTGGTGTTTGTACACATTTCCTATCCTAGACAGAGAATTGGCCATCAAAATAATATAAGTATAGGCAGTACTGAGATTTTAAAATCTGGAATGAGGGGCATCTTGGTGGCTCAGCTGGTTGAGCATCCGACTCTTGATTTCAGCTCAAGTTATGATCCCAGGGTCGCAGGATTGGGTCCCACACTGGGCTCTATACTGAGCAGCATGAAACCTACTTGAGATTCTCTCTCTCTCTCTCTCTCTCTCTCTCTCTCTCTCTCCCTCTGCCTCTCTCCCCCATTCATGCTCTCTCTAAAAATTTTTTAAAAAATTAAATCGGTAATGAGACAGCTTTAATAATCTCAATACTGTACAATTGGACTGAGCTATCCCAAGATTCTTGACCATCCAGAGCAGCATAATTGCATAGCCAGAGGAAAACATAAAATGATTTCATGTTTATACACACACACACACACCCATGAACTGAAAATTCTCAAAAAACATAATAGACATCCCAGTGGAGTGGTCAAGGAGGCGGTTGGAGACATAATTTTAGAGCTTAGGGAAAAAGTCCAAGCTGAATGCATGCACAAATTTAGGACTTACCCACAGAGACATGTATGTACATCTAAGCCTGGATGAGATGATCTAGAAAGAAAATGCTGAGAGAAGAGAGAAAGCCAGTGACAGAGCCTGGGGTGTCCTGACATTTAACCATTGAGAAGAGGTAGAGTCAGCAAAAGAATCTAAAATGTTTAGTGAATTCGGGGGAAACCGGGTAGTCTTAAAGCCAAGAAAAGAATGTGTTTCAAGGAGGTCAGTGGTGTCAAAGACAGAGAAGGGCAACAAAGTGACCCTCGGGCTTGGCAAAGTGAAAATCCTTATGACACTGACAAGAAGGGCTGCTGAGGATTGGTGGGGCTGGAAGTTTCCATGGAGTAGATTGAGGAGACAAACTCTGTCCTCATAGGGACCGCAGACCAGAGGCCTCTCGGCCACGCCACCAAACGACGGGCGGACAAGTCTCGTTACCAAAGGCCACACCCCCGCGAGGAAGCAGAGCTCTGTATTGAGGGCCAGCTCGGAGGCGAAGGGCCCGGCAGACAATGAACACACCAGACTCATTGCTTATCTGCTTTCTTTTTTTTTCAAAATTGTGGTAAAAATGACGCTCTTGGTCATTTTTTAAGCATACAATTCAGTAGTATTAAGTGTACCTCATTGTTGTGCAACAGATTTTCAGAATTATTCCATCTTGCGAAATTGAAACTCCGTCCCTAGTAAACACCACCTCCTCATCCCCCCTCCCCCTGCCCCCAGCCCCTGGCAACATCATTCTACTTTCTGCTTGCAGGACTTCAACTACTCTAGAGATCTCATCAGCTACCTACTTGCTCAAGAAGGCTGAATTCAGGGGCGCCTGGGTGGCTTAGTCGGTTAAGCGTCCGACTTTCGCTCAGGTCATGATCTCGCGGTTCGTGAGTTCGAGCCCCGCGTCGGGCTCTGTGCTGACTGCCAGCTCAGAGCCTGGAGCCTGTTTCAGTCTGTCACTCCCTCTCTCTGACCCTCCCCTGCTCACACTGTCTCTCTCTCTCCTAGAAATAAATAAAAAAAAGAATAAAAAAAAAAAAAAAAAAGAAGGCTGAATTCAGATCCCAGGCAGCGATGTGTGGGGAGGACCCTGCAGCAGACTATCCAGGCGGCCCAGAGAAAACGCAAGCACGGGCTGGCACGTCCCAGATGAGGGAAGGTCCAGCTAACCAAGGCCAGCACTCCGGGAACCCAGGGATAAAACAGAGACCACCGTGTGGATGGGATGCTTCCTCAGCCCGCAGCTGCATGAGGGATGAGGCGGGGCGAGCTGAGGATGGGCAGGGAGAGATGTGAGATTCCACTGCCCCACGTGGAGACCAACACCAGACACGGGGTGTCATGCCACCATCAGGGAGCAGAGAGACACAGGATGGCTTTAGCAGCAGCCTTACAAGACTCGGCTCAGAGATCTCTGTCAAGTCAGCCCCTCCTTTCAAAGACCAAATGGTAGAAGAGCAGGGTGAGGTCCAACACAAATGTTTCTAGCGTCCTGACTTGGAGCAGGCTTGAGCCAGGCCTTCCGCTTGGGGAATGATGATGGCTCAGCCCTCCTACAACCCCGTCCCGGGAGGAGGCGCTAGGCCGCTGCTTCAAAGGACAGACTGTATCCAGCCAGCTTGGGCCAATCTTTCAAAAGCCATGAGGATCATCTGATGTCAAGGTGCCCGATGTTGCAAGCCGAGTCTCAGATTTTCCAGCCCTGGTGCAGTCACACGGGGTGACACAGACTGAGTCCTCAGTTACTTCCTCAAAAGCCTGTGCAAGGGGGAGGCGGCGACGGGGCAGTTCATGTGTCCATTCGATTTACTCATATGGCGATGGTGATGTATGAGTTGCAGACTGCTGTTTACTTTTCTTCCGTGTAAATTACTCGGGATGCGGGGGCCCCAGGTTCCCAACCGAGTCATGCCACCTACCAGCTGTACGACCATGGCCAAGTCACACCGCTTGTCTGAGCCTCTGTAGCGGGTCCATGATGAGAATAAATAACACCTACCCCACAGAGGTGTTTTATGAAATAAAATATATATTACCAAACGTTTACACCTAATTTTTTTATTCTCAAAAGATACATTTTATCAAATTCTCAACAAATTGAAGTCCTCCGATGGCTTCCCCTGACATGGAATAAAATTAAAATTCCTTCCCTGGCCTATTGTCCCCTCCTAGCCCTCTGACCTCATTTCTTACCCCCCCTCCCGCCCCCACTTGCTGTCTTTCAACCAGATTCTTACCACATTGAACCCTGTTCCTTAAACATCGCAGTATTTTTCCCACCTCAGGATCTTCGTACATGTTCTCCCTCCTGCCTGTGATGCTTCTTGCACGGCTCAGTCCTTCTTCCCACTCTGGTCTCAGCTCAGATAGAATCCAGGTTGGTCATCATAGCTACAGTAACCTATTTTCTTTCTTTTTTTTTCTTTTTTTAAATATGGTTGAATGTTTATTTATTTTAAAAAAATTTTACATTTATTTATTTTTGAGAGACAGAGCATGAACAGGGGAGGGGCAGAGAGAGAAGGAGACACAGAATCTGAGGCAGGCTCCAGGCTCTGAGCTGCCAGCACAGAGCCCGACACGGGGCTTGAACTCATGAACTGTGAGATCATGACCTGAGCTGAGGTCGGATGCTCAACTGACTGAGCCACCCAAGTACAGGTACCCCCCCCCTTTTTTTTAAGTTTATTTATTTATTTTGAGAGAGAGAGTGAGTGAGTGCAAGTGGGGGAGGGACAGAGAAAGAGAGAGAGGGAGAGAGAGAAAGAAACAGAGAGAATCCTAAGTAGGTTCTATGTTGTATGGAACCCAATGTGGAGCTTGAACCCACGAACCACAAGATCATGACCTGAGCCGAAGTCGGACATTTAACTGACTACACCACCCAGGTGCTCTCCCCTTCCATTTTTACCTTCTTTATGAAATTATCCCTTTCTTATTTATATGTGCTTTAGTTATTGTCTGTGTTCCCTGCCAAAAGGGACCTAAACAATAGAATTTCATCTTATACATCTCTGTATCCCCCACCTTAGAGTAGTGCCTGGCTCATAGGGGAGTTTCATAAATATTTGTAGAACAAACTAATCACTGCTAGAGAAATTCTTTATGTTAGATTTTAAGGAGCTACATTCATGGAAGCTAAAGAAATTTGAAACAAAAATTTTATATCACAAAGAATCTAGATCTTCAGGTCTATCCTCTCTGTCTATATATTCTTATGTACAGTGTTATGTCAAGTTGTCAGGTTCAGGTGTACAACATAATGATGCTATGATTCTGGGCATTATGTTATGCTCACCACAAGTGTAGCCACTTACTGTCACCGTACCACGTGATTACAACATCACTGACTGCATTCCCTTTGCTGAGCCTTTCATCTCTGTGACTCGGAAGCCTGTACTTTCCGCTCCCCGTCACGGATTTTGCCCATCCCTCCATCCCTCCACCCCTGCACCCGCCTCTCTCTGCCGACCATCAGGTTGTTCTCTGTATTTATGGGACTGTTCCTGTTTTTCGTTTGTTTGTTCATTTGTTTTGCTTTTTAGATTCCACATACAAGTGAAATCATAGGGTACTGGTCTTTCTCTGACTTATTTCACTTAGCATGATGCCCTCCAGTTCATCCATGTTGCTGCCAGTGACAAGATCTCAGGCTTTCGTACGCTGAGTAACATTCCTTTGTACACACGTACCACATCTTCTTTATCCTTTCATCCCCGGATGGACAGCTGGGTTGTTTCCATATCTTGGCTATTGCAAATAATGCCTCAATAAATAGGGGGGGAACATATGCCTTTTTGAATTGGTGTTTTTGTCTTCTTTAGGTAAATAGCCAGGAGTGCAATTCCAGGGTCATAGGGTAGTTCTATTCTTAATTTTTTGCAGAACCTCATGCTGTTTTCCACAGTGGCTGCACCAGTTTGCATTCCCACCAACGGGGCATGAGGGGGGTCCCTTTTCTCCACATCTTCCACATTCCACATTGGGAACAAAATGCATTTCAAACTTCATAATTTTATATAATGATGAAATAATTATAATTCACACTATGTATTTACATTATATTATAGTGATAATTTTATATAAATTTTATAAGTAAATTTTATATGCTTAGTAATTTTATATTTAATAATTGTATCAGAAATAATCTGGCTCTTCACACCTATCTATACATTTTTGCGTTAAAATGTTAATGTATTTATTTTTGAGAGAGACAGAGAGAGAGAGAGAGTGCATGCAGGGGAGTAGGAGAGGTGCAGGGAGAGAGAGAGAGGGTCCCAGGTAGGCCCCATACTGTCAGCATGGAGCCCTGCACTGTCAGTGCAGAGCCTGGCGTGGGGCTCAAACTCACAAGCTGTGAGATGACCACCTGAGGAGAAATCAGGAGTCGGATGTTTAACCCAATGAGCCACCCAGGCGCCCCAACAACTATGTATATTTTTTATAAAAAATTATGTTTGTATTGAATATTATTTTGTAATCTACTTTGATTCCCCTAAAACAGTGTTTTTCTTTTTTTAATTTCTTTTTTCTTTTTTTTAAATTTCTTTTTTCTTTTTTTAAATTTTTTGGGTAGGCTTTACACCCAGCACGAAGCCCAATATAGGGCTCAAACTCAGGACCCTGAGATCAAGACCTGAGTTGAGATCAAGAGTTGACTGCTTAACCAACTGAGCCACCCAGGCGCCCCTACAACATCACTTTAAATGGCAAAATTAGGATGTACCATATTCTATTTAACCAATTTCCTATGGTGCACGTACTGAGGAATGCCGAGTCTCAATAAATATCCCAAATTTCCCACCAGAACGCTGTGCAAATTTACACTCCTACCAACAGTATAAAAGAGATACATTTTCCTGAGCCCCACCAATACCGACTTCTATCACTAATAAAACAAAACTTTTTCTAAGTTGCCAAGTGTAAAGCTATCTTGTTGCTTTATTTTGCATTCCTTTAACTTCTTGTGAACTGTTTTTCTTTGCTTTTCTATCATGTTGTACTTCTTCCCTTATGAATGTTCTCTTTGTTTTTTATCGTTGGGTCTCTTTGCTTGTTTTCATTGCTGATATTCTATTGTAGGATTTACCTTTTATTGATTTTCAAAAGCTCTTTTTATAGTAAGGCAATTAACCTTTGCTGCAAACAGCAAATATTTTCCCAGTATGTTGTTTTTTAATTTTGCTTTTTAATTTTGTTTTAGGGCCTGAAGTCCTAGAACTCTCTAGCCAGGCTCATGCCTTAGAACCTAAGCCAACCAGAAGGAAAAGTTCAGCTCAGTGAAACCTAAGTCCCAGCATGGTAGGCCTGGGGCTCCAGACACTACAGATCCAGGCCAGGGTGTCTGAGATGTTCAAATAATTCAGAGGTGAAGACTTCCAAGACAGCCTCTAGAGCAACCAACTACTTACTACTTACCAATAGGCTTATAGAGTACCTTTCCCTTCTGATGGAAGGGTGTTTAAATTTTAAATACGAACTTTAAAGATCCAAAGGAATGAAGCTCTGTCTTCTCAAAAGGCCAGTGTACAATGATGTCTAGACCTATGGGGAGAGATTCTTAGTGACGAATATTTAGTGTGTGTGTGTGTGTGTGTGTGTGTGTGTGTGTGTAAGGAGGAAGCGGAGTGTATCAAATTGCCTTGCATCTACAAATGATCATTTCTTTAATCTTTTTTTTTTAATGTTTATTTATTTTTGAGAGACAGAGGCAGACAGAGTGTGAGCAGGGGTGGTACAGGGAGAGAGGGAGACACAGAATCGGAAGCAGGCTCCAGGCTCCGAGCTGTCAGCACAGAGCCCGACACAGGGCTCGAACCCACAAATTGTGGGACCATGACCTGAGCCGAAGTCAGTTGCTTAACCGACTGAGCCACCCAAGCGCCCCTCCAAATGATCATTTCTGATAAAATGCTCTTCGACTAAATACATGAACGGATGTCCTCGAACAGGTGAGGCTGCCTTTCAAGGTAACATGACAGCTAGAACCTTTTGCTCGTCTGTGGCGAAGACTTCCAGAAGACGGGTGAACCTTTCCTCCGTCCAATCAAACTGCTCTTCAAAGGTACATCTACCTGTCTCGTGCTCTTACCTGAGGACAACGCCCCCTGGGCCTCATTTTCAGCCCTTGGGGACTGTCATTAGATACCCCCCTCCACGGCCCCCTCAGCCATCCCATCTCTGGACTAAAGAAAGCCGCTGCTGCTTGGGCCTTTGTGCCTAGTGGAGGGCTTATTGCCCAAAACTTCCCTCAGCCCGTTTCGTCTGTAACTTTCGATTCCTTTCTGCTGGTTCTGCTTTGTATCAAAGTGTCCGAGAAGAGGGAAGACACTGAGTTATTAGGTGGTGGGCAGGAGGAATGTGAACATAAACAGCTACGGCCCGGGAGTGATTATTCCACTGGGTCAGAGCCTCGTTTTCTCCTTCCCCCCCCGAGGTGAGGCACCTGCTGACGTCGCAGGGAATCCCCAGGGGCCGCGCAGGGGCCCAAGGCCAGAAAACCTGATGGTATCAGCAGCATGGGGCCTGGTGCGGGGAGGGCCTGTGGCATTTTCCAACTGTACGGAAAGCATGGGCTCTCATTCCCTTCATGTAACAGGAATCATCAAAGAGCTTCATAAACATAGTGTGACATGATACTCGAGCGTTTTATTTTTTTTAAACAGATTTTTTTTTTACATTTATTTATTTTTAAGAGACAGAGACAGAGCACAAGTGGGGGAGGGTCAGAGAGAGATGGAGACACAGAATCTGAAACAGGCTCCAGACTCTGAGCTGTCAGCACAGAGCCTGAAGTGGGACTCGAACTAATGAACCGTGAGATCATGACCTGAGCCAAAGTCGGATGCTTAACCGACTGAGCCCCCCAGGTGACCCTCGATATGAACGTTTTAACCAGAGTGAATACTTTGATGGTGGCTGGAGTTTCGAGCGCCAAATATTCCCACGCATCCACTCTGTTAATATACCTGGTGCGTCCAGCTCTTGTAGGCGTATTGTAAGGTGGGAGCGTATGTGTCCACAAAGCGTTCACAGAGCCCGGCTTTGTAACTAACCTCCCTTTCCTTAACCACAAGAGTTATTTAAAAAGCAAATATTTAAATAAATAAATAAATAAATAAATAAATAAATAAATAAATAAATAAATAGAAAGCAGCTATTCCTCACTGTCTGTGTTCCGTTCTGTCCTCCTACTATTTCCTGTGGAACCCAGGTCACGGGCCCTTGCTTGGGAGCCGTAAATATGTTCCCAGTTGAGTCCCAGCAGCAGTTCACTGGTATTTGCTATTTTATTGTCTGTCACTTGTGCCCTGGGGCGTGAAGACCTTTTTCTTTCTTCTTCTTCTTCTTTTTTTTTTTTTTTTTTGGTAAGGCGAAATGAGCAACATTTTTTTATATATTTGTGAGAGAGAGAGAGAGAGCGAGACACAGAATCCGAAGCAGCTCCAGGCTCTGAGCTGTCAGCACAGAGCCCCACGCGGGGCTCGAACCCACGAACCATGAGATCATGACCTGAGCTGAAGTCGGGCGCTCAATTGACTGAGCCCCCCAGGCGCCCCGTGATGAGCAACATTTTGTCTGCTCATACTTCTCTTTGAGCAGACATATAGCAGGACGCCTTGAAGAGACAAAGAAAACAATTCAGATCCTCCAGCGCGTCCTCACCTTACTAATGATCATGAAAGGAAAGCTGCTCTTACTCCGCATTGTACAAAACACGATTTAATATGGGGAGAACCTGAGGCAAAGCCACCGGCAGTTATAGGACTTGAATCAGTTCAAAAGTATTTTTTGAGAGGAGCGCTTGCATGGCCCAGTTGGTTGAGCGTCAGACTCTCGAGTTCAGCTCAGGTCATGATCTCACAGTCCGTGGGGTCCCGCCCCGAGTTGCACTGATGGTGCAGAACCTGCTAAGGATCCTCTCTCTCCCTCTCTCTCTGCCCCTCCCCAGCTCGCGTATGCTCACTCTCCCAAAATAAATAAGTAAACTTTTTAAAAGTATTTTATTGAGAAGCTACTATGTGCTGTTCTTCCAAATCTAACAGAGATTGAGATTAGTGGAAATTGGCAGGAAAGGAAAGCCCTTTGCAGACATTTAATCCTTCTTTAGATCAGCGGGTCCTACCTTTTCCAAATTCTTTAGACTAGGAATAATCTCACACACGGGGACGGCCCAAAGGAATTTCCCCAGCCAGCCTGCTCCACATCCTATATGTCTCCTATGCCATCTTTAGGGTCTGTCAGGGATGGGGGTAAAGAGAGAAAGACAGCAAGAGGAAGAAGGTTCCCAGGCACAGGACGGAGCAGCGTTCTCTGAAAACCTCATCCGGATTTCCACGGTACTTATGAAGTTTGCTGGTAAGGCCACAGGTGAAACCAGATTATAATGGTGTCTATTCAACAAACCAAGAGCTTTCTACACCCTAACCCACCAGATTGCCTTATTGGAAACAATCTTTGTTTTCTTTCTTTTATAGTTTATTTTTGAGACAGAGAGACAAAGCACAAGTGGGGCAGAGGCAGAGAGAGAGGGAGACACAGAATCTGAAGCAGGCTCCAGGCCCTGAGCTGTCAGCACAGAGCCTGATGCAGGGCTCGAACCCACAAATCGTGAGATCATGACCTGAGCTGAAGTCGGACGCTTAACCGACTGAGCCACCCAGGTGCCCCTGAAGCAATCTTTGTTAGTACGTACTTTATGATCTCTTAGAGTTGGTAGTATTGAGATTTGTGTTTATTTTACTTTAATTTTATTTATTTATTTATTTATTATTTATTTATTTTATTTAGAGACAGAGCACAAGCAGGGGAAGGGCAGGGAGAGAGAGGGAGACTCAGAATCTGAAGCAGGCTCCACGCTCTGAGCTGTCAGCACAGAGCCTGACACGGGGCTCGAACCGGCAAACTGCTAGATCATGACGTGAGCTGAAATCGGACGCTTAACCAACTGAGCCACCCAGGCGCCCCTGTAGTATTGGGATATTGTAACAGCCCTGGAATGCAGCATCAGGTTCCGTTTCATATCATACATTCCAGAAAACTCTATGGTTTTGGTGCCCCGGGCATGTAAGTGCTAGCTCCATGCTGTTTGGGGTTACCGTCCGTGGGAAAGCGGCTTAAATAATTTTTGTTCACCCGTTTCTTGGAACCGTGCAGGAGAAAAGTACTTGGATTCATTTGTTAACATAGTATGTGTTGACCGTTGTTGTAATTTAGTTACACTCCATACATAAAGAGCATGTAGGACACAGAGGAGCCAGTCAAAATGGCCTGGTCTCGGCGCTCAGGGCCCCTGGTCCAGCGCGGGGTCAGTAGAAGTGTGGGACACCAGTGTGCCCCGCAGAATATGCCACCTGGCACGAGAAGTGGGTGTACGTGTGGTAGGGGGTTCGGGGTGCCAGAGGCCCCCCCGCTGGGGGGAGGAGGCCAGCGCTGAGGACCAGGCTTGTCACCCGCAGACTGGAATGTGGAGACGGGCCACCGGGAGGGAGAGGTAGGGAGACGCAGGGCACAGAGACGGGGGTCTACAGTGACTCGTCTAGGATCCAGTGCGGAATGGGACGAGTCAGGGGGCAAAACTCACTCAGCTCAGCGCTCAGAACTAACACTTCTCATTATTAGTAGTAACAACAGCCATGTGCTGAATTCTAGGGAGCCCCACACACGCCCCGCCGCGGCTTACAGATTGGGACACTGAGGCCCACGCACCGCAGGACGGATCCGGGGCTTCACCCGCCCCATGCTTCCTTCCCTACGTCGTGTTGCCAAGTGACCGGAGCCTGGCGATTCCGAGGCTGGGGGGTATTCCCTGTGTGTATTTACATGTCTAGCCCCTTCATTCCTTTATGAATTCCCCGCGGTGGTTTGGTTTTGCAGCGTCGCTGGGCCGCGGAGGCGGGGCCCTCAGAGGGCCTGGCGCGCGGTCTGAGTGTGGAACAGCTTCCCCGGCCAAGTCCAAGGGCAGGGCGCTGGTTACGTCACCGCGAGCGCTGCCCGCCCGTGGGGGGTCCGTCCAGCAGGTGTGCGACGCCCTGGGGCGCCCCCACGTTCCGTGAGCGCCGGATGGTGGTCAAGGCCGCTTCTGCCCCGGTGGAAGGGTCTCCCCTTCCCAGCTGGCCTCTCAGGCTGTGATTGCCTCGCTGGCCGCCTGCAGAGGGGACAGGGCCCCCAGGAAGTCCCAGGGGCCTCACCGCCCAGGCAGGCCCCCCGGGGGCCCTCAGAGGTCAGCAGGTGCTCTCCCTCCCCTCCCTCCACCCCCCTGCCCCCTCCCCGCCAGGACTGCCTTCCTGGGGTTCTCAGGCAGAGCCCATCTCCCAGGTACCTGGAATGTAGCCCTTCCCATGGGCCCATCATTGCCTAATCTGCCTCTCCCCGTGGAGGGCGGCTCCTTGAGGGTCCAACTGTTTCTAATTTAGCTGAAAACAATGCCCCCACCCCCCCCCGCAACAGGATTTGGCACTTTGCTACATTCCATACATATTTCCTGAGAAAACAAACAAGAAGTGTTCCATGAGGTAGTAAAGCCCTCCAAGGGCACATGCCCGGAGGCTGTTTGGATCCAGGCCACTGGAACTTTGGAGAAAATTCAGGCCCAGGGATAGAACTTTCCAAGTGCAAATACTGAGAGAATACTCGAACCGCTGAAGGGAAGGTGGGAGAGAAAAAAAGTTGGGACACCCCAGGACAGTGCAGTAGGAGACATACACACCAAATCTCTCTCTCTCTCTCCCTCCCTCTCTCTCTGTCTCTCAACTAAATCTGAAGCAGCCCCAGGCTCTGAGCTGTCAGCATAGAGCCCGACCTGGGGCTCGAACTCACAAATTGTAAGATCATGACCCGAACCAAGGACGAGCCACCCAGGCACCCTCACACCAAACGTGTCTGAGTTTTTAGGGTTCAAGGGAATCAAGTGGATTATATCGTGACAGCCGCCATGCAAGGAGAGGCTTTCTTTTCCAGCGAATTTCAGTCGCTAGTGCATCCCTACATGCGTCTGCATGAGATCTAGAAAAATACAAGGAATTTGAAGCCACGTGACTCAGCACTGGGGAGGGGAGGAAACAACATGCACGGAGGTCCTATTCTGGCCTTTCCCTCTTTCTGGCATTGTCTCGACAAGCAGGGAAGTGGTTTTCTTATCCCCATTTTATTTTATTTTTTATTTTTTTAAATAGTTTATGGTCGAGTAGGTTTCCATATAACACCCAGTGCTCATCCCTACAAGTGCCCTCCTCCATGCCCATCATCCCCCTTCCCCTCCCCCCCACCCCCATCAGCCCTGGGTTTGTTATCAGCAGTCAAGAGTCTCTCATGGTTTGCTTCCATCCCTGTCCCCCACTTTTTCCCCTTCTTCTCCCCCATGGTCCTCCATTAAGTTCCTCCTAATCCACCTATATGTGCAAACATATGGTATCTGTTCTTCTCTGCCTGACTTATTTCGCTCAACATAACACACTCAAGTTCCATCCATGTTGCTACACATGGCCAGATTTCATTCTTTCTCATTGCCATGTAGTATTCCATCGTATAGATAAACCACATCTTCTTGATCCATTTGTCTGTTGATGGACACTTAGGCTCTTTCCATGTTTTGGCTATTGCTGAGAGTGCTGCTATGAACTTTGGGGTACATGTGCTCCTATGCATCAACATTTCTGTATCCCTTGGGTAAATTCCTAGCAGTGCTATTGCTGGGTCTAGGGGAGTTCTATTGTTAGTTTCCTTAGGAACCTCCACACTGTTTTCCAGAGGGGCTGTACCAGTTTACATTCCCACCAACAGTGTAGGAGGGTGCCCGTTTCTCCACATCCTCACCAGCATCTAGAGTTCTCTGATTGGCTCATTTTAGCCACTCTGACTGGCGTGAGGTGGTATCTCAGCGTGGTTTTGATTTGTATTTCTCTGATGAGGAGGAATGCCGAGCATCGTTTCACGTGTCTGTTGGCCATCTGGATGTCCTCTTTGGAGAAGCGTCTGTTCATATCTTCTGCCCATTTCTTCACTAGGTTGTTTGTTTTTCGGGTGTGGAGTTTGGTGAGTTCCTTACAGATTTTAGATACTAGCCCTTTATCTGATATGTCATTTGCAACTATCTTTTCCCATTCCACCAGTTGCCTATTAGTTTTATGGATTGTTTACTTCGCCATGCAGAAGCTTTTTATCTTGATGACGTCCCAATAGTTCATTTTTGCTCTCGATTCCCTTGCCTTCGGGGATGTGTCAAGTAAGAAATTGTTGCGGTGGAGGTCAAGGAGGTTGTTTCCTGCTTTCTCCTCTAGGGTTTTGATGGTTTTCTGTCTCACATTCAGGTCCTTCATCCATTTTGAGTTTATTTTGGTGCATGGTGTGAGAAAATGATCCAGTTTCATTCTTCTGCATGTTGCTGTCCAGTTCTCCCAGCACCATCTCTTAAAGAGGCTGTCTTTTTTCCATTGGATGTTCTTTCCTGCTTTGTCAAAGATTAGTTGGCCATACACTTGTGGGTCCAATTCTGAGTTCTCTATTCTATTCCATTGGTCTATGTGTCTGTTTTTGTACCAATACCATACTGCCTTGATGATGACAGCTTTGTAGTGGAGGCTAAGGTCTTCTTATCCCCATTTTAAGGACGAGGGAACTTTGGCTCAGAGAAGTGGAACAATGACCCAGCATCACTTGAATGTGAAGTACGGGATGGCTGACTTCAAAGAGCTGCATGGACTTGACTCTCGGCTCTAAGCGAGGCCCTCCCCTGGGCATCAGATCTTCCTTTCTGCCTGCACATCCCACGAGCTGCTGGAGAAATCCCAGCCCATTTCAGCTCAGGAAAGAGACATAACTTCAGCGTCCCTTGGGGATGTTACCTCATCTGCTCTTGGGTCAAATACTTTCTTTGCATTGTCCAGGCAGCCTCTGCTTGTGAGTCCGTTTTTCCAGCCCTGGCTGACAGCTTTGTCTACTGCAAGAGGTACCATCTCCTCGGACTTCCCTGAATTCCCCCGGCTGGGCCCCGTGAGATGCTGGCATGTCATACGCTGCTGGTTATCTGGTGCTCCAAACAGGTGTCCCCTAGACCTTTCTCCGCTTCTCTTGCTTCTTGAGACTGAAGCTTTTAAATAGCAAACAAACACATAAAAACCAGCATTAATGTGAGGTTAGGTTGAAACCTACTGGAGTCAACCAAATGCCTTTGACGGGTAATCGTACATAAAAAGGGGAGTTAATTTTATAGTATAAAGAGCAATTTTATGGTATAAGGAGCACTAACATGCCGGCCGGGGGGATGACAGAGGATCATCAGGCAGGCAAGTCCAAGCCGCACTGCATCCCGGAGAGGGACGGTGGCAACGAGGCTCCCACTGTGCCACGCTGCTTGTGGGGGTGCGGGGGAGGAAGGAGTGTGTGGCTCCCCCTGCCCTGCTCCTCACTGGCTTAGGACTTTGGACCAGCCCGTAACCCCACAGAACTGTAAACCTCCAGGGCCCACGGAGTAAGAGGGAGGGCTCTTTGCACATATTAATGATTTTTCCTTTCTCGACCTACCCCTTGTTGTCGTTAACTAGTCCTCCAGGGCTCTCTCCCTTTTACCTGGTGACTTTCCTCCGCCCACATGTATTTTGGTAACGGATGCATTTGGACTTATTTCCACTACCTTGTTTTTGTTTTCTGTTTGCCATGCTTCCTCCCTGTCTCTGTCTCTCTCTCTCTGCTTTTAACTAATTACCGGATTGATTGGGCAGGGGCTTTGGTTCACTCAGGAAAGCTGTGATAGGCACAGTTACGGTCTTTACAGAGAAAGGGTACGGATTAAAACCAGCAGTGGTAAAAGGCATGAAGTGGAGCCCAGAAGGACCAAGCACAAGCCACCAGCTGTCTTCTTCTGGAAGGTTCTTGGCCATAGCACTCTTTTATCCCAGCAACAGCATATGACACAGCAAGAGTGCTGATAACCAAGGAGGCCCACATGAGTCTTAGTGTCCAGGGTTTTTGTCAGGGGTGAGTCACTCAGACACTTTGGTTACCTGGGATGTAACAAATGTCAAATCCAATGTTGTGAAGCTTTTGTCCTACATTTTCTTCTAAGGGTTTTAGGTCTGACATCTATATCCTTGAGCCACTGTGAATTTTTGCATGTGGCGTTAGGTCAGGGTGCAGCTTCATTCTTTTGCATGGATAGATGGATATCCAATTTTCCCAGTGCCATTTTCTGAAAAGACTGGCTTTTCCCCATTGAATGGTCTTGACACTCTAGTCAAAACTTATTTGATGCCACACACAAGGGCTTATTTCTGGGCTCTCTCTGATTTTAATTTTATATCCCCACGTTTTACCTCTGCAAATTTTTTAAAAATATTTTTTTATTTATTTCTAGGAGAGAGAGAGAGAGAGAGAGACAGCGTGAGCAGGGGAGGGTCAGAGAGAGAGGGAGACTCAGACTCTGAAATAGGCTCCAGGCTCGGAGCTGGCAGTCAGCACAGAGCCGTACGCGGGGCTCGAACCCACGAACCGCGAGATCTTGACCTAAGCGAAAGTCGGACGCTTAACCGACTACGCCACCCATGCGCCCCTTACCTCTGCAAATTTGGGAACACAGCATTCTACTTCTAATTATTTAGTGGTTCTCAAACTTGAATGCACACCAGAATCTCCTGGAAGACTTCCCAACACAGATCACCAGACTCCTCACCCTGTGCCTCTGATTTAGCAGGTCTGAGGTGGGGCCTCAGAATCTACATTTCTAATAAAGTCTCCAAACAATGCTGAAGAAACTCATGTAGGGACTTTACTTTAAGAACCACTGCTTTAGAGCAAAGATTTGTTAACTTTGGGGGCGCCTGGGGGGCTCTGTCGGTTAAGCATCCGAGTCTGGCTCAGGTCATGATCTCATGGTCCGTGAGTTTGAGCCCTGCATCAGGCTCTGTGTTGACAGCTCTGAGCCTGGAACCTGCATCAATCAGATTCTGTGTCTCCTCCTTTCTCTCTGCCCCTGCCCTACTCATGCTCTGTCTCTCAAAATTGAATAAATGTTAAAAAAAATTTCTTTTAAAGATTTGTTAACTTTAGGAGGAGAGCTACTTTGAGTTTCTGATGAAGAAATGATGATAGTAAAATCCCAGCCTCCACAGAGGCCACGCGTGGCAAGTGACAGAAATGCGGGCCTGTAGATAATTGTACCCTTCGTGATAAGTGCAATCCCACAGAGATGAACAGGTTAATAATGACAGAGTCATAAAGCCTTCTACCCCAGGCCCTGCCAAGTCCAAGGGGCAACCCCACCCGTTTTTGAGTCAAGGTCTGTGGTCAAGGCCAAGTTGTGTGCATATTTCAGTCTTCATTCCTATGCCATGTGTGACTGGACACTAAGACTCATGTGGGCCTCCTTGGTTATCAGCACTCTTGCTGTGTCATATGCTGTTGCTGGGAAAAAAGAGTGCTGTGGCCAAGAACCTTCCAGAAGAAGACAGCTGGTGGCTTGTGCTTGGTCCTTCTGGGCTCCACTTCATGCCTTTTACCACTGCTGGTTTTAGTCCCCTCGCCTTACCAGGGCCAGAGAAGAAGAGGTAAAGGAGTGGGGATTTTCCTACCACCCACTTGCCAATTCAGGCCGCCATCTTCTACGTTCCCGTAAAGAGGCGAGTGCCCTGCAGGTGGGCCATTCCCCACCCCCCTCGCTGCTGCCGGTTCCCACCCCATTAGCTTTCACGCTCATAACTGACGGGCTGGGTTCTGAGCTCGCAGCATGCCCTCCACCCCTGTGCTCTTGGCAATGATTCAGTCAACACTCCAGCCTCACAATTGCTTGATTTTTCACAAATCCCTGGACTTGCGCCACCACACCCGAGGCCAGCTCACCATAACCCTGAACGACTGTGCCACGGAACTCATGGGCCTCCTAATCTTTCCCGTATCCCCCTCCCCCCCCCCCGCCGCAAGCTTTCCCTTGGTCTCATTCTCCTGTGCCCCATGCACTTGTACCTCGACTCACGTTAAACTAGTGTCCTGCTGTCTACTCCGTTGTCTCCAAACCATAGGCTCTCCCTCCCCCCCCTTTTTTTTTCCAAGTGCATGATTGCTAAGTTTACTTCAATGGTGTACCCAGTCTTGTTTGGTTAAAACAACAAAATGCCCCTCTCAAAACTACCTTATGGTGTGAGTACGGGCTTCTTGTTTTCGATACAGCTCTGGAAAAAAAGCTGGCACCAAAAGCACACTAAAAAGTTTTAAGCCTTAATAAAAACACAGACTAATGATTTCTCAGTACAGCTTAGAGGTGGAAAACAGGATGCTGTTAACGAATCTTTTGAATATAGGCAGTCCCCAGCGTATAGGACATTTCCAAATATAAATGGCCGCCCCCATCGGGCTCTCAGGTGCAGAAAGTCCTCTCCTGCTTCTGCCGGCGAGCAGACTACCAGGCAGTGTAAACCCACGTCTACAGCCTTGGAGGCGGGGGATGGGGAGAGGAGTTAAGGCAGGGCGTCTATCTGTACTGTGCAGAGACCCCTGTGACAGTTCTCGTTGGCCGCACCCCCACCTCTACTCCCACCAGAGAGCCTGCTGATGGACAGAACTAGAAAGCTCTTCCCCTTGCTGGGTGGACAGTGGGGGGAGGGGCGGAGCCATTGGCTTCTTTTTAGTTCCTTTTCTCTCCAGCCTGTGTCAGGTGACACACCATTTTAATACCTGTCTCACCCACTCCATCAAACCTTCTCCCCTAGCTCTCTGCTCCACCCACCCTGTTCACCTCCAATAGACCCATTAGGGTGCTGGGGGCATTCAGGGTGCCTTCTTCGCTTAGCTACTGAGCACAGCTAAATAGAAATCCCGCTACAGCCCTCGATGTCATGCCTTCAGTTTAGCTGAATCTCACTGGGTCCTGCCAACATTCCATCAGTTCCTTCTCTTGTGGGCTGATGTGAGAGACAGGAAGCCCCGTGAACACAATCTGAGCAGAGCAGAGAGGTCTGGGGACGGTGCTGGGAGGAGGGCCGACAGAGGGAAGGCTGGAGAGGAGCTCAGATATCCAGTCATGAAGGGCTTCTTATGTCCCGCCTATGTGTCCAGACGTGATCTGGAAGGTTCTGAAAGCCACCTAGTGACATTCAGCCAAAGAGCTACATGACTGGATCTGTGTTGTTAAAAGATGTCTCAGTGTCACTTGGAAGTTGGGTCACGAGGCTGGGGAAGACTGGATTGAGGTGAGAGGTGGTACGGAGAACAGGGCGGTATCAAGAGGTCCCAAGTGAATGGGATGAGCAGGACTCAGTAACTGGCCAAATACATGATATGAAAATGAGCCGGGTGGGGCACCTGGGGGGCTCAGTCGGTTGAGCGTCTGACTCCAGCTCAGGTCATGGTCTCATGGTTCGTGGGTTCCAGCCCTGCATCGGGCTCTATGCTGACAGCTCGGAGCCTGGAGCCGGTTTCAGATTCTGTGTCTCCCTCTCTCTCTGCCCCTCCCCCACTCATGTTCTGTCTCTGTTTCTCAGTAATAAATAAATTGTTAAAAAAAAAAAAAAAGGTGTTTTGGGGTGCCTGGGTGGCTTAGTCGGTTAAGCGTCCGGACTTTGGCAGGTCATGATCTCGCAGTTCGTGGGTTCGAGCCCCGCGTCGGGCTCTGTGCTGACTGCCAGCTCAGAGCCTGGAGCCTGTTTCAGTCTGTGACTCCCTCTCTCTCTGACCCTCCCCTGCTCACGCTGTCTCTCTCTCTCTCTCCTAGAAATAAATAAAACATTTTTTTAAAAAGGTGTTTTTTGTTTTTTTAAGAAAAAGAGCCGGAAGTTGGGTGAAGACCACCCAGTTTCAGTAGGGCTCTTCACCAAGACGGGGGTGCGTCAGAAGGAATAAGCTCAGTTTGAGGGAAGACACTAGCTTCACTTCTTATCAGCCCCTCCTCAATTCACTGCCAATTGGCTCTTATCTCAACATGCTGTTCGTAAGTTTGCCAGCAACTGTCAAGTTGCCAAGCCCAGCAATGAGCCCAAGCCCCTTCTTTCACTTCCCAAGGCGTCAGCTATTCCTGACCACTCTGATGCTGGACAGATCCACTTGGGTGTCCGGTGCCACAACAGACTTATCAGCCACGCCCCCACCCAACTCACTGGCTCCTTCCACAAGCCCACTGCTGTCCTGCATTCCCCTGGGGGGGTAGGCACTCCCCTTGCGTCGGAATTCTGCAGGTCCCTCTCATTCGCCTCCCTCATTCCCTCATCATAAAATCCATTCTCCCGAGTATGTCTTCAGTCTGAACCTGCTCTTCATTCACCAAGTCACAGTTTTGGTTCAGGCCCTCATTGTTTCTCACCAGGCCGCGGCAGGTGTCGCCTCCCTGGTCTCACCTGTCCCTTTCTCCTTCCCTTGCCTTCCGCCCTGCCAGCTGAATTATTCTTTTCTAACGAGTGTCTGCTTCTATCCTATTCCTGGTTAGAATCTTTCCATGATCTTGATAGCTTTCAAGACAAAAGTCAAAAGCCTTAGCTCAGCACACAGGTCGTGTCCTGATTGGACTCTTCTTACCTCGTGAGCATCATCTCCTAACCTCCTCACTCCCCGCTGCACAGAATCCTCTCCCTCCCCTGAGCTCATCATGCATCTCCCACCTCTGGGTCTCCCTGTTACTCTTCTCCCGGCTTGGAAAGTGCTTCCCTCCCTGATTTCGTTATCTGGAACTTAGATGCCAGTTATACCTACTTGTCCTTTCAAAATCAGCTCATTTCAACAACCCAGGAGTCCTTATTCTGAATTAAATGCCTCTCTCCTGGACCGCTTTGTCACTGGGTATTCCTCCCTCATAGGACTTACCAACAATTGCTGTTTAATGATCTGTCGCCCACCTGCTTCTCTCTTAAACTAGATTCTGCCCACATCAAGTATAGTATCTGGCATATAATAGATGTGGAGCAGGGTTGCTAACTCATGCATGGTTTGCTAACCCTTTGATGTGTAGACAAAAATGTAATGACTTTGGTCTCTAAGTAACCTTATCATTTTCTCATGCTCCCGTTGAATGGCTACTGGGAAAATTTTAATTAAATGTCTGATCTCACGTAAAGCTCAGTCCATCTGATAATTTGAAATTTTTCTTCAGGTAATGTTTTGCTTCTCTTACATAATTGCTCATTCTCTCAGACGGCCCTCCCTCCCGCCTGCTTCTTTTTCCAAGATGGTACCCAATGTTTGGGGGAGAGATATGTGGCTTCCTTGTCCCGTGGCTGGGGGTGGGGGGGGGAGAGGTTTCTGGAACTTCTGCAGGTACGAGGCTACATACTCCGTGGTCTCTGTCGGCCTTTGGTGTAAAGTCCCTCTCTGTTTGGTTGTTACACACTCAGATTATCCTGGGTCTGAAGTCTACAGCTGGTGAGTTCATAAGGTGCTTTCTTCCATGGGCAGTGATTCTAGAGGTGTCTCTGGCCGATTCTACCTCCTCTTATTTCTCATACCTTAGTATCCCCCATCGTACAATATCAATGATCGCAGGTTCCAAGATCCCGTTATTGAGCTTTCTGTCAACACCCCCCACTGTGCTTCTGTACTCAGATTCTCTTCCAGGTATTCACAACAGGAAACATTTTGTCCAGGCTTACTTACCTTCTGTGGATTTGGATTATTGAAACAGGACTAAAGTGAAATATACCCTTCCCCAGAAACATTGCTCTGTGGATCCTAACTCAGCATCCCCGACAGAAAGTCAGTCCATTGACAGCGTGCCGTTGTGTCCCCAATGGTATTTAACCTACACAAGAAACACCAAAAACTTCCTGTTCCCAGGGGAAAGGACTTCTCCTCACATTCCCAATAAAACCTAGTAAACAGAGGTGTGAGTCATTTCACGGAGCCCTCTGAAGAAAGAGTCAGTGAATAAAGACTCTTTGATGAGTCATCTGGTTATGGTGCTGGACAAGAACCATCTCAAAGCAGTTATCACAAAGGCAGAATGAGAGATGTGTCAAGCATTTCCTCTTCCTCCACAGCGTGTGTTCGAGGAAGTTCATGGCCCTGGTAGGCACGATTCTGTGGTTGGACATTGGTTCCTGGTCGCATCATTGTGTCTTCATCTTCAGGTTCCCTATCTCGTTGTGGGTCCAGAATCGCCTCAGCAAGAGCTCCAAGCAGGACTGGATCCCACTGCAAGCAGCCTGGAAGAAGGAGACCAGGAGAAATGACAGGAGGTTGTAAGTGTGGAGACCTGAGGACTATGACCGAAAATCAAAGGGTCAGGAGCAAAGAGGGATGGTGAAGGGGATGGTTGGGAACACCATTTTATTCCTTGGCCCCTTCTTGGCCCTCTAAGCAGACGGGCCCTGCACTCACCTCCCACGTGCCCACTTCGTCACACGTGTGTGACACTTACATTTGGACTTGACCATTAAAATCCAACTTGGCACCAGACAGAGGAAGATGGGGAGGTACCAGGGCAAGTTTGACACCTAGAGGTGTCCAGAACTAGAGCTAATCTTGGAATAGGCTTTGGATTTGCATCTCAAGGCTGGATAGGCCATGTCTAGAAGCATCAGAATGCTGGAGGCAGGAAGAAAAGAAAACTGGGGTTAGGTTGGGGGAGACAGACAGATAGACAGAGAGGGGCATTATTCAAGACAGGAGAATACACTGAGAACTGAGTCCGAGCCCAGGAGTGGAGCAGAAGCAGAGCTCAGGGCACGCAGTAAGGAAGAGAATGTATCCGTTGTCCCTCAAATCTATTGTGTGTCCAGGTGGGTACACGGCGGGCTCCATGGGCAGGCAAACTAATTTTCCCAGAGCCCTGCACTCAGAACGGCCAGCCCAGGGCCTAAGACTTGGCTGAATTTCAAGAAATTCTTAATTATTTTTGAACCAGAGGCTTGTCAATTTCACTTTGCATTGGACCCCACAAATAACATAGTCCATCCTGGGTGGTGTGTTGAGGACTTCGTCTGCACAGAGGCAGAGCCAACAGCCCTTTGACTCATGACAGACTGATGCCCCCACCTCCAATCTGTCCAGTGGGCAAGGAAAGGGAAGTTCCTTCACTGTTACCATTCAAGCAATTTCAAATGCCCTCCTACATGTTCAATTAGCAAAAATGAGGCTTAAGGAAGGTGCCTCTTAAATTTTATGTAATATTGAGGGCCTTCTGGCCATAAAGGATGACAGCACTGATGACAGAAGGCATCTTTAGATTTGAATGAGGTCATTTCTAAAAATTCTCAGTAAGTGCATCCTTTGTAGAAAAATCCTCCAAAAAAATATCAGCAGGGTTGCTTTTAGTGCTTGGCTTTATGTACTTAATAAATAAATATAAAAGCATATATTTGTGCTCTATTTATTTTTCTGTGTTTTTTTGTTATGAAATGTTGGCATTTTTATGGTATGAACTGGTTTTCCAGGATTTTTTTTTTAATTAAAAAAATTTTTTTTTTAATTTTTTTTTTTTTTTAATTTCTAGGAGAGAGAGAGTGAGCAGGGGAGGAGGTCAGAGAGAGAGGGAGTCACAGACTGAAACAGGCTCCAGGCTCTGAGCTGGCAGTCAGCACAGAGCCCGACGCGGGGCTCAAACCCACGAACCACAAGATCATGACCTAAGCGAAAGTAGGACACTTAACCGACTAAGCCACCCAGGTGCCCCCTGATTTTCCAGGATTTATTCTTTATTTATAACGTTATGAGCATAAGAAAGATAGAGATAAAGGTTCGTTCAAGGTAACATGAATTTTCAAAAATATTAGAAATATAGAGAGGAAAACCGAGAAGACTCACTGATTTCTTTACACCTTTATACACACACACGCTAACATACACATGAACGCACACAAACATGCACACATGCTAACACATGCAAACACGCAAACACACACTCACATTTCCATCAATCTAAATCAAATAGACATATTTCGTTCTTCTTCCAAAACACCATCTGGTTAAATAAGGGGCACACAGATTTTCACCAGACAGGGGAAAACCAATGTATCTGTCCTGTTCATTTCCGTATCCCCTTTGCTCACCACAGTGTTAAATTAATGCTGTATTTGTTGAATAAATGAATGAAAGATACCTGCCTGACAATGTAGTAAATTTTCCATAGCTTTAATGCCAAGCGGTGGCATGGTTTGTTACCATGTCATGGTAACCATGGTAACCATGTCATGGTTGTTACCATGACACAGTGTTGGTATGCCTGTGGGAACACAGAGGAATACCTGTATGCACTCACCAAGAAGAGAAGTAATATCAGAGAAACAGATGGGTAAGAAGGACGTTGGGAAAAAATAGGAAAGAAGAAAGTTTTCTCTTTGGTATCTTCAGCCTCATCTTTTTGCTTCATTTTTTCTCTAACTCTCTTTCCCATCTTAGTACACCCCATTGCTCAGGGCCCCTACTTTCATCTGCCTCTTTTCCAGTGACATCTATCCATGGAGTATCTGATAGACTCACTCATACTAAAGTATGAACAGCTGCTACCATTTTCTTGAACGAGCTTTCTGAATGAGTGTGTTTATATTGTAATAGAAGAAAAAAGAATGGGTTACAACCTTTGGCACTTCCAGAATTAAGGGATTCCTTAGAGATATAAGGAGCTTGGGGGCTGGGCATGGGTATTTTAGGTAGAAGTGACTCTGCTTTAAAAAAACACAAAACTTCCCTCCTACACTGTTGGTGGGAATGTAAGCTGGTGCAGCCGCTCTGGAAAACAGTGTGGAGGTTCCTCAAAAAATTAACAGTAGAACTCCCCTAGGACCCAGCAATAGCACTGCTAGGAATTTACCCAAGGGATACAGGAATGCTGATGCATAGGGGCACATGGACCCCAGTGTTCATAGCAGCACTCTCCACAATAGCTAAAACATGGAAAGAGCCTAAGTGTCCACCAATGGACGAATGGATCAAGAAGATGTGGTTTATCTATACCATGGAATACTCCATGGCAATGAGAAAGAATGAAATCTGGTCATGTGTAGCAACATGGATGGAACTCGAGGGTGTTAGCTGAGCGAAATAAGTCAGGCAGAGAAGGACACATACCATATGTTTGCATGTATAGGAGGATTGGGAGGAACTTACCAGAGGACCATGGGGGAAAAGAAGGGGGGAAATAGTTGGGGAGAGGGAGGGAGGCAAACCATGAGAGACTCTTGAATGCTGAGAACAAACTGAGGGCTGAGGGGAAGGGGGGTGATGGGCATGGAGGAGGGCACTTGTGGGGATGAGCACTGGGTGTTATATGGAAATCAACTTGACAATAAACTATGAAGGAGGAAAAAAAACAAGACTTGTTCCTTTGGAAATAGAATAACTGCCCAATTGGAGGGCATCCTCAGAGAACTTCCATACATTTTCCTCCTTTTTATGTGCCCCCCATCAGCTCAATGTACAGAAATAGAGAAAGAGAGACAGACGGACAGACAGAAAGAGAAGCAAGCAATATAGGAATATGAGCTGCCTGACCCAACTGAAAAATGATGTCTGAATTTCAAATCCTCGGCGGGGGTTCTGCTCTCTTTCAAAGGCAGAAGCAGCCAGTCCTGGATGGTGGTTGCTGACCACAGGGCTGGACGCTCTGGGCCAGCGTCAGCACATTGTGCCCCACCTTGGGCTGCTCGGACAGCCAGACCTACACTTGAAATCAGTCTTTGGCTCGTCTTTCATCCTCAAAGTACGAACTGCCAAGACAAGACATCCTCCTGGTTTTGAAGGAAATCGCCTGGTCCAGCTGGCAATCGGCCAACCAGGCAGCGTTTACTGAGCCCTCCCTATGGGCAGAGACCCCGAGCAGGGTCTGTGAGGCAGGCGAGCTAGGAATCCAGCTGGGGAGGAACACGGAGCACATCAGAGGTAATGAATAAAGAGAACAGAGAGGACTCTGGCCACCGTTGAGAAAAAGATCCCGTCACCATCTTTGTCTTTAGAACACAATAGAATTTAATTGCGTCAGGGGCTGTTCCAAATATCATTCATCCTCAGCTCAGAGTTTGCATATTGGCTCAGGAAGGGCCACAAATTAACCTTCCAGTCATCCAAACAAGTAAGTCACTTGAACGCACGATACAACCTACGTACGCACTGCGTGTGTATGTTTGTCCGTCCATGAGAAACGACTCTTTACCCTCATCAAGGATTTTTTTTTTGTGCTGACATTAGCTCTTAAGATGTTAAGAATTTCTACTTCATAATCATTGAATTTCGTCATCCATACATTTATGTACATTTCTCTTGAACACACACACACATGTGCAGTACAGAGCAATTATTATTCAATAGAAGCAGGGACCCTTTTTATTATTATTTTATATATCCCTCCTTTTTCACCAAGAAGGGAAAAGGTAGCAGCTGCATTAAAATCACTCACAGCAGTATCTTTGTGGAACTTAAGGTATAGCCCCCTATTTTCTTCCTCTTTGTGTTTGTTTGTTGTTTAATATTTATTTTTGAGAGAGACAGAGATAGAGCTTGAGCAGGGAAAGGGCAGAGAGAGAAGGAAACACAGAATCGGAAGCAGGCTCCAGGCTCTGAGCTGTCAGCACAGAGCCCGACGTGGGGCTTGAACCCACCCACAAACAGTAAGATTATGACCTAAGCAGAAGTCGGACACTCAACCGACTGGAGCCAACCAGGTGCCCCAGTTTCTTTTCTTTTCTTTTTTTTACTTTATTTATTTAGTTTTGAGAAAGAGAGAGAGAGGGAGGGGCAGAGAGTGAGAGAGGAAGAGAGAATCCCAGGCAGGCTCTGTGCTATCAGCATGGAGCCCAACACAGGACTCAAACTCACATACTATGAGATCATGACCTGAGCCCAAATCAGAACTCCAAGACTTAACAGATCGAGCCACCCAGGCGCCTCTTATGTTCCTGTTTCTCTCTCTCCACCTTCTCTCTCTTTGGGTCCTATATGCTTTCCCCCATGTCATATGGATGTCTTTTCTTCAGACCCTTTATCAGGGATGAGAACAAGGAGAATGAGCATCTGTGCACGGAAGGAATGGGTGAGGGTGGGGGGAAAGGGGGGGCGGAAGCCTTGGAAAGCTGAACTCTAACTCTGGCTTTGTCACATGATCCTGGGACCTGCTGTTTGCTTCAACATCAGCACGAGGGCTCGTTTAACCTTTTGTTTTCTTAAGGAGACCAGCAGTACCAGGGGCATCAAGGGAACATGGAATGAGAGTATCAGCCAGATGAAGGAAGTCACGTACAGATGAGGCGGAAGTGTACCGGTCAGACGTAGCAGCAGCAAACAGGGTTCCTTTCCCTCTGCACGATCGTATTCCCCTTTCACCTGATCTCAAGTCCCCGAGTTGTCCACCTCTCTAGCTCTCTTCTTTCCTAAGCCTGAAGTAGCCACTGCGGTTCTCATAAGCTAACTTGTGACACCAGAGTCAACAGAGGGAGACAAGCCTTTCCCTTGTTCATGACTGTTTCTCGAACAGGCACCGTGGGCTTCACCAATTCATAGTGCGAAGCAACAGGAGTGGCTAGGCAGTGCTTCCCCCGTATCCGCTTGGACAATTCATCAATTGCCAAGTAGCTCTCTGTGTGATTTAGACAAGTAACGACCTCTCTGGTCTCCAGTTGTGTTACCTACAGGTGAGAGGCATTCCTCCGCCTGGCCTCCCTCGTGGCTGTAACGAGGCTTACCCTCAGGTTCAGGGCTGCAGGTAATTTGTTCTGCGTTGAGCCAAAAGGTGGGGACATGTACCCAGAGATGTGAGTTTGGGAGCCAGGGCCATGAAACAGTGTTGATATTTGGGAGGTGTGATAAAGACCGAGGCCACGAGGCCCTACGCTGTGGATAACGATGGCACACGGGGTGGGGAATGGAAGACAACAGAAGGTGTAAACGAGAAGCAGGCCAGCGAAGAGCATCCGCCCACAGGAGCGGGGCAGGAACCTCACGCCGGGAGGGAGGGAACCACGTGAAACACAGGGTACAGCTTGGGAGCTCAAGGACGAAAACCAGTGCTGACGGGGGCTGACGTGTACTCTCACTTGGCTTCTGTAGAACGACCCCAGCTGAAGGGGACTGAGGAATAACTTGGGTTTGACCCAGGGTCAAAGGTCTACACTTCATGCTGGAAAAGGAGAGACTGACTGTGTGTAGGGGGGGTGTGGGGGGCAGAGAGGAGCGGGGGCCAGGCTGAGCCAGGCAGCAAAGCGGAAAGGACTTGGCTTTCTTGGTGCCAGGGGACTGAGAGATGGCTCTGGTCTGGACTGCATGTAAGAGCAAGGTGCAGCTGGAAGGGACACTGAGCGAGGGCTCGATGCTGGATACAGGCAGTGCAACAGAGACTGGAAAAGGGTACCCAAGTGGTACCAAGTGGTACCCAAGCACCCTGGCTTGAATTGGGCGTCACACAAGCCTCTGGGCTGCCACCAAGCAGGCCAGCCCAAATTCGCGGGAGCCCCGCTAAGCAGCCGGCCCCCAACGCTACAGAGTTCAGGCTCCAGGAGATGCTCTTGGGCCTGGTGACTTCCTCCTTCTCAGTTCAAGTCCCTTCTGCACTGACCTCACTCTCAGAGCGACCCTTTCTGCACGGTGGCGGCGGCAGCCTGGGGACCACTCAGCGGGGCGATCCCAGGGAAAGGGGCCCCTCCTCCCCACTGTTTTGGAAGAAGCTCTGGGAAGGAGGCGTGAGGGACCGAGGGGACTCTCGTGCTGTCCTGAGCCAGAACGATGGGCTGGACGACGCAGGACAGGCCCCACAGGACGGTGGGGAAACAGCGTTCCCTACGGGACCACCCAGGAGCTGTCAGCAGGTTGGGGGCTGGGCACGTAGAGGCACACGGATCCAGCATGCATCCGGAACTAGCTTCGTCTGCATGTAGCAGACATCCAGAAAGTTCTGTCTAGAGAAGTAGTTATTTCTACACGGTCACTGGCTGAATCCACATTGTATGGACAACCCATTATGAGTTTTCAGGAGAAGCAAAAGGAAAAGGTGGACATCCCAGCATGAGGGGTGGCGGAAGTCCTCAGAGACAGAATTCGAAGGAAACTTCTGGTAAGTCTATTCAACTTCAAAGCCATAAACCCTCCCAGAATGATTTCTGTGTCTATACTAAAAGTCAGCTTCAGGGGAAGTGCAATCCCCTTATAGCCTACTGTCCTGCTTAAAACCTTTTCTTTCCCCTGGGGAGAAAGATCTAAGCCTTATCTCGGCCCACCGCGTCCAGTCTCATCTTGGGCCACACTCCACATTATCCTCAGCATGTCAGCCATTCTGTCCTTCAAATGTATCATGCTGCCTCAGACCACAGGACCTTTGCATGTGCTGTTCTTTTGCCTGAAATGCCCTACTCCCTACAGACCTTCCGTCTTCCATCTTTACCTGGTTAACACCTCATCTTTCTTTAGACTCAGCCCAGTCTTAACCTCATCAAGTGACCTCTCTGCCTATAATTATGAATTCCCATAACACCAGGTACCTCTCCCAGGTACTGGCATCACAGTTAAAATTTTTGTTTGTTTTGATTGAGGTAACAGTTGCAATTTAACATTTATATTTTTAAAAAATTTTTATTGTTAGTTATTTTTGAGAGAAAGAGACACAGTGTGAGCAAGAGAGAGCCAGAAAGAGGGAGACACAGAATCTGAAGCAGGTTTCAGGCTCTGAGCTGTCCACACAGAGCCTGATGTGGGGCTCAAACCCATAAACTGCAAGATCATGACCTGAGCAAAGTCGGATGCTTAACCAGCTGAGCCACCCAGGCACCCCTAACATTAATTTGTTGATTCTTAAATTCTGCCTGTCTCTACTACTAGATTGTAAGGCCCATGATGACAGAAACTGCTATTTTTCTTTTCTTTTCACCATTAAGTTCCTAGCATAGTTGCTGGCATTTGGATGGAATTTAAATATTTATCGCATGAATAAATGAATAAAGATATTTATAACAGAAATGAGACACAGTGACCCCAAACACAGTGACTATGCACATTAGTAGGCATTCAATTTCAGGGTAATTTCAAAATATTTAGTAACCAGTATGGCAAAATCGGTGGCCGCTCCTTGGATACTGGTGTCACCATCCCTGCGAGTGCCAGTGAGCATTAGCCCTGCCTTCAATGCTATGTGAAAGATAGTGAGAAAACAATGTATTTTCGCAGTTACAAAGTCGTAATCCACAAACCCCAGAGATGCAAAATCTGTATAACTTTATTTTCTTTAACTGAATTTCATTTTGTTTCCCGAATCCCCATTCTGTTGGTGGTCAAAACTTAGCCACTTCAGAATCAACTCGGTCAGGAGGTTCTTGACTGATTCAGAGTCGTGTCTCCCTGCCCGCGTACCTGGGGATGGGTCTGGCGGACATGCCCCATCTTCGAGGGACCAGATCCCCGGCGTCATCATCCACCCCTTCTGGTGTCAGCCGAGATGCTCCCCCCTCCACCAGGTGCCTGATGCTTGTCAACTGCCTACACTGGCGCTGGCTGTGATGATCCCGTCTCTTCTGGTCTGTCATTGGATCCCTACGGGCCCTGCTGAGCCCCCCTCTGCAGGCTTATTGACTGTCTCTCAGGAAGGGAAGGAGAGATGGCTCACTGTTGAATGCTTCACACTGGGGGCAGAGCACTTGGTGGGGCTCAGACATTGCCTACGTAGGGCGGTCAGGCTGCCATTTTTTACCTTTACCGCTGCTCTGCCCCACCAGCAGGAGAGGCTTGCCACCAAATCAGTCCCCGCTGAGATGGAAGCACAGCTCTCCTCTACAATACCCTGTATCCCCCTAACGCCCTCCCCCCTGTCCTCCCCGTTGGGTTTGGACGGCTCCCTTGGGCTGCAAAAATCTATTCTCATCTGATCATTCATTCTCCTAACTGTGTTGTTTATGGCACCTCTATGCCCTAAGTCCCTTAAGACCCTGTCTTTTGTGACTCAGAACTTTCTCTTTTATCTTATCTCTGCTCTGAGACTCAAAGTCTATTTTGAAATTCAAAAACTTGAGGGTGACTTTGTTCTTTCCCCTTCTCTGCTCTCACCTCTCAGACACAAAGTCAGTAAAAATAGAACCTCTTACTATTGTCAGGTGGAACTGAAGATCACAGAAAATATCGGGGAGAGAAAAACGCAGATAAACTCATTTAACGGGATGGAACTGCCACACAGCGATGATGCTGATAACTGCCTGCCACGTGAATCGACAGCCGATTTGAACCGAAAAGGAAACATTTAAATTAGTATATGAAAAGGGTCAGCAGGGCTTTGAAGCAACATCTACGGAAAAGTCTCATTTTCTTGGTCTGTTCTAAATGCGGAAGTTTCCCCCACGTTTTCTCCTTTAATCTCCTTTAATCTCGTTTTCAGCTTGATAGTTTTATTTTTTTTTAAATGTTTTTATTTATTTCTAGGAGAGAGAGAGACAGCGTGAGCAGGGGAGGGTCAGAGAGAGAGGGAGTCACAGACAGAAACAGGCTCCAGGCTCTGAGCTGGCAGTCAGCACAGAGCCCGACACGGGGCCCGAACCCACGAACCGTGAGATCATGACCTAAGCGAAAGTTGGACGCTTAACCGACTAAGCCACCCAGGCGCCCCAGCCTGATAGTTTTAGATGAGTAAACTGAAGCCCAGAGGAGTTAAGTAACTTGTCCAAGTGGCCATGCAGCTAAAGGGGCAGAATGAGAATAAGAACCTGATTTCCTGGTCTCCAATCCAGAGAACGTCATGACACCACAAAACTGGAGAGGGGCGGACGACAAGGCGGGTTGGAGCTGAAAGTTATTACATTGGGGTAATTCACTGGCTGGGCCTTAGAGAAGGCCCATTAGAGCAGCTGTGTTTGGTAGAGGGATATTTTTGTATTTTGGCTGCAGGGTCACATGTATTTGTCTGGGTTCTTTGGGAGAGTTTTGGTATAGCAACACCATTTCATTGACAGAGCTGGGTCCATGATCGAGCCATGTCTGAATTCCAATTCGCATCAAAACGACGCCTCCTGGATGGGAAAGGGTGACGTTAGAGAGGCCTGAGCTGGGTGGCCTGCCAGAAGACAGTCCTGCCAGAAGACAGTCCTGAAACCTCCAACCTCCTCCATGCTGGCCTGGCCAGTGGCCATCAGCCACGTCTGGTAAGCAAGTCCTCGGAGCTGTGGGGTCCAGGCAGAAATTCGAGATCTAATTCAGTCCTAAACTTAACGTCTCCGATTGTCTACTCAAACGAGCTGTTGCTGTGATCTTCCGATTGGCCCAGGAGCCACTCATCTCACAGCCTTAGCCCAGTCTCAGAGGGTAGAGAGGCCAATACAGAAAAGTCTTTCTTTTTTTCTAGTTTATTTTGAGAGAGAGAAAGCAAGCAAGCGTAAGCTGAGTAAGGGCAGAGAGGGGGAGAGAGATCATCCCAAGCAGGCTCGATCCCACGAACTGTAAGATTACCACCCGAGCTGAAACCAAGAGTCTGATACTTAACCGACTGAGCTACCCAGGCACCCCCTAAAAAGTCTTTCTTGGCAAAACTGAAGTCCGAGCCAGGGGCGCCGAGGAGATCTCTCAGAGTTGCTCTAGCTCCCTAGCCCCAAGCCTTCCTGCTGATCCCAAGATAGTCCCAATCACCTTAAATTCCTGTTAAAAGACCAGAGTGTGCTTTCTGTCAGGGCAGACCTCAGAAAAAGGCAGATGCGCTGGAATATTTCATCTAAATCTACCAGCCCCAGGCAGAGCGGACCTCAAATGGGGTCCATACAGGACAGACCGGCTGGGAGTGTGATTTAAGATAACGGGATGGTGGCTTCTTAGCCATAGGATGTGGTGTGTTGCACGAGGAAGGGAAGAACGGTTTGCCCGGAGGCTGGGTGATTCCATCGGGGAAAGCTTTCCACTGGAACGGAGGAAAGAGAAGAATGCTCAGAGAAACTGGTGGAACCAGTTACTGCGGAGTGGGGTGGAGTGACTGGGGGGAGGGGGAGGGGCATGCCGGAGGCGCCTGGTGATTCCCAGGGGAAGGGAGCCAGAACCACGCCTCAGCACCTCCGCTGATGCTCTCTCCCAGCGACCAGAGCAAGCGAAAGAAACACAGTGGATTCCGGCCATCCGATGGCCCCCTGCAATCTCGAGGGTGTTGCTGGCCATATGGTGTCCCATTCGGTGAGCCGTGGGTGGGGCCAACCACAGCGTGACAACAGCTCGCATCATGGGCACCTCTAAACGCCCCTGGCCATGCTTTTCTCCATCTCCTTGTAATCTCTATCTTAGGAGCCGCACCGACATAGACTCAGTCATGAAGCCAGAACTCAGCCTGCGTCCCCCTTTCCCCTGATCCCCAAAGCTGATGAGTCACTGCTACCCATTGACATCCCATTAATCGCTCTCTCCTCTACACCCCCACAGCCAGGCCCTTGGTTCAGAACCTCATCACCTTTTGCCTACCCATCGTCTCAGCTCCCAGTAGGCCAATCCCGTCCCCAGTTCTCCATACTATTCTAGAGGAATCTTGCCAAGATGTAAAATCATGTCCCTCCTCACTTAAAACCCTGCAAGCACTTATGACTGCCTTCAGGGTGAAGTACAAAAGGCCTTGGCATGGCATTCAAGGCCTTTCACAATTCTATCCTCTCTATCCCTCCAGCCTCACTGCCTACCTGTCCGCTGCAGATGCTTCGTGCTCTGGTCATTCTCAACAGCACGCCACATCCTTTCCCGCCTCGGCGCTTCCCTTCACCCCTGCCTGGGGTGTCCCACCACCCCACCCTACCCCTCAAAGTCTAAATGGCTTGTGGGCCTCCAGAGCCAGTTCCTATACCTTACCCCACAGTCTCTGCTGGGAACCCCACTTTGGGCTCCCTAGCCTCCTACTTCACCTCTGTGGGCACTTGTACACTCTTCACGAGACCCGTGGCCTTTGGCAACTGTCCACGGTGTGAGAATGTCAGCAGAGACGCCCAGCTTTCCCAAGTCATGTATTTTCAGTGTAAACTCCCGGGTAGATGAGTCTTTTCTCGTTCGCAGTGGTGGTGGCCAGGGATGATAGACTCACTTAGGGCAGGCTCTCGGCTTTGGGCCACGCCCCTCAGTAACTGAGTGGCCAGTACAGCTTCTAGGGGAGCAGCGAATTAGCCAGACCCACCCGGTGGTCAGCAGCAGCCTCGGACCACTATAGACTACCCCCTCCCGAGGAGAAAACCCCGGAAACTCACTACTTGGCCTACTAGGTGTCCTCCTCCAAATCACCCACCATCTGCTAAAACGCATAAGGCATTGCTCATAGTGGGTAGGGGCACAGAGAGAACTGAAAGTTCTCTCGCTTCGTTCCCTTCCTGGGAAACACGGAGGGTGGACGATAAGTGTGTCTCCTGAGTACCGAGGGCCTTGGCTGTACACCCTCTCAAGCTCTGTACCCCTGGGGTTTCATCCCAGTACCTGACTGCTTCAGAACGGTTTGTGGAATAATGTAATGCGTGAACATCCGCCTACATGCACAGTAAAGTGGTTAGGAATGCAGGGCTCTGAATTCAGATCACCTGGGTTCAAATTCAGGCACCATCGCTTACAGTGTGACCTGGAGCAAATTGCTTAACCTTCCCGGGATCTGTTTCTCACCCGAAAAATGAAAATAATAACATTGCCTGCTTTTTAGGGTTGTGGGAATGAAACGAGTTAATACATGTCAAGTAATCAGACAAGTGCTGGGCATATCGTAAGTGCTCAGTTAGCATCAGCTTCTTGGAAGGAACGTTGCAAATAGGATCCAAGTCATTCCCAAGGGTGGGCAGTACAAGACGGATTTTCTTGAGTACAAGGGAAAAAAGAAATACGATGAAATATATATGTATATGTAGGTAAGTGCCTATGTACATGTAATCAGATTTTTAATACTCTCTGATTATGTCCTTCCTGCTCTCCTGATATTAAAATGTCCCCTTTATTTCATGAAATAATTGCGGTTTTTACTATCTTGACAAATCAAAGGATATATCGCTCCCCCAAGTGCTTTTAGAAATGTTTCTGCTCTGTGAATACAGAAGCCTGGGAAGGACTTGGCTATTGGCCTGGTGACCTCTGGGGAGTCTCTCTCTCATGAGGTTATATCATCCAGGACAGTGGTTCCCAAGCTTGGCTACATATTAGCATCACCTGGGGAGCTTACAAAAACAACAACAAACCCTGATGCCTGGCTCTGACCCCCAAGTGTCTGGATGTCAGGACATAAAATTTGTCCAAGGGGAGACAGGTAAGTGGTCTGGAACAAGAAGCCAGACAATGGCTATTTACGTTCTTTCTTTAGTGCTCTAATCAAACACATATTCCTTTTTCTTTATTATCCTCAGAGTGGAAAATGGACCAAATAACAACCAGTAGAAGTGGAGAAGGGCTGGGAATGAAAGAAGTAACCAAATATTTGTTTTCTGTTTACACTTAGGTTCAGGAGTCCCTTGATTCCTGATTGTGTTCAATAAAGCCTCCTTCTCTTCTTATTTGATTTGTAAATGACTTCTCGTAAAGATAACAAAACAACATAAGGAAAACAAATTTCTCAAAATCCTGCTACACAGTCTTCGGTATTCCTCCTCATGCCAGGATTGTGACATCATACAAAACATTTAGTCACCCAGAAATGTTCTTCCTCTCAGCCCTTAAAATTCCTTATATATTAAGATACATTTCTAATTATATTTCAAATAAAAACCAGATGTTTTGAACACTTCACTTTGAAACCTCTTCCTGAATCTTATTTAAAAACTATTAGGAGGGGGTGGCATTTTGGCTCACTCTTTCCCCCTCTCTCTGCATATTTCCCAAAGATTTAACATTCTCAGATCTTTTTCCTGGGAATTTCTAAGTTTGCTTCTGACAGAAAACCATGTATAGCTTTTGACTTTTCACAAGGCTCAACTGTGTGTTATGCAAAGTGAAGGGTTAACTTTGCAGGTAGTGGTGTTATCAGAGTCTTCTGTAACAGAATTAGAATACCCCCTTCTATTTGTCAACCCATGGCCTTCACCTTCCTTGCAAATGGAACAAGCTTGCCTTTTTTTTTTTTTTTTTTTAACACTCACTTTAACTCATGCTGTGTCTTGCCTCAAGCATGCTTACGACTCATGGAATAGGGAAGTGCAAAATAATACGGGAACAATTAGCTGTAACTTACAATACAAATTTCTTTTCCTCCTGGGATCTTGCCAACTCACTACTGGTTGGAGATCACATATGAGCCTAGATTTAGTTCTCACTTGAGCTATACCGAGCATGAGATCTCTCACTCCCCTTGGGTGCAATTTGCTGGGGTCTTGGTGGGAAAGGTGTCCGGCTAAGGTAGAAAGAATGGAAACAGAGACTTCCGTGCTTTCAAAGGTCAAGACCACTGCTGTGTTTCTTACAACCAAGGTTGCTGAAAAGGAAAAGTGATCAAAGGGACGGGGGCGCATGAGGCTGACTTCAGTGGCCCGTTAGTCTAGCTAGGGGTGGCTCCACTGGAAAAGTTACCTCTAGTTTTTGCTCTTTTTCCTGCCCTCTGTGTACAAAGAGTACACACAACTCAAGACTAGTGGCTCCTCTGGCTGCTGTACAGAGCAGGGCGAGCTGTTTAAGTCTTGGACTATTTTTCCCGTACAACATGCCAGGACAAAGTCAAGTTTGGTCCCCAGCTCACTTTCCGACTTCATTTTCTGTCTTTGCTCCCCATTCCCTGCACCTCTTGCTGTGCCCCTCCAGGCTTCCCTGCCCTTCTGGACCCAGTAAATTCACAGTCAACCCTGGACACCCAGGTCAATGTCAGCTCTCCAGCACAGCCTTCCCCGGCGCTCCCCCACCCGCCCCCCGCAGCAACTGGTGGCCACCTCTGTGTACCCGAACCATTTTGGTGTGTCTCTCTTTGCATTTCACCTTGACTGGCTCCTAGGAGAGGGAATGTATAGCTTCTCGGGGAGGGAGGTGGGGACGGGGTACACATGGGGTCCTGGTGACTCTGCGTGTCACTGAGTGACCACCCTGTGGTGACTGAGAGATGCCAAACACAGTGCTGGGACCCTCGGAAGATGTGAGTGCTTTTCTTCAGGGTGACACTGCATCATGGACCCCAAGCAGATGGCCAACTACACCTTCCGGTATCAACTGAAATCATGGTGATCCCTTCCAAAGCCAAGTCAAAAGTGGCTGGAAGGCTGAGAGAGCTGTCATTTATGACAACTTAAAAGACTTTCTCAGTGGAGTTCTGACCATATATGAGTTTGACCTTGCACGCTCCTTTGGGAACCCAAACCCACTATAAATAGTTATTGAATGAAAGCCTCTTTCCCCTTTTAGACTTAATGAGCTGCTAGAAGGTAGGAGTGAGAGAACAGACCAGAGAACTTTTTAGCACCCTCTTTCTCTGGGGGGAAACAATAGAAATAAAGACAGTACTCTAAATATACAAACGCGGTTTATGTAAAACATAAGGGCGGCTGAGCGGCTGGGTCATTAAGTGTCAGACTCTTGATTCCAGCTCAGGTCATGATCTCACACCTCACGAACCCCACCGCACAGAGCCTGCTTGGGATTCTCTCCCCTACCTCCCTGTTCCTCCCCTCTGCTACCTCCTCAAAATAAACAAGTGAGCATAGAACGCTGCACAGAATGGGGCTTTTCCAGAGGTGGGAGGGTGCGACATTAATCGAAACAATCAAAACACATCCTTGCCACCTTCCAATGGTGGCCTTCCTTTTTTTTTTTTTTTTTTTTTGACAGATGCTGCCTCAAGCTGATAGGTACACGTAGCATAGGGCACCAACCCTCTGCCAGAGCCCAGGGACCATGCCAGTTCTTCCATCCTCGCACTGGCAGACAGAGGCCTCTGCTCTCAAGTCTTCCTGAGGACCTGGGTGGCTCTGGGAGCCTGAGCTGGAGCCAGAGCCACGGCCTGGACCATGGTTTGAGCCTTGCCCTTGGACGTCGCTGGCAGAGCCTGAGACCCACGGTGATGCAGGCATGGGCACATGAGCACATTCCCCAAACACAATCCCTGGCGGGGAGGGGGCAATATAGGTAAGTCGATGGCGGTTGGGGTCTGACCCCGTTGGGCTGCACATGAGCCTTGACAGCCTTGATGGTGCCATATTCCTCAGGAATTTGACATCCACTCCCTTGAGAGGTTCATATCTTTGTGACCCAGGTTTCTTGATGCTGTTTCTGTGCCATTTACAGGAGTGGGTGTGCATGGTGTGGATCTGGGACTTGTGTGCCCTGAAATCCAAGGCTCCCAAAGTGCCTGGGACCAGAAGAGAAGAGGGAGGCCACCAGGAGACCTGCTCTCTTAGAGGAGCAAATTTTGTTCTGTAACCAACAGCATTTAGTGCATTTCAGGTATGCCTCCAGCTCTCTAAAGATGATACTTTAAGAATAGTATGGATCAGAGTGCCTAGATGGCTCAGTCAGTTGAACACCCAACTCTTGATTTTTAGCTCAGGGCATGATCCCAGGGTCATGAGACAGAGCCCTGCATTGGGCTTTGTGCTGAATGTAGAGTCTGCTTGAGATTCTCTCTCTCTCTCTCTCTCTCTCTCCCTCTGCCCTTTTCCCCCATTCATGCTCTCTCCCTGTCTCAAAATAGAAAGAAAGAAAGAATGAGAATAAGAATAGTAGGGATTGTGCCAGGACATTTACCCCCCAAATTAGGATTTTACCAAACTATCATTTCCACAAACTTTTTTCCTTTGACTCCGTTTCCTTTTCTTCATTTGTAGTCTTTCTGTTGTTTCTTTCTTTGTTCCAACCAGTGCTTACTAAACACCTAAGGTGTAACTTGATCGGCCCTGTGGATGCAGGTATAAATCTACTATGCTTCCGGGAGGAGAGGAAAACCTTAAAACAATGATTACAATAAAGAATGCAGAGGATACTGTGAGGAAAACGGGTGGTGTTCCGCAGGGATCTCATGAAGCCCACCTTCTCTCCCTAAGCCTGTTTCTATCATGGTAGGCATAATGGTATTTACCTTACAAGGTTTGTTTTTTGGGTTGCTTTTGTTTTGTTTTGTTTGTAAAGCTCATTAGCTTTCCATGTAAAGCTGTTAGCTATTAAGCACTTAACAAGTGCCAATCAATCGTGCTATTAAAAGCTACCTTTTTAAAGCTTTCTATTCACCAGTGGATAAGAAAATAGTGCAAACATTTGTAATACATAGTTCCGCTGGCTGCTGATAAATTAATGCACTCCACAGCTTCTCAGAAAATAGTCCTACGTTCTTTTCTCTTCTGCTTTATTAAGCAATTAACAGCCAGCTAGTGGGAAATACCAGACAGGAGCCTTGCTTCTCTAGGCCTCTGCGAAAGGCGTAGTAACATTCTGGCACAAACGAATGTAGGGAGACATTCATCCACCGCTCCAGCCAAGTCACCTCTCAGATGCTGAGCTGGTCAGCCACCTTTGCAGGGAATTGTGCTAAGAAGGAGAGAGCTCCCTCCACGCCGCACGTGGTGCCCACATTTTGGAGGATCGTGTTATTTAACGCGGAGTGCGGCCGTCCAATATGGCGGGTGTGGCTGCCAGTGTCACTCTTGGCTTTGGCTGTCCTGTCATGTCAGTATCAGGGCTGGTCTCCCAACTTCCTACCTCCATGGCTGCTGCAGACGTTACTGGGGGGATGGGGAATGTACTGTCCTTTGTTCTCCTCTTTACGGCAAAAAGATGGATTTCCAATCGACTTTTAATGAGTGTGTGCCTCTAGACTGTGAACATCACCAGGGCTTCCTGCTTTTCCCTCCTCCTTTAAGTGGGAGAGCCTGGCTGGAGGCGGCTGAAGTTGGGTCCTTTTCTCCTCCAGGGTCGGTTAAGCTTTAAGTTTCGCCCCAGCAGGTGAGGCTCTGGTTAACTAATTTCCCCCACGGGCAGACTTTGTTCAGAAGGACCCAGCGCTCTGGGGTGTTTCTTTTCTTTTAATTTTTTCTTTGTCTTTATTTTGAGAGACAGAGATAGAGAGCAAGCAGGGGAGGGACAGAGAGAGAGAGGAAGACACAGAAACTGAAGCAGGCTCCAGGCTCTGAGCTGTTAGCACAGAGCCAGACGCGGGGCTCGAACCCACGAACCGTGAGATCATGACCTGAGCCAAAGTCGGACGCTTGACCTACTGAGCCACCCAGGCGCCCCTGGGGTGTTTCAAAGTGGTTCCTTTCCCTCCTCCTCCTGCCAGAAACAAGAGGGGATTTTTTAGCTGACATTCATTGTTCGACCGGGGTAGAGCTCCAGGAGATAAAGGAACCCAAGTGAAGAGGTCCCCTGATGACGGGCTGTCCTTGGAAGTTTTGTCTCTCAGATTTGTCCACACTGAGCCTCTAGCCTCATCAGTTCCCATGCAGGTTTCCAGCCCCTCCCTGGTTCCCCGGGAACTTTCGACTCTGGTAAGTCGTGACTCTCCGCACCTGCCTGTGTGTCTCTCCAATTTGAGGGGTAGCAGGTGGCGGTTTGCCCTGTGTCCTCGTTTCTCTTACAGATTTTAGGAAGAGTTGTTGACTTTTCAGTTTGTTTGGTTTTTACTTGTTAGCATGGAGTATCAGCTTCTAAGCTTATGGTTGGATCGAAACTAAGGCTTATTTTTCCTGCCTACCCATAGAGCACTCTCAATAGATAGGAGAATTTGCATAACTGAAGCTCTGGTCTTTCGTTTCAGAGAGTCTCTGTGATGTTTCAGAGAGTCTCTGTGATCGAACTTTCTAGAACAAGTTGTGAATTTGAAAAGAGGCTAAGTCCTCCGTGGTTTGAGCAGAGATAAGATCTCTGATCAGAGGGTGGGAAGGCTTGCTTCTGGTTGAGCCTTACTCTCACCTTTACTCACGGTTTGATTCTGATTCCGCGTGATAAGAATGCTTTATTTCCAGTCCCGAAGAGTGAGAACGGGAGCAAGGATTTTCCCTCCTTACCCCTCTGGTCCATCAAATCCCAAAATGCAGGTTCTTCTGGATTGGATTTGTCCTCAGGATAAAAGGACGTCAGGACTCATTTAACTCCGAGCTCCATTTTCCTGCAGATCTTAACCTGGTAAATTCCTTACTATCCTATCTGAGCTTTTAGGAAACATTTTTTTAATGTATTTTACACAGCATTTTTAGTGATTTTCAGGGGGAGGGCTGTTCCAAATAACCTACCCAAACATGTTCCTCGAAAGGGAAAGATACTCTATTTTCCTAACAGAATTTCTTAATCTGAAATTTCCCTCCTTTCTCTTATTCGTTATCTGACAACTCCAACGAGATTATACATTCTATTCCATTCTGTCTTGACCACTCATGTATCCACAAGGTTTGACTAGTGCCTGGCACATAGTAGGCATCTAATAAATGGTTGTGACAACAACAATAATAATAATAATGCCGTAACAGTAAAGTATTTTTAAAAATATAATTGCTACCCCCGTCATGGGGCTTGACCTCATGACCCCACGATCAAGAGTCACATGCTCATGGGGCGCCTGGGTGGCTTAGTCGGTTAAGCGTCCGACTTTCGCTTAGGTCATGATCTCGTGGTTCGTGGGTTCGAGCCCCGCGTCGGGCTCTGTGCTGACTGCCAGCTCAGAGCCTGGAGCCTGTTTCAGTCTGTGACTCCCTCTCTCTCTGACCCTCCCCTGCTCACACTGTCTCTCTCTCTCTCCTAGAAATAAATAAAACATAAAAAAAATAAAAAAAAAAAAAAGAGTCACATGCTCATGACTGAGCCAGCTCGGCACCGCATAACCGAAAAAGATGTTAAACATGGGATGCATCTAGGGTCTTAGCTGACAGCTCTGCTCTAGTCCCCCGTTCTCCAAGTCATCCTACTTGTGGTGAGAGATTTAACTTTGGAAAGCACATGCTCTCAACTTTCAGCACGGCCTCAATGGGAAAAGCAATGGGACACTATTTCTTAGCCTGGTCTCCATACGAATCTGACCGTAAACTAATTTTCTATTCTTTTCGCCTCCTGTGTTGGCCCCCAAACCAGCCTACTTGGCATTTTTCTAAACATACGACACAACTTTGCGCCCACGAATTCCCCTGCCTTGGCTGTTCTTCCCATTAGTTCTTCCTTCTGTTCCAAACCTTCTAATCCTTTGACGCACTACTCCAATTCCACTTCCTCTATGATTCTTTCTCTCCTTCCCTGGCAAGAATTAATGGTCCTTTCTTTAAATTCCCAGAGTATTTTGGGCTTCCTTCTATATCTCTTATCACATGTGCTTTGCATTATAACTACTTCTCTACGTGGATTAATGCTTCCCCAAAACATTTGACCACGCCTTGCACATGGCACTCAACAAATATGAATAGAAAAATGGATCATTGAAACAGGCTTAGATTGTGAACCTCAAATAATGACAAATAAGGGAATGTTTGTCTGCTACAGCGAAAAATATCTTATCTTTCAGGCTTCTGGAGATTTCTGAATATACTCAGTGGGGTCAGGCAGTAGCCATGCCAATGGCTTAATGTATTTTTATTAAAATTATTATTTAAAACGATATCCAGTTGTTTGACACCTTTTACAGATGGTTGAGGGCCCGTTGCTCTTCTTCTCTCTTCTTTTCTTTTAAATTCCAAAGCACATGGAGTTTTCATCAGGGGACTCATCTAAAGAACCTAGAACTAAAAGTTAATTCTAACGACACCCACACTGTATTGAGTCTGACTCACATTTCCTATCAGCAGCTCCTGTAACCTTGTTGAATTTCTCATTTGTACTATTACTTCACCGAATGCCAAAACCCTGAAAAACAGAAACCCAGGACAGCATTCCTTTCGTTTCCAGAGGCTAGGTCTTACAGGTGGGAAATTCCACATTATAAAACTGGACATTTGGAATCATGTGTCTTCAGCCTAATGTGCTGGGTTTTTTCTTTGATGTAGGAATTGGCAGCTATTATGTTATCAGTTATATTAATGCAACCGACGGACAGTATTATCGTGTTCTGTGGACTACTAAGAATCTTCTACGTTCTACAGAAAAACACTTGTGGTCAGGTTACTCCCTCTGACACTCTTTCAAAGGACTTAGAGTAGGACTATTACTGGATGTATTAGCACGAATATTACCGCAACATGAATCAGGGAGATTTGACTGGTGTGTGTTAATGTTTTTGAACCTCCCTACTGTGAAGAAGAGAAGTCTGAGTAATCAACAAGAATGCCCTCGGTATATTTGAGTTAACCTGAAACTCAGGAGAAACAAATCCTATAAAAGAAACAGTTTTATAGATCACAAGGGCAGTTTTAGGAGGAGAAAATAAATGAGGACATACAAAAGAGGCTTGCAATTAAATTTTAAAGCGAAAAACTCTCTAAGGCGGGAATGTTACCGGCCAGGAAATGTCAACTGGATGCCAGAAATCTGAAAAAGAAGCCAGAAGGGCCAAACTGAAGGAAGTAAGGGTTCAGGGATGGGGGATGCCGAATGGTGCTTGATAGAGCTTCAATCTGCTTAGAGGTTAAATCAGGTAGTGTCTCCTAAGATCGCAAGTCTGACATCTTGTTGATAATGTTGGAGGCATATTGGTGTGGAATGTGTTGTATCCCAACAAGGTTACATGCCTCAAATCTGTTCTTACCACAAGCACTGCCAGAGCTCTAAGCTTCTCTATTCGTCCCCCGCCGCACACACACATCACTCTTCCATATTCTCCTACTCATCCCCGTCTGGACCCAATCCCCAGCCCAACCTCTCCTCCAACCCCCCCTCCTGCCCCTCCCAGGGGAACCTCCGCTTTGCAATCAGCAAACCCCTCCAGCTTCCCCTTCCTCCCTTCTGGAGCCCCCCACCCCCACCCCCGCTCACCCTGAGAAGGTTTCGCCGTAGCCAGAACAAATGGGTTCTCTCTCTCACACACACACCTCTTGGACCTCAGGACCCGAAGCAGAAGCCGTGCTTTCCTGGGTCACCATGAGCCTTTGCAGGCCGTGTCTCTCCCTCTCTGTTGCACAAACCCCTGCTTTTTGAGACTCACGCCATTCACATGCCACCTTCACGCAGACTTCCAGAACACGCCCTTTGCACTTCACGCACGCACACGCAGTCCCCTCCCGCCAATATACTCAAGGCTTTAGTTCCTGGCTCCCTGTCTTCTTTCGACCTCACCCCCTGCAGGATTTGGGGCCATTTCAATGTACGTGGTGGTGCTACGTCTCCCAGGCTGGCCGCTTAGAATGTTGACACTCAATAGTCTCCAGAGCAGCCACCCCACGGCCAGGTCACACGGGGCTTAGATCACCGACACCTGGCTCCTTCCTGCCTTAACCTGTCTCGTTTATGCCCTGAAACCGTGCTCTCTGTTTCTCCTCAGGACCATTCCAGTAGCGGACAAATGTGCTTCGGTGTCTACATTCTGAGAAAGGACTTCTGTCCGGGGCGCCGCAGGCTGGGTTTGGGTCACATTGGCTTCTCAGAGACAAATGTTAAATTTTCAGGACTTTTGCCAGCTCTTTGACATGAAGTATGTTGGGGCCTTGGAGCTGGCCATGCTGAGGGTGCTTCTACCACTACAAACAAAGCCTCTGGCTTTCCCAAGGGCGTTCTGTTAAACGTTAACCAGCACGTTCCTGTCTTCCCTTCACCCTCCTGCTTCTCCCAGTGGGTTCTCCGCCACCCCCACCTCTGTCCCTGTTGAGGGAACACTTCTCAAGAGCTGTCTCCGCCCTCAGTTCCTGGCCTCGGTCACTCCTCAAACCCACCCCAGTCTAGCTTCCGTCGCTGTCAATGTCCCTTAACACCTGCACGTCGTAAATCCGAAACACACTTTTTCGGCTGTTTCACTTGAGTTTTGCCTTCAACGACCCTACCCGCGTCCTGCGTCTGAAAACGCAGACTTCCAGCTCCTCTGACACCGCACGTCTCCTGGTTTTCCTCCGCCCTTGCTGTCCTTTTCCAGAGTCTGCCGTCCGCCTCCCTCAGACACATACACAACTTGCACAGGTTGGTTTCCCAGGTGCGGTTCCAGGCTCCCCTACTCCCTCGACACCTTCCCATGTGACCTCATCCTGTCTCATGAAGGATTCCTAAAGGGATACCTCATACCTCTCTGATCTCCACATCCCCCCCCCCCAGACATCTGCCTATTTGGATGCATGCTTTGCTTTAACTGTAACACGTCCTGGGGCACCGGGGTGACTCAGTAGTAGAGCATCTGACTTCAGCGTAGGTCATGACCTCCTGGTTCCTGAGTTCGAGCCCCACACCAGACTGGCTGCTGTCAGCCTGTCAGCACAGAGCCGCTTCGGATCCTCTGCCCCCTTCTCTCCCTGCCCCTCCCCCACGTGGGTTTTCCCAAAAATAAATAAATATTTTTTTTTAAAAGTATCATGTCCTGATTCCTTCACAACCTGGCCAACTAGCTCCTCCCCCCAGCCTCCCCACCTCAGTAACGGGTGGCACCAGTTAGTCCTTTGCCCGAGTAGAAACGTGGCCATTCAAGATTCTTCCATCATCCTCACCCCCACGCTCAAGGCATCAGCAAGGTCTCTGTGTCTATCCCCTGGATATACGTGCATCTCCCAGCCCCCTGCCGCTGGCCGGGGCCGAAGCCACACAGTCTTCAAGGTCACCCTCAGGTGCAGTCTTGCTTATACTTTCCCAGCAGCCTCCTCACCGGTCTTCACATGTCCACTGCCGCCCCGCTTTATCCCTTCCACACAGCGGCCGGAGAAGACTGTGAAGAAAGAACATCCTGGAAATTAAAATGGCTTTTAAAAACCTTGAGACTGTATGGAAAAGCAATTACTTCACTGTTAAAATGGCAAATGCCAAGAATGTAAATATAAAATAAACTACCAATAAAACAATTTTTTTAATTTCATGGAAATAAATTCATAGAAGAGTTCAAGAGGGAAAGTATGACAGAAAACTTAGACGGAAGTTATTCATCTTGTGATGGATCAGTTTGATGGAAATTGTTTTATTTATATCTTTTTGATGTTTATTTATTTTTGAGAGAGAGAGAAAAAAAAAACACATGTCGGGGAAGAGCAGAGAAAGAGAAGGAGACACAGATCGGAAGCAGGCTCCAGGCTTCCATGCGGGACTCAAACCCACACACCATCTTGAGATCATGACCTGAGTCAAAGTCAGATGCTTAACTGACTGAGCCACCTGGGCGCACCTTTGTATTTTAAATTTATAAAATGTTCATTCAGACACCATCTTATCCCTTTTCATTTGAAAGAAATAATTTTGTTACATTAATTTAGACTTTAAAATAGTAGCTGTTATTTTATTTATTTATTTTTAAGATTTTATTTTTACGTCATCTCTATGCCCACCATGGGGCTTGTACTTACAACTGCGAGATCGAGAGTCACATGTTCATCAACTGAGTCAGGTAGGTGCCCCTGAAAATAAGTTATAATTTTATTTTAATTTTTAAATGTTTATTCATTTTTGAGCGAGAGAAAGACAGAGTGAGTGGGGGAAGAGCAGAGAGGGGGAGACCCAGAACCTGAAGCGGTCAGGCTCCAGGCTCTGAGCTGCCAGCACAGAGCCCAACACGGGGCTCGAACCCACGAACCGTGAGATCATGACCTGAGCTGAAGTCAGATGCTCTATGGACTAAGCCACCCAGGCGCCCCGGTAGTTATCATTTTAAAAACAGCAATACAGGGGCGTCTGGGTGGCTTAGTCGGTTAAGCGTCCAACTTTCACTTAGGTCATGATCTCGCAGTTCGCAGGTTCGAGCCCCGCGTTGGGCTCTGTGCTGACTGCCAGCTCAGAGCCTGGAGCCTGTTTCAGTCTGTGACTCCCTCTCTCTATGACCCTCCCCTGCTCATGCTGTCTCTCTCACTCTCCTAGAAATAAAACATTAAAAAAAAAATTAAAAAATAAAATAAAATAAAATAAAAACAGCAATACATGGAAGCAGAATTTTAAAATTCAAAGGTGTGGGGCTGAAATAGGCGAAGGGGCTTAAAAGTACACTTATCTTGATAAGCATCGAGTAATGTATGGAATTGTTGAATCACTATGTTGTACACCCAAGACTAATTTAACACTGTGTTTACTATACTGGAATTACAATAAAATAGGAAAAAATTCAAAATTTAACAATGTCTTTGAAAATGATCGCCAAATCCTTTTGCATATAACCAAAATAAAGCTCCCGAATGTAAGAGCTGCCTAAAATTATCTAATCAAACAAAAATTACTCAACTAATGTTCATCCTTTGCTATGGAATAAAAGGAAAATGTAAATCTTACAAAGTTTTCATATACCTATGGCTTTTTGTCAATTTACTTTTTTAAAAACTTTTTTTAATGTTTAATTTTTTTGAGAGAGAGATAGAGAAAGACAGAGCCTGAGCAGGGGAGGGGCAGAGAGAGGGAGACACAGAATCTGAAGCAGGCTCCAGGGTCTGAACTGTCAGCACAGAGCCTGGCTCAGGGCTCGAACCCATAAACCGTGAGATCGTGACCTGAGCCAAAGTCGGGTGCTTAACTGACTAAGCCACCCAGGCGTCCCTCAATTTACTTTCTTTTAAATGTTTGTTTTTGAGAGAGAGCATGGGCACATAAGCGGGGGAGGGGAAGAGAGGGGGGGGACAGAGGATCTGAAGCACAGAGCCATGCAAGCCTCGAACTCATGAACTGTGAGATCATGACCTGAGCCAAAGCTGGACGCTCAGCCGACTGAGCTACTCCAATGCCTCCAATTTACTTTTTAAAACAAATCAGCCACCCTCCTTAACCCTTCCTGTATGAGCCTGGAAATTAAAATGGCCTTTGAGGATTCCAAGGATACATGGAAAAGTGATTCTCTTACCCTTGAACTTGTCAGTAATTATTTTTTAAATTATACTTGTTTTCCAATTAACCCCGAAGACTCCAGAGTCAGATCAGCCTTTTTAAAGTGGAAAACAGATCGTTTTAACGCGCTGCCTCAAACCTTCCCATCACATCTCATCTAAGATCCACATACCTTTCCTACCGGGCCCTGCAGAGTCTGGCCTTTACTTTTCTCTCCGCCTTACCCTGTCTCCCTTGCTCGCTAAGCCCGCCAGCATCGCGGCACTGGCTTCCTCCCAGCGCCTGGGACGCCTTCTTCCTTGCAGATCAGTGGTGGTGGCCGCAGTGGTAATGGTTTTGTTTTTTCCCCTCCGGACATTTGCACAAGCTCTTCCCTCTGTCCAGGGACACTTTCCCTTTGGCTTTCTGCTGACTTCATCTCACCTTTCAGGGCTTGTCTCAAATATGTTCCAGAAAAGCCCAGTAGGCAGGGGGTCCGGGAGAGCATTACGGGCACATTAGGCAAACAGCAAGTCGCCTCTCTTTAAAGTAAGTAAATTAATGTCTTAAACTTACTGTCTGGTTGGTGAGGTAACACTGCCTTGACTTTGTTGTGTGTTCCTCGGGTTCTTGAGAGATGGCTTTGGCTGAGCACCCTGGGACCAGGAGTCAATGGCAGAGAAGCCCCATAGGGCAGGACCCCGCTCTTCAGCTGCGAGGGGCTTGTCGTGACCAGTGGTCTTTCCAAGCTCTCCCTTCTCCCTTGACAAATGTCAGCCAGCCCACGTCTTGGGTCCATTCCCCAGAAGCAGAGGCGAGGTGGGATTTTTGTACAAGGGGTCTACGAGGTGCGTGCCCTCAGGAGGAATCTGCGGGGAGGTGGGAGACGCAGGGGAGGGCAGGGAAGCAGCCAAGAAAAGTCTAGCCTCAGCCTGATCTCGCAGATGTAACATGAATGGCACCTCTTTGAAGCAGGGGCTCTGGGCTGTATCCCGGGACCAGTCAGCCACTGGCTGAGGGCACCTCGATGGTGGGGCGTACAGGCAACCTCACAGATACGGAGGAAGCGGTTGGGGCCCTTAACAGCCAGCACTCAGCAGTCCATTGCATCCTCCAGGTAAAAGGGACCTGGGTTGGGAACCGGAAGCGATGGGTCATCTAAGGCAGGAGTGTTCTACCTTGGTATTCATGTTTGGGGCTGGATAATTCTTTGTTGGGGTGGGGGTGGGGGGCCGTCCTGTGCATTCTAGTGTGCTTCTCAGCACCCCTGGCCCCCACCCACTAGATACCAGTAGCACACCCCCACCCCAATCTCTAGATATTGCCAGATGTCCCCTGGAGTGCAGAACTGCCTTCTCTTCCCCAACCATCCCTGTATATTCTGTGGGGTCCTCAGTCAATCTGTGGAGGGAGCTCCTAGCCATTGCACTGCCTGTTCACCAAGCACGTAGCACCTTACACACACATTCCGCTGTGTGTGTGTGTGTGTGTGGCTGAGCTTCACTGAACACAACTTGCTAAAGAGGCCTCGAATCTGCTAGCAGACGTTCCTCTAAAGAAGATTTACAAATGGCCAATAAGCACATGAAAAGGTGCTCATCATTACTAATTGTTAGGGAAATGCCAATCAAAACCACAGTAAGATGCCACCTCATACCCATTTGGATGGCTACCATTAAACAAACTGAGGGCTGATGAGGGTGGGGGGGGAGGGGAAGGCGGTAATAGGCATGGAGGAGGGCACTTGCGGGGATGAGCACTGGGTGTTATATGGAAACCAACTTGACAATAAACTATTTAAAAAATACTCTTTTTAAAGGGGCTGTTTTGTGGTAAAAAAAAACACACACACAGAATATTACAAGTGTTGGGAAGGATGTGGTCAAATGAAAATCCTCATGGCAGTCTTGGTGGGGATGTAAAATAGTGAAACCACGTGGAAATGACAGTTCCTCAAATAATTAGAAATAGTATCACCATGTGATCCAACAATTCCACTTCCGGATATCTGGGTATATATATATATATATATATATATATATATATATATATACCCAGATATATATATCCAGTTCCTTGGGATATATATATATCCCAAGGAACTGGAAACAGAGTCTTAGTGTGAAATTTATACAGGCACATTTATAGCCCAATTATTCCCAATAGGCAAAAGGTAGAAGCAATCCAAACGTCCATTGATGGATGAATGGATAAAGAAAATGTGGTGGGTACGTACAGTTGAATATTACTGAGAGTTAAAAGGGAAGGAAATTCTGACACATGCCGTAACGTGGATGAACCTTGAGGACATTATGCTCAGTGAAATGAGGCATTCGCAAAAGGCTAAATATGGTATGATCCTACTTTTATGAGGTGTCTGGAAGAGTCAAGTTCATAGAGACTGGAAGTGGGACGCTGGTTGCCAGGGATTAGGGCAAGGGCAGAAAGGGGTGCTGCTTAATGCAAACCTAGTTTCACTTTTGCAAGATGAATTGAGTTCTGGAGATTAGTTGCATAACCACGTGCATGTACTTAATGCTATTCAATTGTATGCTTAAAATGGTTTCAATGATTTTTTAAAAATTTTTATATACATTTTTAATTTTAGAGAGCATGTGAGCAGGGGAGAGGGGCAGAGGGAGAGGGAGAGAGAGAATCTGAAGCACGCTCCATGCCCAGCACAGAGCCCAACACGGGGCTCCATCCCACAGCCCCGGAATCATGTCCTGAGCCAAAATCAAGAGTCAGATGCTCAACGGACTGAGCCACCCAGGTGCCCCTAAATGATTCTTTAAAAATCCTATGATAGTTGTGGGGCAGGGGGATGACAAAATAAAAGTAAGGTAACTGGTCTATAAATTCAAATTGGTCTATTTCCATATCTTCCTAAAGCCCAGCTGTGTTCTTACAGTAATTAGTAGTGGCATATTACTTAAATTTGGGAAGGGATTGTATTATGACCTCTTTGTTCCACAATCGATTTTAAACGACAACTATTGGATTAGAAACTGGGAGAGACTGACCCTGTGGAGACTGACCTTGCATTTAGAACCCCGGGTTCCCCTGGGATGCAGATTTCTCCCTTGCTCAGTGTTCCCAGCCGGGCCTCGCCTCTACAGACCCCCCTCCCCCTCAGATGGCATCCATGTGTTTCAGTACTGAGTTGTCTACTGGGTGTTTCCTGAATGAAGTTCCCAATTCCAGATGAATAAGACTTCCTCAGAAAACCGACGTGATGGTCAGGGCGCTGACTCTTCCCGGCAGAGGCCTTCCTCCCACACCACTGCCATGTCATGGGGGATTACGGAGAAGGGCGGGTTCCTCAGACAGAGAGAGAGCAGAGCATGTGTGTACAATTGGATTCCATGGGAAAGCAAAGCTTCCACACAGACTCATTCATTCATCCATTCATTCATTCTACATATATGTACTGTGTACCAATGTTATGCAAATCACCAGCAAATCGTTATTAAAAATGAAGACGGGGCACCTGAGTGGCTCAGTCAGTTGGCATCTGACTCTTGATTTCGGCTCAGGTGCTGATCTCACGATTCTGAGCTGGCAGCGTGGAGCCTGGTTGGGATTCTCTCTCGCTCTCTCTCTCTCTCCCCCCGCCCCATCCCTGCATGCTCGTTCTCTTTCTCTCTCTCTCTCAAAAGAAACAAATAAACAGTTAAATAAAAAATGAAGACAGAGCTTTACTAAGGCCATTTTATTGAAGCATAAATTACATACAATAAAATTCACCCTTCTAGGTATACAGCTCTATGAGATGACAATGTATATTATATAACAACCACCACAATCAAGATGCAGAATATTTCTATTACCCCCAAAAGTTCTCTTGTGCCCCTTTGTAGCCAAGCCCTCCCCTCCCCCACAGTCCCTGGCAACCACTGATCTGATTTTTGTGCCTACAGTTCTGCCTCTTCTAAATGTCAAATCAGTGAAATCACCCAGTGTGTAGCTTTGGTGTCTGGGCTCCTTTCACTTAGCAGAATCCTGTTGCGATCCCTCCATTTTGTTGCCTGTATCAGTAACTCATTCCTTTTCATTGCTGAGTAGTATTCCACTGTGTGGATATGACACAATTTATTTAGTCATTCACTAGTTGATGAACATTCGGGCTATTGCCAGTTTCCAGCATTATGAATAGAGCTGCTACAAACATTAGCATATGGGTCACTATGTGTCCATAAGTTTTCATGGCTTTTGGATTAACCTTTAGGAGTGGCATTTCTGGGTCATTTGGACAGTGCGTGTTTAAATTAATAAGAAACTGCCCACCTGTTTTCTAAAATCGCTCTACCTCTTTGCCTTCCTACCAGCGATATATACAAGTTCCAGTTGTTCTGCTCTTCACCAGGCAGAAAAGGCTTTTCACAAATATCAGCCTCTTATTTATTTCAGACCTACAGAAATCACAGTCATTAGATCATCAGCAACATGTGGCCATATCTTTAAGCTTCTCACTCTATACGCCGAGGCTCAAAAGTATGCACTGCTTGGGTGTTTCGACCATGCACAGTTTTCTTGATGAAACAGTAATATAAAAATGCCTTAATGATCTCGTTCGGTCTAAGAAATAACAGCAGGGAAGAATTGGCCCTTAGCAAAATAGAAATAGATACATAGTAGAATAATACATGCTTAGCGTTAGAGGGAATCTTAAAAGCCTTCTTTGTCCCACCCGCTTGGGATGCTTGAATCCCATCTCACTGTGGCCCTGGCAAGAGGGACATCCATGTTCTGGTGCAATCAGTTCTCTTTCAGGGATCTCATTTCCTCCTGGGCAGTGTAGTAATCAGGAGTCTGTTACTCAAAGCTACAGTCATCACGAAGTGCGTGAGTGATGGACAGTCACTCCAACTTGAGGGTTCACTGGTTTCCGTTTGGGGCCCACATAATTCCAATCCCTATTTTTATCTAGCATCTCTTCAAATATTTGAAAGCACCTCTCTGGTCCCCTGAAGTACCTCCTCTCTCCCAGACTGAACATCGCTAGTGCTCTTGACCATCCTCACCCAACATGACTTTGAGTTCCTTCTCCACGTGGCCCCCCTCTTCTCAACAGACACAGCCATGTCTGATCTCTTCCTGGGGAGCTCAGTACTAATTCCCAAACGAATAGGTCTAGAAAACATGGAGTAGATTCTGCTCCAGGGCCTCACGGTTGCTTTTTTGACAGATGTTTCCTGTGCCTCACACTGAGCCTGCTGGCAGCCATTATTATCTGTTAGCCCGGCTACTTAGTCCTATCTTCCCCAATCTGGATTTGCAAAGTTAAATTTTGGGAGACTCAGGAAAAGGACGTAAAATGTTCTCATTATAGATTCATCCAATGCTCCAATTTTCTACAGCTTTGGGTGACCCTGATTTGTTCACAATTTCAACTTTGTGTCACTTCCAATTAAAAAAAAATGTTTAATGTTTATTCATTTTTGAGAGAGAGAGAGAGAAAGTGGGGGAGGGGCAGAGAGAGAGGGAGACACAGAATCTGAAGCAGGTTCCAGGCTCTGAGCTGTTGGCACAGAGCCTGACATAGGGCTCGAACTCAAGAACGGCGAGATATGACCTGAGCCAAAGTCGGACTTTTAACTGACTGAGCCATCCAGATGCCCCTTGTCACGTCCAAATTTGATAAGAGCAAGTCTATAAAATCTTTGTTCAGCAATGAATATTTGTCGAGCACCTACTGCGTCCTATCTTCTTGAGCAGGTCCTATGAATACAAAGATGAACAGGCTGTTTCTGGAGAAGCTCACAGCAGTTGGGTGAGTTGTGAACTACACTGAAAGCCTCGCCTAGGATTCCATGAGTGTAATCATCAGAACACCACGGGCTGTCTTCCGACGAGTCATGAACCCATCTACTTGCACCAGCATCCAATCCAGACATCTCCATCTTGCCCACATGGCTGGCATGAGAAAGCCTGAAGAACATCTAGAAATGTAGATACGCTCTGTCCATACATGGCTGCTGAGCTAGGGGTCAGAGCATTCAGAGGGATGGGGACAGGAGACTGCTGTGAATTGCATTTAGCAAGCGGCCAGCCCCTACTCTCCCCACATCCACACTGTGCCTTAATCTCGAAACACTGCACAAACGTATTCACATGCACATAAGGATTACTGAAAAAATACGTGGTTTGTAGTAGATAATGAGCTCCTGGGGCGGCCCAGGTGACATGAACAGATAATAAAAGTATTGAAAGAATACCCTCTACAGGGGAAACCGTGTCTTAGGGTGTAAGCCTCCTTTCAGAGTAATAAATCTGGTGGAGTGCAATTTGGGCAGTGTCCAAAAAGCTTCTCGGGCTAGGGAGATTGGCAGTCTAGGTGCTAGGTGATTTTTTGCAAGAGGACTTAAGAGAAGAGGCCTAGCGCCCCCCCACCCCCACCCCACCCAGGCCAGGGCCCAGCTCCCTCCAGAAGGGAAAAGACTGTTTTGGGCAATCCAACCCACATGGGAGATGGGAAAGCCCAGGAGGTGTGCATACTTAATGGATACTTGACAGCCGTGTTTATTGGCCCCAAGGAGCGTTCGTAGTTCTCTGGTTTGGATTCTGTTCCCGTTTCTCCCTCTCCCCCCACGCCACCCCCACCCCCCATCGGGGAAAGTGTTTTCAGAGGCGAGATCTCCTTTACATGAAGAAATCAGCAAAGAACCACAGACTGGCGAGGGTGGTCTGGGGCACTGCCGACGATGATCCCTAAGGAGCAAAACTTTGGAAAAAGGGTTGCTTCCTCAGGAAATTCTTCTTCGGCCCCCTCTTCCAGAAACCCCCTCACCTCAGCCCCTGCGCCGGGAAGGTTTCCTACAGTGCCCAGGAAGCTGGCTTCTTATCCAGACCGTGACAGCGCCCGTCAGTTCAAAGGACAAGGTGTGAACCGTGGGAGGTTCGTTTCTCCCGCGTTTCCACGGGAAGAACCCGGCGCCCCCACCCCGCCCCCAGGGAAGGCCCCCCCCCCGGCCCATCTGATTTTCTCGGGGCCAACGCGCCGGGCTTGTTTACTCACGTCTCGCGGGGTTCTGCGGTGCCCCGGGGAAGCCGAGCCGCGGCTCCTCAGAGGTTATTTATCTTTTCCTGCGAGGGACTCGGGACAGGCCGGGGTGTTGCGCATCCTGTGAGGTTGTTTATCACCCGCAGCCCCGCCGCGCCGGAGCACTTCGCGTCCCGAAACCCCGGACTACGTGAGCGAGCGGAGGGCGGGGGGGTCCCCTTGGGCGCGCGGATGAACCCGCGTCCCCTGGAGCCGGCCGCGACGTGTCCTCAGGCCAAGGCTCTGACCCCGGGCGCGCAGGCGACACGGACCAGGCGGCTGCGCTCCGCTCCCCCCACCGCGCCCGCCCCGCGGAAGTCCCCGCCGAGCGACACCGGCTCCGACACGGTCCCTGCGGGGCCCGGGGGACGACCCCGAGGCACAGCGCCCCCACCCCCGTCGGGGCCGCCCTGGCGCGGATCAGGGCGCCCCGCGCGCTCCCCGTGCGGAGTCACCGGCGGGTCAGCCCTGCCCCGCGGCTTGGCTCCCCAGGGGGTCCTCCGTGAGAGGCCGCCCCTCGGCCCCCCCCGACGCGCGGGGGGCGCTCCGGCCGGGTCCCGCCGGAGCCCTGGGCACCCCCGCCGCCTGGAGACCCCGAGGAGCGAGGGTGGCCCCCCCGGGCGGTTCCAATAGGACCCAGGCCGATGGAAGATTTGAAATTAGCCCTTAGGGGGACTCTGGGGTGAGTCTTGTCCTTTCTCCCCGTTCTTTCCCTTTCTCTCCGTTTCCATCCTATTCTCTGGATTTTCCTGCCCTTCCTTTTTTTCTTTTTGGTCTTTCGGGCGTTTGTCGAGGGTGAGGTGTCCCCCGCCAGCGTTAGGAGCGCGCCCCGGGAGCGGAGGCAGGACGGAAGGGGGCTGTGCCCGCACACGCGCACACGCGCACACGCACATGCACACTCACACACTTCGGAGGGAAGATCAAACGCTCGCGGCGGCCCGGGGTCTGTTTTCTCAGGCGTCCTTCCCCCATCACCGCATTGTTCGCGGGACAATGGGCGCCTGTGTCAGTCTCGTCGGCACCGGTTTTGTACGATGCAGGAAACAGCATTTCCTCCCGGCGCTGGAAAATTAACTTGGATCGTGCTTTTCCCTTTTTATTGAGAATCCGCACACACCCCGGGAAACCCGAGCTCCCGGAGAGGGGAAGGAGCGGCCGCAATAGACATCCCGAAGGCCTGCCCCAGCCCGGCCCCTTCCCGCTCAGCTCACGGCTCCAGGGCTCTGCCAAAGGAGGAAACTCCCGGCGCTGAACAATAAGATGGGGCTGGGTGTCTCGGCAGTGACCCTCCCAGTGGGGCCGGTGGGACCGACCGTGCCAAGCGGCAGCCAGAGCCCCAGCAGCGCTGCAGAAGGGGAACTTGGCCAGAGACCCCAGCTGCCCAACCCCCCGCCCCCCCACACCTCTGGAGGTACCAGCGGTGGGCTCCAAGTTGCCTAAATTTGCGCCTTGCGACGCGCTGCCTACGTGATCCCAAAGTGTACGAATATGAATAACTGTTAGGCCCACAAAATTACCAGTAAATATTATTGCAGTCGCATAGTACTTCTACTTTGGTATTGATCTCACTTTGCCCTGTCTCTGGTCTTCTGGACTAATACTGGATTCCAAAATCATTGAGCAGAGAGGGGTCTTCTCTGTGTGCATTTATTACTATAAATATTTCCTAAAAATGTAGACATGTGTGCCTCTCCTAGCTAGCCCCACAACCATCTACTGTTCACATCTGTAGGCCAGGCGTAGAACAGCTGAGTGCTGAAAGTGCCCATAAACTGTATGCCTGTAGGTAATTGACATGCCTCTCCTCTGTACCCGGACACTGCCATATGTGTTTAATGATCGCTGTACCACTACCATCGCCATCTCCTCTATCCAACTTAAAAAAAAAAATTAATGTTTATTTATTTTTGAGAGAGAGTACGAACAGGGGAGGGTCGGAGAGAACAGGAGACACAGAATCTGAAACAGGCTCCAGGCTCTAAGCTGTCAGCCTAGAGCCCAGCTCGGGGCTTGAACTCACCAACTGAGAGATCACCACCTGAGCTGCAGTCGGACGCTTACTCGGGTGCCTGTCCTCTATTCAACTTTCGATGGCAGTCTGCGGGGAAGACAGAACTCCATCTCAAATCTACCCCTCTCCTTCCTCTTTTGCAACAAACTCTTCAAACGTGTCATGGAAACTTAGTTTTTGAAAATGTTATTGCCCATCAAATCGTAAACTCTCAAACTTTTTGATAGACTTTATTTTTCAGAGCAGTTGTAGATTCGCAGCAAAACTGAGCAGAAGATGCAGATTTCCCAGATACCTGTCCCCCAACATACTTGGAGCCTCTCCCGCCAGAGGCACATCTGTTAAAATCCACGAACCTACCGGGACACATCCTTATCCCCCAAGTCCATAGAACACATTAGGGTTCACATATGGTGCTCTACATTCCATGCGTTTGGAAATATGTGTGTTATAGCATCATACGGAGTATGATACCATCCCCTAAAAATCCTGTGTTCCATCTGCTCATCCCTCTAAACCCTCAGTTTTTTAGTTTATCATCATACCCAACTGACATGAAGACCAAAACAGAGACTGTCAAAAAGGACTTTGAGGACTTTCTATCCTACGAGAGTAAGATATAAATCAGAGTGGCCTGGATCATTGATCTGTTGCTGGGTCTGCTTTCCAATCCTGTAGGTTTAAAATCTACTTTTTTTTTTTAATATTTTTATTTATTTCTAGGAGAGAGAGAGAGACAGCGTGAGCAGGGGAGGGTCAGAGAGAGAGGGAGTCACAGACTGAAACAGGCTCCAGGCTCTGGCTGGCAGCACAGAGCCCGACGCGGGGCTCGAACCCACAAACCGCGAGATCATGACCCAAGCAAAAGTCGGACGCGTTAACCGACTAAGCCACCCAGGCGCCCCTTAAAATCTACTTTTATCCCTGACCACCCACGTTTATCCCTTCCTCCTCTTCCAGCTGCAAGAGTTAATGGTCTGTAAAACAAATACTTACATATTTAAAGCCTCTAGGGAAGCACTAAAAGGACCCCTTTGGGACTCTTTGTAACGTGAAAATCATCCTCTAATTGCTTTGCTCACAGTTGTTCGGGTCCTTAATATCATCTGAAGGGAGGTGAGCCATGGGTAAAAGCCAAGGCTGCTTCATGCTTCCTGAGTGAATGAATGATTGACCATATCCTATTTTTCTGTTTGCACATTCTTTTAGTTATAAGCTTAGAATAGGGAGTATAGCTTTGTGGTGTATGGAAATAAATTGGGGAGAAACGAGTGGAGCAATCTCTAAGAAGGTATAAATTGGGTGCCCCCTAATTGCTCAACAAATATTCTGTAATGAAAAAGTTGGCTGGCCCCAAAGGTTAGTCCAGATGCATTGAGACTTCTCCAGCAGTCTGTTATGGGTTGCAAATTGCAAACCATTTGCAACATCCTGAATGGCCCTGTGAGTGTGCTTCTTAGGAGGGTCCTCTCTGCTTTTGCAAATATACCTCCCCTAAAACCTCTCTTGTTCTTATCTCTGCCAGGGCTTTTTGATAGAGCGTGCAACTCTGATTTGAATTTACTATAGTTTTTATTTCTCTTTTAAAAACGTTTTAATGTTTTGTTTTGTTTTTTTTTTTTTTTTGCGGGGGGAAGGAGCAGAGAGAAAGGGAGACAAAGAATCCAAAGCAGACTCCAGGCTACCAGCTGTCAGCACAGAGCCTGAGGAGCTTGGACCTGTGAAGTGCAAGATCATGACTTGAGCCAAAGTTGGATGCTTAACCGACTGAGCCACCCAGGCGCCCCGCCCTGGTTTACTCATCTTTGTATATATTTTTTCCAACTAGACTATGAGCCTCTTAGAGCATTGCCTTAGATCTGCTGGCCTATCATCGTTTCCTGCACCTAGAAATAGATCAATAAATGTCTGATGGCGGTAATAGGGATAAACAAGTTATCTGTGTGAAATGAAGGTAGAGGTCAAAAGTCATCACGGAGCAAATTAAATGATGTCTAATGCCCTCCAGTGGCAGTTTTCCAATGGCATTACGTGGATGTGTTCCCAGGAACCAGTGGAGAAGGACCTTCTACCAGAGCGATTTTTGTGTTTGCGGTCCTGCAGCCTAGGACCAGTTTGCAAACATCTCTCTTGGAGAACGACAGCAACAGATGAAGACAGATCGCTCTCCCAAACCTGCTAATGGGGCAAAGTGTTGAAGATTCAACTCTCCCTGTCACCCTCCCTTCAGGGAACACCTTTCTGAACACGCTCTCTGCGCTTGTCTAGAAGGACAAGAAAACCTTTTGGAAAAGAAATGCTCAGAGCTGGGGAAGATGATGGGAGGTTTGAATCCTGTTCTCTTCCATGGAAATAGCTCCAGATGCCTAGGGCTTCCGTCTGTCCACACACCCTGTTGGCGTTTCCATCTAGTTCAGTGCTGCCTGCATCTGAGAGGCAGGTAATGTCCCCCACCCCCACAGCCTTCTCACAAAAGGGTTAGCCCAAAATTAAGCTAAATGAGTCAGGGGCTTATGGAACTGGGTAGATTCTTTGATACCCTTCAGCTAGGAGGTTGTTAGCAGCTCACAAATGCAGAATGGCCGAGTTTCAGCTTGCTTCCCAATGGATTCTTCATGTTGGCTTCACTTGTGTGGGTGACCAGAGGCGAATCTTTTCTCTTCTTCATGGATTGCTGGAATGTATCGGTAAAGCTGCTCCTTGGCTCCATTAAAGGGAAGTCTCTATGAAAGAAATTCATTCAGGGAGCTAATAACGCGCCCTCTCTTGCTTCGTGCGGTATCCCAGCTCGGCCGTCCATCTCCTGTTCTGGTCCTGGGCTTCCGATCTGCTTCTTCCCTCGCCCCCCAGCCTCCAAGCCCCTACCCCGGTTTCCTGCCTAGTAATCATTTCCTTCTAGGACTGCTGCTCAGTCTGCCTTCTAGAACTCTGGTCCCAAGGCTGAGGCCTGGCTGAGAGCCCCTTGCCTACTCCCTTCCTGACTCTCACTGTGGTGTTCTACCCGTGTTTTCAAGAGTTCTCTTCCTTCATCTTAGTCTCGCTTCCCCACCGCTGATTAATTTCTTGGGCCCGGACTCGCGATTATGATGATCAGTGAGCACCCATCCGACACAAACACTCATCCTTGGCAGGGAGAGATTCCCTCGGCCTGTTTTCTTCCTTCCTGGGCTTTACTTTCAGTCACTGGCTTCAGCTTATCGGGAGTGTCCAACCATTTCCCCACTAGACCAGGTGACAGCTCAGACCCTTTCTGCCAAGGAGGCACATTTAAATTAAAATATCAATAGAAGCTCAGAGTTGTGGCACCTGGAAAAATAGCAACACGTGAGTCACACCCAGCCTTGAAATACTCTGTGATGTTTGTGGGCACCTTGCAAACTTCAGTCTGCAAGGCCAGATTCCAAGCCTGTTTACTTCCTCTTGGGTGATCTGCTCTCGTATTAGGCAGGTGGCTACCCGCAGAGCAGTGGTACCTTAGATTTTTCCAAATGGCTAGATTCTCCCACAAGTTTGATTCACTGAGTGCAAGAATGACTCAGCCTTTAAAAGCCATATGCCTTTAATGACTTACATGTATAAAAGTCCTGCAATGTAGGAACGCTTGGTGCAGTAAACATTGTTTAAAAATCTTAAACATGAATATTAATGAGCAACATGTAGACTTCCTAATGTCGACAGCTTATAATATTTTAAATTTTCATCTAAATGACTCTACTCTGTCCTAAGTTTATGTTTATGTTCTGTAGATAGATTTAAACTTATGTTTATGGCTTAGAACATGATTTAATTAAAACATCTGGATAAAAGGTAGTAATAAATTAAATTCTATAACTTTGTCACCAACCTCTAGTTGTATCCAGTGTCTGGTCCTACGTGTATGTATTTGAGTGGAAAACATCCTTTTTTATGTTTGCTTAATTTTCAGTGAGTGAGCAGGGGGTGGGTAGAGAGAGAGAGGGGAACAGAGCATCTGAAGCGGGCTCTGCGCTGACAGCAGCGAGCCTGATACAGGGCTCGAACTCATGATGCATGAGATCATGACCTGAGCTGAAGTCTAACATTCAACCAACTGAGCCATCCAGGTGCACCTGGAAAACATCTTTTTCACTTACCTGAAGCTTCTCAGGCCTATTTCCACCTCTCCCACCAGTGTCTTTCCTGGATTAACTCCGGTTTCGTAATCACGAAAAGCCTGTCCTTCACCAACATAAATGGAGACTTTTTATAAAAATGCCTGCTTTGCCTCTTGTCCTCTTTGCTTCCCTCCTCGGGGCCCTGAATGAAGGTGAAAAAGTGAAATGACAGGCAACAAACCAGCCTCAGGAGCACCATGGCAGCCTTCTTTCTAATCAGAAGAGTTTACATTTTGGCCATCCTTTTTTTTTTTTTTAATTTTTTTTTTAATGTTTTATTTATTTCTAGAGAGAGAGAGAGACAGCGTGAGCAGGGAGGGTCAGAGAGAGAGGGAGTCACAGACTGAAACAGGCTCCAGGCCCTGAGCTGGCAGTCAGCACAGAGCCCGATGCGGGGCCCGAACCCACGAACCGCAAGATCATGACCTAAGCGAAAGTCGGACACTTAACTGACTAAGCCACCCAGGCGCCCCTACATTTTGGCCATCCTTAACTAGGCTCTCCACCAGTTGAAGCCGGAGTTCATGTTTAGACGTCAGACATGCTGGCACACCTCTCCACTCGTGCATACACACACACACACACACACACACACACACACACACACACACACACACACACTCACGTTCACACATGCGCATCTGTGCATACACACCTCGTCACCCTGTCCGGGCAAACCAACCACAGAATTGACTGGGCCAGCAAGGCTCCATCTCTTGGTAACTTAAATCATTAAGTTATTAAGAGATAGAGGCAGAGTAAGTAGGTCGACAAATGAATCATTTTAATGGGGAAGCCCTACGGAGCACTTAGAATGGACTGAGAACAAGCCATGTGCTTGCAATAGCCCCAGGAGGAATGTAACTGTTTTTAAATGTAAATCGAATCCCTACTCCCCCCCTCCCCCACCGCCACTTTTGTACCTGACCCAGTTGTGAGTTTCTTCAGTTCTTCTTCTTTTTTTTTCTTTTTAATATAGTTTATTGTCAACTTGGTTTCCATATAACACCCAGTGCTCATCCCAACAAGCGGCCTCTTCCATGCCCATCACCCCCAGAGCCATAAGAATCTGAAGCCTGCTGTGAGTCTCCAGAATTAAAAATTCTTTTACATTTCCCTAAATATACAGATGAAAACATTAAGGCAAATTTAGGGAAGAAGCATAGGAAATGAAGGAGATTCAGTAAAGAAAACTCCCAAGATGAATGAAAAGGAATTATTGCCACACAATGGAACTGATAGGAAAATGATTATAGATCAGGATTACGTAAATGTTACGGTCCAATAATCTACATATAGTAAAAACTGTATATATGATGTAGTTGTCCTTAAATTGCTAAACTAATCACTGCTCTTTTTTTTTCTTTAAAGAAAGGGAGAGTGCGAGCTGGCTCCTGAGGGTGAGGGAGGAACTAAGGGAAAGGAAGAGAGAGAACCTTAAGCTCCATGCTGAGCTTGATACCAGGACCCTGAGATGATGGCCTGAGCTGAAATCAAGAGTTGGATGTTTAACTGACTGAGCCACCCAGGTGCCCCAATCACTGCTTTAAGGTTAATGGTTTCCTGTTTTTATTCATGTGCCTTCCCATGTATGCTTTCTAATTTTTTCTAAATATATGATAACGTTACATAACTTTTATGCTAGGGACATCTATTTGTACCTGACTGGCAGACACTGGGAAATAGTGAACAAAATTAGGATTCAGATGTCTGAGCATGCCACCAAAAATAGTGAAGAGTCAAGTTTGCAAAACCCATAATTAGTGAATCAGGTAACTGAAGGTTCTTGGGGCACCTGGGTGGCTCAGTCATTTAAGCATCTGACTTTGGTTCAGGTCATGATCCCACGGTTTGTGAGTTCGAGTCCTGCATCAGGTTCTGTGCTGACAGCTCGGAGCCTGGAGCCTGCTTCAGAATATGTGTCTTCCTCTCTCTCTCTGCCCCTCCTGCGCTCATGCTCTGTCTCTGTCTCTCTCAAGAATCGACATAAGAGAATTTTTTTAAAAATCTGAAGGTTTACTTTTAAAAAATAGGTTAACATTTTTTCTAATAGACTTTAATTTTTTTGCATTTTTAAAATTGATGTAGAATTGACACCCAGTATTATATTAGTTTCAGGTGTGCAACACAGTGATTCAACAGGTTTATACATAATGCTGTGCTCACCACAAGTAGCTTCCATCTGTCAGCATACAGTGCTATTGCAGTATCATAGTCTGTGTTCTTTTTGCTATACTTTTCATCCCTGTGACTTATTCACTCCATGACTGGAAGACTGTATCTCTTACTCTTCGCCCATTTTGTCTATCCCTCACCAACCCATCTGGCAACCATCAATTTGTTCTTCGTATTTATGGACCTGGTTCTGCTTTGTATTTATTTGTTTGCTTCCACATCTTTGTATTTATTTGTTTGCTTCCACATCTTTGTATTTTTTTGTTTGATTCCACATCTAAGTGAAATTGTATGGTATTTTTCTTTCTCTGAATTATTTCACTTAGCACAGTAACTTCACTTAGCATAGGTCCATCCATGTGGTCACAAATGGCAAATCTCATCCTTTTTTTAAATTAATTTTTTAAAAATTTATTTCTGAGAGAGAGAGAGAGAGAGAGAGAGATGGTGTGAGCAGGGGAGGGTCAGAGATGGAGACACAGAATCCAAAGATAGGCTCCAGGCTCTGGGCTGGCTGTCAGCACAGATCCCAATGCAGGGCTCGAACCCACAAACTGTGAAATCATGACCTGAGCTGAAGTTGGACGCTTAACTCACTAAGCCACCCAGCCACCCCAAATCTCATCCTTTCTTATGGCTGAGTAGTAGCCCATTGTGTGTGTGTGTGTGTGTGTGTGTGTGTGTGTGTGTGTGTGTGTGAGAGAGAGAGAGAGAGATCTTCTTGATCCATTCATCTATCTATGGATACTTAGGTTGCTTCCATATCTTGGCTATCATAAATAATGCTGCAATAAATATATGCATAGCGATGCATACATCTTTTGGGATTAGTGTTTTCACTCTCTCTGGGTAAGAACCCATAGTGGAATTACTGTGTCATATGCTAGTTCTATTTTTCAGTGTTTGAGGAAGCTCCATACTGTCTTCCACAGTTAATGCAATAGTTTGCATTCCCACCAACAGTGTATTAAGAGTTCCTTCTTCTCCACATCCTCACCAACATTTGTTGCTTCTTGTCTTTTTTATTCTAGACATTCCAGCAGGCGTAAGGTGATATCTCATTGTGATTTTGCTTTGCACTTCCCCAATGGTGAGGTGATGTTAGGCATCTTTTCACATATCTGTTGGGCAGCTGTATGTCTTCTTTGGAAAAAAAAATGTCTATTCAGGTCCTCTGCCCCATCTTTAAATTGGGTCATTTTTCTTTTGGTGTTGAGTTGTATAAGTTCTTTATATAATTTGAATATTAAACCCCTTATCAGATATATCATTCTCAAGTACTCTTCCCATTCAGTAGGTTGCCTTTCTATTTTCTTGATGATTTCTTTGGCTGTGAAAAAGCTATTTATGCTGGTGTCATCCCAATAGTTCATTTTTCTTTTGTCTCCCTTGCCTGAGGAGACATAACTAGAGAAATGTTGCTATGGCTGATGTCAATGACTTCCATGCCTATGTTTTTTTTCCCCCAGGAATTTTATGGTTTCAGATCTCCAGTTTAGGTCTGTAATCCCTTATGAGTTTATTTTTATGTATCGTATAAGAAAGTGGTCCAGTTTCAGTCTCTTGCATGTAGCTGTTCAGTTTTCCCAGCACTATTTATTAAGGAGACTGTCTTTTCCCCATTGTCGCTTTTTGCAGATTAATTGACCATACAATTATGGGTTTATTTCTGGGCTCTCTATTCTGTTCCATTAATTTATGTGTCTGTTTTTGTGCCAGTACCATACTGTTTTGAGAACTGTAACTTTGGAGTGTGTCTTCAGATCTGGAATTGTGATACATCAAGCTTTGTCCTTTTTCAAGATTGTTTTGGCTACCCAGGGTCTTTGGTAGCTTCATACAAATGTTAGTAATATTTGTTCTACCTCTGTGAAATAATAATGTTGGTATTTTGATCGGGATTGCTTTGGGTAATACGGACATTTTAGCAATATTAATTCTTCCAGCCCGTGAGCATTTTTCCATTTATGTCATCTTTAATTTCTTTCATCAGTATTTTATAGTTTTCAGCGTGCTGGTTTTTTACCTCCTTCATTAAAAAGGTATTTTATTCTTTTGCTGCAGTTGTAAATGTAATTGTTCTCTACATTTCTCTTCTACTTATCATTATATAGAAATACGACTGATTTCTGTGTATTAATTTTGTATCCTGCAACTTTACTGAATTCATTCATTACTTCTAATTTTTTTTTTCTTTTTGGTGGAAGCTTTAGAGTTTTCCACATATAGCATCATGTTATTTGCAAATAGCGACAGTACTCGCTTCGGCAGCACATATACTAAAATTGGAACGATACAGAGAAGATTAGCATGGCCCCTGCGCAAATAGCGACAGTTTAACTTCTTCCTGACCTACATGGATGGCATTTATTGCTTTTTCTTCTCTGATTGCTATGGCTTAGGACTTCCAGTACTATGTTGAAAAGTAGTGAGTGTCTTGTCTTGTTCCTGATCATAGAGGAAAAACTCTAATAGACTTTATTTTTAAGAGTAGTTTTAGGTTCACAGCAAAATCAAGCAGAAATTATAGAGTGGTCCTATGTACCTACACACACACACACACACACACACACACACACACACACAGAGCCTCTGCTACTTTCCACATTAGTAGATCGTGTGGATCTGCATTCTACAAGAGTGACACATTTGTTATAATTGATGAACATACATTGACACATCATAATTACCCCAAATCCATGATAGGGTTCACCCTTGGTGTTACACATACCCTGGGTTTGAACAAGTAGATAATGATACGCTGCTGCCATTATGGTATCGTGCAGAGTGGTTGCACTGCCCCCAGAATCCTCTCTTCTCTGCGATTCATCCCTCCCTCCGAGCTAACACCCGGCAGCCCCTGATCTTTTCACTGTCTTCATAGTTTTGCCTTTTCCAGAATGTGACATCGTTGGAACCATACAGTATGTAGCCTTTTCAGAATGGTTTCTTTCACTGTTTAAAGATTAACTTTTTAAAAAGATGTTTACTTATATTTGAGAGAGAGCCAGAGTGCCAGTGGGGGAGGGGAAGAGAGAGAGGGAGACACAGAATCTGAAGCAACTCCAGGCTCTGAGCTGTCAGCACAGAGCCCGACGCGGGGCTTGAACTCACGAACCGTGAGATCATGACCTGAGCTGAAGTCAGACGCTTAGCCAACTGACCCAGGCGCCCCAACATTAACTGCTTAAACCACCAAAGGAGTCTCTTCACATCAAGCTCCTATTTTTGTATTTTGCCTCCAAAACTTGTTCTGATGGCTTTCTTCTATCCTCTGATGGCTAGACACATATACCCATGTCACTCTGTGTGTCCCTGGGACGTTACCTCAGAGCACTGAAAGGGCATGACTTTCTGTCTTTAAGTATATAAAAGACAATGGAACATTTGTAAGTGAAACACATTGTTGCCCCACTTATCACCCAAGGGTGACATGGACCCATGGGGGGGGGGTGCTTTAGAATATATGGATGGGGCCAGAGTATAGCTGACTTAACTTCAGCCATTTAAGAATCATAAACTTCATGGGGCGCCTCGGTGGCTCAGTCGGTTAAGTCCCCAACTTCAGCTCAGGTCATGATCTCGTGGCTCATGGGTTTGAGCCCAGTGTTGGGCTCTGTGCTGACAGCTCAGAGCCTGGAGCCTGTTTCAGCTTCTGTGTCTCCCTCTCTCTCTCTACTCCTCCCCTACTTGTGCTCTGTCTCTCTCTGTCTCAAAAATAAATAAACTATAAAAAAAATGTTTAAAAAGAATCATAAACTTCTTATAAAAGTAGTTCTACCCAACATGCAAATAGAACATCTCTTAAAAACATTATCTACATTCTCAAGATTCATTTAGTTAGAATGTATCGCGTTAATGCTTTTATACCCAAAGGAAAACTACTATCAGATTTTTATTTTTATAGATCTTGGTCTCCAAGATTCAAAGTAATGCTCCACCATCATAACTAATGGCTGTTATCCCGGCTCATCTGAAGACTTAATGATTATAAGAATCGTTAGAGCTGCCAAAATGTCCAGAGGCTCCATTTTCAAAGAGCTGGACCCTTCAAAGGGACTCTCAGGCAGATGAAGGTAGAGGAGCCCCTTCCCGTCATGGAGTTCTTGGCAGAGCACCATGAATAACACGTTAAAATTAAAACGATAAATTCAATACTGATGACGGTGATCAGAATAATAGTCAACATTTATTCGATATCATGTAGTAGGTGTTATTCCGCTACTCTTTTGCATAATATCTCACAGAAGTCTCCCAATGAGGTTACTACTACCATACTATGATTTTCTCCATTTTATAGAGGAGTAAACTGGTGTTTGGAGTGGGAAAGGACTGTGCGTCCAACAGAGGTAGATTTGGTTTTGTGGGCCAGATGCACGTGCAATTTTAGAGGGTAACTTTAAGAAAAGGAACTCAAACTCATGAAAACAAATTGGGTGAGGACCTTGGGTCCAGAAGCGGAAGCTTCTCATGTAATTGGCCTCTAGCCCAAGCCCACTCAACCAGGAAATGGAGAGCCAGTGTTGAGTCTGGGCAGTCTTGCATCAAGGATCATAACTTCACCTCTGTTCTGCTCCCTCTAGTTAGTGAACACATATTTTTCTGGTAAAATTATATGCCATTTCAGACTAGCTTAATGTGTTGATAGGTAGATAGAGGTATTAAATTCATGAGAAGCAGCTGATATAAATTTATTTTTTTAATGTTTATATATTTTTGAGAGAGAGAGAGAGAGAGGGAGGGGCAGAGAGACAGGGAGGGAGACACAGAATCTGAAGTAGGCTCCAGATTCCGAGCTGTCAGCACAGAGCCCCATGCGGGACTCAAACTCACGAAACGCGAGACCATGACCCGAGCTGAAGTCAGATGCTTAACCAACTGAACCACCCGGGTACCCCTAAAACTTTTAAATAGAAAAAAAATTAAATACAGAAAAAGGTTTCATTAATTTGGTATTTTCTGAAAATTTCTTCTCAAACCTCAATTCAATTCCAGAGCACCCGAGTTTCACAAAAGTGTGGTTTATAACTTTTGGGCTAAACTATAGAAGGAAAAAAAAACTTCCTACTCATTTTCTAATGTCCAAATTACTATATATATTTTTAGAGTTATACCCTTTCATTGAAAAATATTTGTAAATTCCCTAAATGTTATCATTTTCTATTTAAGTGTACAACTCTAATATATAGTAATTTAGACATTTTAAAACAATTTAAATTGAATACCGATTGTATTTAATACCAATTTAATACCAATACAATTGGTATTCAATTTAAATTGTACACCTAGTTCAATAAAGTGTACTATGGGAGAAGGGAATGATAAAAAGAAGCGAGAGAAAGAGGCACCTGGGTGGCTCAGTTGGTTGAGTGTCTGACTCTTGATTTAGGCTCAGATCATGATCTCATAGTTTGTGAGTTCTGGCCCGTGTTGGGCTCTGCGCTGATGGCTTGTAGCCTGCTTGAGAAACTCTCTCTCCCTCTCTCTCTGCCGCTCCCCTGCTCTCTCTTTCTCTAAAATAAATAAACAGGTTTTTTTTTTAATGTTTTATTTATTTCTAGGAGAGAGAGAGAGACAGCGTGAGCAGGGTAGGGTCAGAGAGAGAGGGAGTCACAGACTATGAAACAGCCTCCAGGCTCTGAGCTGGCAGTCAGCACAGAGCCGGACGTGGGGCTCGAACCCACGAACCGCAAGATCATGACCTAAGCGAAAGTCGGACGCTTAACCGACTAAGCCACCCAGGTGCCCCTAAAAAAATTTTTTTGAAAGATGAAATTAAATTGGGAAGACTTTTTTAAGAGACTAGTATATAGATAGATGCTCATTATATTGTTCCTTTTACCCTTTTTATATTTTTTATTAACATGTATTGTATTAGTTTCAGGTGTGCTATATAGTGATTCAAGCCCGTGCATTACTCAGTGTTCATCAGGGTAAGTGTATGGTCAATCCCCTTCACTTGTTTTCCCCATCTCCCCACCCCCTACCCTCTGGTAGCCATCAATTTGTTCCTTGTACTTAAGAGTCTGTTTTGAGGCATCTGGGGAGGCTCAGTCAGTTAAGCAACCAACCCTTGATTTGAGCTTGGGTCATGATCCGAGGGTCATGGGTTCCAGCCCCACATTGGACTCCATGTTCTTAGTGTGCTTGGGATTCTCTCCCCCCCTCTCTCTCCCCTTCTTTGCTTTCTTGCTCTCTCTCTCTCTCTGTACCTCCCCTGCACTCTCTCTCAAAATAAGTCAATAAACTTAAAAAAATAAAGTGCTTTTGGTTTGTCTCTCTTTTCCCCCTTGTTCATCTGTTTTGGGGGGGTCTGGGTTTCTTATTTTAGAGAGAGAAAGAGGATGTGCCAAGTAGGGGAGAGGGGCAAAGGAGGAAAGAGAATCCTAAGCAGGCTCCATGTTCAGCATGGAGCCCAACAAGGGGCTCCATCCCACGACCCTGAGACTTATTTATTTCATAACTGTAAGTTTGTACCTTTTGACCCTCTTCACCCATTTCACCCACCTACCACTGCCTCTGGCAACCACCAATTTGTTCTTGGTATCTATGAGCTTGGTTTTGTCGTTGTTTTCTTGTTGTAGAGTCCCTCTGTCAGTGAGATATTACAGCATTTGTCTCTCTCTGTCTGACTTATTTCACTTAGCATAATGCCCTCAAGGTCCATCCCTGTTGTTGCAAATGTCAAGATTTCCCTCTTGATGGCTGAGTAATATTCCATTGCATGTCCATGCCACATTTCCTTTATCCATCCATTCCTCTGGGCACACTTGGGTTATTTCCATGTCTTGGCTGTTATAGTAATGCTACAGTAAACGTAGGGACACAGGTATCTTTTTCTTTTCCTTGGATAAATACCCAGAAGTGGAATTGCTGGATCATAAGATAGTTCTATTTCTAATTTTTTGAGGATAATAATGTTTGAGTTTTGGAACTCTAATTTCTGTATCAGACCAAAGAAGAGATGTATTGTGTTCAAATTTAAAGGTTATGTGACATACTATCTGATGCATCCTATCTGGTCCATTTGGACAACTAACCTGACTTTATTTGGCATCAAATCTAATATTGGAGAGAAGATCTTGGTGTTCTGTACAAGTTGATATAATGCCCTGGTGCATTCTGGAACATAAAATGAAAAAAGGTATTTGCAGAGGCCTTTTGAGGGGCTTGGGAAAGAAAGCAAGGTCTTCATTGGATCCTAAGGTGGACAGGGACTAGGTATCTTCAAGATTTCTAAGTTGTCCAGCTATAAACTCACTTGAGGAGCAAATATGACCAGTATTTGAGGTCAAAGCCTTACCCTGTGTAAACAAAACGAAACAAATACCTATCATGTTAATAAAAGTATTTATTTGCTTGAAAAGAAAAGGAGGAAAACAAGAGACAAGAAAAGAAAAATAGACTCAATTTTCTTTTTTTAATTTTCTTTCTATATGTTTTATTTATTTCTGAGAGAGAGAGACAGTTTGAGCAGGGAAGGGTCAGAGAGAGGGGGAGATACAGAATCTGAAACAGGCTCCAGGCTTTGAGCTGGTGGTCAGCACAGAGCCTGACGCGGGGCTCGAACCCATGGACCATGAGATCATGACCTGAGCCAAAATCGGACACTCAACCGACTGAGCCACCCAGGCACCCCTCAATTTTCTTTATCCATGAATTAAGCCTAGAGAGCTCCTCGTTTGGCATCAAATTCACATTTTTTATCCTCAATATCCTCTGATGTCAAAATACCTTTGAAAATATGCCTCAACAGCCTTTCAGAGCAAGGCGTTCTATATGTTTACTGTTAATACAAAGCATTGATGTTTTATTTAGCAGACAGAGGTGTCCATAGGCTGTATTGGCTTGAGTTGGGCTCTCTTTGCTTCTGTTCTCATCATTGAGTACCAGGTTCTGGAGAGTTCACGGCCGGAGGGGGCGGGGGGGGGTTGGTGTTGTGGGAGCGCACACTGCTGGTACAGACATGCCTTGTGCCCTCATCCCTCAGTCATGTGGTCTGTCTTTATAACACGTTCCTCTTCAAGTCAATGCTTCATAGTGTGTGTAGCTTGATTTAGGGTTAAAATATTGAGAGTAGAAATAGCTTGAGTTGCTCAGTGGTATATAGTCTCAGACGACTGGCTTCCTAGCCTCTATCCTGCCGACCGAGTCTTTATCATTAAATTTCCACCTTCAAGTTTCACGGTAGAGACACAATGGCAGAAGTCTGTGGGCACACCAGCTCCACTCTTCACATCTCAATGGATCTGAATCATGTCCTATTGTCTTCTTTCAGCCTGAGGAATCTTCGTTGTCTCCGTCCACTTCACAGACCAATAGAGCCCGTGAGTGACCCTTCTGTGCAGCGTCAGCTGTGTAATTCGCAAGACCCGATGCAAAGTGAAAATGGGGAGCCCCTTCTCCAAAAAGGATTAGGAATGTCAGGGTGGCAACAGCAAGGAATTAAACCAAGCCTGTGGCCCTTCCGAGCATGGGGCCTGTATGACTACACAGCGGCACACCCCTGAAGCGAGCCCCGCCCCTAAGGACTTCCCGTGAATGCCTGTGCCTTTTGGGGACTGATCAACAGAATTATTGATGATGATATTTTGAGTGAAAGGTAATGTGTCTGTTTTTTTAAAAACAATAATAAACCCATACTTTCTGTGTTCTTTTTTTTTCTTTTTTCTTTTTAACTCAAATATATCCTCTGGTATTTGGTCTTTCTGAGCCAATAAATTGCCTTTAAAAAAAATCAGAGTACATATTTTTCTATCCTCTTAGTCATTTTACAGTGAAATAGTCTCTAAAATATCTCTAATAATCTGTTTTAAAATTATAAACACCAAAATTGGACACAGTGTTCAGGTATACAAGGAAGCCTAACAAGGACTTAGGACAGTAGTAACAATCAATCCATAGGAGTGCAACACCAAAATGTGATTTTTCTTTCTTTGACTTGTTCATTTCATTTAGAATTTCTTCATATAATGGATAAAGGCAAATGCTCTTGCATTGTTGGTGGGACTATAAACTGATGCTGTATTTACTACTACTGCTAGGTATTTCCCCAAAGGATAGAAACAAACAAAAAAAAAAACCAGATTCAAAGGGATACATGTACTCCAATGTTTATAGCAGCATTATCAACAATAGTCAAACCACGAAACGAGCCCAAATGTCGATCAACTGATGAATGGATAAAGAAGATGGGGCATATGTCTACAATGGAGTATTTCTCAACCATCAAAAGGAATGAAATCTTGCCATTTGCACAATGTGGATGAAGCTAGAGTGTATTGTGCTGAGTGGAATAAGTCAGGCAGAGAAAGACCTCATATGATGCCACTCATTTGTGGAATTTAAGAAACAAAACAGATGAACCTATGGGAAGGTGAGGAAGAAAAGAAGAAAGAGGGAAACAAACCATAATAGGTTTTTTACGATAGAGATCAGACTGAGGGTTGATGGAGGGAAGTCCATGGGGGAGGGGCTGAATGGGTGACGGACATGAAGGAGAGCACTTGTGTTGAGCACTGGGTGCTATTTGTAAGTGATGAATCACTAAACTGTACTCCACACAATGTTCCCTGTATGTTAACTAACTAGAATTTAAATAAAAATTTGAAGGAAAAAAAGAATTTCTGGGTGTAATATTCATAAGTGAAAGCAGTTTATAGCTTTAATTCTTGCACTTTCTCTATTTGGCTTTGGAATCGAGGGTATGGTGATCTTATAAAATAAATTAGTTAGCTTATTCTTCTTTATGTCAGCTTTATGAGACAAATGAGCTGCTATCAGAATATGTATTAAAACGTCCCTGGAATCTATGTGACAATGCATATTTTGGGTAGGGGAGTGGGTGGGAAGGAGACGATTTTTAGGGAGGCATTAATTCAATCTCTTTAATGGTTGTTGATTGAGTTTTCTAATTTGAGTCACAAAGTTTTAGTTTAAATGTTTAAATTAAAAATAAAGTAGAAGTTATGATAATTCCAATTTCACTATTTTAAATATTCTGATATATATGCTGAACTAATTTAATTTTTTAATGTTTTATTTATTTCTGAGAGAGAGAGACAGCATGAGCAGGGGACGGTCAGAGAGAGAGGGAGACACAGAATCTGAAACAGGCTCCAGGCTCTGAGCTGTCAGCACAGAGCCCGATGCGGGGCTCGAACCCACCAACTGTGAGATCATGACCTGAGCCGAAGTCGGACGCTTAACCGACTGAGCCACCCAGGCACCCCTATGCTGAACTGTTTTTGAGGGAAAAAAATGTTATGTTGTCAAGGTAATATATGCACAAAGTATAAGAGTGAAAATCTTTTGATTGTTTTATTTGTTTTTAATTTTTATTATTTTTAATTTTTTTAACGTTTGTTTATTTTTGAGAGAGAGCAAGAAGGGGAGGGGCACAGAGAGGGGGAGACACAGAATCTGAAGCAGGCTCCAGGCTCCGAGCTGTCAGCACAAGAACCATGAACCTCAAGATCATGACCTGAGCCAAGGTCAGTTCCTCAAGCGACTGAGCCACCCAGGTGCCCCTTAAGTTTTTTATTTTAATTCCAGTAGGGTTAACATACAGTGTTATATTAGTTTCAGGTGTACAATACAGTGACTCAACAATTCTATATATTACTTAGTGCTCATTATGATAAATGTACTCTTAATCCACTTCACCTGTTTCACCCATTTCCCCTCCCAATCTGGTAACTATCGTTTGTTCTCCACAGTTAAGAGTTTGTTTTTGGGGGCGCCCAGGTGGCTTAGTCAGTTAAGCATCCAGCTTTCACTCAGGTCATGAGCTCGTGGCCCACAGGGTTCAAGCTCCTGCATCAGGCTCTGTGCTGTCTGCCAGCTTAGAGCCTGAGCCTCTTTCTAGAGTCTGTGACTCCCTCCCCTTCTGACCCTCCCCTGCTCATGCCGTCTCTCTCTCTCTCCTAGAAATAAATTTAAAAAAACATTTAAAAAAAGAGTTTGTTTCTTTGTTTCTCTCTCTCTCTCTTTTTCTCCATGATTGTTTTGTTTCTTAAATTCCACCTAAGGGTGATTTGTCTTTCTCTGACTAATTTATTTCACTTAGCATAATACTCTCTAGCTCTATGTTGTTGCAAATGGTAAGATTTCATTCCTTATTATGGCTGAATAATATTCCTCTGTGTGTGTGTGTGTGTGTGTGTGTGTGTGTGTATCACCTCTTCTTTATCCATTCATTTGTCCATGGACCTTTTGGCTGCTTCCATAATTTAGCTATTGTAAATAATGATGCAAGAAATATAGGGATGTATGTATCCCTTTGATTTAGTGTTTTTGTATTCTTTGGGTAAATAGCCTGTAATACAACTGCTGGATCATTGGGTGGTTCTATTTTTAACTTTTGAGGTATCTCTACACTGTTTTCCACAATGGCTGTACCAGTTTGCATTCCCACCACCAGTGCATGAACGTTCCTTTTTCTCTGCCTGCTTCCCAACACTTGTTTCTTCTGTTTTGTTTCTTTTTTTTCTGGTTTCAGGTGATATCTCATTGTAGTTTTGATTTGCATTTTTCCGACGAGTGATGTGGAACATCTTTCCATGTGTAAAAATGAATTTTTTTTTAAGTTACTCCAAACCTCACCATTAAGGGGAAAAAACATCATTGGGGCACCTGAGTGGCTCGGTGAAGTATCAGACTTCGGCTTAGGTCACGATCTCATGGTTTGTGGGTTCAAGCCCTGAGTCAGGCTCTGTGCTGACTGTTCAGGGCCTGGAGCCTGCTTCGAATTCTGTGTCTCCCTCTCTCTCTGCCCCTCCCCTGCTTGCACTCTGTCTCTTTATCAAAAATAAACAATAGCTTAACTAGAATATATCTCTTTGGGGCTCCTGAGTGGCTCAGTCAGTTGAGCGTCTGACTTCGGCTCTGGTCATGATCTCGCGGTCCATGGGTTGGAGCCCCGTGTCAGGCTCTGTGCTGACAGCCAGCTCAGAGCCCGGTGCCTATTTTGGATTCTGTGTGTCCCTTTCTCTCTAACCCTCCCCTGCTCATGCTGTCCCTCTCTGACTCTCAAAAATAAATAAAAAACGTTGAAAAATATATATATTTCTTTGGTACTGTGCTATATTAAAATTTCCTGAAGTACGATTTGTTATTTTGGTCTGTGGAGTCAGTTTTTTAATTTTATAGAATTTCTCGTGCATAATTTGAATAAATATTCTCTTTAATTTTAATTTTTTTAAGTTTCTTTATTTTTGAGAGGGGAGGGAGAAAGAGAGAGAGAGAGGTAGACAGAGAGAATGAGTGGAGGAGGAGCAGAGAAAGAGGGAGAGAGAGAATCCCAAGCAAAGAGCCTGATGTGGGGCTTGATCTCATGAACTGTGAGGTCATGACCTGAGCCAAAGTCAAGAGTGCTTCACTAACGGACTGAGCCACCCAGGTGCCCCTCTCTAATTTTTAAAAATTACTTTAAGTTTTATCTTTCAAACATTTTCTACTTCAGGGACATTAATTGTCTTAAGTTGGAAATCAGTTAATCTTTTTTCTCTTCCCTATGTTTTCATTTCTTGCTCTCATATGGTTGTCTTTTTGCATGTTTTTTTCCCCATATTTTAAGACTCCTTTATGTTAATAATTAGGTTTTCAATGGTATCTGTCTGTTCTTTTTGTTCCTAATTTCTATACCTATTTTTGTAATGACGTTGGTTTTCTTGTATGTACAAATGCTTTTTAAATTTCATTTTGTTGTTTCAAGATATTAGGGCAGGCTACTTTAGGCTACAGTAATTAATTGGACAGGACTTCTCCTGGTTTATCACATATAGGCTTCTTTCTTTCTCATGCAAAGTTAGCTGAAGGCTGACAGCTTTCCAAGGTGGTTCCTTTCCGGAGATAACTCAGAGCCCAAGATATCTTGCATCTCAGAAGCCTTGTCATAGGCTAAATTGCTGTGGCTGGGAAAAGGGCGGCATGAAGCACTCATATCTGCTGACCTCAAGGTCTCTGAAATTGACACATGTCATTTACACTTTCTATTAGAACGTACCCTTTTCGCCCAGAACTCGTGGCCGTAGTAGCTGCAAGAAGGGCAAAGAAATGTGAAATGCCTGTGTGCTGGGAAGAAGGAAATGACCCAAGATTTGGTGAACATCTAGCATTATCTTCCCAACGCTTCCCATACGATCTGTTAGCTCTTGTTTTATTGATTCACAGGTTTAAAAAAGAAGTATTCCCTAGTGTAAAGAGATCAGGAAGAGTTTTCTTCTTATTTAAGGGAAGTTTTCTCCTAATTTCAGTTCTTTGCTAGTCTTATGCTTGCTTGTTCCCTCCCTTCCTCTTGCTTTATTTTTTTTCTTTCATTCCCTCATACGGCGTATTTGCATAGTTGCCATGCTGGGTTTTTTTCTTTATCTTGAGCAATTCTGTCCAGACCTTATATTTTCTCTGTTACAAGGTAGGTGAATTTTTTTTTTTACTTCTTTTCCACTGTATCTAAAAACAGTTTTTCCTCCTCCAAATTATAGGTTGAAGGTGAGGCTTTGCATATTGTAGTTTTTAAAACAGGAATGAGAGGAGAGTGGGAAGGGAAGAGTTTCTCTGGGGCGCTAAATAGTATTTGTTAGGCTATGCGATCCTTCCCTCTTCTGAAGTCTTGTTAAAATGCAGGTACCAGAAATCCCAATGCCCAGGAAGAGAATATCCTCAGATTTGAGACTGTTTCTTGTGACATGCTCACTTGTTTCTCTGTTGTTGCTGTTTGTCAGACAGAAGGGGAAAAAAGATGAAGGCGTTTGCATAGCTTGTCCTCCCCAATGGGTATTCATGGGGGTTATCAGTACGAATTCTTCGGATTTCTCTACTCACTGGTAGTATGGTTTGGGTGGAGGGGTGGAATTAGGAGTCTAGCTTTGCTGTGCTTCTGAATCGTGCTCCAGAAGGTCCTGTTTCTCCTTAGCAGCTGATAGTACTTCAGTAAGTTATAATTCTGTCCTTGCCTCTTTGCTGTCATTGCATATTTTGGGGATGGTTTTCATGGTTTTTTTCCTTCTTTAGGTATTAAAGGAGGGATATGCTTTGCTATAAGTCTCACCCCTCATTTTAACCAAGACATCTCCAGACAAAACCGGTCCAAGTTTGTGGTTTTTTTCCTACAAGTGCTTGTCAAATTCTCTTGAGTTTTCAAAATGGTTTGCATACCGTAGTTCAGAATTTTCTTATGATTTTTTTTATGACTCTGGACCCGACCTGTATAGTTAGCCACTTTGTATAGCCCCTTTGTCTTACTAATATAGATATATTAGATTATTATTATTTATTTAATAGTAAATTATTTAAAACCTTAAAATTTATATTTTATATTTATTTTTAATGTTTTAATGTTTATATATTATATTATACGTTATATTATACGTCTTTCCCCTTACCAATTCTGCTAAAGGATTGTCTAGCTCTTAGTTTCAAAATTACAGTAACAACAGAAGTTCGGTGAGAGTTTCAGGTATGTTCCCTACCCTTAGTGACATTTTAACAAAGGCGTGAACATTAGAAACTTAAGTTTTACGTTGTATGTTATTAACTAGAAGATAAAATTGTAGTTTTAAGAGCTAAGAAATAGGCAGGAGTAGTATTAGTCTGGCGGGGGCCCCTGACAAGGTGGCACAGACTGGGCGGCTTAAACAACAGACATTTTCTCATAGGTCTGGAGGTCAGAAGTCCAAGATCAAGGTTTTCTTGGAAAACCTTGCTTTGGTTTCTTCCTCTCTCATTGGCTTGTAGTCGGCCTCCTTCTCTCCCTGTGACTTTGTGTGGTCTTGTATCTGTGTTCAATTATTTTTGTCCTCAAGGACACCCGTTCTATTGTTTAGGGCCTACCCTAATGACCTCATTTAACTTTAGTTACCTCTTTAAAGGCCTTATCTCCCAATACAATCACATTCTGAGACACTGGAAGTTAGGATTTCAACATATGAATGTTGAGGGACCGCCATTCAGCCTGTAACAAGTAATCTGGGGAGACTTTTATAGTAGTCAGGGCTTGGGCTAAAAGATTAAAAAATCCAGTAGCTCAATAAAAGAAAAAAAGGTATGTCATTTTTTTCTCATGAAACAATCTAGAAGAAATAGGTGGTTCAAGGCTTCCTTTGTGAAGGAAAGAGACCGAGGTCCCTCTTGGTGTTTGCTCTGCCATTTTCTTTCTTTCTTTTTTTTGTTTATTTATTTTGAGAGAGACAGAAACAGTTTGAACAGGGAAGGGACAGAGAGAAAGGGGGAGAGAGAAAGAATCCCGAGGAGGCTCTGGGCTGCCAGCACAGGGCACATATCCAGATGCGGGGCTAGAACTCATGAAACTGTGAGATCATGACCTGAGCCAAAACCAAGAGTCAGAGGCTTAAGCAGTGGAGCCACCCATATACCCCTGCTCTACCATTTTCTAGATAATAGCTCTCATCTAATGCCCAGAACTTGACAAGCATTCAATGAATGCTTATGGAATGCCCATGGAATGAATGAATGAATGACATAATGTGGTCTGGGGCCATGAATGGGCCAGCATAAAGGAAGTAAGAATCTTGACTGAAATAAATAAGCAGGAAATACGATTAAATATATATGTCTGGCTAGATTTGAGGAAGCCTTGAAAGTCACCAAAGGCACTCACAGCGGATTGGAAAGGGATGAAGCAACTCAACTCACTTATTTTATACAAATGAGGAAATTGAGGCTCAAGAAAGTGAATTAACTTACCCACATAACTAATAAGTCATTCTACCCTGGATTCTAAATTACTTCCTCTGACTCCAAGCTAAGTGGAAACTTCTGTGTTTCCACCGAAATAGGAAGAAAATGGATACCAAGCCGTTTTTCAAGTGGGAAGTGAGGTGATATATGCCATGTTTTAGGAAGGTCAAGTTTTTATGGCTCTCATGCGTCATATATCAGTAACTATCCATATACTTACTGCAGCTGACATTGATGCTTACACAAAAGATAATTTGTCTCTCCTTGTTACTAAGAGATCTCTGATCTGGCCTAGTTGGTGGGAGCCTAAAAGAGATCCTTTGTTCTAGGAGAGGGACAGAGCTCTATGTTGAGCTCAAACTTCCCAACCCTGAGATCATGACTTCAGCTGAAGGCTTGAGTGACTGAGCCACCCAGGCACCCCCTGCCCAGTAGTTTTTGTTTGGCAAACAGGGGTGTAGGTGGTAATTAATCCTGATTGGCCAAAGCCAGGCAAGTTAACGTTACTCCCTATTGCCAATGATTGGTCTACATGTTGACATGTGACCCAGTTTTGGCCAATGCGACATAAAGGGGATTCTGCTGGGTAGCTCCTGAGATGGTTTCTTAATTGATAAGAGCCTGGCAAGGAGCAGACCTCTTTGCCCCACTGCCTGCTTTGAATATAATTTAACACGTCAACTTATCACCATCAGGCCACATCAGAGATGGAAGGGCAGAAAGACAGAGACTGCTTGCTTGGGTACTTTGTGACATTGCAGAATTATCACACCCAACCTGGCACTGCCTTCCCCAGACTCCTTGCTCTGTGAGAGAATTAAATTTTGCCTTTTTCTCTTATTAGCTTTAGTCAGGTACACTGTTCCTTGCAACCAAAGCATGCCTAACTGTATATTCATTATATTTGCCTTTTATTTTTTTTTATTTTATATTATTTATTTTTAAACATTTTTTTATTTTTAAACATTTTAATGTTTATTTTTGAGAGAGAGAGAGAGACAAAGTGTGAGTAAGGGGAGGAGCAGAGAGAGGGAGACACAGAATCTGAAGCAGGCCCCAGGCTCTGAGCCATCAGTACAGAGCCTGACGCGGGGCTTGAACTCAAGAACCCTGAGATCATGACCTGAGCCGAAGTTGGATGCTTAACCAACTGAGCCACCCAGGCACCTCTATTTTTATTTTTTTAAAGATTTAATCTTTCAGCAATCTCTACACCCAATGTGGGGCTCGAGCTCACAATCCCAAGATCAAGAGTCACATGCTCCCCTGTCAGAGCCAGCTGGGCACCCCTATATTTGCTTTTTAAACAAGCATTTAAACCCTAAAAGCGGGGCGCCTGGGTGGCTCAGTCGGTTGAGCGTCCAACTTTGGCTCAGGTCATGATCTCATGGTTCATGGGTTCGAGCCTTGCCTTGGGCTTTGTGCTGACAGCTCAGAGCCTGGAGCCTATCTTCAGATTCTGTATCTCCCTCTCTCTCTGACCCTCCCTTGCTCATGCTGTATCTGTCTCTCTCTCAAAAACAAATAAAACATTTTAAAAAATGAAAAAAAAAGAAAAGAAATCCTAAATTTATAGGATTTATAGTTTCCTATAGTTTCTAAACGAGAAAGTGTAAGATGAATATTCCATGCTGGGTGTTCTGGGGGAGAGCAGGGGAGAGAGGGGTCCAGCTGACTGGGGAGCTCAGGAAGGACTTCATAGTGCAGATGGCCCTTGGGCCACAGGTTGCACAGGGGTGAGAGCTGAATAGGCAAATGGAGATTGTCGGGGTGCGTCACATGCAGGTGGAAGGTCCCAGCATGAGGAAATGATGACAAGTCCTTTGGATACATGAGAGGACTTGGCTTCCAGTCTGCACTGAAACCCTGGCCTGAGTGTGACAAGTCTCAGGGGTCACCCAGGAGCCTCAGCCCTCCTCAGGGACCATCCACAGTGAAGCCGGGCACCTGTTGAGGTAGGGGGCCGCCGGTAACAGCCCTCAGTGACTCCGTGTCTAGACTGTGGTGTGTGCCTTCGCTCTTTGCTGGGTGGGCTCCCTGCCTTCCTAATACACCTTCCTCCTGAGACTGAGATCTTTGTGTCCTTTGTGGTTAGAGGTGGTCTTCTTTTTTTTTTTTTTTTAAAGGTTATTTATTTTTGAGAGAGACATAGCATGCATGAGCAAGTGGGGAGGGGGCAGAGAGAGAGGGAGAGAGAGAGCATCCCAAGCAGGCTCCACACTGTCAGCATGGAGCTGGGTGTGGTGTTCCCACTCATGAACCACGAGATCGTGGCCTGCGCCGAAGTCAAGAGCGGTCGCTCCACCTAATGAGCCACCCAGGCATCCCACAGTTGGTCTTCATCTTGGTGTCAAGAGACCAGACCAACAGTCTGGAAATTTCCTTCATGGTTCTTCTAAGCGAATGGTGCTCCTAGTGGTGGGTTGTAGACTTTCTGACTTTTAGGCGTGGTCAGGCTCCTTGAATTGCTTAACACTATTAATGATGACAAATACTGTACATGACTTTTTTAAAGTGACTCCTTATCTGGAAAGCTGGTCACTGTGGTTATAGAAGAAAACTTGGTGTCAGGAACCGAGGTACCACTAACTCAGTGCTGTGGCCTCAGTTGGATACATCGCTTAATAGTTTGGGACTTCATTTTCTTCATTTATAAGAGATGAGTCATTGGGGTTTTTCTAAACTAAAATCATACTTTAAGTGGTTGTTTATAATTGCTGCTCCTTCTAGATACTGAAATCACAGGATTCCTGCTCTTTCCTCCTATACTACCATTTTTAAAGTGGGAGAAGATTTTAAGCCCAGAGAAGCAAATAAACAAAGGCAAAAGCAAGCCACAGCCTGCCCAGCTAAACAAGAGGAAGTGTGACCACGGAGGGCCAGACAGGTCAGCAGCCTGTCACCTTCTGCCCCCTCTAGCTTTTTTACTGAAGCCCTTTACCTCTGGATTCTCTCTGGTCGCAGAGCTCAATCAGATCATGCGGAATGACTGAACAGGGACCGGAGAATTCCCATGGGAGGGACCGTGTGGAGAGGCATTGCAAACAAATATTCCCAAGGTAATGACAGCTAATGTCTATTCGGTATTTATTTCAATCTAGGCACTGTTATAAATTCTTTTCTGGATTCCTCTTTCAACCTTCCCAACAGCCATAGTATGCTATCCCTGCTGTGCAGAGTGAGGCGAGGGCCCAAAGGTGTTAAGTGCTTTGCTCAAGGTCATATATCCAGCAAAAGGCATGGAACACGGGGCAGGTAGCCCTGAAAGCTACATGCAACATACCGCCTATACAGTAGGAGCCCTTTGTTCTCGCCAAGTTTATGTTGCTTTCTGAGTGTGGGTGACCTTCATCTGCCTGATGTATGAACTTGCAGGCAGAGTCCTCCTTCCTTCCACTGGTTTGTCAGATCATTCCACACTGACCCGGTGGATGAAGCCATGGGTCTTTAGGAGCCAGCTCTCTCCTTCTGTCCGGTACGGTTGGTTTTAAGAGACCAGAAGGGTGAGGGGAGTGCCAGGGGAGAGAAAGTCCGAGCACATCACCTCTCCGCCTGCTTCCTCACCATCAGATCAGGCAGTTGGAGTAAATCACCTACGAAGTCCATTTGTACCTTAATAGTTCACAATTTTACATTTTATCTCCACCAGTTAGTCCAGTTAGCCTTGTAGGATCCCTTTCTCCACTGGAACCTCTTTTTTTTAATAGAAAAAATGGCCAATTGTCTTGCAATATTGTCTTCCTGTTTCTAAAATTGTCTCGGATGCTTGCCAAAAGATCCTTTTCTTTAAAAACAAAGTTTTTAAAGTCCTTTGAATAATATGGCCATCCACAATTTTTTAATAAATATCATGAAGAAGAGGGATCTTTTTTTCAAAGCTCGTGTGTTTCTCTCCTCTCCACCATTAAACAGTATTTTTTAAAGAAAATTTTCTATTTTCTTTCTTCTTTTTTCATTTTTGATGTTGTTTCTACTCATCTGTATTACTTCTTAACACAGCACTACCTTTCAAATAAAGTGGATCTTTAAAACTGTAAGTGATCTCCTCTGTGATTGCTTTACACTTATTCATACCTTTTTATCAGCAAACTTTGGATTTGCTGAAAACTCATGCGAAGGTGGCTACGCATGAAACCCAGCCTCAGGCCGCCAGACAATACTCACTGTCCGTCTTTCTCTCTAGCTTCACTTTTTTCCTAGGCTCAGATCCTAAAACTTACTTCGGGCTGATAGTTTGTGTTTTCAATTTCAGACAAAGAAAAAAATGGTGTTTTATTGAGAAACATTTAAGCAAGGTGCCTGGGTGGCTCAGTCAGTTAAGCGTCCTGCCCTCCCTTGATTTTGGCTCAGGTCACGATCTCAAGGTTCTTGGGGCTCTGAGCCCATAGTGCGATAGTGGGGCACCTGCTTGGGATTCTCAGTCTCTACACTGCCCCCCCTTCCCTCCTCCCCTCTCCTGAAAATAAAAAAAATAAACTAAAAAGAAAACATTTTAAACATCTACATGAGGGGTGCCTGGCTACTTCAGTAAGTGGAGCACGTGACTCTTGATCTCGGGGTTGTGAGTTTGAGCCTCACATGGGGTGTAGAGATTGCTTTAAAAAATAATAAAAACTTAAAAAAAATAAACATATACATAAGAAAAAAGAAATATATATAAATTATATACCCATGACCCAGCTTCACTTTATCAACATGTGGCCTATCTGTTTCATCTCTACTCCGGTCAGATAATTTGGAAACAAATCTCAGATATTTTATTGCGTCATCTTTGATTAGTTAGTCGGTGAAGAGAGAGAATTTTATTTAAACAATCAACTACGATTTGGCTGGGTTTTACATTTCAGCAAGAAAAACCCCACTAAAATTTGCCTCAGCGTTTTGGACACTGATACGCTTTATGCCCCAAACCAAGATTTGTTTGTCATATCTCGACACTCACTTTTTTTCCCCTCTTCTGTTGATCGAGTTGTACTCCAAAACACAGAAACAGCGAGTCTGAGGACAATTTTAATCCAAAAGTCTACAAACCAAGTTATCTAGCAATCTGAAAATTACCAGAAGCAGTTCATGAATGATGTGTGTTTCAGGTACTAATTAAAGCTGTGTTCTCAATTTAGGTAGAACTCGATTTTATGGACTGTTCTTTTTTCAACAGCGAAAGCCTAAAGCCGATGAGGACACCCAATTCTTCCCTCCACAATAGGGTCAGGTGAGATTAGGGGGCGGGGGGCGTGGGAGGGTCTCACTTCCTTACAAATGGCAGATTTGCCAGATTTTTGTATCTGATGATGAGCTAGAAAACCGCAGCCAGCGGGTTTCTGCATTCCGGCTGACTGGTTGGGATGGGCCGTGGGCTCAGGCAGAGTGGCCGGGTGTCCTGGGCTGAGCTGAGACAGAAGTACGTCTGGGAGGAGCCTGGAAGAGATGCAGGAAGGAAAGGGATGGTCTTCCACTGAAGTCGCCAGCAGACCTGCCCTGAGGCTATGCCTGGGGTTAGGAGAACTTTTGAAAAATGGAAGGCTCTGCCGATCACTTCCCTACTTAGCCAGAAGTGGAAGTTAGATTCGCGGCTTTTAAGAAACTTCCTAGTCATAGCCCAGGCACTAGACGAAACAACTCACACATTACATGTAGATAGAGAGGATTTTTGTTCAGGGTTAGGGCACAGCAATCTGAGGATGAATTCCACTTCCTTCAAATGTTTGGACCTGAGCCAGACTATCACTTCAAACCCTGCCTTGGCTCAAGAGGAAATAAAGTGGGTTGCTTTCAATTGGCCGCTCACCTCAGCCTGGCTAAAGTCAAGTCCTTTCCACCCCTCCCCCTCCTTCCGCTCCCTCTTCTCCCCCTCTCCTCTTCTCTGCTTCATCCCCACCCCTCCCCCTTCTCTTTCCTTCCTCCTCTCTTCCCCCAGCCTCCTTCCCTTCCCCCTTCTCTCCTTTACCCTTCCTCCTCCCCCTTTCCCTCCTCTCCTTTACCCCTTCCCCTCCCCTCTTCCTCTCCTCCCCTCCTCTTCCCCTTCTTTCTCCTCCCCACGCCTCTCCTTTACCCTCCCCCTTGCCTCTCCATGCCCCCCCAGTCCCCATCCTGGCAATGCTATCTATCTTGGAGTTCTCCTGGGAACCCTGGAGTTCTCTTTGCCCCCCCCACCTCCACCGCAAAGCTAGTTTCCCCTCTCCATCCCTTCTCTGAGCTGTTAGCCCCTCAAAAAGAAGCCAAAACCCTGAATAAACCAACTCGAGATAAACAGCTGCGGCATCAACCTATGTGGGGAGCAGGTGGTGAGGAAGGGAGCGAAGCGCAGGGAGCAGAGAGGAGACGGGGAAGGATGTTGGCGGCCAGTGTCCCCCGAGGAGCTCCGCCAGAGCTTAGAAGCATCTGTCAGATCAAATCCTAAGTGTGCCTGCCTGGTGTGCTCAGCCTATGTGAGGTTTGTACGTGCTTCTTGGACCGAGTAAACTGGAGGGAATCTGCCTTTGAGGTGGGGGAGTTTTGGGGTTTCAGAAGATCACTTGCTTCTTGGAGCCAGCCAGACACATCGAGGCTGTGCAGCGTGTCACCACGGAGTGGAATTTTTCTTTGCTCTGAAGCTACCTAACACGGGTAAGGATGAAATCCCTGGTTGAGCCCCCTTGCCAGTGAGCTCAGCAGCTCCACACTTGGTCCACTGCAAGAAGGCCTTGGCTTCCGTCCTGCCTCGCACGCCGGTGCTACCACACTGTTTTACAGCCTTGAATTTGAAAGCTGTTGGTTTTACCAACACGGAGCCTCTGAATAGGGACCAGAAAGAATCCTCAAGAGAATGTTCGTAGCTGATAACAAGGGAGAGTGTCTGGTTTTGCGGGAGATGAAATGTTCTTTTGTGTGGGAGCAGGAAGCCAGCAGATAGTCCATTTCAATAGCTTTTTATACCCACCAGGCATGTTGAAATTGATCTTCTCCATCACCATTATCTATAAAACCTCTTTCGTTAGTGGCTTGGTTTGAAGAGTGCCGGTAACCCATTCTCATTCAAAGGCATTATCTCTTTGGAGGAAGGGGAGTTGAGAGCCATACCTTTATTCCCCATCATTTTTGCTTTTTTTCCCTAGATGTTAAAAGTTGAGCGAAAATGAAATCATGAACAAAACCTTGCAGTATCTTGAATTCTTCATGAAGAGGCTAGCCCGGCTCGCAAAATAAAGAAGTAGGGGGAGAAATCGCTGGCTATAATTAAAAGCCTGTAACTTTCCCAAAGAACGGTTGAGGACTTTGTGGAGGATCCCTCCTCAGGCAGAATGATTTTGGTATACGTTAAGTTGGATTGATCTGACTATGTCTCTTTTAACTTTAAATGGTGATGCAATATATGGATATTGCTGACCGGGACCTTAAAATTATGAAGATTGTTTCAGCTGTGCAACAAACCCTTGTTTGACTTCACAAATAAAACTTGATATAAACTTATTTCTGGCAGCAGGGAGAGTGCTGTCTCTCTGGGCGTCTAAAAAACCAGATGGCATTTAAAAAGTTGAATTAAATATCTGCAGGTTGTACTATGGACCCCTCTCCTCAGAGTCAGCTCGGTGTCTGTCCCGGGGAAGCCATCCGGAGCTCTCAGGACAGACCGCCTCTCCCCGTGCCCACGGAGGACCCCTCCACGCTGTCATCCCTGCACTGCATTGTCACGGCCACTTTATCTAACAACCTCCTCTCCAAATTCTAAGCTGCTTAGCAGGCAGAGAGGACACCTTCCCATCTGGCTGTTTTTAGCCCCAACACAATGGCCAGGCTCCTCGAGGTGCTGCCGCGGGGGGGTCAGTGCTGACGACTACGACGGCTCCTTGGGAGGGAGCCTGGGAGCCACCTGCAGCTCTGAGGTGAGGCAGAGAGACGCCGGTGCGTCCCAGACTGTGACGGGGCAGGAGACCTGTTGCAGAAGGATCAGCTCAGCTGTCAACCTCCAGCAACTCCGCATTTATTAACTGCCTTGGCAATGAATGATCTGTGCGTTTCCAGCAGTCGGGCTTGGGCGAGGCAGAGACAAGTGGTGAGGAACCCTGGACACACAGAGAGGGCTGGCGGGGTGGCAGGGAGCAGTGACTCCCTTTCTTCTGAACCCCGAGGGACCGCCGCCCAGGTGCCTGGGCCCCAGGTGTCCGTTTGAGCCATCTCTCGGCCCAGAGCTGCGGGTGTCCGGGACCTGTCCTCCTTCGGTCGCGGCCCGGAGGTGTGGCAACGGTGGGTTGCCCAACGTCCCCAGGAGGGGAGGCAGTCCAGTCCTACAGGAAGAGTGGCTGGTCCCGTTCAGGAGCCACCACAGTCCCTTTTATCAAGGCCAGCTATCTGGCAGGTTCCCATACAGCAAACCAGCGGTCTTCACAAAGACATGACCGGGCTGTTCCGTGGAGTCTGGGACTGTTCAGCCTTTGAGGTAATGGAGACATAATTGAGGAACATCGTGGAATTAGTGTCATCGCAGATGATCTAGTGCCTCAAGTTAATTTCGTCGGGTTGTGTTCGCAGAGCCGAAGTCGCTCATCTGGAGCAGCTGCCATCAGAGAGGTTTCTTTTTTTCTTTTTGTTTTCTCCAGCGTTTAGGAAATAAAGCCCAAGTGCTCGGCCCATACAAGTTGCAGGAGCAGTTTCACGCCTCAGCTTTTAAAAAGGTATCATGATGTTATTCCTTGTTTTGCTTCTAGGAAGCAAGGGGTTTAAGGAAATGACTTGGGCGGGTGCATCCCTGCGGCCGAAAAAGACACAGACGTACTCCCCAGGGACCCGAGAGGGGTCTGTCTTCCCGAAGATGCCGGGCCCGCGTCCGGTCCCCTCGACGCTCCGGTCAGGTCCCTTGCGCGGGGGTCTCCGGCGCCTTCCTCGACGTCTGGGGACACCCAGGGGGGCTGGGGCGGCTAGAAAGGGCGGGAAGAACGAGGAAGAGGAGGGGACCGGACTGCCCCTCACTGCTCCGTGCCAAGGACACCGTCGCGGAGGCGCGGCCAGCTTCCCACGGGTCGCGCTTTCCGCCCCCGGGGCCGGCGGAGCCCCGGCCGGTGCCCCTTCCCAGCCTCGGGCGGCCCCCGGGGTTGAGCAGGCTGACGGGAGAGAGGGAACTGCGAGGGCTTCCCGAGCGCTACGGGAAGGAGGAGGGACGGCAGAGAGGACCCCGAACCTGCCGGGACCGCCCCCCACGGCCCTGGCACGCCGTCCCGACGCGCGCCCTGCCCCCGGCTGCCCGCCCCCGGCGGCCCCCGCCCCTCTCGGGAGCCGCAGGGAATCAGGTCCCGGAGGAAGAGGGGAGGTGGGGAGGCGGATGAGGGGTGGGGGACCCCTTGACGTCACTGGAAGGAGGTGCCGGGGTAGGAAGTGGGCTGGGGAAAGTTTATAAATCGCCCCCGCCCTCGGCTCCTTCTAATCGAGGTCCGCAGAAGGCTCGGAGCGCGCGGCGCGGACACTCCCCGCAGCTCCTCCCCGGCGGCGGCGGCGGCGAAGGCGAAGGCGCAGGCGACTCGGCGCGGGCTCCGGAACTGGAGCGCGGCGGCCGGAGGCCCGGGGCTGCCAGGATTACCCCGGACGCGGTGGTCTCCCCGGCTGGAGCCGGGCCGGGGCTCTCGGGGCGCACGAGCGGAGGGCGACACGACAGGCTCGGGCGGCCGGGTCCGTGGCCCGCGAGCTGCGCGGGGACCGGGCGAGCAGGCCGCGTCGCGCTCACCATGGCCGGCTGCCAGGACGCCGGGGTCCTGCTGTGCGCGCTGCTCGGCGGGCTGCTGCTCACAGGTGAGGCGGGGCCGGGGCCGGAGGCCCGCGCGGGGCTGGGCGGGGGCGGCCGGTGGGCGCACCCTTGGGGCCGAGACCGGGCGCCCGCGGGGAGGCGCGGCTGCAGCCTGGAGGGGCGAGCCGCGCGGGGAACCTGGGGCGCTGGGGGCCGTGGCGCCCTTTTCTGCCGTGGGCACGCGGGACGCGCGCCTGGGAGAGGAGAGCAGCTGGCGGGGGTCCGCGGGCATCGCCGCCCCGACGGTGCCGGCCGCTGGCACCGCGCTCGGGTGCGTGCCCCTTTGCGGCTGGCGTCGCCGATCCGCTCTGCCCGGCTCCCAGGTCGGGTCTCCGCGCCCAGGCTCCAGGCTGCGGGAGCACCGCGCGTTGAGACCTGCCGGACCCCCCCACTCCCCAGTAGCCTGCTCCCAGGTTCCCCGGCGCGGGTCGGCAGGGCCCTCCGGAGCCCGCGAGGCTGCCCGGGGGCTCGGCTGAGACCCGGGCGTTGGCGATGTTGGGCACCAGCTACTCGTCGCGCCTCCGAAGGGGAGGAGGAGAGCCCACTTGGAGGGGGTCGCGTGCCAGCCGAGAGCGGACATATCCCAGGAGACGGCAAAGGCTGGTGTCCTTCGACCCACTTCGGGTCCCCGGGAACCCCGAATGGCCCCGAGAACGTTCCACCAGCTTCCACTCCTCCTGGCTTCTCGCCCACCGCCGGGCGCCGAGCGCGCTGCGCGCCGCCACCGGGCGAGGCCTCCGCCGCTGGTGCACCCCAGGTCTCCGACCTGAGCGAACCTGACCGACCGGGGCGGTCGAGAACCCAAATACCGTTACGTTTCGGAACTGCAAGCCTAGCCTTTAAATTCCGAGAGAGGAGAGGGAGGACGATCAGGACCAAAAGATGCGGTTGGAGGAGCTGGGGAGCCCTGGCCCTTTGCGGGGAGTTGGGGATGCCCGCGGTAGAGCCGTGGGGACCCACGAGGTTATACCGCTGCTCGTGCGGAGGTCGCCCCCACCGCTGCGTCGAAGCCCGAGCGGACTTAGGGGCTTGGAGTCGCCTTTTCCGCCCGGCGGGGCCTAGTGGCCGGGCCACCGGTTCAGTCCCTCCCGGGGGCAGAGTCACGTTTCGGAGCGCCTTTCTTTTAAGCATCCTAGAGAAAAGGTAAACTATGAAATAAAATACAGTAACATCAGAAAAGTTATTGCCGTGATTCCAGGGAAGGAAAAAGCGTTGAGCATATATATTTTTTAATGCCTGTTAAGCCCAAAAGGCAGTAACTTAAAAAAATATTCTGTCTCGGTGGGAAGGACTAATTAGATGGTCGGTTTCATAGTTCCAATTAGGTTGGCGAAAGTACTACACTGAGAGTCAAGGCGAAGTCCTAATGTCTGAGAATTTGCTATAGGATGGGAAAGTCGCTAACATAACTGTATTAAAGGAAATACTGCTTTTCTATTTCAAAAATACATGGTTTTTTTTGGTTTTGAAAAGTCACTTATACTGAAGGATAGTTGCTCAGAGCACTTATGGTCTGAGTCCATTCACCTGTTATAAAAAGGTAAATCTAGGTAAATTCCTGCGAATCCAGAAAACAAAGGAAAAAGCCTATGTTTCATTGGCTTTTCTGCTTCACACATACCCATATTTACTTTTGTTTCAAAAACGTGGTTGACCAGTGAAGTATGTAGTTCTGTTCATGATTAGGAGCAAGTTAGATTGGTAGCAGCTTTTCAGGAAACTGAGTAAGATTCTGTTGAGATTTCAGATTTTATTTTACTTAAACGAGACAGAAATCTTGGAACTCTTTTGTTATTAAAAAAAAAAGTGTATGTGTTATAGTGAGAAAGCAAGAGGAAGCATTAGCAAGGAGAGAACCCTCTACCTGCTGCTTTAAGGGCTGTTGTTTCAGTGGTTGGGGTGTGTAATTGTGGAAGCATGGCTTTGTAAACCACAAGCTTCTCCAGCTGATCAACAGCTCACAGTAAAACAATCAGCTGCCTACGTTGTAAATTGCATCAGGATTTTCAAACTGAAGCAAGGGGCTGCTTCTCTGGGGAGCGGTTGTGGAGAAAGAGGCCAAGTTTCTGCCCCTGGGTTTATCAGGAGTCTGCTGATCTTTCAGGTGCTACATAGCCTTTGAGTATTTGTGAGTTACTAGTATTTTGTGAATGTGTGTGTGGGGCCGGGGTGGGGGGTGGGGGGTGGGTGCACCGAGGTATAAAATCAGGCTTAGTCAGATAAAAAGATAAACCATTTCCCCCTAGAGATTACATTTAGCTTCTTCCAAATAGCTTGAGAAATAAAAAGGGGATAATAGTTCAAATATTTTCACGTCCTCTATATTGCAGTTTTTCCCTCTAAAATGAATATGTCCCTTACTCCGGCTCAAAGGCTCATTTTCTTACTTTTAAGGCACAATTAAAAGACACAGACCCTTTTTTATCTGCCCCCCATTTTTCTTGATTTTTTGAGCTGCTGATATGTACAATTTGCTCTAATTTGCAAACGCATCCCTTATGAATCTTGTGAGGGAAATCTACATTAGTAATACAAAGTAAAAATGTGCGTGAATATAAATACCCATTTCCAAATAGAATGTAATACGTCTTTCATAATAAAGCTAATTTTACATGACAGTTTTTGTTGTCTTCTCACAGGTTTAGGAAACCATGCTTTTTTTGGTAGCTTTTCCCTATTGCATATTTGAAATGTCAATTAGCACCTTCGGGGGTCCACAGAGGGGGTGTTCCACTTGATGGGTTGTGTTGCAGGTGAATGTAGGTGGTCTCCTGCTCTAGTTTGGTTCCTATTTTGACCTTATTATTTTAAGGGTTTTTTTTCCCCTGTCAAAAGTTCTAGAACAGGATACCCAGTTTCTTTTCTAGGATCACTAAGTGGATTTTTTGTTTTCATATTTAAAAGTCAGAAGTTAGATGCCTATTTGTAAGACCCCTTTGCAATTCTTCAAGACTCCGTGAAATATTCCAAGAAGTAGACTGAACATGGTGTGTCTTCTTCTCCCTCCCTTACACATCTGCATATACAATGGATGATGAGCCCTGTGATGCCAGAGCTGAGGCTGCAATGATGAGCTGGCTTTCACCTGCTATCAGTAATCACATTGCATTTTCATTTTCATCTACCAGCTGGTTAACTTGGTCTTTACTGGGTTGCAGGAGCTAAGCTGGTAGAGGCTTTCTGAACCAGTCTTAATCATGGGCTTGTTTTTCTTTTTACAAGCAGAATGTGTAACTCTGTGAAGCAAACTCTACTTCTTAGCTCTGGTTACATTGCCTCTTCTAAGGAGGTCGGTCATTTTAAACTCAGAAGAATTGGTTTTTAAAAAATTCCCTTATTTGATTCAAAAATAACTTCATTCTAAAAACTTCGTATTTCAATAAGGATGCTAAACCTTATTGGATAAGGATACTAAACTTAGTAAGGATACTAAACTTATTTAAAATTGGACCTGTATTGTGTGATTTTTTTTTTTTTAGAACTAAATAATCACTTTGTTCTCCTTGCCAAAAACTACTGAGTCATTCGAAACCTACTTTGATGGCATGCAATACAGCAGTTGAAAATATGTTGCAAAAAAAAAATTGGTTTTATGTTGGCCAAAAAACCCGCAATGTCCTTGAGGAAGGTTAAGGTTATCCATCCTATTGCCGGGTTGTGGCTGATGTTTACTCTGGCTTGGAAAGTTCTGCAAAGCAAGAACAAATAACAAAGCAAGTATCTTCTGTGATGCTTTAAACTGAGATGTGTCTGTGAGTGGGCGGAAGAATGGAGAGAAAGTGAAAGAAGCCCTAGGCACCTGGGTGTTAAAATGCAAAGCTCCTGTTGGTGTTAGTTTCTCGGTGCAGTTGCTCGGTCAGAAGTTGATTGGATACCCAGTAAATATCACCTTTCCGAGTACTTGTCATTGTGGATAAGTAGAAGAAAGACATGTGAAACGGCACATATATTATTAGGAATTTATTATGAAGAATGGTTAAAAGCATTAAAATATGCTGTTGCATTGCTTTAAATAATTTAATAGCACAGGATAGTCCGTTCCATTCCATTGGTCTTAGTGTACTAGTGAGGCTTGTAAGGAATGACAAGATCTGCCAAATGCTTTCCAGGATCATTGTTGGTTCCTCACACACTGGGGTGCCTTGGAAATTGCATGCTGGTGATGAAATTACTGGATTTTAGACCAGATTGAAGCGGGGAAGGAAACGGGGAGGAATGGGGTAATTGAGGGAGGGATTGAAAGGAAAGCCTCGGCTTAGCATCTGGGACTGCAGGGGGGTTTCATTAAGGAAATGGTTCCATTGAGTCTGCTGAAGATAGTAGACTAGATTTCCTGCATTGCTGCTGGGGCGGATGTGGGGGGATGTCAAGAATTCCTGGGGATTTCCCATCAGTCTCCGTAAGCTGGATGCCTGAGAGCCGTATCTGATTCTTGCTCCTTTCCTTGATTTTGAGCTCCTGGTGAGATCTGATTTTGTCTTTCAGACACATGCATTGTGAGAGCTAGGTGGGACCTCGTGGAGGCAACCTGCTCATTTCAGAGATGAGAAAACCCACCCAGAACAGTTCTGTGTTCCCCCCCACCCCCGCCCCCCGGAGGGCCAGTTGCTGGCTAGTGGCAGATCCAGGAACAGATACCGATGCTCACGGTGAAGATAACATTGCTTCTTCATTTCTCTGCTTCCTCCACCCCAAGCGGAGAAGAGATGTTCCAACATTTGTCGAATGATGTTATTATGGGGCTAATGTTTCTTTTTAAGTGCTGGCGTCTTTTTTTTGAATACAATAATTTCCCCTGTCCTCTTAAGGAATTTAGGTTAAGAATATCAAAATTATGGGGCACCTGGGTGGATCATTCGGTTAAGCAGCCAACTCTTGATTTTGGCTCAGGTCATGATCTCACGGTTCATGAGATGGAGTCCTGCATTGGGCTCTGTGCTGACAGCGTGGACCCTGCTTGAGTTCTTCCTCTCTCTCTCTCTCTCTCTCTCTTTCTCTTTCTCTCTCTGCCTCTCCCCTGCTCATGCTTTCACTCTCTCTCAAACATTTTTTTAAAAATATATCAAAATTATGATAGTACACAGATCGATCTGGTGAGCAAATTGATTTTCCTTGTGAGCTGTTAGAACCCTTCTTCTGAACTGCTGTGGCTGAAATAGTTACAGCCTCCATTACTGGCTTCATCTTTCACCACTTCCGTCTACACCTGCTATGGCACCCAGCTACACACAGCCTTCCCCACTCACATAAATTACTCCCCATTCTTAAGATGGGCCTGTGTATTCATCACTCTGTGTTCATGCTGTTGGCCTGCAAGACCCTTCCCTCTCTCTGCATTGCCTCCTCCCCTGCCTTCAAAGTCCTTCAAAAGCTCAGAAATCACCATCTCTTTGAGCTCCTCCTTAGAGCCGCAGACAGAACTTACGGTTTCTTCTGCTCCTAGGTGTACCCTCCTTTATACAGCCTTTAGCCCTACACCCTCCCCCCGCCAACTGTTCTCACCTGCATCATTACTGTTCTGCTTACGTGTCTGTCCCCTTGTTCTCTTTGGCGCCTCGTGTAATGCCTTGTATGGGGTCTGTCATCAAGTGTTGGAATGAACGAATGAATGACGTAGCCACGCTACCATTTCAGAGAAGAAATCTCTCAGGGCCAGACATGAACTCTTCCCAGTATATTAAGGTCCTTCTGCCCGTCCAACTGGCTTCAACTACAATGGACTTGTTAGAGGGGTTGTTCCCAACAGATAATGTTTGTCTGACATGATGGCATCATAGTAGGTGAGTATGACTAAGATGGAGAAAATCAGCTCTGATCTTGAACTCTCTGAGATCCCTATCTCCTGCAATCCCCTCCTGTTTCATCCCGATGCTTCACTGGGTACTCCGAGCTCCCAAAGCTGGGTTTCGGTCTGCACGGATGTTCAGTCTTGGCCTCTATTGGTGAGTACCCAGCACTGGGGCTTCACCCTGCGGTACATTCTACCATCTAAGAACAACAGTGCTCTCTGATTTCATGGTTTGACTTCCCCGTCCTTCCACAGACTCAAACCTGAGTCCCTGGACGCTGGGCCATGATACAAACCCGAATGCAAGACCTAGCCACACTCAGAGCTGACGTTCTGTTCCCACTGGGGCCTTTCCCACTGGGGCCTTTGTAATGGGATCAGCCTCCTCTGCCTAGATTCCTCTTTCCATAGAACAGGTTCTCCTCAAGGTTACCTTCATGTAAATAGGTTCCTGCCAGGACCACTCTACTAGGTAGGTGTGAGACACGTTCTTAAAAACCTGGCTATCCTGGTCCGGGACCGCAGGGTGCCTCCCATGCCCCATCCCCAACCCCACACTTTGCACGTGCCCACAAAATTATCCAAAACGGGCTTCTCGGAGTGTGGCCCGTGGTCCAGCAAGCAGCAGCATCCCCTGGGAACTTAATGAATCAAAGAGCCCGTATTTTAATAAAGTCCACTGATGTTTGGTTTGCACGTTAAAAATTGAGAAGCACATTAAAAATTGGTGTCAGGGCCTAATTCCCTTTTCCGCAACAGCCTTGTGATGACCTTTGATCTGTGTGGCTAAGGGACTAGACCAGGGCCAGCCAGGAGCCTCTTCTGGGTCCTACATTGTTCTTCTGCCCTTTCGAGGCTCTTTTATGAGATCTAAGACTTGGCTTGGACCTATAATTGAAGTAAGCAGAGGTTGTTGTCTTGAAAAATACTGTCGTTAACCAAACAATGGGTGGCAAGATCAAGTCCTTAGGAAATGCGGACTTGGTGAAAAGTAGTAAAAATGGCATGTGATAGATAGGTTTCAACCGTAAATAAAAGTTTGACAGGAGTGTTGGCTTTTAGAACAAAATCGCTTGGTGATACCAAGCTGCGAAGGTGAGTGTCCTCCAGAGTCTTAACTGTCAGGGAGGCATCCCTGTCTCACTGTCGTGCTACTACTGATGACAGATTTTTTTTGTGCTTCTTACTGGCTTGAAATGTAATATGCTTTACACTCATGCTCTTTCTTATTTCTTTTTTTTTTTTAATTTTTTAATGTTTTATTTATTTGAGAAAGAGAGAGACAGCGTGAGCAGGGGAGGGTCAGAGAGAGAGAGGGAGATACAGAATCTGAAGCAGGCTCCAGGCTCTGAGCTGTCAGCACAGAGCCAGATGCGGGGCTCGAACCCACGAACCGGGGGATCATGACCTGAGCCAAAGTCGGACACTTAACCGACTGAGCCACCCAGGCGCCCCGTTCTTCCTTGTTCCTTACCGCAAATCTTGGCAAGTGCTTTTGTCTTTCCCCAGACAACGACAGGGCTTACAGGCACTTCTTCTCACCTGGTCTTCTAACCTGTTTAACTCATGGGGTAGGAGTGGGTTTCCTTTCAAGCTACAGACGCGCCCTTGCGGTCCACACCAGCAAAGCTGTAACGATGATCCGATGCTTCTGTGGAAAGGGGCCTGAAGTGAACCTTGTATAAAGTGAAAGGCCTTAGCTTTTGAAACCATTTAAACTCAAGGTCACTTTAGCAAAATCATGATCAGTAATCAGTCTGCCAGTTGATGTCGGTGAAACCCTTTGCCTCTTGCTACGGGCGTGGTCCCCACGTCGACTCAACGTTAGAATCATCTGGGGGAGCTTTACAGGGCTGCACCCCTTACCAATTCAGTCACACTCCCCTGAGTGGGACCCAGGTGTCCGTAATTTTTAAAGCTCTCCGGTGATTCCAATGGGAGGCCGAGGTTAAGAACCTCCTGTTTTATCATCCATCCAAATCTCCTGGAAAGCTGGTTACACTAGCTCGCTGGGCCCCACCCCAGAGTTTCGGATTCAGTACGTCTGGGGCGGGGCCAAGAATTTGCATTTCGAACAAGCCCCCTTGTGTTGCTTTGAGAGCCACTGCCCTAGGGGCTGATTGGAGAGGCCTGGCCCCCTGGAAGGTCAAGGTGCCAAGCTGTCAAAGGTTCTAAGTCATCCTGAGACCTGGAACAGGGTAGAGGAAACTATTTACCAGAATTCTTGCTAGGAAGAGTATGTGTTAGCCACGGGACAGAATGAATATCAGGATAAGGTGCTTGGGGCGTGTGACCAATCAAAGTGGCGAAATTGCCTTCTGAGAAAAGTTGGTCTGGTTTCCAGGTGGGGGGTGTGAGTTGGGAGCCAGAACTGAGTTGCAGGTCCAGACACTAGTCATTCTCTGCTACACTGCGGAGCACACAGCCCTTCCTCGCTGTAAATATTGGTAAGTGTCTACAGAGGCCTTCTGAAAGGTACTGGCTACCCATGTACCTCGGGCGAGCCCTGCTGCCCTCCAGGACCCCCCACCCCCCAACGCTTCGCCTCTGTAACTGAGCTGCTGTATCTGTATTTCCTCTGCTGGGACTGGTGTCCCCTACTTGGGTGGCTGAATTCTACCTGTTGGTTCTGCTGGCTTTCATGATGTGCCGGGGGGCCTGTCCCCAGTGGTGAGAAGAGTTGCTGCTTGGCTGGAAACAGTTGGCCCCCCGTTGTACGGAACTGTGTGTTGGAAACTTGCTTGTGACCCATTGAGAATCTGAGGTGCTTCTCCTTCCCTGAGGGCCTCTGAGGGGAAAAATCTCTATGAGGCTTTCAAGGCCTCAAGTGCGTTGTACTCCACTTGGGTACTAAGTTCAAATATAGAACATATTCTGTCCCCACTGCTGAATCACAGCCTCTGCAGGGCTGAGTCATGGTAGCATTTGTATCCATCATCTCTTACTGTGTAATGGGCTGCCCCAGAAGCCTTCAACAGTAATTCATTATGCCCTCATGAGTCCCTGGGTTAGGAATTTGGGCTGGGCCCTGCTGACTGATGTTTCCTCTGGTGTCCTCTCTGGATCCCTCATGCAGCGGCAATCACCTGCCCAGGACCTTGACACTGGCTGTCTCTGGGCCTCCCTCCACACCGGGTCTTGTGCCATTCAGGAGTAGAGCTCAGGCTTCTTTACATGGGGTTGGGGGTGGGGGATGGGGGTCCGAGAGGGTACCCTTGGAAACCTAAGGCCCTTTGAGGCCTGGATTTTGCAATTCCTGCAACACCTCTCTGCCGCATTCAGTTGATAAAAGCAGGTCCTAACCCAGAGTCAATGGGTGGGGAGTCAGGCCCCTCTCGACAGGAGTGTCTACACAGTATTGCAGCTACGGTTTTCAGTCTCTCATGCCAGCACTGTTAGCCTTTGCTCATCAGTCTAGATATCACGGCTGGAGTTTGGCCAAGAAGAGAGTAGGGAACAATGCCTCAGCCCTTCTAGATGGTATCCCTGGTTGGTTGAGACATCTGGTCCACCGGAAGAGCTTCTAGTTCATCAGTCTTCTGATTAGGGTACAGAGGGTGTGGGTAAGGTGACACACCGTGTTGGGGCTGCGTCCTTTAACCGTGCTAGCAGCGAGGAAGCACCACTGACCCCCAGATTCTGATCGTGGGCAGCTCTGCAGCTTCTCTGAACTTGGATGGGAAACCTTCTCCTGGAGGATGTGGTGAGGAAATTAACCCCCTCTGAACTGTCGGGCACTTTGATACATATCTGTGATTTGACTCTGTCCTGAGAGGCAGGTACAGTACTCTTCTTAACTACGAGGAAAGCGAGGCCTCCATAAATTGAATTCTTTAAGTAAGATCACAGAAGTGGTAAGTAAAGCTGGAATTATCCCAGGCTGATGTGTCTGGGATACACCCTAGCGCCCTCCCCCTCCCCTGCCTTACAGCCTAAACGAAAAGGGGAGAAGGGAAAGAGCATTGAGGAGAATGTGCTGTCTTTCCCTTCTCTCCAAACTATCTCTCCTTGGAGTTTTGCCATCTCCAAAGAATGTGAGACACCACTGCTACTTGGAGCCTAAAGCGGCCTTGGGACATTCCACTGCTGCGTGCAGCAGACACCAGTGAAGTCGCTGTTAAGACCGGAGTTTAATCATGTGGGTTTTCTCATCATGGGGATGGAAGCCCTTCCAAAAAATCCAGGTCCAGAAAGGATCCCGAAAGCCAATAAGAACGTGGTTATTTTTGTTTGTTAAGAACATGACTTGGTATGAGCTTCCAAACTGCTCTCCTATATGTGGCTTTTCATAATTCAGATTACACAGAAGGACTGGTGAGCCAAAGCAGCGCTTTGAGTCTAGCAGGTCCTCTGAACAAGCTGGGGCTGCCTCTGCTAGATTGCTTCTGAGAATTAAACATCGACTTCTCTGCGCACCTTTAGATCCTAGAAAGCTCAAAGACCTGGAGCTTTTTCCTAAGGACACTGGAGTTTGGGAAAAGGACCCTGAGGTGTGTTTGACCCTGAAGGTAGATGCCACAGGCCCTGAGGGAGGGGAAGATGCATGGGCTGAGCCCCTCCTAGACACAGGCTCTACATACGGTAGTGCAGTGGACTTCGCAACTGTCCAACATGCGCACTTTTAACTTTGCTTTTTACTGATTGAAACCCTGAGGCACAGGGCAACTGGGTGATTTGCTGAGGGTCACACACTTACAGAGTGTCCAGGCCAGCATTCGAATCAGGTCATTGTGATTTTGAAATGGGTACTCTTTCCACCAGTATGTATCTTGAATGACAAACTCTGGGAATTAAGGAAGACCGAAGAGTTTGGCTTCTGGTGTTTAGAATGAAAAGGTCTGTGTGTGTGAGAAAAACAGCTGTCTGAGAACCTTATCCTAGAGGAAGTTACTTTTCAGTCGAGGATGGACCCAGCACTGGCTTTCTTTTTCCCTTCCCTTCCCTCCCCTCCCCTCCCAAACCCTCCCCTTCCCTCCCCTCCACCAGCAACTTTCAAATACGCTCTGCAGCTGTGTTAGCTATAGTCATCAGGTTGTACATTACATCTCCAGATGATTTACCTCCAGGACATTTTGATAATGTTCTCTTAACATTATCAAAAATGGAGCCATCTCTTTCAAGCCCTGTTGGGTCTTGGGTCTCTCCTCCTCCGCTAGATTATTCCTTTGGGGTATTCAAACCCGGACGAAGTCAAGAAAGAGGAAAAAGTGTTCCACTTCTTCCTTGATTGATGACTTGAGAGAGAATTTTCTCGATACCAGAATACGGCCATCTTCCTCCAAATCTGAGAAAAACCCACTTCCGCCACCTGTGTCCTGCTGGCCACTGAGGTGTTTTATTGTTTGTTCCAAGAAAACAGTGGAAAATGTAGCCAAATGGATATATACCTTGGATGAAAATGATAGGACTGGTAATATATATACTGTTTGGGGTTTTTTTTTTTTTTTAATTGTTTTTCTGAGTTGGCATTAGGGAAGCCAGAAGTAGATGTAAACAATTGGAAAGGCAAGGTTGTGTTCGAGGAGATTGCAAAAGATCTGAAAAGGCAGTGTAAACTTTCATTATGCATTTCGCCTGTGATTAATGGTATTCTTTTCTTTTGGGAAAACACTGGATAAGTCTCTTTTCCACATAACCTCTCCTGCTGGATCAGATTCTTGTTCTCTGTTTTTCATTGGAAATGTTTATAGCTTTGAAATCTTTTCCATAGGGAGTTCTACTAGAACTAAGGCAAAAAAAGAAATGCGTGGGGCTTGAGTAATTGGATTGTCCTAGAATGGACCTTGTATACCTATAACTTCTTGACGGCTGGAGAATATTGACACACATCATTGATGTACAGATTAGAAGCGATTGTACCATACACTCTCCAGTCCCGTTCCCTGTCCTCAAAACTGGCAGGTGAGAAATAGCCCAGGCGAAGTATTTGTCACACAGAGACATTGAGAAGGCAAAAGGGAAATTCAGGAAACTAACATAAATGCTAATTTTTCAGGAACTTCTGTCTCACTGTAGCCTCTTTGGGTTGACATTACACTTAGTGATTCTGTCTCCAGGTATCTCTTTTTAGGGGAAATGGCACCCCGAAATGCAGAGATAGAGTTGTTTTGGATTTTGAATGTGTTTTACAGCCCAAGACGATGGGCAGGAGATTATATTGCCGGAAGAATTCACTCACCATTTTGGGAGAATGCTAGGTATCAACGTGAGGTGGGAAATTTCTTTAAGGAATATATTTTTGTGGGATGTTTTGGAATTTCGTACTTTCTGTGGTGATTACATAAGGGAAAACATGGATCCTGTCAAATTTAATTCTCCCGGTGCCTATTTCATAACCAGTCATCTTTCTCAGTATATATGCAACTTCCCATGTGAATTCAGACATGTGTAGAAGACTTATTTTATTTTAGAACCTTGTAACATACTCACTTAAAAGGTGCTCAAGCAGTTATCGTCACTTAACCCATTGTATTTTATTTCAAGAGACAAACATAGTTGTCTTTATTGTGCTCCATGTTGGCCATTGCATACGTGTCTTATTTTGTGAAGATAGTTGAATTTTACTGACGTGAATCACTTAAGTTAGTGAAGAACTTATGACTCCCTGCACTCAAAAATATGTCCTTTGAAAACAAGGTATACATAGTTATGAGGTGATCTCTGTTTGTTGACTTAGATAAGCTTCCACATTTCTTGGTATTCACCTAATCTACTTCTAGATGATTCATGACCTAAGAGGCCACTCAGGGCTGAGAGCCCTTCAAAAGGAAAGCCTTGTTTCTGATTCATCTTCCCAGCTTTGAATTCAGTCCAGTACCTGGCACCCAGTAGTCACTCAATAAATGCTGGTTGAACTGAATGAAACTGTATCATAGCCCTTCTTCTGAGTTTCAGAGGCCCTTGTAGGAGTCATGGTTCCACACTGGTTCACTTTCTGAGAACCTGTGCGGGCGTGTGGAGAGGAGGCTGGCAGAAATAGCCCACGAGCTTGCAGTCAGTCAGTCTCTCAGCGCACCTGTGGTATTTGCTCCTTCCGTGCGGGCCATCCTCCGAGGTCCCCTTTCTTGCTTTTGGCTGAGCAGGCCACGTTCTCTTGAATCGATTCTAGACTCAGGATTCCAAATGAGGAGTTAGGCTGCCCAAGCCACTAGAGAAATGGTTCCTAAGAGAGATTTTCTTTAGATGAGCCCTCCTTCTGAGAAGTTCTTTGCTGGTTAAGGTTCCCAAACAGCACAGAAGGGAGACAGTTGACTGGGGACTGTGATTTCTAGGTACATCAGTTCAGCCTAAAGACAGTAGGTGCTGCTGCCGCCGCTGTTGTTTTTGCCATCTTGGATAAGGACATTTGGGTTGGAGACTATTTCCTCTTGGCTCTGGACCATCCCCAGGGTAGGCCAGGAGGACAAGATGGGCCAGGAGGAGAGACAAGTCCTGACCAATGTAATCCTACAAGTGAAAACTGATCTTCTTTTTTTTTTTTTTATTCCTCTCATGGCTTCACCTCCACCCTAGACCTCTTTCTTCCATGATCTCCAAAAGCACCACATGACCTGGGCAGATCTTCTAGCGAATGCTCCTCTGTGGCTTTTTGTCTAGTGGCAGGTAAAGGTGGATCAATCCCAGATTTAAAAACAATATGGAAACCAGGGCATTGGAAGAAGACAGGAGGGCTTTCTCCTCTCAGCAGAGAGGTCAGGGAAAGCAGAGGTGTTCAGGCAAGAGAACTAAGGGTAGTTGATCCAGGAAAACAGTTGTCTAAAGGAAAGCTAAGGCTTTTTAGAGGGTTTGAAGATTTGGGAGTCTTGGAAGGAGACAGAAGAGCCAAGTGTTACCTTTAGCAAACACACACTCATTCTTCAGGTCTTACCGTCAACACTGTTCTTCTGTGAGAATGTCCCTCAGTCCCTGGGCAGGGCTAGTGGCCCCACATCTGGTACTTTGCTATGATGATGCACAAATATTATGTAATTTTATGTTTATATATGAAGTAATTTGCAAGTATTCTGTATATACCTACATATATACCTATAAGTTGTATGCTTCTATCTATATACATATATCTTTATCTCTTTTTTTAAAACTTGTTAATGTTGATTTAATTTTGAGAGGGAGAGAGACACAGTGTGAACAGGGGAGGGGCAGAGAGAGAGGGAGACACATAATCGGAAGCAGGCCCCAGGCTCCGAGCTGTCAGCACAGAGCCCGACGCGGGGCTTGAACTCACAGACTGCGAGACCGCGAGACCATGACCTGAGCCAAAGTCAGTCGCCCAACTAACTGAGCTACCCAGGTGCCCTCATATATCTTTATCTCTTGTGCAGCCTAAGTTTATAAGCACTTTAAAGAAAGTGATCTTGTTTGACTTATTATATCCTTCTCTTTGTGTCAGTTCCAAATATTAAATGGAGGAATAAATGCTGAGCTTTAAGATCAGGGAAATCAACAAGGTGAGGGGTGAGAGAAAGCGGGTCATACCGGAAATGTAGTAGGAAAAAAGCCAGGGGTGGCTGGCAGTAAAAGAGAGATAAGAAAGGATAGATAAATGAGGGAAACAAGTTTCCAGATTCCTAGGATCTTGGTTGAGAGCCCAGCCCTTAAACCAGGGCATCAGATCTCGTGTTGGGGAGTTGGTGGCTTAAGTTTTTGGGGACAGCTCCAGGCCTGGGACCTCCTACCTCTTTCCAGAGTTCTTCCTTCTGATTTTATGTAACTTCTGCTTCTGGATTTTGAGCTTATCCTCTGGAGTCAGCTGATTTGTAAGTTACTTTAAAGCCCGTTAGGTTGATGGCCAACTGGCAGCAGAAATTGATGATTTGTTTTATTTTTTTTCTTCCACTAGAGGTGTGATATCGTGGATGATATCAACACTGCGGTTTCTAGAAACAAAATTCTAGATAGATTAATGAGAGTGTATGAGTAAAAATGCCCTGAACTAAGACCAGTATTCTCCCAGTTTGGGGTGTAAATGACTTTAAAGTCTTTTACAGATATTTGTAAGGAAGGCCTTGCTCTCACATACTGAAGTGAACAAAAGCCATTCAGTAAATTATTTCTTTAAAAACTGAGATACTTCTCCTGGAGGTAGGTTACTTTCCCTTCCAGAACCTTGGCTTTCAGCAAAACATGTAGAACATTCGTTCCATCTGAGATAAGATTTATTTTGAAGTTTGTGAAATCTTAAGAAGATTACGTATATTTACTGTGTAAATTAAGTGAGTCTTAAGAAAACATGGAAGTTAAAAGAAGCCAGAATTAAAAAGAACAATTCAGTCAACATACCCATCCCATTGTCTAAGCAGGATTAGTCTCCAAAAAATGCGTGATGAAAAGCAATTGTGTTTCAAATTGTTTGATTTAGAAGGAAACTGATTTTGACAACAGAAACACAATGGTCAAGAATAGTGTTTTAATGAGGCTTAGAAAGTATGCTAACATAGCTTTCAAAAACTCAATTCCCCTATGATGGATAACTTCATCGCACACACTTGGCCGTTTAAGTCTCAAGGGTCAGAGGGTTTGTATATATTACTGGTTACAAAGGCAGAGATCTCTCAACTCGCCTCTTAGCGAGGGAATTTATAAAGCACCTCCTTTATAGATCGTTTAAAGTACTCCAGAAAAAAAGCTCTCTGTGTAGTTGAGGCTTCAACACTGGATCAGTGTGAGCCTACTATTAACGCGAGAACCTTATCACACTCAGCCTGCCACCCTCATTTTATTTCTTCCCTGTTGTCATGTGCAAGGCAAGTGGTGCATTGCCATTCTTTGTAACAGAGTATAAGGTTGAAGAATATATGAAGAGACTAAACACTGGTGGACTATAGTAACGTTTTTGGCTTTTCCTTGCTGGGTAGTAGAGTTAAGGTGCACTCTTGCCTGCCTTCCTACTTACCTGCTAGCCTTCCGCATTTTATTACACACATATCTTAAGGCATTATTCTGGATTCAAAATTAAAACCTCAGCGTCATGCATTTTTTATGGCTACTTAATAGCATCACAATACATAACTCCATGATATATTCATTTTTTTCCCCAGAAATAAGAACAGTGTTTGAATCTGTAAATGGTGTTACATAACAGATTATAGGCAGCGGCTACACTTTTATTTTTAAAGTTCCAGCGTGGCTGGGAGGCTCATTCTGTTAAGCATCCAACTTTTGATTTTGATTCAGGTCGTGATCTCATGGTGATGAGTTGGAACCCCACGTAAGGCTCTGCACGGAGTGTGGAACCTGCTTAAGATTCTCTCTGCCCCTCTCCCCCACTTGTAGCATGCATGCTCTCATAAATAAATAAATAAATAAATAAATAAATAAATAAATAAATAAATAAATAAATAAATAAATAACCAACCAATCTATTTCCTGTTCCTATGCCTCAACCATTCTATGGCGAGCAACTGTATGGAATTGATGAACTATTTCCCATATCTTCTCTGGGATGCTTTCCTTCCTGATAGAGCCCACAAGGATCCATGTAAATAACCTGTCCATGAAATTCGGATACCTGCTCCCATCATCTCCATAGATGCCTGGCCCTTTGTCATTGAACAGTAATGGACACAGGGCATCTGGTAAAATATTTGGTGGTAGACCAGTGGTTAATCCCAATGCCATGCACCACGTTTAAAATTGTGGGTTGCATACACACTGTACTGTGCTTGTAGACTGATAATTGTTTGCATTTGTATACAGGGTTTAATCATTAAAAATTTTTTTTTTATTGAAGTGTAGTTGACATACAATGCTACATTAGTTTTACGAATAGTTGTTTAACTAAAAATAACACGGAGGATACCTTTGGCCAAACCGAAGCTTGTATTCTAGACAAGAGATTAGCGATTAGAAGGCTAATGGTGAGGCGTTGCATGCATTCTATTAATACTGCTACCATTCCTAATAACGCAACTCTATCCAATGCTCTCTTGACTATAAGCATCCTGTCGCTGACTATCCTGCATTGTTTCAGAGCAGTGTGATCCTGAAGAGGATGTACCAAGTTCTGAAAGATTAACAAACAGTAGCTTCCATTAAACCAAGCGTTGTCTATTTAATCTTACATGTATCGCTTGTGTTTTTATTGAAGTGGCACCTCTGCTTTTCAGGTGTTCATAAGCTGAAAGTTAATACATTCTGAATTTCCCGTGCCCATGACCTGGAAACTAATACATTCTGGCCTGAAATACCCTGTGATTCAACATGAGTGAGAGCAGGATGCTGTTGGTGATTGTGATTCATTCTATATGAGGTGGTGTTGGGCCCCGTTTGCCCACAATCCTCTGAACAGTAACACTGGATAAGAACAGAAGCCAGTGGGGTTATGCTCCAAATCCAATGCACTTCTTGCCATTGGTAGACAAGCACTACCTAATAGACAAAACCTTCCTCTCTGCGTTTTTAGAGCGCGAAGATTGTTCTGTTCCCCTCCCTCTGCATAACCAGATGAGGGTCTACCAGAACTCTCTACCAAATACTTTGTGAGCCGTGTCTCGTGCCCTGTCAACCAGATCTTGACCCTTGCTCCAGGCAGCTCAGGTCACTTCCGTGACATCGTATGGTAAATTGAAATGACATGTTGTCAGACAGCCCTGTGGAGGTGGTTTTTGAACTCATTCAATGAAACAAACAGCAGTGTGGGAGTACAGCCTTTTCTGGAGAAAGGTAACTCCGTGGTCGGCAGGAGATTTCTCACTGGCCGACCTTAATTAACTCTGATGCCACATGAAAAGGAGCTGTGCACGGGTACAGGTCATGGGGAGGGTAGGCTCCTGATGGTAGTGCGGTGACAGGCTAATGATAAATGAAGGCTCCCTGTTAAACCATGGCCCTCCGAGAAGCCAGTGTTAAGTAAAAAGCTCACCCAAGACATGTCCCTCGTAAACATTGATAGTAGGGCTCTCGGCGTTATTAGGGTACTTTTCTCTTGGTAAAAATCTTAAACTACTCAGAATTTTTTCTCTTAAATAACTTTTATAAAGGAAAAACGAATCAAGCCAGTAACTCATGCATGGAAAGAGGGAAGACTGTCCAAGTTTTGATTATTTTAGACATTGGCCACATCCATAGGCGAATAGTGTGGTGTCCTCTCTGCCTTGCGCTGCAAAAGCTATTTGTGAATTTTGACTGATAATTAAAACACGGGTTGTAAGGCTGCTTTAAGACACCCGATAGCAGAATGATTCAAGTGAACATAGCTATAGGGAAGTGCCAACCCTAACTGCTGAAATTAACATTTAAATAACTTCTTCGCTTCTTTTTTGCACTCAAATTCAAGACGTAAATGCCATGGGAATGATTATTTAAAATTTTCTGTTAAAGCATAGAGATCAGGTGTTCAACATTTCAAGTCTGATGATTTGGGGGTTACTTCAAATAGCAAAACCTCTAAAGCAAGAGGCCAGTGGATTCTTTTTGTGCATCTGTGTGGTAAAATAGTGAGTTTAATGTCACGTAAGGACTATAGCAAGCCTTTGGGATTAGCGGCTTTCTACAAATTAAACGTTTGGTTTCTGGACCCAAGCTACTTCAGCATTTGGCCCTGAAGATCAATCACACAATTACTGTAATGTAAAATATCCTGTATTTGTCCATCCGAGAGTTGCAAATAATCTTATCAACGTAACGGATTAGTCAGCTGTAAGTCAGAGCTCCGTGCTATCGCCAAATACATGTCAGCTTCTAAATCCCAGCCAAAAAAAGCTCTCCCTGTGTCTAAAACGATGAAGGAAACAATTCAGACACATACACACCCCCCCAAACCTCTTATACATGTAAAAATGTACTCCCCCCCATACCTAAAACAACGGTGACATTTTCACAGAGAGAGTGATGTGTGTGCATCCGAGTAAGGAGGTGTGTACGTGTGCATTTATTTACATTAACATCCTTTTATTCTTGAGGGTTTTCCTTGACTTAATGCCAGGTATTTGGGGAGGGGGAGAAATAGCATTTTGAAAATTAACATCATGGTTAATCGTGGACTCAAGCTATGCCACTGCTATGGTGAACCCTGTGGCTTTCCTGTCTTCCATGTGGTCCGTTGGTAGATGGGATATGAACCCTTGGGTCTTTCTCCATCATGCTATAAATGAAACATGCATCATATGTATGTATGTATGTGTGTGTGTGTGTGTGTGTGTGTGTATATATATATATTTGTTTATTTATTTATAATTCCCTCCATCAGTGCTGTCAGCTTCGCTGCTGGGGAGAGGTCATCATTTAAGGCTGTCGTTCTATCAGTGTGCTCACTTATAATGTACCCTTTATATTACCTGATAAGTACTTTAATAAAGGTACAGCACGGAGGCTGAGACCAAGGTTTAGCCTTTTTCTTTTTTTTAAAGCACCAGGGCCCCATAGGAATTACATCCCAAACAAAAATTTTAGTAGTTTCTAGAAATTTGATGCATCTACCATTGCATTCTTAACCTTTCTCCCACCCTTGCCACCAACCAGAGAGGTTCTAAAAAATTTACTCTGTGAGCCGTAAGCTTTTAATAAAGTGCATCTTGGGGAAAGAATATCTTCCTTTATTATGAATTATGTCTAATTAACCTCATACAACCTTGCTAAAGGCTCATGGTCTTAAAATCAAGTTTTGGAAACCTGATACTTGGGGATTTATACTTAGATAAAGAGGTCATTTATCATGTAGGATTATGTACTATTGAAAACATGGTATGCAGAATCAAAGACAGATGCATCTCATTTGAAATAAATCTAATATACAAGGCTTTGCATTAAAAAAATTAGAAATCAATTTTAATATAAAAGGAAACACCACTAGGTGTTTTTCTGAGTGTGCTAACAGCAGTTTTCAAGGTGACGCAGTTTGTTACAATTCCAATTTAAATGGTTAAAATTCAAAATACACCATTAGACGTGACTTAACATTAACATCAAATTAAATCAAAAGGCTGTTATTTGGGGGAACAGTGAGTTTTTTGCAGTATATTTGTGAAACTTCTAATACATAAAGAGTGATGTTATTGAGCATGAAGGAAAAACCAGCCTTCTACAGCTTTGAGCTAGAAAAATAGTATAAAATCAAATAGTGATAAGGAAAAATGTGGCAACAAAGTTCAAAATAGCTCCATATTCTATGTCTTCAATTTATCTCTGTGATTACATTAGTCGTAAGATTTTATTTTATTTTATTTTTCTTACTTTACTTTTTACTTTACATAGGCTTCATGCCCAGCATGGAGCCTGTAATGGGGCTTGAACTCGTGACACTGAGATCAAGACCTGAGCTGAGATCACGAGTTGGACTCTTAACTGATTGAGTCACTCAGGCTCCCCATAAGTTCTTTGTTTAAAAAAAAAAAAAGTTTCATTGATATAAAATGCACATTCCATAAAACTCACCATTTTAAGTTGTATAATTTGGGGTGGCTTTAAAAAAGCTTATTTATTATTTATTTTGAGAGAGAAAGAGGGAGAATGTGGGAGAGGCAGAGAGAGGGAGAGAGAGAATCCCAAGCAGTCTCCATGCTGTCAGCCCTATGTGGGGCTCAATCCAGCAAGCCGTGAGATCATGTAATTCGGTGTTTTTTTATAACGTATTCAGAATTCGGTGTTTTTTAGTAATGTATTCATAATTCAGTGATACAGCCATCACTGTAGCAGGATTCTTGTACAGAGAATCACAACACCGAGGCTTTTCTTTCCAGGAGGCAATTTTATTCACACTGGTACTGCTCAGTTGGGTTCCTACCCCAAGAACTGAGTCCTAAATGTCATGTGGCATAGTTGTTGTTTTTTTTTTTTAACACATTTTCTACTTCTTTGTCTCCCATATATGGTAACACACAAACATGCAATCTGATTAAGTGGTCTTGTGTTACATGGTCATGAGGGATGTTCTCAAGTACATGTATAGACAGGTTGCCTTGAGATTGTTTTTGTTTTTGTTTTCTCTCCTTAGGGAAGAGACCCTACCACATCACCACTGTCTAATTTTAGGACATTTTCACCACCCCAGAAAGAAACAGCCTACGCACTATTTCCTTCTTCCCTGCCCCTAGCCGTCACTAATGTATTCTCTGTTTCTGTGGATTTGCTTATACTAGACATTTCAGACAAATTGAATCGGACAATATATGGCTTTTTGTGACAGGCTGCTTTTACTTAGCGTGGCGTTTTTGCTTTGGGTTCTTAAATAAGAGAATTTTATTTTCTCACAGTCTGGAAGCTGGAAGTCCAAACTTAAGGTATCTACAGGTTTGATTTCTCCTGAGGCTTTTCTCTATGGCTTGTAGACCGCCGCCTCCTCCCTGTGTTCTGATATGATCTTTCCTTTTCGTGCACCAGCGTGATATTTTCAAGGGTAATCTGTGTCCTAGTGTGTAGAAGTACTTCATTCCTTCTTATTGCCAAGGAACATTCCATTGTACGGATATACCGCATTTTGTCCATTCGTCATTGATAGACTTCAAGGTTGCTTACACTTTTTGGCTGTTAAAAGGAATACTGCTGTAGGTACACATTTCTGTACCAGTTTTTATGTGGAAGTGTGTTTTTAGTTCTCTGAGATAGGTATCTAGGAGCAGAATTGCCGTTTGTATGTTTAACCATTTGAGGAACTGCCATACTGTTTTTCTTTTCTTTTTTTTTTTTAATGTTTTATTTATTTCTAGGAGAGAGAGGAAGACAGCGTGAGCAGGGGAGGGTCAGAGAGAGAGGGAGACTCAGACTCTGAAATAGGCTCCAGGCTCCGAGCTGGCAGTCAGCACAGAGCCCAACGCGGGGCTTAAACCCACGAACCGTGAGATCATGACCTAAGCGAAAATCGGACGCTTAACTGACAAAGCCACCCAGGCGCCCCTGCCATACTGTTTTTCAAAGTGATTGCACCATTTTATAATCTGACCCACAGAATATGAGAGCTCCAACCCTCGTTATTGTCTGTCTTTTCTATTTAACCTAGGAACTATGAAGTGGTGTCTCAATGTAGTTTTGATTTGCATTTTCCTGCATCTTTTCATGTGCTAATTGACCATTTATAAATCTTTGGGAAAATGTCTTTTCAGATCCTTTGTCCATTTTTAAATTGGGATATTTGTCTTTTTATTAGTCAGAAGTATTTTTTTTTGACGTGATTTGTAACTTGGTACATTGGTATCAATGACTATAGTCTTGGGGTCATAGAATTTTTAGGTGGGAAAAAATTCTAAACATATCCCTCCATAGGCAGATACAGGATCTGAAGCTTATGTGACATGTGCATGGCCACTGCAGACCTAGTTAGTGGCTAAGCTGGAGGGATCAATGATGCTAAACAAAAACTGGAGAAACATAGATGTTTCATGATTTATATAAGAATAAGGCCCCTTTCGTACAGAGAATAGTAACCCTTTGATTTTAATGGCCTAGAAGCGAAGGAAGGAGTGGCATCTGGAAGGAAGGGGAGCGAAGAGGTTTATCTTGATATTGCATTCAGCTAATAACACTGTTTTTACTCAGATCAATGAAAACAGCAGTTTTCTTTTTTTTTTTTTTAATTTTTTTTAATGTTTTATTTATTTCTAGGAGAGAGATAGAGAGACAGCGTGAGCAGGGGAGGGTCAGAGAGAGAGGAGTCATAGACGAAACAGGCTCCAGGCTCTGAGCTGGCAGTCAGCACAGAGCCCGACGCGGGGCCCGAACCCACGAACCGCGAGATCATGACCTAAGCGAAAGTCGGAGACTTAATCGACTAAGCCACCCAGGCGCCCCGAAAACAGCAGTTTTCTAAGGATACTTTTAGTCAGACTTTATGTAAGAATCTCTCTCAGTCTTAGAAGTGACGGGCAAGGCTATCTGGCTCATCATCACCCATGGTAGAAGTTTGGTGTGTTCGTATCCGGCAGGGTTGGCTCTGAAGAAGGAACCTCAGTCGTTGGGCCTTTGGCTTTGATTGCAAAATAAAGCCATCCTTGACTTGGAATTGTTCTCGCTCTTCCCACTGAAGTCAAAGAAAGCTCTCCATTTTGCCCAAGAAATCAAGGTGGGGAGTGGAGAGCCGCGTTTTAGAACAGTCTGTGTATGAGCTTTCAGCCAGAGGTTTAGCGTGTGGGAAGGGAAGGGATTTTTGCCAAAGAGTCATGTGGTTCTGTTCTCTTTCTACCTACCAGACAAAACAGAACAGACAAACAATGAAGAAAATATTCAGACAAGAATAATATAAAGTGTCACCATTTACCTAAGTCCGTGTACACACACCGGTTGTAAGTTTTGTATTTAAGTAATCTATACACTCAGTGTGGGGCTCGAACTCATGACCCCAAGATCCAGAGTCACATGCTCTTCTCACTGAGCCAACCAGCCACCCCATAGTAGCTTTTTAACGCTCTTACGCCACAATGCTTGATAGCTTATTCTAATAAAGAAGCATGTGATAAAGCCCATTTCCATGGTCTGCATTGTTTTTTTGTTTTGTTATTTAAATAATGGTTTTCCCAATAGAACTAGGTCTCTTTGCCTCTATTACAGTAGTCTTCCCCACCCCCCCAAATGTCTGATTTTGCTTTCCACAGTTTTAGTCACCTGTAAACCTGTAACCTAGAAGCACTGATCCTCCTTCTAATATATGGACAGAAGGTCATTAACAGCCTAACACTCCGTGATCTTACTTCACCTCATCACTTGGGCATTTTATCATCTCACGTCATCAGCATGAGAAGGGTGGCTGCAATACAATAAGATATTTTGAGAGAAAGACCGCATTCACCTAACTTTTATTACAGTATATTCTTACAATTGGCCTATTTTGTTATTCTTGTTTATCTCTTACCGTACCAACCTCATAAATGGGAATGTGTCACAGGCGTGTGTGTGTCTAGGAAACAACATAGCAGAAGTAGGGTTTGGTACTTTTGTGGTTTCAGGCAGCCTCCAGGGGCTCTTACAACATGTCCCTTGCAGATAAGGCGAGACTGCTGTGTATTGTAGTTGGCTTCGTGGAAACAGCAGATTAGCACAGACCACCTAATTCACGCAGGGGACCACAATTTGTTTAAACCAGATCTCTAGGCTACTGTGGCAAACAGTGGAAAGTTCTGATCCCCATCTGAGCTTCACGAGGAGAATCCTTGTTGAATTCTAGCACTCCACCCCTGGAAATAAAGAACGCCGTGGATGGTGTTTCTTATTGGGCAATGTGATTCTGAGCTGTTACTCACTGGGAAGAGCAAACTGGTTTTCACTTGTTGTGGCAATGGATACGGATGTGTACATATTTATGTCTTTATTTTTTTAAGTTTATTTATTTATGTATTTATTTTTTAAATGTTTTATTTATTTCTAGGAGAGAGAGAGAGACAGCGTGAACAGGGGAGGGTCAGAGAGAGAGGGAGTCACAGACTGAAACAGGCTCCAGGCTCCGAGCTGGCAGTCAACACAGAGCCCGACGTGGGACTCGAACCCACGAACCGCGAGATCATGACCTAAGCGAAAGTCAGACACTTAACCGACTAAGCCACCCAGGCGCCCCAAGTTTATTTATTTTGAAAGAGAGGGAAGGAGCGAGCATCTCAGGCAGGCTCCGTGCTGTCAGTGCAGAGCTTGGCGCAGGGCTCAGACTCCTGAATCGTGAGATGTTGACCAGGGCCAAAGTTGAGTCAGACTTAACTGATGGGGCCTCCCACAAGGTGCCCCCATGCCTGTATCTTTATGTATATCACTAGTGAAATGGAGAAAGTGCTGACCTACAGTAGACAGTCAAACAATGTCAGTCAGATCTTCACTACTCAGATGGGTGTATGGACTTTAAATTGCATTAAAAAAATGTTTTAAGGCCTAATGTGTAAAGCATTTGAGGAATAAATATTTCACTTGCCTTTTCCCTATTAGTTTTCCTGTTAAACTGTAGTCTTGGCACCTCCATTAATCTTTATGAGATTCTGGTTTCCGATTAACTGAAGAATGATGGCATTCTCAGAGGGTCCAGTTACATGGAAATAGTTTTCTCCTGTTTCTCCTTTCCTTTGTTTTAATCAACTACGTTTGCCTAGCTTCCTCATTCCGAGTGCAAAATTCATTGATGTCAGTGGAGACTAATTCTATAGCAAATTATTTTTCTTAGCATTTTTCTCCTAAACTTTCCAGTAACCCCATCATTTTCTGTGCCTTATTTCACCACTCAGTTGTGTTGCTTTCTTTTGGTGGGAGGATAGGATGGGGAGTGCAGAGGAGAGGGTGTGGATGGAGTATTTTTTTTTTTAATTTCACTTTTCATTTTAGAGCAAGAGCAAGTCGGGGAGAGAGGCAGAGGGGAGAGAGAGAGAGAGAGAGAGAGAGAGAGAGAGAGATCCCATGCAGGCTCCATGCTCAGAGCAGAGCCTGACATAGGACTCGATCCAACGACCCTGGGATCTAGAGTTGGATGCTCAACTGACTGAGCCCCCAGGTGCCCCTAGATGATGTATTCTTTAAGAGCCTCTTCTCTGTATAGCACTTCCCTCAGCTGTGATTTGGGTGGGTCTTTGAGATCAAACCTTCTGATGAATGTTAGGAGTACTGGGTTTTTAGGGTGCTGATAAAGATTCATATGATTTAGAAACCTAAGTAGTAAGCAATGGGGTTCATTTCATGTCACAAAAAGGGAGGCTTTCCACCGGCCCCTCCTGGTTGAGAAAGCTCCTTGTCTCCACATCAACCATAGCGATGCTTCTACATAATGGCAGAATTTTTTGCATGAGCCTTCACTGGATTTTTTCCAGCACGTGAACACTGCTTAATTGAATCTCCAGAATTCCACACCATAAGGAAGGGCAAAAACTATTCTGGCCTGGATATTTTTTCAGGATGGGTATTATCGGTTGTGGCTGTGGCTTGAGAAAAATGGAGTGTTCCCACGGATCACTGATTTTGAGCTACATTTTGAGCCTCAGAGAACTCCTAAAGATGAATAAAGTACAAAATGCTTCCCTAGGTACCTCAATGGGTCAACGTGTTCTGTGGGTCATGGGATAGACCGATTGGATCTATATGAAACAGTGACTTTAAATTAGTTAATAGGTAGCCATTCTTTCCTAGTAGTAATTTGAATCAGGACCCAGGGTGTATAGAAGTTGCTTTTATGACATTAATTTATATCGCCAGAAATGCAGATAGGTTAATTTAATGTCTTTGCAATTACATCTCAACATAATATCCTGGGACACGGTGCAGGGGGGAGGGAGAGGAGGTCTGCGAGATGCCAGTGATTGGGTATCTGCCCTATATCAGGTGGCACGCACCACTCAGATGACACAGCACCGAAACCACACGCCGTGCCTGCAAGGTAGGTAATGGGTTTTCCAGTTTTACACACGAGGATGCAAAGGAACAACAGTTATGGAATGCCAAGGCCATGCACCTGGTAGATGGAGAAATTAAGCTTCAAATGCAGGTCTTTTAACCAAGCCTAGTTTTCTTCGTGATACTGGAACCCATGAGTAACGCTAGAGAGCACTGCTCGACTTGACCGTGGACTTTGACATGTGTATGTCATCTCACAGGTCTGTGATCTGACTTGAAAACCTAGAGGATTGTTCAACTCAGCCTTCTACCTTGAATTCCATGGCATGAGGCAATTTCTTCAGTAAAAAAATATTTTTAAGATTGGCTCCAAGATGGGCTTAAATTTGCATCTAAGAATAGCCATCCTCTAGTCCCCTAACCCTTATCCCTGCTAATCCTGGGCCCGTGATCTCCTACTTTCACCAGGCATCTGCAGCTGCCTCTCCGGGGTGGGGGGGGGGGGAGGGAGTGGAGGGAGGGGAGTGGGGAGAGAGAGAAGCCTGGGCAGGAGAGATCCTTATTGATATTTATTGTGATGAGACAGTGCCCACGTCGCTCTAGGAGATTCCCCTCCATAACACTAGTGACTCCAAGGATTATGGGACTGGAGATGTCAGATACCCAAGGTCATCTAGCTCAGTCTCTTGGTTTACAGATAAGAGAACTGAGATCTGGAGAGAGAGGTGGCTTGGCCAGTGTCACACAGAGCCCCTACGGTTGATGCTATTATCGTGTTGTGCAGAGATGTGTAGATGTCTGGGCACTTCTGTGTGGCTGATTTCAATTTCTCACAACATTCCCCAAGAAGTATGCTTGTCGCATGTCACGTAGGGGTGAATAGTTCCCTTTTTTTTGTTCCATTATAGAGGGAACTTGGAGATTATGTAAGACAAACCAAAGTTTTCCAAAACCGATAGGGTCTATAATGCGTTTTCCAAATGAGGAAACTAGTTCAGAAAGAGAAATGACTCGCCCAAAATATCGTGACCTTAGTAATCACTGAACTGTGTCTAGAGCCCAGGAAGTTTCTACACTTTGCATTTGGAGAAAAAGATCAGGCCTGGATGACCACATGATCCACCATGGTAGAAGTTCAGTTTTGAATGACACTGACATTTAATCCTTAGAGTTAAAAAAAATTTTTTTAGCATTATTTATTTTTGGGAGAGAGAGAGAGATCGTGAGCAGGGGAGGGGCAGAGAGAAAGGGAGACACAGAACCTGAAGCAGGCTCCAGGGACTGAACTGTCAGCACAGAGCCCGATGCAGGACTTGAACCCATGAACCATGAGATCATGACCTGAGCCAGAGTCTGACACTTAACCGACTGAGCTACCTAGGCCCCCCTAATCCTGAGAGTTTTTAATGCTACTTTATATTCTTAACATGGCTGCATTTAGAAACATGTATGACTCTATTAATGTTCTCAGTTTAGTGGGTTTGTGGATATTAAATCATCTGACATGATAGGACATACAATATTTGCAAATGAGGCTAGGACTAGAAAGATTTTGCGAATTAAAAGAATTAATACTACATGTACCTTTTTGCGTGTGCTGGTAAGTGAAAGATGAAAAGTTATCTTCATGGAAAGATACAACTTAAGAAGGCAATTTGCAAATAATACATTTCCAAAATTTGTTTTCCAGGATCTAGTTCAGGTTCAAAATTAAAAGGTCCTGAACTGAGTTTAAAAGGTACCCAGCACGTCATACAAGCAGGCCAGACACTGTATCTCAAGTGTAGGTAAGTGACTGTGTTGGTTTGGGGAAAACCGGGGTGCCCTTCCCACGGCAGAATACTTCCCTGGCAGAGTAGAAAAGCGGGCTCTCGGAGAACAAAGGTGGGGACTTCAGGGGTCTCTCGTGGTCTGCAGATTGCAAGCTACATGTTCCAGCTTCACGAGGAGAGACTCCCTCCTTCAAGGAGAACAGGGACGGGATGCCCCGAACCTTTTCTGTGTCTTCTGAGTTGTTTAGAAGCTTTCTAAATGTGTTGTTTCTCTGTAACGCAGAGGACTACATTTCAAGGCCCTCAGAACTGCACTTTGTAGTGAAATGGATGCATAAGGACCTGGTCCCAGCCCTGACCGGGTTGTGTTTTCTTGTCTGTGACTGCAGAGGGGAAGCAGCCCTTTCATGGTCTTTGCCTGAAACAGTGAGAAAGGAAAGCAAAAGGCTCAGCATAACTGAATCGGTCTGTGGAAGAAATGACAGACAGCTCTGCAGTACTTTGACCTTGAACATGGCTCAAGCAAACCACACCGGCTTCTATAGCTGCAAATATCTATCTACACCTGCTACAAAGAAGAAGAAAACAGAAGCTACAGTCTACGTATTTATTCATGGTAAGATTTCCATTTTCTGCATTCTGTTTGTTATTGCTTTGGAGTGAGGTATAAATTCACCCGATCCCTTGAAAAGTGGGCGTCCCTAGTGATGAAGGACATGGACCAGGAAAGAGATTCTGCCCCGGAAATGGGTGGAATGCATTTTTGATGCATTTCTTGAGGGTCAGTTTAACCAGTTTTCAAGGCCGGGTAGTCAATTGCATGTTTCATTCAAGGAGGGACTCTTGTCTATTTCATTCAACACCGTATCCATAGCGCCTAGAGTAGTGGATGGCTCATTGCACAGTTGGATGAATAAATGAATGCCAAGATTTTAGTTCCATTTCTTAATTATCTAGAAGGGTAAAATAGAATGTAATATTTTTTTTATCCTTTAACACAACTGTATTCTCTTCTATATCAGAATTATAAAATACTGTTCTTTCTACTAAATTATACATGTAATGTTGTCAATGTCCCTTGAATGTTGGTTTCAGTCGATGATGTTGAATTATTTCATGTTCATCAAGCGAGTGTTCTAACCATAAGAGCTGGCACGTATCCTTCCATAGTAGAAAGGGCAAAAGGCAAAAATGAATTGTTTTTCAATGATAATTTCTATGGTACTGTTTTTCACTCCTCGGAGAACAAACCAGTGAAGTGATACTCAGAGGTGAGAAAATGCAAAATCCTTTAAGAAATAGACGTTGATGGTAGAAATGGGTCCCTGAGAAAGAAGGAGAACGACCCATCTTTTTGGTCTTCCTTGCTTAGTTCCAGCCAATTTCCAAAACTTGTTGAGTGGGATTTTAAAAAATAACAAAAAACCCCCAAGGCTCTAGAGAACATAAGGCAAAATCAGTAAGCATCAGATAACAAAATCAGGTTAAAAAACAGAACAAGCCACCTTTGCTGTCCATAGTCTAAATACACATGGTGGGTCTGCCTTGTGGGAGACCGCACTGGAGGGGGTTTCGGTGGGATTCTTCTTTTAAGTTTTGAAATGAGGCACCTAGACAGCGTTTTACCAAGCATAACATGAAATCATCCAGATTCAGAACTAGTTTGAGGAGACAGCAGAACAAACAATTGTATGATACCGCCGGTAACGTCTTTCTACCTTTGATCAGCCTGATGTAGACCGAGCTGCTTTTCTGTTCCTGTTTTTACATGTTGCACATTTCCAGGAGGAGAGATAACAACTTACTAGCAGTTTGCCATGGCAGGAATGCAGCCAGTGTAGTTCAAAGTAAGAGGGGAAGTAGGCCAGGGATCTTGGCTTGGGGAAGTCAGCCCACTTCCCACAGGAGGGACGGGAGGGTGGCAGGCAGGAATTGTAGAAGTGGGGGGGAGAGGTGCCGAGCAGGGACAGAGACCTCCAGGGAGGTAATTTTGCAGCTCATGGAAAAAGCAGACACAACCTCTGATGGTGGTGCGGAAAGTCCTATACTCGACCGTATGTTCTCTTTTGCTAATTCCATAGCCTGTTAGGTCCTTTCTGGCACTTGGGGGAGGAAAGAGAACACTTTTGCTCCCATCTCTCCAGGGGGATGGGGGAAGATTCATTCATACTAAAATTCTCATAAACCTTTTCTCCTGTGGGTTTATCAGAGTCTACTTGCCAGTCAAATACTTAAAAGCGTAAAAAGAAACAAACAAACGAGCAAAAACCCAAAAACATCTTTTATTTTTTTCCTAAAAGATAGTGTTCAGCTGTTTTCACTTTGACCGCCTTCACGCCTATTAAACTGCACTCTCAATAGTAACACTGGTTTTGTGGGCTTCCTTGATGGTGATGTTGATCTCATAACACACTTTACTGAAGCCCAAGATAGCTGGGGTATAATTTATTAAGCAATTGTAATCTTTTCCAAAGAGTGTAACATTGTATGCATGTCCTATTTTCACTTTTTTTTTTGGTCAATTCCTTTGGAAAATAGTGCGGTCTTATGCCTCTCATGTTAACAGAATACATACTATGCTTCAGATTTAGTTTCATTGTGGGGCCCAAAACTTATCTGAGGACTCAGCATCATCTCTGTGATTAGTAGCACTCCAGCCAGTTCCCGATACACAGAAGTGGTTACTCACCAGTTGTTCCCTGGATATCACGTATTTACTATTGTTGAATACTTACTGTAGAGCACTTATTCTGGCTGGAGGGTTTCTGTCCTGATAAACCTCTGCAGATGTATTGGCGCTTCAGTTTGATTTCTAGAAAGATGAGAAACCATGTTAGACAAATGGTTTGAAAAAGATTTTGTAGTCTGATAGGGTGCTCAGAAAAAGAATCAGGGCTGTGTAGCATGTGAGTCATAACCGGACCATTACGTAGACATCATCGATGGCCTGCCGTGTAATAGGCACACATCCCCCCTGAGCACTGGCTCACACATCACATCTGATGAGCAACAGAAAAGTCAACGTCACCACTTTACAGCTTGTGTAACCCCCCCCAAGCCTCTGACATAATACATTACATCAATTTAATTATTTGAGTAATTAAATTTAACTGCCTTAATTAGTGAATTGTCTGGTAAATTACAATTTCCTTTAACACAGTGACTTGTTACATTTGTATTTTTTTGTTGTTGTTGTTTAAACACATGGGTGTGCTTGCATCACGTCTTTTTGTTCTCGCCACCACCCCTTGATGCACTGCTCTTCTTTTTCCAAGGGAAGGACCTAGGATACACTTCACGTTGAGGCTTCGTGAGGGAGCAGCCGGGAAAGTATTAGCAGCAGAGGAGGGGAGTCAGATTTTTCCCTTCAGAGTCTCAGAGGTGGGAGGATGTCTCGAGATGGCAAGACAGAGGCGGGAAGACCAGGGAAGGGGTTGTTGTGTGCATTGAGGCAGCAGAGGATAGCCCTACGTCACTCTGGCAACCATGGGGAAACAGAGATATTGGTGGGTTGGAGGGATTCATTCGACCTTGGTGAGTGCTTGGGCCATGGAGCGGTGAGGGTCAGCCATCAGAGACACTCGGATTTCTGGAGGGGACCTGGGCACCTTGTTCCAGGATCCATACTCAAGCAGAGCTTTGTCTCACTAAATTACGCCCACGTGAAGACCATCACCCTCTTCTCCTGATGTTCCCTGGGCTTGGTCTCGATAAAGTGGCTGTTGAGTGGCAGTAGCTGAAAGACACCATCTATATTTTAAACAGTCGCTTCTGCAACATGAATGGGTTCCGCTCCCCACCCCCCCCCCATAGTCATAGCTACAAAATTCTGGGTCATAAAGAAAAGCAAATTGTAAGGCGCTCCTTAATGCTTTGCTACTTGCAAAATAAGATTTCTAGATGAATAGCAATGTAAGGGCTATGTAGGTGGTATTCAGCCCCTTTGCAGAGAAGAAGGAATGCGTTTGCACCGCTTTCCTGCCCCTCTGGTGTATGTAAGAGATTGGCTCTGGCTCAGCCTTTCCTAAAAGGAGGATTTTATTGAAACTATTATTATTGTAATATATGAGTTGTGGCCATAAAGTAAGAAAATGGAGCAGAAGATTTTAATGGCATCTCTGAAGTATGTAATATTTTGTCAGTGTCTCTGGTTAGTTAGGAAGACCTTGAACTTAGCATGCTGAGCTCCCCGCACTGTGAAGTCAGCCTGAATTCCTTCTCTCTCCACAACCGAGCCTTTTCAGGCTGTTTAAGAGTAACATCATCTGTTGAAAAATTATAATTGAAAAGGGGGGGATTGGACATGTGTGTGTTGTCTGTTGGGTGAGTACCTCCCACCTCTTCCCTGTAAAAGAAACTCATCTTCTTTTTCTTCCTGCTTCCTTTACCTGATTGTTTTTCTCTCTGAGACTAGGAAAGCAAACCAGAAAATTTTCATAACAGATTTTTTCTCCCTTGGTTCTCTACTGTATGTAAAACGCATGAGATGTGTATAGCAGCTTAATTTCAGGTTAAAAAAATTTTTGTCAGACACACTGGGTACATTATTGAAAAGTAGTAGAGGTTCTAATAACTCAGATATTCCAGGAGAGATGGGCTGCCTGGCTGGCTCAGTCAGTGGAGCATGTGACTTGCTCTTGGAGTCATGAGTTCGAACCCCATGTTGGGCATAGAGATTACTTAAAAAGCATTTTCCAGATATTCTGGGAGAGAATAATCCTCACGCTTTGCATAAAATGAGAAGAAGCTCTATCTGGCTATGGGACCTCCAGCAAATAAAAATACTGATGGCACAGATATTCTGAGAAGGGTCCAATGTACTCATTTGTTTTTGTTTTTATTTTTTAAATGTTTTTTATTTTTGAGAGAGACAGAGCATGAGCGGGGAAGGGGCAGAGGAAGAGGGAGACACGGAATTGGAAGCAGGCTCCAGTCTCTGAGCTGTCAGCACAGAGCCTGACGCAGAGCTCGAACCCATGAACCATGAGATCATGACGTGAGCCAAGATCAAGAGCCAGATGCCTAACTGATAGAGCCGCCCAGGTGGTCCCCATTTGTTATTTTTTTAAGTTTATTTATTTTAGTTTTGAGAGAGAGTGAGGGGAGGGGTGTGAAGAGAGGGAAACAGAGAATCTAAAGCAGGCTCTATCCTGTCCGTGTGGAGCCTGATGCAGAACACAGGGCTCAGAGTCACAAACCCAGAGATCATGACCTGAGCCGAAGCCAGGATGCTTAACCGACTGATTCACCAGGGCGCCCCCCCCACCCCCACACCATGTACTCATTTGTACAGCACTCCAGAGTCTCCTGAAGAGCTTTTACATAATTATCTCTGAGATAAACTATGTTGGTATGATTCCTTCCCTTTTCTGTATGAGAGAGCAGCCTCAGTGACCTTCGTAAGACAAAACTCATGAAATGACAAGCCCGGAGGAGGACCCAGGTCATCCCTAGTTATTTTCCCTACACTGGAGTTTCAGCTGCTGACTTCAGACAAAACTAATGGTTATTTTAATCTTTGAGTACATGGATTATATAGTAATTAAAAATTTTTAAATTTCAAATTTGATTTCTTTTTCTCTCGAGGAATGATTCGTTACGCTGGTTTCGGAATGTTTTTTGGAGAGTAGACTTTAGAGAAACTTATCCTGCTCCCAGAGAGCCTTGTATTGTCGTCCGTTGGGAACAAAGCCTCTTTAGGCACCATCTGCATGCACAGGGCTCCACCGCTCCAGCATACAGCAGGGGAAAGTGACACAACTCTATTTACCAAGCTGATCAGGGATTTTTTTTTTATTTATTTAAAAAATTTTTTTGAATATTTATTTTTGAGAGAGAGAGAGAGAGAGACAGAATGCGAGCAGGGCTTGGGGCGGAGAGCAGAGAGAGAGGGAGACACAGAATCTGAAGCAGGCTGCAGGCACTGAGCTGTCAGCAGAGCCTGATACGGGGCTCGGACTCATGAGCTAAGAGATCATGACCTGAACCAAGGTTGAATGCTTAACTGCCTGAGTGAGACACCCAGGTGTGATTAGAGCTTTTTAAAATGTACATCCCAACCCAGTAATAGTCTGTGGAATCAAATTGATGGGTTGTAATGAGCATTAAAAAATTAGTAATAAAGCAGAATAGAATGGGGAAGTATCCAAGTATATTGCAAAACGCAAGGGTAAGCATTATTGTTTCCATTTGATGCACTAACACACACACACACACATGTATTTTACATATATGTGGGTGTGTACCCATATGTGTCAAATGGAAACAAAAGTTTAAAGAGTCTAATGTAAAATGTATGTCTTCCTTTAAAAAAATATTTTTTAATGTTTTATTTCTGAGAGAGAGAGCATGAACAGGGGAGGGTCGGAGAGAGAGGGAGATATAGAATCTGAAACAGGCTCCAGTCTCTGAGCTGAAGTCAGACACTTAACCAACTGAGTCACCCAAGTGCCCCAAAATGTATGTCTTCTTATGGAGCTCAGTGGCATTAGTTAAAAATTTCAAACTTACCAAAGTTGAAACAAGTAAACTTATTAAAGTGTTAACTGTTTAGACAGGGTAGGTCATACTATACTTTGTGTTTAGGAGAACAGCACCAGTTATAAGCCAAATGGTGCTTTTTGCACAGCGCTGAAGCAGAAGCACAGAGAGAACTTGGTGGTGGAGAGAACCGCTCTCCTGTTGTGGTTGCGCGGCGGCAGGGCAGTTCTGTCTGGAAGACTCCCTGCATTCCTGAAACAGTGTCTCCTGCAAATCGGTCCGGCCCTGGAGGTGTGGTCAGCAGATGGAGGCAGTCCACAGATGTGGATCACACACCTGCTCCATGCGACGCCCTGTCTCTTGTTTTATGGGAAGCACAGAAAGCCCAGTGAAGGGATTTACGATTTCGGGAGTCCCCATGGTCTAGGATCATGACTCAAAATAGATTTGTGAGCAATTAAAAATGCACAAGTTTAACTTCCTTGGGCAATAACTGTTGTTCAAAAGTGGGTCTTAAAAAAAAATTTGAACATTTATTAATTTTTTGAGAGAGAGAGAGACAGCGTGAGTGGGGGAGAGGCGGAGAGAGAGGGAGACACCGAATCCGAAACAGGCTCCAGGCTCTGAGCTGTCAGGACAGAGCTTGACACGGGGCTCAAACCCACAAATTGCAAGATCATGACCTGAGCTGAAGTCGGACGCTTAACCGACTGAGCCCCCTGGGTGCCCCAAGAGTGGGGTCTTTCTGAGGAGTGAAGAGAACTCTTCCAACAGCCCTTACTGAGCACCCCGGGCCAGTGTTCTATGAAGCATGGATGTTCTGTTCCAACACCGCCCTCCATTGGGTTCCTACTTGGGTCTCCGGCACAGTGGGTCCCACACAAGCTGCTCGGGTGACACAGCTTAGCTGGGTGGTGTCTGAGCGGTTGGCATTTGCTACGTAATTTGCTATCCTGGTACGGCAAGTCCAGCCAGCAGAGCCATCAAGGGAAACAGTAGCAGTCTGCATTCACTTCCTGAGCCCCACGCCTTCCACCTTTCCCCCTGTAGTGATGCAACATCTGTACGGTACATGCCCAAAGGATGCTTGGATTGCATCAGCTGGCTGCCTGGTCAGATACACCGTGCCATGCAGGTCAGGACCGTGATGAGCAGCAAGGGCATCGCAAGGCCAAACAGACTTTCAAAGCTTCTAAGAACATTTCAGTGGAATCTCTGACCTGTTTCCATAAGAGAAACTTTAAAGAGAAAACATCGTTCCTCTTCATCAGAATTCTCCTCTGAGGGAAAAGGGGCTTAAACAGTTTACGTTTTGTAGGAAGAAAGAAAGCGGAGAAGCCAATTAAAAAAAAAACCAAAACTCTTACCCATACTAGTTGGCTGAATTCTTTAGGTCTGGTTTTCTTGGCAAGTCTCTGCCATTATCTGTTACTGCTTGGTTAATGGCTAAGGTCATCTCCAGTTTTAAACATCGGTTTTCAACAGGAGCTAATTCTCTGTCCCCTCTGCCCATCCAAAGAGCTTCTCATACCTCCCTGACTCACTTCATCTGTATCCCTAACGTGTGGCTCCTGCCACTTATTTTCTGGAGCTTGCATTTCTTTCAGCACGAATCTTTCAGTAAGAATGGCTTTCCAAAGTTTTGGTCTGAGGGACTAACTTCCCTGCCTTAGGAACCTGTTGAGTGCACGGTTGTTGAGAAGAAAACTTACTAGGCACCTTGTGGCATCAAGAAACAGTGAAGGCAGCCAGGTCGGGTGATGGATCGTGTTTGTTATTTTAACATCGTTGCCTGATGTCTTTGCTCAGGAGACAGATGATCACATTGGGGTGAGCAAAGTTTAGGCTCTCGGCCTCTGGAAACGCAAGGGGGCTTCCTAAAACGGTAGCAGTCTGAGGCTGATTTGCATTTCCAGAATGTAATGCATTCCACAAATGATCTTTAAAGAATTCCTAGGAACATTCTGGCCTATCGCTGCATACAGTTTCATCAGAAATCTAGTGCAAGGTCGCTAGATTTTGCTGGTTGAGGTTTTTGTGTGTTTTTTTTTTCCATTTTGATGAAGTTGTGTGAAAGGGGAAAGAAATATTTCTAGGATTTAAAATATACACTGATGACACTGCTGATTGGAATGGCAGATTTTTCCTTGGGAAACAGACCCCTCTGCAGCCCAGGTCTGTACTCACTCTAGGACACAAGCATGAAGGAGGTTATCCATTCTATCCATCACTGGGGACAGCTGATTAGGACCACATGGCAAGAGTTTAGAGAAGAGTAGCTTTAACTCTTATCCATTCTCCTTTCCAGCTCTGTGAAACTTTGATAGAAGGCCTTCTTGGTATCTTTAGGCCCTGACATTTCACATTTCCTTTCTAGAAACCTATTTGTCATTAGACACCAGGGGTCTTGGGCCATAGAAAACACATGTGATTGGGACAGAAGCCACTTATGTTGCTAGATTTGTTGACAGTCAGGAGCACTGCATCCTCTTACCTTAGCCCCTGCCCCAGACCTTGGGTTCACCTAGCATATTCCTAGGAATTCAACCTTAGCACTTGATGGTACCTGCCAAAAGTTTGGGCCATTCCTTCAGAAAGAGCGTTTCCTGACACTCCCTAGGCTCCCTACCAGAAAGTTTTGGCTTGCTAAGCTTTGCTAGAAACTATACAATTGTATATCACCAGGCATCGAGTACAAGTACATAAATAGTAAAAAATAATCAGAATGAACATAGTCTTGAATGAGCCATTTGGACACAACCCATGACTGGGAAGCTAACAACTGAGGTATGATCATGAAATCGCAGGATGGCAGTGAAATCCAAAGGCGGTAACATTGATCATACCCTCTCATTTTCCTTCTACATTCAAGAAGTGTGGAAAACGGTACATCAGAACTTTATGGTTTTAAGGATTTTAAAAAATCTCCTTTAAGTAATCTTTTAGGAAAAATGAACAAGGGACTTTTTCCAAGAGAAATCCCCTTAAGCTGAAAAGGCTTTAAGTTTCTGACATTTTGTAACTTTCTTTAACAATGATAACAAAATGCCTGCCCTGCCTGGAGACCAAGAGGTCTGTTTTGATCTTTATGGTCCTTGCAGTTCTGATATGGCTAAGTGTTCCTTTACTATTTAAAAGATGCATCGTTCTGTCATCTAGCATTCTTGCTGGTTTACACATTGGCATCCTCCTGGCTCACTGATTCTGCTACTTGAAGTTGGTGACTTACTAAGGCCGTAAACACTCTCCCTCCTTGAATGTCAAGCATGTCAACAACATGCTCTGATTCTGATTAGGTTCAAATCCTTGTTCGGATTCATGCTAAGTCCTTGACTTTGTACAAATTCCTTAGTAATAGCAATGGTGAACTGTGAGGGCTTGCTCTGCTGTACGCCGTGCTAATAAGCACGTTGCCCATGGTAAAGCCCTGTGAGTGGCGCTGTCACTTTCATGTCCGTTTCACAGAAGGGCCGAGTAACTTGCTCACCTAAGTCCTGTGTCTAGTACATGGTAGAGAAGGCAACAAAGTGCTTGCCCTTCACCACCTCTAACAGTTGGGAGTTGGTACCTGTGAACTTGCGAGCCGAGGGCGGAACGTTGAGTTTTAGTGATTGGCCTGCAGTGTGCACCGTTTGAGTGCTCCTGAGCCTCAGCCTCCTTACCTGTAAAATGGGAAGAATACTACTTCTGGTGGTGTTAGGAGATTAAATGAGATAATAGACATAGCACTGTGCCTGCAGTTAGAATCAGTCGGCAGTAATGACTCTGTGTGAAAGGCACCGTGATGGGCTGAGTTGAAATCACAGAGACGAGGCCCTCAACCCTCCAGGCACCTATAATTGTTAAGGCAAACGAAATAGGTTACGATGAGCCAATAGCAAAGCACTATGGGAAAGAGCAGTAAGAGGAACACAGGCCAGGGCCGCTCTGCCTGGGCCGCTCGCCCCCTTCCCATGCCTCCCTCCAGCTCTTCTGTACCAGCAGGTCTCCAGTTACTTGTCAGGTCTCAAGTTAAATGCTCCCCCTTCTGGCAACCTCCTCGGGGTCTCCTGAACTAGGGTTGGTACTTCTGCCCCAATCATTTCACATGGGACTCCCCTCTCCCAGCCTCCGGGAGAAGCTTCGGCACCCAGCGCGGGGTCCAGTGACAGGAGGTGTTCGAGAATGTTCGCTAAATAGAAGAAACAAACATGGGATTTTTCAGTTCCATGAGCCTCCCGCCCCCACTCCTCAGCTCCTGGACTTCAGTGAGGACATTGAGGGCATGCCCAGCAAATGAGTAAAATCTTGGGAGCAAAACTCAACTATCATGTGACAGAATCATGATCCAAAAAATCTCCTACAGACAGAATAACGAGCTGAGATTAACAAAATGAGATGTGACAGTAATGAGTGTCAGGGACTCTGTGTGGCTTGCAAAACCCACTAGCTGCCTTAGGTCCGTCTGGGGGAGGCTGTGGCCGAATAAGCACGCGTGAGGGAGACCCCACATTGGCCACGGCAACGAATCCAGTCTCAGGCTGCGTTAATAAGTACTTGGCCTTCATAATAAATGTGATGCCAGTTTTACTTATCTCCGTTGGCAAGGAACAACCGAAGAAAGGAACTGAAATGTTTAAAGAAGTAAAGAATTGCATTGGGAAAATAGGAGGCACTCTGTGATAGACTCTTTCAAAGTTTTCTTATATGAGGAAGAGACCAAGCTTCTTCAGCCTGATGACCCTAGGTGGCAGAACTGCTATCTAAGAATGAGAGAAGTCAAGATAAGCAGCTTGCACTTGACATACGGAAACACGTTCTAACATCAAAAACTATCCAAAATGAAGTGTTTCAGGATATGGGGAGTTCCCCCTGTGCCTAGGCATTCACATACAAGACAGGTGCCCACTTGGTGGCTTTGGACGAGATGAGGCCTCAGGGTCTTCCTGTTGAGACTCACTGGGGACTTTGTGTGCGTCACTATCGTTTATTGATACCTGGCTCGAGTTCGTTAATGTGCTTCATCCAAGCCACTCAATGCAATAAATTCCATTAGAAGGTCTCCTTTTACAGAAAAGTTGGAGAAATTTGATACTGGGCTCAAGGTTGCATACGTTGTAAGTTACCGAGGCAGGCTTTGGACCCAGATTGGGGCGAGGTGGGGGTGGACTTTGAAGTCCCCGCTCTTTCCAACATGACCTTGCCTGGGCTTCTGCCCTAGCCCCCTCGGAACTTTGTGTGCAGTGTAAACCGGAGTTTCGGGGAGGCGGAGTGTGGTGCAGGGCTGCAAACTGCGAGCGTGTGGGCCAGATTCGGCTGACATACGTTTTGATTGGCAGGCGTAGGGCTTTTGGCTGCCAGTACCTAATAATTAGAGGAGTTCACGTAAAAACCTGATTCCCTACTTATCTTTACAAACTGGAAATTAGCCATCCTGGCCCCTGTTCCACTTGGCAACAGCTGGCTGCACCAAGCAAGGATTGCCTTTCTCGGACCTGGTCCCCATGCTCTCCAACGGCAGCCTTCTCGCTGTCTCATTCTGCTTCTCTGTTTGCCTTTCCCGCCCAACCCCCAGAGGGAGGTCAGTGTGCCACGCCCAGGGGGAACATTTCAAGTGAATGGATGGCAGATCGTAAGTTTGGGTACAAGGGAGTGCTTGCTGCGTTTTCTAGATGAGGAAGGCGAGCCCAGAGAGTCCCGCGGTGGGCGGGAGGGAACAGAGCCCTGGCTGCTGACTCCGTGTGCCCAGGGCTGTGGATGGAACATCAGGCTGTGAGCTGCTCCTTAGGAGAACCCGTGTCCTGGCTGGAGAGGACTGTGCCCAGGCTCCCCCTGTACGTGCTGGGTGTACCCTTGGAAGGAATTCCAGCTTGAGCCTCCATAAAACAGGACTTTCTCTGACTGCCCTGGGTTGGGACGGTGCCGTCAAAGAGACGACCACAGGATCACTGGCGCCTTAGCAGAGAGAGCTAACTAGGCTGGATTTTAATAGCGAGAATTCCTTATCAGGCTGTTGTTTTGTGTTTTTAAGTTCTGCCAGAGGATCCATGTTCCCCCTGTGTCTGTGCCACCATTTCTCCCATCCGGATGGATATTTGAAGGTGGTCTTGTTCCCGAGCCATTCAGGAGGGTTCATGCCAAATTTTGATTTCGTGGAGAGAGAATAGTCTAGAATCCGGAAACCTGAACGTAGTTTTGGCCCAGCCATTAGTAGTATTCCTGTGGTTGTGGGAAGGTCTCTCCTCCTCTCAGAGGCCTCAGTTTCCTCCTCTTTAACATGAGAGACCAGGAAAGGATATCTTAAAAGCCTCTTAACAGTTTTGCAGTTTGATGATTCAGAGGTAGAACAGGGCTTGGGACAATGGCCAAGACCTTGGCAGTAGAAGAAAGAGCCACAGTGGTCCTCCAGAGCTCCGTGCTTGTCACTCCTCTCTCCTTCAGTTCTGTTTCATTTCTTTCCTTCTCTCCATTTTTCCTTCCTTTCATCTTTCCATCTGTCCTTCTTCCCTTCATCCGTCTAACTTCCTTCCTTCCCCACTCTTCTCTTCCTTCTTCCCTCCCTCTCTGTCATTCTCTTTTCCTTTTCTTTCCTTTTCGAGATGCTTCAGTTGATCAAGATGAAGAGCTGACTGAGGTCATTCATTTGGTGAACCCAGAAATCAACTACGCAGCAATGGGGTGCCTGGGAGGCTTAGTCGGTTAAGCGTCCGGCTTTTGCTTAGGTCATGATCTCACGGTTTGTGGGTTTGAGCCCCGCGTCGGGCTCTTTGCTGACTGCCAGCTCAGAGCCTGGAGCCTATTTCAGAGTCTGTAGCTCCCTCTCTCTCTGACCCTCCCCTGCTCATGCTGTCTCTCTCTCTCTCTCTCCTAGAAATAAAAATTAAAAAACAAACAAACTACGCAGCTTTGTGTGAACACTCAGTCAGCAGGGTTCCAGGGAAGCCTGGGACCTTCTTGCCTTCCTAGATCTTGTGCTGTGGTCAAGATTGCCATCTACCCAGCACTCCACTCTTATTTAGATCTTCAGCTGACTTATCTAGATCTTAGCTGTAATTTTTAAAGAATGATAGTCCTATTCTCCTGTAAGGCAGCATTTAGTACTTTTCCTGTTATCAGTATGAAAATTTCTGTGTAGGGGAAGTACATGCATTGATCATACAGCTAGACTACAGTGTAAGGACCTTGAATCACGGACTATGCTTTAGGCACAGTGCTGCATGTATGACGCGTCCCGATTTCACCTTTTTTCTTGCTTCACCTGATATCTTCTCCATAAACATGGGCTGGCTGTATGTATCCCATGTGCCCAGCCAGTGCTGGACACTGGGCTGAGATGGTTGATTACCCTGATCTACTGCGAGCCACCCATGTGTCATGGAGCAAGTTTATAGAAATGCAGGAGGAAGGCGTTAGGGTTGGTGGTAAATTATAGCTGAGGTTTTATGATGTTCATTTGGAAAATCAGGATAACTCGCCAAGAAATACTTTTTAATTTTTTTAATGTTTATTTATTTGAGAGAGAGAGAGCGCAAGCAGGGGAAAGGCAGAGAGAGAGGGAGAGACAGGATTTGAAGCAGGCTCCAGTCTGAGTAGTCAGTACAGAGCCTGATGTGGAGCTCGAACTTGTAAACCATGAGATCATGACCTGAGCCGAAGCTGGATGCTTAACCGGCTGAGCCACCCAAGTGCCCCTAGGAAATACTTAGAACTATAATCCTCAAGACACAATAGTCAAGTGACTTCCCCTCTTGATGAAGGCAGAGATGTTTCACGGTGTTCCCTGCTGACCTGGGACTGCTAAGGGGAACGGAAGGACATATTTACAATCAGGATGACTTTGCCACAGGGGAAAATTCCATTTTTCTTGAGTGGCCCACCCGGATGCAAAGGGGAGTGGGAGAGAAAGGTTGCAAGTACCTATAACATGAAGAGTTTGTACTGGACAATCTCCAGGAACTAGTCCAGCTCAGAAGACAGTGTGTCCTGTATCTAGGAGCCCAAAGTCCTGTTTTCTTTCAAAGTAAGGTTTTTGAGATCTAATATACATACCCTACCCATTTTAAAGTGTATGATTTAATGGTTTTCAGCATTTTGACAGACCTATGCAGCCATCAGCACAAGTTTAGAATATTTCATTATCTCAGTAATATCACCATTTAACCCCCTTCCCTCCTCCTGAAGCCAGCAATAATCTACTTTCTGTCCTTCTAGACTTGCCTCGTCTGGATATTTCATATGAATAGAATAATAAAATATGTGGCATTATTATTAAATATGTAAATATATGCTGGATTTTTTCACTCAGTTTCAAAGTTTATCCATGTTAATGTTGGATCACGTATCAGCATTTCATTTCTTTTTGTTGCTGGATCATGTCCCACAGTGTGGCTCTACCACATTTTAGCTATCCGTTTATCAGTAGATGGATATCTGAGTTGTTCCCACCTTTTGGCTCTGACATTCATTCGCAAGGTTTTGTATGGACATAGTTTTCATTTTCTTGGGACGAACCCCAGGGGAGGAATTGCTGGGTCATATGGTAACTCTGTGTTTCACCATATGAAGAAATGCCAGACTGTTTTTCCGAAGTGGCTGCACCATTTTACATTCCCACCAACAGTATATGCGCGTCCAAATTTCTCCAAATCCTGGCCAGAACTTGTTATTGTGGGCTTTTAAAAATTATTATTATAGCCATCCTTCTGGGTATGAAACGGTATCTCATTGTAGTTTGGATTTATTTTACTGATGACTCATGGTGTTGAACATCTTTTTTATGTGCTGAGTAGCCGTCTCTTTGGAGAAATGTCTATTCAGAGCCTTTTTCCAGGCTATTTAAAAAACAGCCTTTTTAATTAGGCTATTTCCCTTTATTACTGAATTGTAAGCATTCATCAGTTTTATTAATATTATATTAATATATTAATATAATTATATATTATAAGTATGTTTACTATCATCTAGCATATAATATAGTTCTATATGTTATAGATACATCTATATGTGTAGGTTTTAATATATTCTAGATATGTATTAATATGTTCTAGATATTCTAGATACAAGTCCCTTGTCAGATCTATAATTTGCAAGTATTTTTTCTTACTCCATGGGATCTTTTCACTTTCTTGATAGTATTGTTTGAAGCACAAAAGTTTTACATTTTGATGGAGTACAATTCATTGATTTTTTTTCTTTTGTTGCTTGTATCGTGTAAGAATGCAACGCTAAACCTGAGATCACGAAGCTTTACCTCTATGGCTCCTTTTAAGAGTTTTATAATTTTGGTTTTAACATTTAGGTCTTTGGTCCATTTTGAGGGAATATCTGTGTATGGTGTGATGTAAAGGTCCAACCCCATTTCTTTGCATGTGAAGTTAACTCCAGCATCATTTGTTGAAAAGCCTATTCTTTTCCCATTGAATGATCTTGGCACCCTTGCCAAAGCTCAACGGACCATAGACTCATCGACTGATTCTAGAGTCTGAGCTCTACTCCATTGATCTATGTGTGTGTCCTTATGGCTGTTAAGGACATTATCTTAATTCCTGTTGTTTATAAGTGTAGTAGTAACTTCTGAAATTGAGAAGTGAAAGCCTTGCAGCTTTATTCTTCTTTTTCAAGATTATTTTGGCTACTCTGGGTCCTTCGCAATTTTGAAGTTTAGAATCAGCTGGAATGCTGATGGGGAGTGCATGGAATCTATAGATTAACTTAGGGAGGATTGCCATCTTTTTAAAAAATTAGTTAACATACACTGTAGTCTTGGCTTTAGGAGTAGAACCCAGTGATTTATCTCTTACATAAGACACCCAGTGCTCATCCTGAAAAGTGCCTCCTTAATGCCCATCACCCATTTATCCCATGTGCCACTCCCCTCCCCTCCAGCAACTCTCAGTTCTCTGTATTTAAGAGTCTCTTATGGTTTGCCTCCCTCACTATTTTCGCCTTCCCTCCACCTACGTTCATCTGTTGAGTTTTTCATATTTCACATATGAGCAAAATCATGTATCTGTCTTTTTTGACTGACTTATTTTGCTTAGCATAATACACTCTAATTCCATCCACGTTGCAAATGGCAGGATTTCATTCTTTTTCATTGCTGAGTAGTATTCCACTGAATATATATACCACATCTTCTTTATCCATTCATCAGTCAATGGACATTTAGGTTCTTTCCATAGTGTGGCTCCATCTTAACGATATCAATCCATGAACGTGGGATGTTTTAAGATTTTATTTGTATCTTTAAATTTCTTCCCACAATGTTTTTATAGTTTTCAAAGTGTAAGTTTTACACTTCTTGTGCTAAACGTATCCCTACGTACTTTATTCTTTAGATGCTGTTATAAACGGAATTGTTTTCTTAATTTCATTTTCAGATTGTTCACTGCAAGTATACAGAAATAGAATTCATTTTTGTGTATTGATCTTGGATCAATTACTATCAATTACTAGTTCTAATAGGGTTTTTTTTAGTGAATTCCTTAGGACTTTCTAAATATAAGATTATGTCATCTGAAAACAAATTTTACCTTTTATTTCTTCTTGCCTAATTGTGCTGGCTGGAATATTTATTGCATTATTCATGATAGCCATTGAGCCTCTAGTGCAGTGTTGAATAGAAGTAGTGAGGGAAGATGACCTTGTCTCGACCTAATCTTCAGGGGAAGGAATCCAGTATTTCATCGTTAGTATGACATTGGTTGGTAGGTTTTGTTTTGTCTTGTTTTGTTTGTTTTTGCAGATGTCCTTAGCAGGTTGGGGAAGTTCTCTTCTGTTACTGGTTTGTTGAGTGTTTTTATCATGAGACAGGTTTGGATGTTGGCAAATGCTTTTTCTGCATCTATTGAAATGATCCTGTGCCTTTTGTTTTTTTATTCTACTGATATGGTAAATTAATGGCATTGACTTTTGCATTTTAAACCAATCTTGCATTCCTAGAACAAATCCCGCTTAGTTATGATGTATAAGCCTTTTTATATGCATTCAATTTGCTAGTGTTTTATTGAGGTTTTTTGTTTCCACATTCACAAAAGATATTGATCTGTGGTTTCCTTGTAACGTCTTTGGTTTTGGTATCAACATAACACTACCCTCATCGAATGAACTGGAAAGTTTTCCCTTTTGTTTTAGAAAAGTGTTTTTGAAGAATTGGTATTAGTTATTTAAATGTTTGATAAAATTCACTTGCCATTTGGGACTGGGCTTTTCTTTGTTGGTAATATTTTGGTTACATTTCAATGTCTTATTATAGATCTATTTGAGTTGTCTATTTCTTGTTGCGTTAGTTTCTGTAGTATATGTCTTTCTAGGGACTCGTCCATTTCATATTATCGAACTTATTGGCAAACAAGGTATTCCTTTCTAATGCTTTTTTTTTTTTTTAAGTAATTTAGACATTTAGTGATGTGTGATGTGTGCTGTTTCATATCTGATTGATTAATTTGTCTTCTCTTTTGCTTGTCTTGGCTCGTCTGTTTAATGGTTTTCCAGTTTGTTCATCGTTTCAAAGAATTAGCTCTTGGTTTCACCGATTTTGCCCTACCATTTTTCTGTTCTCTATTTCATGAATTTCTACTCTAATCTTTGTTCTTTCCTCCCCCCACTGCCTACCCCCACCCCGCTCCCTTTAGGTTTAGTTTGCTATTTTTTCCCTGGGGTTCTAAGGTGGAAGAGTGGGTTACTGATTTGAGATCTCTCTCCTCTTTCAATGTAGGCATACAATTATAAATTTCCCTCCACACAGCTATAAATTTTAGTTCCATCTCATAAGTTCTAGAATGTGATGTATTCATTTTCATTCATCTCAAGGTATTTTTAAATTTCCCTTTTGATTTCTTCTTTGGTTCATTTGCTGGCCAGGAATGTGTTGTTTAATGTGTGAGTCTCGCAAGTTTCTTGCTGTGACTGATTTCTATTTTCATTCCACTGTAGCTGGAGAACACACTTTGTATTATTTCTATCCTTTTAAATTTGTTGATGTTTTGTTCCATGGCCCAGCATACAATTTATCCTAGAGAATGTTCCCTAGGAACTCAAGAATGTACTTGAGAAGAATGTATATCCTACTATGATGGACGGGATCTCTTAGAGGTATCTGTTCGGTCTAGTTGGTTAGTAGTGTTGTTCAAGTCCTCTTATTTCCTTTTTGATTTTCTGTCTGGTTATTCTGCCGTTATTGAGAGTCGTATACTGAAATCTTCATCTGTGATTGTTGAGTTGTCTATTTCTGTCTTCATTTCTGTCAGTTTTTGCCTCCTGTATTTTGGTCCTCTGTTGTTAGTTGCATATGTTTATAATTATTATATCTTCCTGATAGATTGACCCCATTTTTACTATAAAGTGTCCTTCTTTGTCTCTAGTAACATTTCTTGTTTTAGAGTCTATTTTATTTAAAATTAATACACCTACTTCAGCTTTCTTCTGATTACTCCAAATCTCTGCTTTCAATTTTCAGAGGCTTTGATGGGCACTATAACTCAGTGAGGAAATTACCTCCCCCCTCCTGACTTTTTTTCCCCTCATATTTCAAATGAAATATTTTGCCAGTCAACCACTTCTCCATGGGCACTGAGTATGGTCCACAACATGAAGACCTGTGTGATATGAAAATTCTTGTGTCTAGATAGAGCCCTTTTCATGTGATTGGTTAATCCTCCTCACTTCATCCCCAGTAAATTAAAATCACATCCTCTTTTAAAATAATAAGGGGTCCTCATGACCAGGACTTAGAAGTAAGGAGCCAGAAATCAAAGGAAATCAGGAAAAATTTCCTAAAATCACACGAATAAGAAGATGCTCGGAAATAAGATGTTTATTCTTGAGCTCCTCTTCAAGTCTGAAAAGCTTCCCTGAATTCTTTGGGTCCTTCAATTGCTCTGAACCCAGTGGAAGAATTCCCAGGTGATGCCGGTGGGAATGGAGTGGAATGAGGGTGGCATGTCGGTGTCTCTGTATGTGCCTTAATGTGCCAGATGAGGACAGATTTCAAAAGGGGGGAAAAAAACGTGTTTAAAAAATAGATGTAACACCGTTCAGAGCAAGGGTCCCTGTTTGATCTTTGCCCATGTCTGAGCCCGCTCGTCCTGAAAGATGATCACCCAGATAACTCCCATTGGATGAGAAGACCTCATATTCTGTGCCAGTTTCCTGGCACTGCTTTGAGCTCTGCAGGCTCAGAGGGGAGGGTGGCGTGACCTCTACCTAGCCGTGTGTTGGCCTGAGTCCCTGGTGACAGTGTGTCTGCACTGCCAGGGCACCGACGGCCTTTGGAGCAGCTCTTCCTCACTCAACAACCAGCCAATTTGGTCTCAGGAAAGCACTCTGCAGTGCTGGCTGGGTTTAGAAGTCATTTTTAATTTTGTGACCAAGACAAATGTGTCCTTTGGGAGTTATAAGTGGTTTTACTGGTGATATTAATGGAAGCGTGACCTCTTCTGTATCTATGGTCCTACAAAACAAAAAATGTTTGTCTTAGAGTATGTCAGGCAAGTTCATTCTTAGCCCTTCCTTGAAGCAAATTGCAGAGGAAGTATATGCTATTAATAAGCTCGGAGCATATTGTGTGCGTGTGTCCGCGCGTGTGTGTATATCCACGGTCAAAAGCCAGTTTGCAAACACACTGGATTTCAATGCTGCTGTTGACTCGATACAAATGATGTGTCTTGAATTGTGGTACTGACACAAAGCATTGAAGTTTAGGACAGAATGCCGATCTTGGTATTGGCTTTTAAAGGCCAATAGCTGTAGTAAAATCAAGTGTTGGGTGATCCAAAGTGACAAAAGGAAAAGGAGAAATTCAAAGGCACAGTGAATTTACCTTTTCTGTTTTCATGTGGGATTGGCATTCATTAGCCTCGAAATGACTACGCCGATGTTTACTGTTTCCTGCACAAACTTTTTATGCCAGTGTCCTTTGTTGAAAATAGTTGCTTAAGGAGACAGCAAATTAAACGTGAAGGATTTACAGTTTAGTTACATGAATTAAGCCATTTCCTGGTGTTTGTGTTTACCTTGGGACTCACAAAGGAGACAAAAATATAGACTCACAGGAGGAAGGAAAGGAATGATCAAATCCCAATAGTTTCTGCATGAAAGTCTAGCTCAGCAACTTTATTTAGGGGAGGAATTTTGTGCTGATAAGTGAATCTTTGTCTCTGCATAATTAACTTTTCCTCTCTGTATATGTCGCTACACCCACTGAGCTCTCCTGGTAGAAATATAATATTAGCTGTGTGGTTAAGGTCTCACTCTTTTGTGCAAAACTAAAACAAATCCAATGCAGAATTGATTATCTTCCTCAAGTAAAAATGGGTGCTGCCTTATGCTTTGAGACTTACATTCACTAATTCAAAATGCCATTATAAAATGACATGTGCCTATTCTAGAAAATCTGACAAATCTATAAAGAGGTAAATAAGAACATAACCATCTGTACAGCCACGACTCAAACATTTTGGTGTATTTGTCTTTTTCCTACGCCATATATGAATGTGTTATTTATACCTTGTAGAATTAAGATCACAGGTATAATTTGCGATTTTCACATGTCCCAACATCTGCTCTCCCTAAGTTCAAACCCCTCATAATAATAAGAAAAGCGACAGCTAGCACTTTGACAGTGGTAACTGTCGACCAGGTAAGTGTCCTTCGTGTCCCTTCATAAGCACCCTTTGAAGTAGATTTTGCAAATGAAGCACAGAGAGTAGAATGATTTGCCTGCGCTCTTAACCACCATGATCTGTTGGTTCCCTCGGACTGAGCCTCGTAAGGGCCCTGTGCCCAGGCGTACCCTCGCCCCCACCCTGCCCCTTGGTGATTGTCCTCTTCTCAGACCTGCTCTACTGCTAGACAGTATGACAGGGCACAGCCTTTCCCCACTGAATGTGTGAGAATCAGCCTCAGTCTCTGAGGAGCAATTGGCAGATGCAGTCCTTCCTGGGTGGGGGTGTGGGGAGCAGGGGGCAAGCAGGGCGTGGGGTGGGGGAACACTAGCCCTGAGGGTGGGGACACAGGAAGGAGGTCAGGAGGCCTCCAGGCCTGGCTCTACATGCATTGCTTCACGTATTTACACCTCTGTCTTCTCATCTGTAAGAGGAAGGTTGTTGGAGAGCCCTTCATCCATTTTGTTCATTCATTCGTTTGTTTGTTCATTCATTGATTCCATACACGTCAGACGGGGATGACTGCGGTCTGTTTCCTCTCCTCTAGGAATTCATCATCCAGTGTGTAGCCAGAGATGTAACCTGCCAGTTCGGCGTCCAGTGTTTGACGTATTGTTGTGGAGAGCGAGCGCTGGGGGTCTGGGGGAAGCCCAGGGGGTGGGCTGGGCGGAGAAAGGGTGTAAGGAAGGGGCTGGCCCAGCAGAGCTTCCCAGAGGACAAGGAGGAATTATTTAGAAATCTAGGGCATGTGAGCTGGGCTGTGATAATAGGGTCTTTCTAGTGTCGTGTGTGTGTGTGTGTGTGTGTGTGTGTGAGAAACAATTCCATCTTAGGCAGGCTACAGCAGTGTCACCTTTTTTTTGTGGGGGTTGGGGGATTAAAACTACAGGAATGTAGTGTCTCACATTCTAGAAGCCCACAAGTTGAAGCCAAGGCGTCAGAGGGCCATGCTACCTTGGAAACCAGTAGGGGGACCCTCCCTTGCCTCTTCCTACCTTGTGATAGTTGCGGGCAATCCTTGGCCTTGACTTGCAGCTGTGCCTCTCCAGTCTCTCCCTGTGTCTTCACATGACTTCTCCCTCCGACGTCTATCTCCATAGGGCCATCTTCTTATGGCCACCAGTCATACCAGAGTAGGGGCCCCCCGTACGTAACTGATCATTTCGTGGGCAGTGGCTCCGTTTGACCCAGATAAGGTCACATTCTGAAGTCCCGGGGCTCAGGACTTCAACATTTTGGTTTGGGGAGGGAGGGGAGGACCCAGGTCAACCCATGACAGGCTCATAGCCACCACCTAGTCTAGGCAACCACTTGCCTACCTCTTGCTCTGTTTCTTCCCATTCTCCATTCAGCATCCAGAGTGAGCTTCCTGAAGTACAACAAGCAGGTGGGGGCCTCATTGGGTCTTGCAGGGCCAGATGGAGAGAGTTAACACTGGAGTTCTCGCCATCTGGGTATTTAAGGCTGGAGCCAGGGGCAGAAGATGGGAACACAACGACTCTCGAAGAGATCATGAAATGTCAGTGGGGTCCTGAGGGCCAGGGCACAGTAGACTGTGCGAGTGTTTCCAAGGCATGTGATGCTCGTTCTGGTCCCCAGGGAAACCACAGGGAACTTGAACAGGTGGTTTAAATCCATCTGGCCTCGGAGACTTGGCCAGATGCCATACTTTTTTAAGGGTGGTATTTTGGTGATTATCTAAAGCCTTTTCTAGACCTCTTTGCATGCACTGGCATGCATTGGGCTATTAGTAGATATGTAGTACATTCTAAAGACATCTAATATGCCTGTGAAGTAAATGTAGCCTTCAACACTGCTTCTCCAACCTTTCCCCTTGCTCTAAGCAGCTCAGAGCTTCTCATTCCTGGTTAGTCTGCTGGGAATGGGCTGGAAGTCAGGCTTCTATCATTCAAATGCTAATCCTCTCTCCAAATTGACACCTCTGCCTTACCTCTGTCTGCTGTCATCTGTGCTCCGAAGTCAGCTGACCATTGCACCCCGGGAGGGGGGAGGGGGTGGCCCTTTGATTACTTACAAAGGCTCCGGAGGGCACTTCCTGACGCACTTAGCATCGCTGTGGTTAAGAAGTTTATGCAGAATATTCTCCTTGCTTGCTCCCTGCACTTACACGGTTTTTCCCATAGTGACCTAAACCCACCACTATCGCGCCCACATCACAATGGCATATTAAGGCATCAAGGGCAATATGATCCAAGGCCAAGAACAGAAGAAGGAATCTGGTTCATTATTGAAGCATTCTTTTCCTGGGCAGAAACAGAGGGCCCAATTCAGAGACCAGGATGTGAATTTTACGGATTACATTACGGGGGACCTTGATCCAGCCGTGGTGTCTGCGTGTTCTTGATAACAACCATTTATATGTATGTATTTTTTTTTTCATTTTCTTCTCATTCAGATACAGATAGACCTTTCTTAGAGATGCACACTGAAATACCTGAAATTATATATATGACTGAAGGAAGGGAGGCCATCATCCCCTGCCGGGTCACGTCACCTAACATCACTGTTACTTTAAAAAAGGTAAAACCGAGCAATTCTTCTCTCAGATGGTCTTTCCTGCAAATGAGCACGGCGAATTAGTCATTTTATCACACTGGAATGATTTTCTTACATTTGGGCTGCCCCGGGGACTTTTCTGGAACGTCTTTTTATTATAAAGGCTAAGTGCTAGAAGTCATACCCATGCCTGTATTTAAATGAAATAAAATAACGGGGACATAAATCGGTGCGAATATAACGAAAGAACTAACATCGTGGAAATGTTTCTATATTGCAACAAGCCCAAATGTCTGCAAATGTGGGAAAACCCATTCCTCTTCCCTCTGTGAATTAATAGCTTGGCAGAGAGTAGTTAATTTAGTTTTTTGCTGAGGACAGAACTATGAGACAGGTGCTTATTTAGTTGGGGTTGTGAAGTTCCCAGTAACAAAAAGCTTATCTCCTGCTGGGCATCCAAACTTAGCTGCTTAGGAAAAGGAAAAAAATGAAGGAGAAAGAAAGTTATACTTGAGATTTTTTTCCCCTTCATATCGTGTTGTAAATTATGCATGTGGTGAAGGAAAAGATTTGGGGTAGAATCTAATAAAGACAAAAACTAAGATGTGACGTTCCAGCTAATTCATTGGCAGTAAGAGTTTGGGAGTCGACCAGGGTTAAAACTTGGACATGAACTCCCCGAATGGGAAGCTGTGGTGGGCCCTAGGAGGTTTGAGCTTTAAGAGGAAAAGTTGAGGCTGTCCCAAGGCAGCACATAGCACCGGTCACCACATAGTAGGTACTCAGGAGGTGTGTGGTGGTGGTGGTAGTCGAGTTGGAAAAGTGGAGTGGTTTTTCAGTATCACTGTTGACCTGGAATCCTGGAAGATGATGGAAGTGTCATCTTCACTTGCATTCCCTACATTATTGATTTGATACAAGCCCTCAATGTAGTCTGTCGGTGACAGGTCTGGGCTTCCATTGTATCTGTGTATCAGCACCAATAATTGAAAAGCAATATATTTCAGGGTTCGAAGTGCCAGAGGAGCTAACCCAGTTGGTGGAAGGAAAAACTGAGGTCCTGAAGTTGAAGACCCCCTCCCGCCAAGGCCACAATGGGCAATGGAATCCATATCTTGACTTCTTCCATGCCCTTGCTGCCTTTGCTAATGGCTTCACCTGTTCATACAGGTGAAGGACCAGGGTGGTTAAGAGCAGAGCCCTGTGGCATGTTGCTGGATTCTTACCACCCAGCAACTTTACATGCTGAACTAACTGGCAAGTTATCAATACTCCCTCTACCTCAGTTTCCCCACTGGAGAGAGAGGAGTGATTACAGTAGCACCCACCTCACATGGGTACTAGGAAGTAGCTGAGGTGAGGCATTTAAAGCACTTAGAACAGTTCCTGTTACAAGCTGAGCCCTCATTCAAGGGTATTTATCTAACACTTTAATAGTTAACACTTGGGGTGCCTGGGTGGCTCAGTCGGTTAAGCGTCCGACTTTGGCTCAGGTCATGATCTCATGGGTTCGAGCCCCACATTGGGCTCTGTGCTGACAGCCAGCTCAGAGCCTGGAGCCTGCTTTAGATTCTTTCTCTCTCTCTCTCAGAAGTAAATAAAACATTAAAAAAATAGTCAACACTTGACTGATAGTCCAGTGATCTTTATTATCAAGCATGGTATCCATTCCTCATAGTCTGAGGTAATAATTGCTATGTGATTAATATAGCACATGCCATGGGGCTCTGGAACCTCTCTGTTTCATGCAAGTCCCCTGCCTTTTTTGGTCTGATGCAGATCACTTATCTGTTGAGAGAACCATTCCCAAATTCCCATGTGTACAAATTTGAGGGGGAAGCTTATTTTCTCTCTTTTTGTACCTGAGATCATAATACATACAAGAAAGGGAGAGAAGCATAGTGTGGTCATAGGGGTTTGGGTTTGCCCCATATATGTTGGAACGATTCTACGTATGTTGCCGTAAAGTTAATATAAGATCTTTCCCTTCCGCTTCTCCTCTTAACCCTTTCAACTTGCCATCCCCTCCCTCTCCTTTTCCCATGGCCAGCAGTGGCAGAGTCAAGGTCACCTGAACACAGCCTCCCCGTACAGTCCTTTCTTTCAAGACTGCTCATCCTTTGGCCTCCTTATGACACATGTAGCCACCACCATAGCAGATGAGCTACATAGTCTTTGCTAATTTACCTCTTGTCAACTCTGAACAAAGTTCCCTTGTCAGTGGAATACCATTAGTGGCAGTAAGGGTAGATTAGAGTAAGAGAAACTTAGTCTAAAACCTTAATGGAAACTTGAGTATATTTTTCAGTTGTGCCGAGGAAGTCCATCGGCAAACCTTTCTTTTACAAAAATTCAGCACATGCTTGTGTTCAGCTATACTTTTTTTAGTTTTATTTTTTATTTTGAGAGAGAGAGCCCTGGTAGGGGAGAGGTGGGGGTGGGGGCGGGGAGGGGAAAGAATCCCAAGCAAGCCCAGCATTGTCAGCATGGAGCCAGACACAGGGCTCGAACCCACGAACCATGAGATCACGACCTGAGCAGAAACTGAGAGTCAGACGCTTAACCGACTGAGCCACCAGGCACCCCTGGGTTCACCTACCATTAAAGCATCAGAAAGTTCAATCCCTGACTTCAGTCTCTGAGCATTCCCCTTAATAATTTGCACCAAGTTAGAGGAGAAGCTTCTTTTTCTCCCACTTAGCATTCCTAAGTTTGCAGATAGGATCATGATTTACTAAAACATGAAGTGCATCCTTCATTTGCGTGCAGTTCCTCAGAAACAGGCTGCAGCTCATTTCAGAGTTAAGTAACACTCTGGTAACATGGACCAACACGGACATACTCCCTGGGAGAGGGCACTGGTGACTTCTCACATAGGAATTTCTGCCATAGAGTCACAAATCCCAGCCAGATTAGCTCCTTCAGCAAGCAATATAAATAAACGATAAATAGATGAGTGATGCAAGGTGTACTTCTTTTTTTAAAATTTTTAATGTTTATTTATTTAGAGAGAAAGAGAGAGTACAAGCAGGGGAGGGGTGGAGAGGGAGGGAGACACAGAATCCCAAGCAGGCTTCAGGCTCTGAGCTGTCAGCACAGAGCCCGACATGGGGCTCGAACCCACGAACTGTGAGGTCATGACCTGAGCCGAACTCAGACGCCTAACCAACTTAAAAGAACATAGAAAAGATCTGAAACTTCTTCGGGGCAGTTTGGCCTTTCCTTTATAATCTGTTGTGGGAAGGTAATCTGATTCCCCCATCCCCCTTTCCTAGTGGGGTATAGGTCACAGGGGTAGTCAGAGCGCTCTTTGTCTGAAATTGGGCTGGCAATCTGGCATCAGGGGAAACCACTCAATATGAAGCAATATCCCTCTGTAGAGCCTAATCTCAAGGCGGGTTGTTTATATCGCAGTCTTTAAAAATAAAGTCCTTGGCGTCCAGCAGAAGGCATCAGGGCAAACCGAATCACGGATTCCTTTCTTCTGTTTGGGCTCCTTGTGTTCGGGAATGATTCTAAGAATCTGAGAGCACTTCATTCACCACAGCGTCTCTGGCCTCCGCATCTGTTTGCAGCTGTGTCTAGTGTCCGTTTCGTTGGACCTTCCCTCCCAGATGATAACCCCAGCGAGCGCCAAGTTCATGCTGTGCATCTCAAAGGACCTGGGATTACTTAGAGAGCCGTTAGGGCAGCCTCCTCTTTCCTAAATCATGCGAAATGGGAGGACAAGTTATGGCTTATTAAAAGCTCCGGATGATGAGACTCAGGAGGGTAAACTGGCAGACCCAGTGGAAAAACTCCTAAATGGTTTCTCTGTTGAGCCTCAGGCCGGTCTATTCCAGGGATGATTCCCGGAGGCCAAGTGATAAGGGCTCCCACTGGAAGTCTGACGTGATGGCCGGGTCCCTCCTGGGTGGGTTCGGCTCGTTGCTGAGGCTGATAACGAATTACCCATAATTACTATAATTTATCATAATCGTGCATGTCTTGCCACATGCGAAGAGAACTGTAAAGCCAATTAGGACAAACTAGAGTTTCTACCCGTCCTGTTTTCATTGTAGGTGGAAATGACGTTCTCACAAACTATCGGTCGAACAGTATCGCCGTAGTGCGAGTACGATTTTGTTAAAGCACGTTTCTTCCTTTTCAGTTTCCCCTTGATACCCTGATCCCTGATGGAAAGCGGATAATCTGGGACAGCAGGAAGGGTTTTATAATAGCAAATGCCACGTACAGAGAAATAGGGCTTCTGGCCTGTGAAACAACAGTCAACGGACATTTGTACAAGACAAACTATCTTACCTATCGACAAAGTAAGTGGGAATTCCAGAGGCGTGGATGTAAGCTGGAAATGCTCCAGCTTGATGGAACCTTGATTTAAAAAAAATAAATCTCTCATTTCTTATGCTCGCAGCCAATACCATCCTAGATGTCCAAATAAGCACTCCAAGCCCAGTCAAGCTGCTACGTGGCGACACTCTTACTCTGAACTGTACAACCACCACTGCCTTGAACACGAGAGTCCAGATGACCTGGAGTTATCCTGGTGAAGTGAGTGACATTTTTTCTGTTTCTCCTGTAGGGCAGTATTTATTTTTGGCAAGTGAAATGCCACTGAGTTTTTGAGGTGGGAAAGACCAGAATGTTCTGCCTCCTGTGGCAGCTTGAGTCAACAAGGAAGCTGTGGGTTTGTCGGGGGCGCTCTCCTTGTCTGACATCCCGGGAGTATGTAGGCACAGATATGGTCCTTTGATGTCTGGAGGTTTTGTTTTGAAGTGTAGAGGCTGGTATTTCTGTTGCATGATTCCGGGTGGAAAAGGGGATTGTTTTATCCTTGGAAAGTTTCTCTGGGATTTAGAGATGAGAGAGAGATTTATCACTAGATGCCAGGCAGGAGCTATCTTTTGTAAGAACAACAATAAAAAGTTGTTGTCGGTGCATTAATTGAAGATACTGGCAGACAGTCAGGCACCTGATTGGAGCATGTTTGGAAAAGATAGGTACTACAAGCTGGCCATCCAGTCCTCCCGTTTGTGAAGCGACAAAGGGGCGGAGCTGTCCTTCAGAGAAAACAAGAAGAATGAAGACCCAAGTTGGGTTTTCTCATTCAAAGCAGACATCCCAGCGAACAATCGTTTGAAAACGGGTAGACAGGGAATCTACGATCAACAGTTGAGAAACTTGAACTGTCGCTGCGGCACCCCTTTGCTGTGTGTTAGTATGATTTTGGCGGCAGAGCCCAAGCACAGTCATGTGGTCTGCCATTGAGACTGTCCGATCACAGAGTCAGTTTATGATTAAATTATGTTCAATGGATGAGTGCATCGGCCCCAAGCTACTGTTGTTTTTCATCGAAATTTCTTGCCATGGAAATAGAACAACTCCGCAACAAAAAAAATGTAACAAGTACCATTTAGGAACACAGCAAGGACTCCTCAGTCATATTTTCTAGAAGGCAATGTTGTTTCATTTAATAAAGATGCTGTGACTTGGCAGCAGTATTTTCTGGGGTTTGATAGAAATCAGATATTCTCAATAAACGCCAGGGGGGAAGAAACTCTTGCCCTGTCAGTGGCTCTACTCTAAGGGGGTGAGAATACATCTACTGACTGCCAGTTACCTTCTAAGGTGGTGCTGTCTAGTAGAACTTCCTGTGATTGAAATATCTTTGCTGCCTAATACAGTAACGACTAGCCATGTATGGTTAATGAGCACGTAGAGTGTGGCTGGTCTGAGTAAGGAACTGGATTTTTTAATTTAATTTGATTTTTTTAATTAAAAAATTTTTTAATGTTTTTAATTTATTTCTGAGAGAGAGAGAGAGACAGTGTGAGCAGGGGAGAGTCAGAGAAGGAGGGAAACACAGAATCTGAAACAGTCAGCACAGAGACCGACACGGGGCTTGAACCCACAAACTGACCTGAGCTGAAGTCGGACGCTTAACCCACTGAGCCACCCAGGCACCCCTGGATTTTTTTATTTTAATTTTTTATGTCTATTTCACTTTTTGAGAGAGAGACAGAATGTGAGCAGCAGATGGGCAGAGAGAGAGACAGACAGACGGACTCTGATGCAGGCTCCAGGCTCTGAGCCATCAGCACGGAGCCTGGCACGGGGCCTGAACTCATGGACCGCGAGATCATGCCCTGAGCCGAAGTCCATACTCAGCAGACTGAGCCACACAGGCACCTCTTTTATTTTAATTTTGACAGCCACGTATGGCTGGTGGCTACAGTGCTAGACAAAGCAGATATCTGAAACCAAGGATCAGCTGTTTTCCAAAGGCAGAAACACCAATGTTATTGAACGTTGGGAAGGAAAGCGTTGTCTAAGGGAGAAGACAGAAGTAATACTTACATAGAGTTGCTGAAAACCCTGCAGTCTATTTAGGGGACTGATTCTCTGATTTTTGATGGTGTGGTTGACCTTGGCTACTGCTATGAAGGGAGAAAATGGCCTGACCATGTCTGTCTGTTCCAACAGGACAATACGATGACAGGTGGGTAGAAGTTTCTTACACATGGTACAGAGGAGCGCTGAGTTCAAGACCCAAAGACCAGTTCTGCACCTGTCTTTTTTCCATGCCTCCTCCTGGGGAGGGACAGAGAGGGAGAAAAAACATATTATGTGGTATAAAATGTAATGCTAAAAACTGGGGGCGGGGAAGGAACAATTAAAGGAAAAGGCAATGTGATCTCATCTTCTCAAAACCAGGAAGGAGTCATTGTGGCCAATTTGCACGGCTGAGCCTCGGGGCCCTCTCTCGGCTCTCGGTCCGTGAGGCGGACGCAGGACAGCATCACTCCGCTGCCACCGCCAGCATGGTGGCTGAACTTGTAGATGGCTTTGCACGTCCTCAGATCCACTCGGTGTGATTTAGCCGAAAGTGGCGAGAGCATGGCTCAAATAGAGCACGAACCCGGGATGATTGCAGCTTAGTACGTGTAGCCAGACTCCTGACTGTTTCCCTTGTTTCTAGGAAGAGAGCGAAAGAAAACCCACATGGTGATTTATTAGAGACACAGTCATTAAGCCAGGTACTAAAGGTAATGATTCCCCAGCTGGTGATATCTATGCCCAGACAACCGGTTACTGGTTAGAGCGCTGTGTGCTAGAGGGAAGGCACTAGATTTACCCTCAAAAAACCTGAGTTTCCAGCCCCCTGTGGTCTCTGACACTCGTTTCTCCACCTGTAAAAGGGCAGCAATACTGCCCTTCTCCCTGGGTGGTTGTGAGAACCTCGTGAGATCGTGTATGTGAATGTCCATCTGGAGAAAACAAAGCGCTAAAGGAATGTCACTATGTCAGATACTTGAAAAGCATCCAGACAGACTGAGTTCCCAAACATCTTGCCCTTAGTTGGGTTTGCTTCTCGGCAGAAACCGTGGCCGTCCGTCCTGACCTGAGAAATGGTGTAGCCTTGAGTGCGAACGAGGACTGTTTCTACATTTATTATACGTTTTCTTTGCAGACAAATAAGAGGGCTTCTATAAGGCAGCGCATTGGCCAACGCGGTTCCCATACTAATGTGTTCTACAGTGTTCTTACGATTCAGCATGTGCAAAACAGAGACAAAGGACTTTATACTTGTCATGTGAAGAGTGGCCCGTCACTCAAATCTGTCAACATCTCAGTGCATGTATATGGTAAGCAACTCATCTTCTGCTTTCTAATCACGGTGGGTTTGGGGACAGGCTCTATACAAATGTACATTCTGTTTGGGCCAAGAGGCACCCTATCGTGAGTGATACCATTTACTTCCCCTCCTAGCCTCTGCCAAAAAGCAAATTGCTTTGTGTGCTCTTTAGTACTTTCGAATTGGACAGAGAATCTTTTCCTTCCCAGTATACTGTGGTTAATAATTCAGTTAGATCATGTTGTAATCTATATTAAGTTTTTTTAGTGTTCCATATGAACAAGCCAGAAAAATATGACAGATTTACCTTTATTCTATGGGGAAAATCTGTCAGGTACCACCAGGATTTAGAGAAATGAAAATGTGGTGTGATAAATTACTTAGAATTGATGTGATTTCATTCCTGGTGTTAGTCTCAGGAAGTCCTAATGTTGTTGCTTAATTCCGGTAGGCAAGATCTATAAAGAAAATACTTAAGCTTCTTTGGAGTCCTTAAAAACCTTACTTATTTCCACTATTTAAAAGGAAAATGGTGAGGGAGAGAATCTGTGGAACAATTCTGGCAATGGCCTTTGATAGTCTTCTTTTTTAAAAATTTTTAATGTTTTTTATTTTTGAGAGAGAGAAGGAGAGGGAGAAGGGAGGCAGAGAGAAGGAAGGCAGAGAGAGACAGGGAGACAGAATCCAAAGCAGGCTCCAGGCTCTGAGCTGTCAAGGTAGAGCCAGATGTGGGGCTCAAACTCACAAACTGAGATTATGACCAGAGCCTGAGTCAAACGCTTGACTGACTGATGCACCCTGGCGCCCCTTTTGATATCCTCTTGACTTTCTCCAGTAGATTTTTTAAATCAGTTATTTTAAGGTGTCCAAAGACTTTGTTCCATTATACTCACATGGGGCAAGTAGATTTTTTAGAAGTATCTGTACTCTTCTGTTCTTGCGATGTGGGTATCTAAGGTGTTCTACTTTCTGTTCCCTGCCTCTCCTTTTCTGTTTTACTTGCAATCATTTGATGTGAAAGTATTTTCACCGCTTAGAGTGCTTCTGAATTCTTTTGTTTGTGGATCAATATTTGGGCTCATCGATAGTCTTGATTAAAATTCAGATCTGTTTAGTCACTGCTTGCACCTTGAATGAGTCAGGGATTTGGGTTGTTTTTGTCCTATTCAAGATAAACATAGTCTTTTCTAATCTATTTATCACCTCTCCTTTGGAAGATAAAGCATTCATCACCGTGAAACATCGAAAACAGCAGGTGCTGGAAACCGTGGCTGGAAAGCGGTCGTACAGGCTGTCTGCGAAAGTGAAGGCATTTCCCTCGCCAGAAGTCCTATGGTAGGACCATAATTATTTCCCTATCAGTTTAAGATATGCTGTGCAAGTGGGAAGATGCAGGAGCCCAGTGCCTTGAATTCCTGAAAAAAAAAAAAAATAGCAAGATAAGGTCCCCCAAGAGCGGTAGAAAGCAGAGAACGCTGTGGATTTCTGGGCTGGCTGGGAGGGAGGTAGACCTGCCTGGAGGGTCACAGGACAGAGCAAGAGATTAGGTGAGTGTCCCATTCACTCCCTGTGACTACTTTCTGCAGCTTGAAACCTCCCTATGATGTCAACGTCCTTTGAATGGAGTGTGTTGAGCAATGGATAGGAAGCATCTTGAATATGTCACATGCTCTATTAACCCTGAAGAAGTGGGCCCTTGTAATGAGGATAATAATTCTTTTATTATCTGAAAGTAATTCTTTTATCCACAGCTGGGATGAAAGTTCCAGCCTTGTTTTAAAATTAAACAAACATTAATAGAGACAAGAACTTATTCAGTTGTAGAGGCGGGCGAATGGACCTACTTGAACTAATTAAGTTTTGGTTTTTTTGTGGGGTTTTTTTGGCTTGAAGTTTGCATATTCAGAAACTCCTGAGGCAGGTTCTTTTTTCTGTTCGCACAACACCTGATATAAAACAATGTAATCTGTTTATAATCTGCAGTCATTTTGTGAAATCATTTTCAAACGCCAATATCTTTGGCTCAGACCATTACGTTTTAAACAAAGAGTACGGTGCGAAAACTGATTAGGAAAACAACCCAGACAATATAGAAGTGGTACCACTGTGGAATTACCTCCACCGGCCCTTATTTTGCTTTCGATAGCATGTGATCGCAGTATTTGTTTCCAGTTTCCTCAAACAGTTAATAGGGAGTTAAAGAGAAAGTTTAACTCGGTGCTCTGCCCCTCCGTGCCATCACAGGAAAAGAGAGATATTTTGTTTGTATTATGATGTACCAAAATTCCAATAGTACATTCCCCATGAGTGTCCATTATCCCTTCAGAGGAATTGAATCACTCTAGGTGATACATTCGCTCTTTCCAAAGCATCTGAGAGCATCCCCATCTATTAAATGGTGCCAATTTCTTCAATAACTATGTAGCCAGGACCTAAAACGCATATACCATGCAGCTTTGAAAACACTGATTGACAATGGGTAGCAATTTAAAGTAAACTAAGATGCTATTTGCAGTCATAAAGTAGAGCATAGTCATGTGGACCGCTTCAGAACCAACACCCAGTAGGAATGGAAATTTGCCTGCAGGACTTGCGTGGATATGAACTGTTACCATTTCCGATGTTCTGCCTTTATGCAGAACACAATAAATTAACGGATTTAAAAACACCCAGTAAAAGAGCTGTGCAATGTTATGAACTCATAGAATTTTAGAGTTAAATTTTTGCAAAACTCTAGAAAACTGGGAGAAACCTCATGCCTCCACGGACAAGCCAGATGCGCAGAACAGAGCGGCTGAGTGGAGCCAAGCATTGAGGACTCCCGACTCCGGGTTCTGTTCCCAATTGCAGGATGTCTAGGCCTTGATATGTTTAAAGTAAAAAAAAAAAAAAAAAAAAAATTAAGTTTTGTATCTTTTGTTTGTGAGTTTTGTGCCTTAACTATTCTTCCTCTGGGGAAAAATCTGGATAATCTTGGTTTCACTATAGTTGATGAAAGGGACAACTGGGGTGACCATTTATTCAACTAATAAGAACTCCACATGAGACCACAATAGAAAAGTCTATTTTTATTTTTATCTGGAGAAATGATCTAGTTGATCTGACTTACAATGGCCCTTGTACCGCTGATGAAGCCTCATGGAAAACTCGGAAAAACATCTGGATGGGATCAGCCAGTGCTTCTGGGTTAATACTTAAGTCGCATGGTGACCAGCATCCCTGTGGGTACTTTAAACCATCACTTTTCTTTCTTCCTTCGAGGGACTTCTTCCTCCTTGCCAATAAATGTGAAGTGTGTCTCAGTTTAGTTTTTCTTTAAGTTTTTATTCATTTAAGTAATCTCTGTACCCAGTGTGGGGCTCAAACTCATGACCCCGAGATCAAGAGTCAGGCGCTCTTCCAAGTGAGCCAGCCAGGTGCTCCGTGTTTCTTAGTTTAAAAACCCCACCTGGCTTTACTGGAAAGTTAGAGACTCAATTTTTTCAATGAATGTTGAGATGAAAGCCTTAGAACATAGCCACTTGAGCTCACAAACGTAAATGACAGTGTTCATGTGTTATCCGAGAGCCAGTGTGGAATGACCTCGTGCCCATGCCCTTAACCACAGGTTAAAAGATGGGTTCCCTGTGACTGAGAAATCAGCTCGCTGTTTGGTTCATGGCTACTCACTAATCATCAAAGACGTTGCCGCAGAAGATGCAGGAGATTACACAATCTTGCTGGCCGTAAAGAAGTACAGTGTGTTTAAAAACCTTACTACCACTTTAATTGTAAATGGTAAGTTTACCGTTCCTACCTCGTTCTGGTTCTGGGGAGGAGTGAAGTTCAGGAAAAATTGTAAATCAAAAGGCAATGTGGCAACATCAAAGGAAACAAATTTTTAAGTATTTTATTTCTGTATTTGTAAATGTTTTATTTTTGTAGAGCAAGAGAGAGAGGGAGGATGCGCAGGGGAGGAGCAGAGAGAGAGAGAGTGAGGGAGGGAGACAGAGGCTTAGAAGCAGGCTCTGTGCTGTCAGTGCAGAGCCTGATGCAGGGCTCAGACTCATGAGCCATGAGATCATGACCTGGGCTGAAGTCGGACGCTCAACCGACTGACTGAGCCACCCAGGTGCTCCTTTTAAGTAATTATTTTAAAAACCACATATGCCCCCATCAAAATGATTTCACATCTGCTTGTTGTCTTCTGTAAGCAATAAATTTTTTTATAACCATAATCATGATGTACATACCATGGAATCAATTCTTTACTGTTATCAAAACACTTCTACTTAAAAAAAATAGCTGTAATGCCGACAGATATGTGTTTGTTTCCCTGGACTGTTTCATCGAAACCAATAAGAATGCAGTCCTTTGGGTTGTGACCCGGGAGAAAGTCACTGCACAGCTCTTGACTCCTGTCCTGTTCATCTCCCTTCCAGTGAAACCCCAGATTTATGAAAAGGCCGTGTCATCCTTCCCAGACCCAACCCTCTACCCTCTGGACAGCAGACAGAGCCTGACGTGTACCATTTATGGTATCCCTCAGCCTACAGTCACGTGGTTCTGGCGTCCCTGTAACCATAACCATTCTAAAGCAAGGTAAGGACAGTTTACTTCCTGACTGACTAACTCTCAAATACTTGTGAGGCCTGGACTTGCGATTCTTCAATGGAAAGAGATGGAAGTTTGCAGACGGGGTATGCAGCCATATTTGGGGCAAAGTCTTCCCCTCGCCTGGGAAAAAGTAGGCATTATCTACTCTTATTCCTTACTCATTTCTAACCATTTCATCATTTTTCTCTCTAGTTTATAGTTTGGGGGGCACAGGGACAGAATTAAGGTGGCCTTGTGAGCCTTTTTTGGAAACTCAGATTTGAGCTCCAGTCTCGTTTTCAACTGAGAATCCCCAGGCTTCGGGTCATTCAGCTACCTGCTTCTCATTTTGTGAACATTGGATACGATGTGAGATCGTCCCTGCACTGGTGATCGCTACTCATGCTCTTCCATTCATCTGAAATGCACTTCCACCCATTTGCTGCCTCCTGAGAAGTCCTTCCTTCTCCCCTAAGGCTTAGCTTCTCTGCTGAGAATGCTCCTAACTGCCCCATTCAGACCCCTTTCTCCCTCTTCAGTGTGAACCACACCCCGTTCACACCCTTGTGACTTTGCCAGGTGTGCGTCCATTCGTCTTTCCTAACCCTGAAACTGACTGAGAGCACCTCTGTATCTTCGGGGCGCGGTGCCCATAGTAGTCGATGCTCACTGTGTATTTGCTGAGTGGATACATCCCTACCTTCTGGTCATCGTACAGGGTTTCCTTGCTTCCTGTTGATGACAGCCCTGTTTGCTCGTTTCCCATTTTTGTTTTTTCTAGAGGAATGATGCTAAGGACAGTTCATGGGAGCCGATTTGAAGAACAGGAATAGAATCAATAAGTGCAACAATAAGATATTATTGAGCCTGCCCAAGAATGATCATCCTGCTATAAAATTAGCTTTATTGCTCTTAACCCTGCTTGTAGAGTGTTGGGGGAAAGTGCTATTCAAAAAGAAAAAAACAGAACAAAAGAATTAGCTTGCTAAACGCTAAGGAAGGCACAATGCTAGCACAAGTAGAAGTAGCTGTTCAGTGTTCTAGATTCTTCCTGCAATGTCAGCTTTTCTTCATCTTGTGTTTTAATCCTTATTCTGAGAGTGAAAGTTACTCATGAGGTCTAGGGCTCCTGAGAAGTAGCTGTTGCCACACATGTCCTGATTTCTTATCTGAATATCATTTTCATTTTCTAAGAATAGAAATATGGAGAAATCACAAATCTTGAATTCTTCTTTACCACTGTGGGTATTAAACCCAAAACAGAGCAGGATCTACCGAGATCTTGTATGATTTTGTGAACGTAGGGGTAGGTGTACATATTTGTGGATCCGTTCCCGTATTTGTGCTGACATGCAAATAAGTGAAAAATAAGCTATTCAGAGAAAAGCATAAAGTGAATTTTCGTAGAATAACCTCATCTTTTATAGATGTTTTTAATTTTTGTTTTGATAATAACAAATCTAAAATTTCAATTCTATTTAGGATAGACCTGGGAACTCTGTGAGAAAATAACAATTGTGAGGGAATATTATATTATAAAGCTGGGTTTGAATAATGCTATTAAAATATGGTTTGGCACCTGAGTGGCCCAGTTGGTTAAGCATCTGAGTCTGGATTTCAGCTCAGGTCATGATCTCACAGTTTGTGAGTTTGAGCCCCACATTGGGTTCCGCACTGGCAGTATGGAGTCTGCTCAGGATTCTCCTCTTTCCCTACGCCTCCTAAGCGCTCTCTCAAAGTAAATAAATAAACTTTAAAAAATGTATTTGGGGAATGAAGTCAACCGAAGTAAAACTTTGGAGACATTAACTCCCTTGCTCTCTGATTTCTTTGTGGTACCGAGCTCTCACTCTCTTTGACTTCTCTCAAGTCTCGGAGCAGTGCTTCAGCTCTTCAATAAGTGTTTATTGACCATTTCACGTACTGTCTGTTCAAGGCATTTTTTAAACTGACCACAAGACAGATCAGAAACAAAAGCTTTAAGATTTTCAGTGATGCTTCATTTAAAAAAAATTGTTGCTTGAAATTATCTGCTACAAATTGTGCACATCCACCGGAAGTTCTCATAGTTTTTTCTTTAGTTGACAGACTGAGTTGCTTACGTGGGTCAGGCCGAGATTGGACTTTTGCTGGTTAAAACAGTACACTTAACTTAGAAATAGTCGAGAAAGATCTACGGGAGCTTTGCACACTAGGACATAAATAGAATAAATCTACTTCTAGATTTATTTTAGACAGAAGCTAAAACTGGCAGATAAATGGATCCTTCCTTAATTACTAGAAGTTTTCAGATATATTTTTATATAAATGTATTTTGTATACCTAACATCTAGATTCCGTCATAGATAGGAATTTGAGTTAGTGACATTTGAATAAAGGGCATTCTTTTGGGTGAATTTTTAGAATCTTATTTTGAGTTACAAAGTAACATATTTGCATGGTGGAAGCTATGCATGGCTGTCAAGAGATTAGGTGAATAATATTACTCTTGAATATATAGGATAAGTCTTGGTATTTAAATTTTAGGCTCTAGTTCAAGGACATATCTATGTATGGACACAACCAAACCTTTAGTTTAGTTTTGAGGTTTGAATGTGTTTTAAGGAGCTCAAACTTATTAATCGGTTTCATATGGCCAACTGGTTAATGTATCTAAGTTAAAGAGGTTCAGACTTAGATTGTATAGTTTTCTGGAGTCCAGTAAATACATAAATATGTATTTTTAAAACTGTCAGAACTACTGCCCAACTAATTCACCTATTGAAATTAAGAACCGTAAATAAAATGCACAGAAACTTCATTTTTTAATGTGATCCCCTGCTGAGCTGTGTTTTAGCTATGCTTTTGATCCACCTAGAGTTCTTCTAAAACATTAGGAATAAAAGAAATGAGGAAAAAAGTGGTTCCTTTTCAATTCAGATTCCAAACGAGCAGAGAGGAAATCACAGAATCTTTTCCCCTTTTACTCTGCTGCACATTTGAGGGGTTAGATCGTAAAACTAGAATATTTCTTTTCAATTAAAAGAAATTGTTAGTGTGTATTTTTGAATAATAAAAATATTATTATTCAGAATAATGAGCATGAGCGGGGGAGGGGCAGAGACAGAGACACAGAATCCGAAGCAGGCTCCGGGCACCTAGCTGTCAGCACAGAGCCTGACGGGGGGCTCAAACCCATGAACCATGAGATCATGACCTGAACTCGGACACTTACCCGACTGAGCCACCCAAGCGCCCCTCTTTTGAATTTTTAATAGCATTACGATAATTGATCAATACTCAATGAAGTGGAATTTTGGATTCCTTCTCATCCTTAGCAACTAGCACAGGTTTCTAAGTAGATATTCCTAAACTTGTTCCGTGTTAGTGTGGGTATCACCTAGGGAATATGCATAAGGGTGTTAAGCTTACAGCACTTTCACGTGTGGGCAGTTTATAGCTTCTGTTAGTATAAAATAAAGATAGTTACACACACTTCACAGAGCCACTATGAGGATCAAATGAAGTAGTATGTTTGGGAGAGTCCAGAGCACCATGGGGAGGCGAGGCTGTGATTACTGCTGGCGGTGTGTGTGTGTGTGTGTGTGTGTGTGTGTGTGTGTGTGTAAACTCTCTAAATAAGCCCCCAGATCTTTAAGGAACTTGTGAAGAATTTTCCGCCTACATACAAAGCTAGTTTCCCAACAGTGACAATTTCTAACCTAACGCTTCCGAGAAGGGAACCCAAGTCATGGAAAGTAAACTGTGATTTTGCCGTGCTTGAGAAATAGAAGTGTAGTAGACCAGTGCTGTAGAACTGAGGAAAACTGAACATGATCGTTTCGGAAGAAAAACGAAGGACACACAGATGAGTTAGGCAACAGTGAAAGCACAAAACTGTGCCGTGGGAGACTGAAGTAGCAGTCCCTGCCTGCTTCCCTCACTCGTTTCTGTCATGGAAGGAAGTGGTTCTGACCGGTGACTTGGCGAAGGCCAGGGTGGGGCAGAGTAAGATGTGGGAGGGCTGACTCCTACTTGGCAAGCCCATAGTAGATTCTAGAACTTTGCCTCTCCCCTGGATTTTGAAGAACTAAGTGGGACTCCTGACCCGCCCCCGCGGTGAGCTAGTCTGGCTCGCGTAGTCTTTTGCCACGTATCATTTTGGGACTAGTTTGGTGCCTAGTTTGCTGTGTGGAGATTGGTCTCTAAAGGAACGAGTCACCCTCTTGGGCTGGAGGGAAGGGACCCCTCTTTGGGAAGTGGAAGAGATGGATTTGGGGGGCCCAGGAGGAAACAGGGAGCACACAGGACAGCTTTGGCGCGACGTGGGCACTCAGGTCATCCAGTTACATTTTCTCAGGAAGAGTCTGAGGTGTTGCAGGACTGCTTTAATTTACACATGCGTGAGCACCCAGGAGCCCTGCCCATACCTGACTGGAGAATTTTCGGCCTGGCTGGCTCATTTACTCCCCACAAACAGGAGTGCGGTGAGTGAGGGTGGGCCGCTGCTGGGCCATCCTTCCTGGCACCCGCCATTAAGCCATTAATGTAGCTCACCTTCCGATCAGCGCCCAGGGTCGGCACAGTGGTTTCTGAGGTTGTCTTTCCTTCCTTTCAACACTAAGCTCCACTTTTCAAATGTCGACTGTGCTTGGGCCTTTTCTCCAGGGAGGGGGAGGGCCTGTGACCATCAGTTACTGCAGCTTTGTTTTTAGAGCGCTCATTCTTTCTGTCACAGGCTGCTTTCGTCCTCTCTCCCCATCTACCTATCAAGGCCACAAATAACACTGACAGGCTAGAACAGAGTCTCCCCACAGCCTACGCTGATATCCTTCAGCGGAGAAAACTGTTAAGTGTATTGTGTTCTTTGTGAAAATTTCATTTTCTTTACTGACTGTGATGAGCAATAAAAATAGAAACTTCTGCTATTTCTGTTACATTAAACATTGCTTGCATCTCTTTAATATATTTATATATCTTTTAATGTTTGTTTATTTTGAGAGAGAGAGGGATCGTGTGCACACATGTGCGCATGAGACAGGGTGGGACAGAGAGAGAGTGAGAAATTTCAAGCAGGCTCCCCGCTGTCAGCACAGAGTCTGACCCAGGGCTCGATCTCACAGTTCATAAGATCATGGTCTTTATTCTCCTAAGGCACGGTTCTGTGCTTTTACTGTTGCCTGACTCATCTGTATGACCTGAGCCAAAATCAAGAGTTGGAAGCTCAACTGACTGAGCCACCCAGGCTCCCTAAACATTGTCTGCATCTTACAAATGCGTTTTGCTCATCATTAGCATTCAACCCAAGTATGCTGTCTGCCATCTACTTTTCACGCCAACCACATAGATAAACAAAGATAGCCCCAGTGGCCATTAGCATTTATGTTTAATTCTATAAGATCCAACATATTTGGTAACTATTTTATCTATACATGTACCTGCAGAATATCGGTTCCCCAGCCTGAAGGACAGAGACCTGGGAAGCAAGGAAGTGGGTTCTATTTTTGGCACAGGCCCTGACTTCTGTGTGACCTTGGCCAGTTATTTAATCTGAGCTTCAATTTCCCCTTCTGTAGATGGTAACTGCCCCACTTCCCCTTCCCTCTAATACACAGCTATTTGTGAGTGAAATGAGAAAATCACTTAAAATGACGTTTTCTCCATTCAAAAAAGCTTGAAATAATTTCCGAGTTGTCGCACACTGATATTTCCCTTCTGCTTCTTACAAATCATAAAGCAATTTGACCTGAGGATTAACTCTGCAGATCCATGCCAGATTCACTGAAAAAAAATCAACTTGTATAAAAGTACAATGGTTGTAAAAAAAAGACTTATGTGGAAGTATGTGTTCTGTGCTACGGAGCTGCCTCCGTAATTATAATGCTGGTAATTACCCATTAAAAAAAAACCCCACAGTTCTCCCACTACAAGTGTCAACCCACATTTTCGTCAGTGCCAGCCCAGACTACCTTCACCAGTCCTGGTCCGGCCCATCCAAGCAAAGGCATTATCGTTCTTAGCCCGGTTAGCCCTAAAACCATGCTTGCTTTATTTGGTCTTCTGCCAGGGAGCCCCTCAGAATGTAAAACACATAATTGGATTCTCCACTCATGGAAGGTGCAGGAGGTAGAGTGCTCTGTATTACCTTCTTAGCTAAAATGGTCAATTTTCAAAGAAGAACCCAATAGACCTACATGGAATTTCAAGGAACAGCTTCTGAGACTCTAAAGCCAGCCCAATCTGGAGGCTCAGATAATTACATACTTTAGAAGTTTCGCAGGAAGTAATAAACCCTATCGCACAATTTGATGTTCCATTTTTGAACACTGGCCAGCAGTGGAGGACTGGGGGGCAGGGGTGGGTCTAGGTAAAGCGGACCACTCTGGGGCAGAGTGTGGTCTGTGGGCCTTCTTGGTAGGAGGAGGGGTGGGAGGTGGCCTACAAAATGAGTGGAGGTGGCAGCATCTAGAACTGTGAGGAGGGCTTGCTTAATTGCATCTCTATTGTTTACATCAGCAAATTGGCAAAATGAGGAAGGCCTGAATCATTAGGGATGTGTGAGGGATAGATCATTTGAGAGAAGCATAATTTTACATACCCCACTGATGCACAAAACTAAGGGGACCAAAACAAAACAGTTGTTAATGGTAGTTAATTAGAAACGTACTCAAGGATTTAATTGACTCCAGCGTGAATGTCTATTATTATTATTTTTTTTTTGCTGAAAGAGTTTTATGTCCCATAGTGTGTCTTCTATCTACAGAATAAAAGTGTTAACAACGTCAACATTGAAAAGGTCAACATTTTTCCTGGGGGCTAAATGTAGGTCAGATATCAGAGGGATGGTAACTTAAGAAGACCCCTTCTTTTGGAAATCTCACATACTGTATGTTTTAATATTTACCATGTTCCTCTAGAGTATGTATACAATTTGTATCCATGTGTCTCTTGACGTTTTCTGTGCAGCATTTGTCTGGGTCTGTGGACTCGAGCCAGTCATGCTATCGAGAATTTTAATTTGCCATACATAAGACCTTGAATCGAAATGGGGGCTTTTATTTTTTATTTTTATTTTATTTTATTTTTTTTTATTTCTAGGAGAGAGAGACAGCATGAACAGGGGAGGGTCAGAGAGAGAGGGAGACACAGACTGTGAAACAGGCTCCAGGCTCTGAGCTGGCAGTCAGCACAGAGTCCAACGCGGGGCCCGAACCCACAAACCGTGAGATCATGACCTAAGCGAAAGTCGGACGCTCAACCGACTAAGCCACCCAGGCGCCCCGAAATGGGGGCTTTTAAAGACAGATTCACCAAAGACCACTTTGGCAGCACTTTGAGTTTGAAAATGCAAGCTCAAATAAATCTCGCCATCTTATATATGAGAGGCGTTCATCACAAGCGAAAAGTGAATGTTTGGTTACTAATGAGAAACTTCTTTCTTTCTGTTATATAATTGCTGGACCAGGAAGTGCGTGTTGTCCAATGTGAATGTTTGACAACAGCCCTTATTAATATTTCATACAAGGTCCTGAGAACAGAGCACGGGTTCATTTGCCAAATGCCTGTCTGCCACTTTTCTGTGCTTTGTGAGAAGTTGATGAATAATTGTTTCTACTGAATTAACTGTCTCCTGTAATTGCTATCAAGCATTCATTATGTGTTTAAATTAAACCAAAGGGCTGAGTCATAGGAAGTCTATGCAGAGTGGTTTCTATAGGGATCTTTGGAACAAAATTCAGTGTGGCTTCCCAGGATTAGGACTACCAGAAGGCAATGACAGACAGTTTGGGAAGGTTCCTTGCAAAGATCGGCAGAACCTCTCAAATTATTTTGGGCCATGCTCACAGATTTTTAAAAAGTGAAGGGGCATTTTCATGACCAAATCTACAAATGAATGTCCTGACACAGGAGCTTCAGGTCATAGATAAATGGGGCAAATGACTTCCAAGACATGTACCTGTTCTTGGAAATCTACATTTTGATTAGATCTCCACCAACTTAGTGGACTGTTTTTCCCCGCACACTGGTGTCGCACAAAGAATAAAATTGGTAGACTGTTGCTTGAAATATGGACTCCAGTCTATGGTTTTAAAAGTTGACCTTATGCCTTGAGAAGATAGAAAGGATCTAATGGATTTAGACTATGGCCAGGTGGTGTCTTATAATGCATTTCAGGTCATTAGAACTTATTTCTTCATACTCTCTCTAGAAGCCTTCGGGGTGTCCTGTCACCTTGAATGCCACTGTCTACTTAATGGTAATGCCTGTAATAGATGGAATCAGTGAACCCTCCCTAGTGCCAGAGTTGTGTTCATCCCTTTCCATATAGTATCCCTCATCTGTACAGTTCTACATAATGGACATAATTTCCCTATTAGGAAACTGAAGCTCAGAACATTCCTTCTTGGGGCACCTGGGTGGCTCAGTCAGTTAAGCATCCCACTGTTGGTTTTGGCTGAGGCCATGATCTCATGGTTTGTAAGATTAAGCCCCACATTGGGCTCTTCGCTGATAGCATGGATCCTGCCTAAGATTCTCTTTCTCTCCCTCACTCCTTCTCTCTCTGTCTCTCTGTCTCTTTCTTTCTCTCTCTCTCTCTCTCTCTCTCTCTCTCTCTCTTTTTCCCCCTCCCACCTCTGCCCCTCCCCTACTTGTTCTCTGTCTCTCTCCTCTCTCTCAAAACAAACTTAGCAAAAAGAAAGTTCTTTCTCAGGTGCTTTCAGATAATGGAACGTAGGTTGGCATTTCAGAAGGTTACTTCTCACGCTTCCCCCACAGGGCTCCTCTGAGTGCACCCCCATGGATTCCCAGGGGAAGGAGCAGAAATCCTCGAGGGGACAGGTTTGGGGAGTCACTGGCTTAACCCAGTGGGTTTACCCTTGTCACCAGTGATCATGCAGGGTCCACCTGTTGAGTGAGAGTCACACTGCGGATGGGAGGGGAGAGGTGAAAGGGGAGCAGCAGATGGGAGAATTGGACTCAGATTTCACAGTTACTTTAGGAACTGGTGACCACCTGCACTGGGTTGAGCCCCAGACCTATAGGTGGGAATAGACCCATTGAGGGAATAAGAACCCCAATGGGATGAGCAGGCCTAAATCAGACCAACCTGAGGAGAGGGTAGCTACTCAAACAGTCACCTTGGCACTTTTACTCTGGTGGAACTGTCCCTCTCTGTGACTCTCCCCCCATGCAGGAGTATTTATTTGATCTCTTGCAGGGAAGTCGAGTAAGTTGCCTTCTTTGTTGTTCAGGATTAATTTTCTGAATTAGGATTCAGCAAGCACTCAGCCCTCAGCGGGGCTCACGAAAGCTATGGAGTTTTGCAAGAGTCCCAGGAAAGCAAGGGAGATGAAGAATGAGAGGGGCCAGAGACCATGAAGGAGAAAGCATAGGGTTTGCAGTTGATGAGTGAATAAAATGAGGACATGGTGGCTGCAGATGTCAGCCTCCGCAGGCCTTGATCTAGTCACTTTAAGTGCTTAATTCACTTAGAATTGGGGAATTTTGGAGATTAAAAAGAGCGTTCTAGAGAAGAAAGTGGTTCAGAGATAAAGAATTATCCCTCACCTCATAGCTAGTTAATGGAAACCCAGGACTAGACCCAAGTCTCCGATTTCTTTTCTATTGTTCCCATTTATTCTTATTTCCACCATAACATTGCGTTGAGTCTCCATGGAAGGTGCCTGTAATCTGGTTGAATAAATGAACCCTCATGGCTTCAGTGGATGTCAGTGATGAGGACTACAGCTTAGAGGAAACTCCATGGGGTAAATAAGATTTGGGTCCTTAAGATGGTCGGGAAGCACCAGAACATCAAATGGAAAGGAACGTAGATGGGACAGGGTGGCATGGAGGTGGGGGTAGGTTGACGAGCTATGAAGGACGTGCTCGGAGAGTAATTTGGCCGGCTCATCAGAGTTGGGTGGAGAAAAATTAAACCCAAAAATTGGCAAGGTGAGTCCGGATCTGATGTGGGGTTAAATAGTTGAGCCAGCCATTCATTCTACTTCCTGACTGTTCTGTCTCCTTCCCATAGACTCACCGTGTCACCCTTGCAGACCGATAGACTTTCTTAGGCTCGTTTTTGGTGGTTTTCCTCCTGTATCAAATTGTTAGCATGTGTTGTGTGCCTTTTGTCCCTAAAACTGTCCTGAATGTCTGGAGATCAAAGCTTTAGACTCCAAGAACTTGGATTTTCACTCAAATTTTAAAAAAATTACCTGGGGGCATGTTGTCACATTTCCTTAGGCTTTTAATGTTCCATATGCCTCCTTTATTGAAAATTAGGTAAAATGGCTTAGTCTGGTAAGCGTCCGACTTCAGCTCGGGTCATGATCTCACTGCTCGTGGGTTCAAGCTCCGCATTAGACTCTGTGCTGACAGCTCAGAGCCTGGAGCCTGCTGCAGATTCAGTGTCTTCCTTTCTCTCTGCCCCTCCTCCACTCACACTCAATCTCTCAAAAATGAATAAATGTTAAAAAAAATATTAAAAAAAGAATTAGGTAAGCTGATAACCAATTGCTACCTTATTGAGAAATTTTCTCTTGTGAGTGTGAAGAAGTGAGGTGAGGAAAATAAAAATGGTTATTTAGAGACTACTTAGAGTATATCCAGTAGAAGACTTTATGGCCTAGGATTTCTCTGTTTATTTCTCACATAGCTGAAAATTATTGAGCACTTCTCTAGAGGACCATAGGCACTTAATATATGCCTTATATGTGTTGTCTTATTTAATTATTACAGAACTTCTATGAGGCAGCTACTATAATTATTACTATTTACAGGAAGTTTAAGTACCTTGTTAGGAAATGAGCCCTGGTTGACACGCCAGTCTATGAATGAGTGGTCTTTTAGCACAGCATCAACCGGTCACTTCATTTTTACTACTCAGATTGGCTGTAACTATTTAGGCCTCCCATTGAGTAATTTGGGGGCAAAAGCTCATGATCCAGAAAACATGTATGTTTTAATAGGCCAGGGTTAATGACATCAAGAACCAATTTTAAAAGGTGTTAGGATGCAGAAAAATAAAGTCTAGAGTTTAAGGTCATGGGCGCTGGAGCCCGAATCCTGGCTCTCCCACCTGCTCCTCTCTGCCAGCTTCTGGGTACAATAAACTACCTCCGTGGATCTGAGTTTCCTGATCTGCACAGTAGAGATAATAGCACTGACATTGGAAGATTGTTTGGGGGGGATCACAGAAGCTGATACACATCACGTATTTAGCTCCATGGCTGATGCGTTGCACGTAACTAGATTTGCAGGAAGTTGTCCAGTAGTTTTGGATCACTCTGGGGGGTGCCGCTGGCAAAAGCAGCTCCCTTTCCACGTGGCATTATGCACGCACTAGTACGCTGTGAAAGCTGACGATATTTTGACAAATTGACCCATGCTATCAGGGTAATGTTCTTCCAGGGTACACGCTTGCGTCTTTAGATAGGTCTTCTTCTTTTCTTTTTTTAAAAAAAAATTTTAATGTTTTATTTATTGCTTGAGAGAGTGGGAGACAGCGTGAGCAGGGGAGGGTCAGAGAGAGAGGGAGACAGAGAATCTGAAGCAGGCTCCAGGCTCTGAGCTATTAGCACAGAGCCCGATGCGGGGCTTGAACTCACGATCCGAGATATCATGACCTGAGCTGAAGTGGGACGCTCAACCTAGGCACCCCTAGACAGATTTTCTGACCCTGGTGATTTACTCCAGAGAAATTAAGATGGGACCAGAAATGGTAGAATTTTCAGATTTTTTAGGAAATTAAAGGAGCTATAGTATGCTGAATCTCCTCGCTTTTGTGAATTCTGCCTCAGCAATTCAGACGTCTGGCGACCCAAATCTTGTCCAGCTACGGTAGCACAGGAGTCCTTGGCCTGTTACTTGCTTGCGCTCAATTGGATTCTGGTATTTTTAAAAAATATTCTGCTCTGTGAGCATGTATGTGACTTGTCTCGTCTCTTCAATGGATATGTATGTTCCTTAATAACTGAAGGAGCTAAATCTTCTACTTCTTTTTTTTTTTTTTTTTTTGGTTTTAAATCTTCTACTTCTTTCAGAGGACTCAATTTTACTTCATACATGGAATATGTATAAATATGTATCTTTTTATTTTAATAAAATGGGACCAAGAATTATGAGCCAATATTTTTGTCTACCTTTGAGGAAGGGAGGAGACCACTACTGGTTGGGTTTCTATTTTCTGTTAGACCAGAAGAGGCTTCTCCACATGTCAGCATCACTGCCTAAGTTGAGATTGTCCATGACTGTCAGTTTGTCACATGCCGTGAGCAGTTCGTTCAGGTCCCAGGCAGACCCTCTGTCTCCATTAACAGTCCCCGCCGTGAGTGGACAGGCACTGATGGTGGTGACACGGTGCTTAGTTGAGGGAATACATGTGAGGTCATTTGAAGGTCAGTAGTGCCCCGTTTTTCAGCACGTTTGAGGTAAGTGATGGATGGCAGGGCTGACACCTGACACAGGGCTGAGTCCACATCTAGCCAGGCCATCGTCAGGAGTCACTCTTCTCATCAGATGGCCAACTGAGCAGGAGACGGGCATTCTCCTCTCCTGTTCATGGGGCCGCTGGGTTAGGCCCTGCGGTCATCATGATGAACAAAACATAGTCCCTGCTCTTAAGTGACTAAGTCCTTGATCTAGTGAGATAATAAAACTACAAGAAACATGATCGATCCATCGACCATGTGCTGGGCACATTGCTAAGCAATGACATAAATTAACTCGTTGAGTATCTTCCTGATGGTCGCTGATGCAAAGGATCTTCTGTGAATTATTTCCCTTCTGTTCATTACTTAACCCCCATAGAAAACTAGTAAGACAGAAACATGGGGTGGCTTCTTTTGAGTCGGCAATGCTGAGGACATATCTGTTTCCCAAAGATTTTGAGGTGCTTCACAAAGAGTACAGTAAATAATTGAGCCAATCTGAATCAAAGGAGAAAATGTGGTCAGGCTAGTGCAGAGATAGGTACATATGCTTTTGCTTTCTGATTGAGAGAGAGAGAGAGAGAGAGAGGTTTGTAAGGTGAAGGGGCCCATCAGATGAAAACAGACCAAAGGAAGTACGGCCTCCCAGGGAACTGAAACCCAAGAAAAATGATTTCTCCTGTCATAATCCTTGGGCTGTGGAGGACACAGACTCCTCAACCACGTTTCCACTCCAGTGGGCATCACGGGACAGAAATCATCACATCCCTTAGTGCTGATCAGCAGCCTACAACCAAAGCAAATCTACGACAAGTGATATGGTCTGCCTATTTCAGAACTGTTCCAAGGACTGAAAAGACTGTAAGTCCTATGAGCCGTTTTCTAGGACTGTGGTCCTCACCGTTGGGCTTTTGCTGTCCAGGTAACTTACAGAGCCAGGAAGATGTAAAATCATGATTGGAACTCAGGTCCGAATAGCTGCACGTTCCGCGTTCCTGATGTTAAACTGTGTTTCCCCGCCACCTGTGAAGGCTCTCTGGACATTTCCACATTGACAGCTCTATAACAAGTAATCTGCTCTCTTCTTTTCCATGAAAGCAAAGTGCAACAATAGTTTGAAATGTTTATAGAGTTAACACCTTAAGACTCCTTAAGTTAAAAGACATTATTTGGCTGCTCTTGAGATCTCGCTAAAGATTCCTTGTTTATCCACTCACTCTTCCTCAGCTGACTGACCAGTCTTTCACTTAGGAGAAAAAGGAATGAGCAGAATAGGCGTTCTTATTAAGACCCACAACTGGGTGTGGCCACAGGAGTATTTACCCTTGGTCACCCAGGGTGATAGGGTTGCCAGGATGCCTCGGTCGTGACTCAGATTCTGTAAAAGAGGACAGACTCCGGGACAGCTTGGAACTCTTGATGGAAGCAAGCAAGGGAGAGAGGAGGAAGGAAGGCAGAGCCTGGAAAGACAGGCCGTGTCCTGAGTGTGAATGGACCAGGAGACCCTGAAGAGCAGGAAGCAGAGCGGGGCCAAGACACTCACGGAAAAGCTCTTATCGGAACAGAGGTGGCCAGGGCCCTGGATCACCTCCACCATTGTCCGCGGAGCTGACCCAGAGCCTTCAGTCCGCGAAAAGCCTTCCCCGCTCCCCCCTCTCCATTCACACAAGAAGTAGTTTTCAGGATGGGCTCCGAGGCGTCACAAGGTCTCTCCGTGAGCAGGAGGGTCACCCGTCTGGAATCCCCTCAGCCTGACCCTGTGACCAGCCCGCAGCCCCAGGCCCTCTTCCTGGAGCAGAAGGAGGAGGAACCACTCTGTGTAAACACTCCTTCCAGCCCACACCTTCTGCAGCGCCCCCTCCCCTGTATTGTTTCATTTGTCTTGAGAGACTGGGAGGGGAGGGAACAGAGAGTGTTTGTGGATTCTGCTCATCTGAGGGCTCAGGCGTACGGTTGCCCGTGTTTTGACACGACCCCCATGGTAGCAGAGGGCGGTTTACATCAGGCCCTTCTACGGGACGGCACATCATCATGGGGACCGGTCATGGCCGTCCGTGCCCATCTGGCAGGCTGCCAGGGGGCCTTTTTTTTTTTTCCTTTCTAGTTTTTTAAAAGACGGTTTACAGCCTCGATTCGCTCTTTATGACTGCTCTGCCCCTTTGTTTCCTAACTTGAAATGATTCAGTATTCTGTGCAAACAGATTCTAATCAGAGGTAGCACGTGCAGTCCAAGCCCATTAAACAGATAAGCAGAGCCCACTAGAGAAGTCCTCAGATTTCATCATCCAAAAAGGAGAAAAAGGGAGAGAAGTTATTCTCTGTCTTGAGATTTCTTACAGCTTTCGAGCCTCTTTTCCAACTAAATTGGGCTTTACTTCGACACGGATGCATACACTCATTCCTAGGCATGACTCAGGCTCAAATACTGTTGGGTATTAGGTGCTCAGCCCATCACGGCACACCCCCAGCCCAGATGCTCTCTTTAAAGTCAGCTGCCCACCACAAGTGTATTGGAGTTCATGATGAAACAGGCCAGCTTCATCCTAGAACATCCTAGAACATGTCCAGGAATCGTGCACACACAAGTAAGTTACAGGGGAAAACAAAGACAGTGATAAAAGTTGGATTCACAATTACATTGCAAGACTTTTTTTAAGTGATAGAATTCATGATCCAGTAGGAGCCTGAGAGTTCCTATAATTTTAACACCGAAACATTTTTATGATCAAAACAAACCAGAATTTATGTCAAAACTGTAATTATAGAATAGTCCTCTGCCCCTTTCACCCTCCACCAAAGGACTAGGTGCTTTTGAAAGCTAATTTGTCAGCTCCTCTTGGTGTCTGACTTTGTGCCAGTTAGATTCAGAAGACTGCCCGAGGTCTCCTCTAGCCCGTGACTCTGAGCCAGACTTACTCTGTGAAACATGGTGAGCAAGGTTCCAGGAGTTTCTTGGAAACAGAATGTGTCATGTGTGATGGGTTGAGTTCTCATGTGATAGAAAGAGTTGAGGATATCTGGGTTCTGATCCCAGGTCTGCTGCCTCCGAGTCCTGGTTTTCTTAGTACCAAAGGCGGATGTGAGAATTAGTGGGACTTAGATACATATATAGCGCTCTCCAGGCCAGGCCTGGCACAGTAGCTGTCAGCTCAGTAACAGCCAGTTCCCCTTCAGCCAACCAAGAGTCAGGAGTTAGCAGACCAGAAATGTTGAAAGAAAGGTCAGTGAATCATTTATTTATCATGGGGTGAAAGGCAATCGAAAAAAACCCTATACCCGTATCTCTTTATCTTGAGAGTCAGGCTATAGAGTAGGCCTTCCGGAATTGGGGTGGTTCTTAAATTTGCTAGAAATCATTTAGGAAATGAGGAGCTGTCCTGGATAACTAGAGGAGGCCTGGGTACCATTACAGGCACTAAACAGAGGGTCAACTTCTAGAAAGGCCCAATGAAGCGTGGAGTCGCTGTGAGAGCACCGCGCAAAGAATACACAGATGCTGACCATCCTCGGCTGAAGCTCACCTGGCTGGACTCTCCCTTCTCAGTCTAGGAGATGCAACGGCCCATCCTCTAAAGAAAAAAATGTGAGCTCCGCGTTTGAGGTCGGGGGAGGGGAAAGGGAGGCAGGAGGAATGACGAAGGTCTGAAAATCAGAGCTGATCAGAGCCAGCACAAAAGGGGTACCTTCAGGTACGTTCCACACTGCGTTTGCTGTAAAGGTGATTTAAAGGCTTTGTAAAGGGGAGTAGGAACTGAGTTCAGAAACTACAATGGGAGAGGGAGTTCTAATAGAAACCGTAATCACGGAGCGTGCACGCTCTTGGTTGTGTGACAAGAGTTGTTTGCTGAATTTGAAAAGAAGCTGACCCTTATTGCACAGAGGGCTAGAAAAAAGCATTAAATCCCCAGTGCAGTCATGGAATTTGCATAGCGAATGTCTGAGAAGCCTTTTCTTCTCTACGCAGAGAAGCACCAAATACACAATTTCTTGGTACGTGATGAGAGTACGTAGAGTACATGGGTATTCTTCTGCATATGGAGTAAGAGTTAAGTGCACAGATTCTTGAATGAGTCAGAGCTGATGACAAATTCTGCCTCTGCCGTTTGCTAGCTGTTTAACCTGGGGTAATTTACTTAACCTCTGTAATCTTCAATTTCCCTGTCCCTTAAAGGGGAGATGATAGTACCTACTTATTAGGGTGTCGTATGAATTAGTGAGATCGAGAATATGAAGCACTTAGCATGGTGCTTAGCCTGTAGGAAATACCCTTATCACAGTAGAGTAGAATAGTGCACAATGTGTGTTGTGATTATTATAGCCCGCGGTTGGTTAGCTTGCCTGTGACGACCAGCAGTCAAGATTGTAGCTCTGACCTCAGTGTGGGGTTTGCCTTTGTCTGTGGCCCCAGGCCGGCTTCATCTGCCTTTGGTCACAGAGGAGCCAACTATTTGTGAATGTGAAGGGAACGGGGCAAATCCATCCCCACTCCAGGAAAAATCAACCCAGAGCGTGCAGGTCTGTAATGGCCTCTACATCTGTGGAGGGTAGTGCCTCCCTGTTACGCGCGGTTACTTAGACCAGGTGGGAGAGTGTGACAGAGGGCTCCTTCTTGGAGTCTGACAGACTGACGTGTCCCGCGTGGGATCTCCAGGGCCATGTGTTGGATGCATAATTGGCTGCTTTGTTTTAATTTCTTTGTATCAATCTCTGGTCCGAGGCTAATTTGTTTCAACTCCGGGGCAATTGATGACATGACACGGAGTACACTCTTACCCCGGAAATCTTTTGCGTCTCAATGGTTATAAATACCCCCGCGCTATTGTATTTGGCGCGCTGTATGCAAATGGAGGTGGGAGTCCGAAAGCTCATTAGGCAAGGGACAGAGGCTTGGAGCACAGAGAGGCCCGCGTGGAGCCCAAGCTGATAACAGTGGCCTTGTCCAGAATAGTGCCTGGGAGCTTTCTTATCTCCCTTTGGCAGGAGGTGCCGTGGGCTTCCTGTGCGAAATCAGGAGTGAGCGCTGCTTTCCTCTTGTTGTTCGGCTTCCTCCCCCCTCAAGACGGTTCCCAGCACAGTGATTATCTCTGCATCTTCAAACATGGCACAATCTACTTCCTTAAGAGCTTGATGTATTCTTAAGGCTCAGGCAAACTCCCCTCCCCCTCCCCCTCCATCTCTTTTCAAGTGCTGTTATATAGTCAGGCTCCTAAATGACGCTCTATTTTTATGGTTCCAATTACAAAGAGGGAAAAAGAAAAAATGAAGGAAAAAAAAGCAGTCCCCAAATTAGAAAATAGCCACGGAATCCGTCCTCTGCACTCGGAGGACCTTGATGCGAGTCCAGCCCGTAGTTTCCATAGTAGGGCTTGTGCCGCGTGACCGCCCGCAGAGGTGGGGGTGGGGGCCGAGGGCGAGAGCCCCGCGTGAACTCGGGCAGGAGACCGCATTTCCCAAGGGAAGTGCCGAGCCTTGCTGCGCTCTGCCAGATTTCTTTGCCTTTTCCTGAAGACCGAGAGGATGCAACTCAGGTCTCTGTCTGAGGCGACCCTGGATCTCTGTCACGTCTTTGGGGGAGAATCAGAATGAAAGGAGAAGCTTCTCTTCCAGGTATAAGAGAACATCAGCTCTCTGATGTCACAGTGCCAAGTACACACGCACGTGGCTAATACAGGTGTGCACGTGTGTGATAAACCCCATCTACATGTGGGGTAGGTGTCCCTTGTATGTACCCGAACGCGTGCTGAGTGCGTGTGAAAGATGTGAGGGCACGTGGCCATCAAGGCATGGATGTTACAGTCTAGGGAACAGAGAATACTGATCGTGAAAAAGAGCAAACTGACGTGTGATTTCAAAACTATAGCATTAACATGTCTCAAGTTACAGGAGAAAGTATACAATTTCTCTTGGGTTCGTTCGTGTCAGTAACAGTTCAGATGTTCACTTACTTTACCTGATGATTATAAAGACTGTCTGGCAGAAACTGCACACATTCCGTAAGGAACGGCCAGTCCTTATTATTCTTTTTTTAAAACTTAAATCTTATAATCTAACGTATATAAAAGAGACCTTTCTAAAGCATCAGGGGATATCTGATATATGGAGTTGGTACAATTAGGCATAATAACGGCATTGGTGTTCTCCTACAAAGTGTGCATTCTTTTAGGGATATGCACTGACATACGTAGGGCTGAAATGGCACCGCATCTGAGATTTGCTTTAAAATATTTCACAGGAGACGGAGCCCCTGGGGAGCTCAGTCAGTTGAGCATCCGGCTTCAGCTCAGGTCATGACCTCAAGGTTCGTGAGTTCGAGCCCCACGTCAGGCTCTGTGCTGACAGCTCAGAGTCTAGAACCTGCTTCAGATTCTGTGTCTTCCTCTCTCTCTGCCCCTTCCCTACTCGTCCTTTCTCTCTCTCTCTCCCTCTCTCAAAAATAAGTAATAAACATTAAAAAATTTTAAATGAAATAAAATGCTTCACAGAAGAAAACAGAAAGAAATAAGGATAGACCCAACAGCTATGGCAAAATCTTGATAACTTAAGTCTGGGTGGTGAGTATGTGGGGAGTTAGTACATTAGGTCTCTACTTACCAGTATGTTTGAAAATAATGACCAATAAAATGGAAGCTCTTCCTGGAAACAGCGTATCTTTCCCTCGCGCAGGTGTGTATGTTTACAGGTGTCAACACAGAGTGACAGTTACATGCTAGGCCCTTGCTCTTCAGTGAGGGCGAGTGAATAAACAGATATGGCCCCATCCGCTGGAGTGGCCGGCCCAGGGGGACCACTTAGAAAGTGCTCGATGCTCTGGGGGAGACCACCCAGGAAGACTCGATGGTTTAACAGTTCGGAGTCCCTTCTCAGCTCAAAGACCAGAGAGGGACAATCACAGAACTTTTTGCTGGTCATCTCCATCCCATCTGTCTGTCCTTCTCCCTCCCTGACTTCATTGTCTCACAGTCCTCTCCTGTCAATCACTGCTGCCATTGGCCACCTAGGATCAACCTCTCATTCTTTCTGGAACTGGCCTGAGGAAGTTCCTCCTGGTTTGAAAATCTCCGTAATTCGCCCACGACATGTATAAATGAGAGCCCAGCAGGCTTTCCGCTCACCACAGATTCCAGGTGGGGAGTGGACTGTGGACGGTCGTGACTGTCAGACAAGGAAGGCTGGACTTTCTTCAGCACGATCTTTGGAGCTTTGGGAGCAGAAAAGTTTCCACTAAAGGCGAGAACATTCAGGGGTTGGTCTGAGGTGAGGAAAGCCAGCCCTCAGTGAGGCCGGTGAAGATACCCCTGACCAGGGCACAGCAGATGGAAGCGTCTTTTCCACTGTTGGGATATTTTTTTTTTTAACTCGGGTAGAACCTGGGATGTGTAGAACATGATAAATGGCAAATAAATATTTGCACCAAAATTTGAGTGGTAAACCATGGGAAAACCACAGTTTGCTGATAATAACGTGTGTTTGAGAGAAGATACTAACTTCTCTCTTTAAAAGGGTACTCTGCTGGCTGGGCTAATAAGAGATTTCATGGACTTTTAGAAACGGAAAAGATCGTTTTATAACTAAATACTCGAGGTCTAAGCAGTTAAAGAGCTTCTCGTGATACCCCAAAACTTGAAAAGAAAGAGACTGAATTTAATAGCTGCTTCATGCTGTGTATTTCCATATACACTTAATTAGCCCTGGAAAAAATTAGCTGTATAATGGAATATTCTGATTAAAAGCCAACCTTTTATAGATGTGAAATGCTGTTATTTCCTTGAGGTTTCCATTCATTAACATAACTTCTTTTTTTCCCCCAGTGTTTGCATGTTTCCTCTACTAGGAACTAATTAAAATCTAGATATTAAATTTCCTAACTTTTGCATTTTTATTTAGTATTTACCATTTAGAGCAGGGAGGATGTACAAAGATACATGGGTGTGGTTTTCTTTCAGATGAAGCAAAATGTGTTTTCTATTTTTAAGTTCTGAGGATGAATATGGGGGAAAAATCTAAGGGAAAGAAAAAAATGTATTTTGTTATCTTGTTATCTCAGGACTTAACCAGGGATTGCTTTTATTTCACCTGTCACCCTGGGCTGGACCATGGGTAGCGACATAGTGATGACTTACTTTTTTTTTTTTTTTTTAATAGGTATGACTTTTGTTCCAATAATGAAGAGCCCCTGATTCTGCACCCTGACAGCAACGTAGGAAACAGGATTGAGAGCATCACTCAGCGCACGGCAATGATAGAAGGAAAGAATAAGGTATTGTGTGCAAAAATGTGCATTTGAAATATTTATTTTAAAAACACACATTAGTTGGGGCACCTGGGTGGCTTAGTCGGTTAAGCGTCCAACTTTCGCTTAGGTCATGATCTCGCGGTTCGTGGGTTCGAGCCCCGCGTCGGGCTCTGTGCTGACTGCCAGCTCAGAGCCTGGAGCCTGTTTCAGTCTGTGACTCCCTCTCTCTCTGACCCTCCCCTGCTCATGTTGTCTCTCTCTCTCCTAGAAATAAATAAAGCATTTAAAAAAACACACACACACACACACACACATTAGCTCCCGGTTCTGGGTTGACTATAGCTAGAAGTCATTCAGAAACTCAGAGAAAAATTCAGAGAGAAGAAAGGCAAGATCTGAGACAGGTGTTCACGGAGATATACTCTGAGACTTCTTGAATCCTGTTCTCCGACGGCCCACCAGTTCGAAAGGAATGAGTACTGGGTCCCAATGGAGCTGCCTTTCAAATATCAATGGCTGTCAGCCTGGGCTGAGTGTTAGAATACTCTGCTAATCATTATTACATATGAATCTCCGGAGTAGAGCCTGGAGTTCATAAAAGTTCCCTGGGAGATTCTAGCATGTACCCAGGACTGAGAATCTCTGATACCCAGTAAGTAGGGTGTCGATAAGCAAAAGCTAGTATAAGACTTAGGGCTAAAATGGAATGTTTCCTTTTCACAAAATATGTCATTTGCCCCTCTGCCTTTGCAAGTCAGGTATCCTAAGTCAGGGTATGCAAACACATGCAGTATATTAGGATTCCCTGACCTAAGAAATACCAATTAAAACCACAGTGAGCTATCGCCTGACGCCTGTCAGAATAGCCGTTATCAAAAAGACAAGAAATAATAAGTATTGATGAGGACGGGGAGAGAAGGGAGCCTTTGTGCACTGACAGGGAATTGTAAATTTATACCGCTACTATGGAAAACATGGAGGTTTTTGGTGGTACCCCCAAAAAAGTACATATAGAACTACCACATCATCCAGCAGTTTCACCTCTGGGTATATATTCAAAGAAAACAAAACCACTAACTCAAAGGTATGTGCACCCTCGTGTTCATAGCAGCATTATTTATAGTAGCCAAGATATGGAAGCAACTTAAGTGTCCATCAATGAAAGAATGAAGGATATGTGGTATGTATATACATGTGGAATACTACGGAGCCACAAGAAAGGATGAAATCTTCCCATTTGTGACATTGATGGACTTGGAGGGCATTAGGCAAGGTGAAAGAAGTCAGGCAGAAAAAGACAAATACTGTCTGATCTCACTTGCATGTGGAATCTGAAAATACCAAGCTCATAGGTACAGAGAACAGATTGGTGGTGGGGTGAGGGGTATGAAAAATAGGTGAAGGTGATCAAAGGTACAAAGTTCAGTTATAAAATAACTAAGTCCTGAGGATGTAGTGTACAACATGGTGACTATGGTTAATAATACCGTATTGCATATTTGAAAGTTGCTAAGAGAAGAGATGTTAGTAGTGCTCATCACAAGAAAAAAAAAATTTTGCTTAATTCTGTATGAATGCAGATGTGAAGTAGACTAATTTTGGTGATTGTATTGTAATATATGCAAATTATGCTCTATGTTTGAAACTAATACAACATTATATATCAATTATATCTCAACTTTAAAAAAATAGATGTCTAACCAAAAAAAAAAAAAAAAGTTCCCTGTCCTAATGAAAGTCTAGCAAGCATCTTTGCTGGTGCTCTTTTCAGTATTAAAAAATCTTTATTGAGGTATTATTGATGTACAAAATACTGTAGAGATTTAATGTATACAGGTTAATGACTTTGGAGATAAATACACAGCCATGAAGCCATCACCATAGTCAATGCCATAAATTCATCTCTTGCCTCCAAGAGTTTCTTCCCATTGCATATGAATGGATGCATGAATGAATGAATGATAACACCTAGCAGATGTTTCCATATACATCACAGCATGGTTAACTGGAACTACCCTGCTGTACGGTGGCTTTCTAGGACTGATCTAGCATAACTGAAACTTTGTACCCATTGACCAATTTTGGAAATTCAACTCCCCCTCTACAAAACGATGTCAAGAACTCTAAAGGCTCAGAGATTTTATGGTACTTTCAGCCTAACACAGTTTTATGTTTGGTGGTTGAAGACCTGCCATTCGTGGGTCAGATACAATGGACTTTATTATTCGTAGCACATCTCCTGAGCTTCATGTTGGGCCTGGTCCCCTTGCCCCCAGGAGTCCGTCCAGGTAGAAATGTGCATGCAGTGGATTTGCATAACAGCTGAGGGACCTTGAACTTAGGGAACGCACATTGGGTTGCCTTTGTCGCCCCTTTTGCAAAAACACCATTGGTTCGCGGCTCCCCTGACCGCCACTGAGCCCCAGCATTAGCTGACACCTCCTGAACTGGACACATCTCAGTAGACGTCAGACCTGGTAACTTCTGTTGACGCTGGGGAAAAATACACTTAAAAATCTCCTCGTAGCAGGCACAGCAGTAGTGATGCCTTAAAAACGGAAAAACCTATCTACCCATTACCAAAATGTCTATTTATAGGTGCATATCTTGATTTGGAGTAGTTCGTTAGTATGGATGCTGTCTGCTGGAGTGTGATTATGCTCCTGTTATCTGTGTTTTCAGCTGTGTTTTTTGCAGTTGAAGGCAACAAAGTAGATGGCATCCTTCCACACACGTAGGACTGAACAGTAGCGACAAATAACATCTGAATTCCTCATTCTATAAAACTTTTTGACATATGCTCATGTCAGTTTCAGACTCTGATTGGCCAGAATGGTTACCTCGTTTTTAAAGATAAGAGGGGCGCCTGGCTGGCTCAGTCGGTTAAGCCTCCGACTTCAGCTCAGGTCATGATCTCACAGTTTGTGGGTTCGAACCCCACGATCAGCTCTGTGCTGACATCTCAGAGCCTGGACCCTGTTTCAGATTCTGTGTCTCCCTCTCTCTCTGCTCCTCCCCAACTCACACTCTGTCTGTCTCTCCCAAAAGTAAACATTAAAAAAATTTTAAATAAAAATAAAGAGAAGAAAAACGCAGGTGATGAAATGAACTCAAAGCCACACAGGTTAAGTGGTAAATGAGAAACTCAAAGCAAAGCCTTCCTATTCCAAGAGCCATGGCTCTACCAACCAGTTACTGAAATTTAAAGTGGTGACAGCTTGCAAGAAAATGTGAGCAACCACTTGGCAAGGGTTTAAGATGTGTTTCTATGATGACAGCAGTGGTTAAAATTCTTGCTCTCTATAAAATGAACAGTAGCTTAAAACATCCCATGATGGACAGCTCTTAACAAGAGCAGTTCAATGAAATGCTTAGAAAAGAGGAAATTCTGTAAAATTGAAAGCTGGACTGACACTCCGTTTTTTAAAAAAGGACACGCCGTGGAGGAGAAAAGCAAGGTAGCTGTCACAAAATACTAGAAAACTGAGACGCCATCGATTGTGTCAATTCGTTTTGCCTTCTCCTGACCATGTCAGGTAGATGTACTGTTGACTGCTGGATATTAACACAAGAATGTACGAGCCCACCTTCAGCGGCAACGTCTGGCCCTGTTTTGGCAACCTAGCCACAAAAATATACAATAGGAAAAAAAAAGTGAAAAAGGAAACCGCTGAGGTGAGGTTTCAGATTAGCCTGAACCATGAACCAGTAGCAACCTGACCCCATACAGGGTAGCCCGGAAAGCAAAGAGCGAGTAAAGTCCCAGAACCAGAGCGAGATCGGAACTTCCCCCATTTTTGCCAAGTGGCTTGAAACAAGTTTATTGTCTTGTAATTTTGTACTTCTGCAGAGGTTTTAAATCTAGACCTCCAGACGCAGTGGGCGCTGTGTCCACAAAACTGCTTTTCTTTTCTGTCCATGTTTAGAAAGCCTATTAAAGTCCCAGCTTACACTATAATGACCCTTTTACCTACAGTCACAGAGCGAGCCTGCCCAGTGACACCCCCCACCCAGATCAGGGGAATGGAGGGCGCGCTGGAGCACCCGTAGGATTCCAGGCACTTCCTTTTTTCTCCCCCCACCCCCCCTTTTTTTTGTTTAACTCATAGAAGGTTGCCGAGGACAATCAAATTTAGTTTCCTTATTGGCAAGTTTTGGCCTAGATCTGTGAAAAATGAGTCATCAATTGGAGTTGCTGATAGCAAATGTGGAGTTTTTGTATTGTTTAATGGGGCTGTCATGCTGTTAGGTTTGTAGCTATGGAGTAGGAAGTAGAAGGGGCCCCGTGTCAGAAAAAAAAAGTCAGGAAATACATACTACAAGGCTAATTCTTTGAGGCTGGAGAATTGTGACAGTTTTAACGTTTTAGTGACGTTTCCACTGAAATCGTTCGGAGGTTACCTTGAAAAATGTATCATATGGGACCCATCTGTGACAGGATTAAACCTAATCACAGAATTACAGTTTGTGTCTCATTTCCCACATTCCTCGAGTTTTTTTTTTCTTGAATTCTCGCGTTCTATTTTCCCATCACTCGGCTTGAATGTGCCACCCAAGGTTAATTTTAGATTCTTCCATGACCTTTATATATCTACTTTTATGTCCCCTTGACACACTTAAAAGGAAACGATATTAGAAACATCCCGAGATTAAAATCACGGTTCCATATTTAGATCTTTTAAAATGAGTTCTGGAAATTAGGCTGAGTTACACATCATCCCATCCATTCTCTTCCATGAGGTTCAAACCACATTGTAGCAGGGAGTTACTAATCCTTGGGAAGAGGGAAGGAAGGAAGGAAGGGGTATGAATAACTTCCCACCTTACAGTGCCTGACAACACATCTCATCAGCATTCTTGGGTCCTTCAGAAGAACCCAGAGAATGACTTTAAAAAGGTCTTTTGGTACTATCTAAATCCTTGAGGTCCTGGCAGGGCAAGTAAAGGCACCCTCAAAGTGTAGATTCAAAGCTAAAAATATATATATATATTTTTAGCTTTGAATATATGGCAAAGGAAAACTAATTCTGGAACAAAGGCAAGCAGACATCTTTGAGAATTTCTTTTGGTGCACCTTAGAAATGATTATAATTTCAAACACATGTAACAACTCAAATTCTTGGCACCTTCTCTTTCAAAGTATTAGGTTAATATTTGGTGTTCCAGCTGTTAGGCCATTTTCATTTTTCTCCCGTTTGAAACAATAATAGTATTTGGTTACGAGCACTGGGGAAAGGATTTGTCCCTTTCACTCAGAAGACTCTGCATTTAGACTTAATGTCCCAGGAGAAGTGGACTTCTGCCTGGAAAAACCCCACCCCCACCCACAATTTACACTTGAGCTTTTTCTGACCCTATAAAGTTTATACTTCGGTTACCAAATGTCTTTTGTTTTTCATGAAAATATGTTTTTGTAATTGAAAAATATATTCTCTGGAAAAAGAAGTGCTCTAGACATCAGATGATTGTTAATAAAGTTGATGGTAGGATAGTGATTTCATCTTATTTTTAAATTTCCTTCTTTATTACTTTTTCATGCATCCTTCCTATTTTCAAACCTTATAATAATGTATCCGTTGAAAACCAGCTTGCAGCTTATGTGAAATGTTAAGAAAGAAACTAGTATTTCTGTACCTAGGAAGATTTCAGTTTATGTGATGCATCTCTGCCAATTTAAGGATGTATTCCTAAAGAAAAATTCAATCCCAAGAGCAGACAGAACTCTACCAATAGATCTCTGCTGTTCAGTTTACAGTTTTAAGGCAAGAAGCAGCTTCATGTAGTGATCAAGGGTAATGTACCCACTTCACAGGGCTTTAGGGAAAAGTAAATGAGATAATGCCCCACACGCTGGCACGCAGCAAGAGAGCTACAGAGATGTACCCAGAAACAAAGAAATCATGTAAACCCCCATCAATGTCATTTTCTCATTGAATTTTAATATAAACTTGGGAAAGGTGAGTTCTGGAGCAGACTTGCCTCTGGGTAAGGTGTTGGTTTGGGGAGGGGTCATTGAAGCAAAATAAAGAGAGACTCAGACATTGTATCTCCGTGGCTCATCATGTGACCTGGATTCCTTTCATTTCCAGGTATCTCGATTTTACTGTCTGATTATACAAAGCTTCCCAACTATCCATCTGTTCATTGGAATTATCCCCAGATTGCCTGCCCAAGTCTTAACTATGGCAGATGTGCACATCAGAATTGACTAGTGTCCTTGTTCGTTTGCTTTGAGTTCAAAGTAATTTTAAAAGAAACGCAGATAGAACTTTCAGATTCAGGTAATCACTGTCCATAATGTCAACATTCTTGGCACAAACAGAAATGAGTTTCTCACTCATTTATTGAGCAATGAATCGAAGAATGTAGATAGGATTGTGCCGAGGCCCAGGAGGATAAACACTTGAGAGCTAACATCATAAGAAAAGCAGTGCTTGAGCTGGGGGGAAGGGGGAAGGGGGAGGGACCTTCACTGGTGTCCCTTGGGTCTGAACTTGCTGCATACTGTTTTCAAGCATCTGAGCCCAAGTTTCCAGAGACCAAATAAAGAAGTCAGAGACTTATTTGATGGTCTCAATTGTCCTAGCGGCCATGAGCTAATACTTCCTTTCACATTGCTGCCTACAGGCCTCTCTTCTAACCACTTCCATTTTCTTCCATGGCTTTTAAGTGGTGGGTGCAATAATTAAAAAGAAACATTCTGGAGAGCCATTTCCTTTTATTTGCCACCTCTTATATCAATTAATAATTAACATAGAGAAAAAGACACCTGGGCTCCTTCATGGTCTTCTCTACCGGTTATTTGTCTGCCCACGAGTGTTTTCTCTGCAGAAGAGAGAATAATATATATTTGACCATCAAGTAGGGAAATTCTTCTCTATCACCTTAAAGTAGTCCTTCAAGGACTAGTCAAGATTAAGAATAGGGATTGTGTCACATTCATCTCTGTTTCCCCTACAACATCAGCTCAGTGCTTTGATAAACACTCAATAAATGTCTGCAAAGTTGAATGAAAATCGCCACATATTGCAGACGGGTTTCGTTTCCAGTAATTTCAACAACACACAGGATATAGGAGTAGATGTAAATAAATAGGCCCAACAAACAGAAGAGGAAACAACATGTACACTATACCACAGTGAAAATGACAGAAAATTTGGAACACTAAGCTTGCTGGCTAAAGAAAAAAAAACAACAACCTAGGAGTATATTTTTGTCTTCTTGATCCATAGATTAAAGACAGAAATATGTTAACTTATTGGCTGGGATATGAGAACATAAGTAAAGTGCTTAGCCCATTACTTAGCAACTCAGATAAATGTTAGGACCCTTTGAGGAATCTGTGCTCATCATCTTAGAATGCCTAGGGTCACATTTCAGTCTCTATGTTACTTTAGCCTGTAAGTCACTTGGTCTTATACGTCAGCTAGGACATCCCATTCATCTGGAGGCATCAGCAAAGAACCTCTGTAGTTTCAAAGCCTAGGACTGGTTATGTGTGTTCTAGGAGACGAGCTGCAACAATTTAGAAATATCTGGATAAAGTTTCTTTTGTCATTGTAAATATGAAAAACTAGCTTTTTCTTTTTTTTTTTTGTATATACAGTATGCATGCCTTTTTTGCAGGGCTGGGTTAAATTTTGAAACCAACCATCTGTTCCATATTACTAATTTTTACCTCTATTTTTTAAAAAATCTCTATCTTTAAAAGACTGCAAAGTGAGTCTGTAAGCTGTGTAAATTTGTGTTGCATTTCCTCTTTGAGACAGTAAATCTTAGATCGTGTCTTCAAGCTCCCGCATGTCTTTCAGGGTTCATTTGTCAAATAGCAGCACTGAAATCTAGCGAAGCAGTGTTGTTGTATTCACAACGCTTGTCTTCATTTTCTAGATTGGGAATTGGCAGGCTGAGAAGTTAAGTAATTTGCAAACACTCAGGACAACTTCCGTGAGCTCTCCAGCCTCTCCCTCAGCACCATCAGGGCTGGGAGGCTACATTCTTCGAGTACCCACAAGGAATGGTTAAGCAGGCCTTTTCCCACCATCCTTGTTCACTGAACATGCCGATTGCAGAAGCAAACAGCCAAGAAACCCCCTGTTACCAATTGGCATCCATAATCTCAGGTCATCCAAACAAAAGGGAAGGCATCAGCCTCACCTGTTCCTCTCATTGACGTGAAACTGACCACCTCACAGAGTAGGACGTGCAGTCTCGCATCTCGGCCTTAGGTCTGTAATTGTTACGCCAGCAGCACGAGATAAATAAGCCTGAAGCCCTCATACGAGTCGGATGTCATAGCCCCCGGTCTCCTGAGGACCTGCTTTCCTGTTATTTTTCCATTCTTGCTGGGACTCGGGAGAGCAAGAGCCTTCTGGTAAACCTCCGTGCGTGCAACAGTACCCTCACTGAATGAATGGAAGAGCTGAATCATTTCAACCCTTAGAAGAGTCTTAGGGATGTTCAAATAGTTCTTTGCTCTCGCTAAAGTTTCCCTTTCTTTTACAGACGGCTAGCACCTTGGTTGTGGCGGACTCTAGGATTTCTGGAATCTACAGTTGTGTGGCTTCTAATAAAGTAGGGACTGTGGAAAGAAGCATAAGCTTTTATATCACAGGTAAGCCCCATATCCTCTACTCACAAAGATAGCCTGGTGACCTCGGTGTCCTTTCAAAGCGGTTCTTAGTGCACTTGTAGCTTGAGGGATTTTTGTTTTTAAAAAGTCCATAATATTGTTAAACTTTGAGTATCTTCATCCTTGCTCTCAGGAATAGGATTTGACATCTTTGGATCTCCTAACAGCTCATTCCTCCGAGTTCCGTTTTAGAGCTGGGTGTGCACATCTCCCTCCCAGATTGGGTCGTGAATTTAGGATCTCGTCATATTCATTTTTGAACTCTTTCCCGTACCTGGCAGAGTCTGGTACATAGCAGTTGTTTAGTAATAATTGAGGAAACCAAACCTTTGATGACATCTTTTTTTAATCTTTTAATCAAAAAGCCAATTGTCTCCCAACTTCAGTAATTTCTGCTTTTGAGGACTGAGGCTCTCCTATAGAAATCTGAACTGAGTTTGTTGACAGTAATTAATGTGCTAGGGTTTTTGGTAGCATTTACAAATTTTTAGCCTTCAAAACGATGGCCTTTGCAAATCTTAAAAGGTCCAAGAGACACAAATGGCACTCCCTATGTCCCTTCATGGGTACAGGAAGGAAGTAAGTAGCTCAAAGTATAAAAACAATTGCCTGGCTCCACACTCCCCCAATTTTCTGAGGAAACCCGGGCAGTTTGCCAGCTTTCTGGAAACTTCGCGCTGCATGGGGCAGGCTGCAGCAGCTGCCTAGAGTTCTCTAGAAAGAAATGGGTAGGTCTGATTGCATGAGACATATGGGATGTCAGATCACAGGGAGGCTTCCGGCAAGTTAGCCAATCCTCAGAGAAGCTGTGCCGTGGGAGATCTCCTGAGGTAGATTCTCACAGAATGTGAGAACTGGAAGAGACTTTAGAGGCTCTTCAGCCTTACAGCCCCCACACTTTCCAGGTGAAGAAATGGGGTTCAGAGAGGTGAAGAGGAACACAGCAGAGCCACTCTTAGACCAGGTCAGCCCCTGTCCTCTTACAGCTGAATTTATGGAAGGGAAATCATCTTTGCACCCACTCCAAGTTGGAAAAATTCTTTATCAAGAAGGATTCAGGTAGCCATTTCACACACATTGGTTCTCTTACCAGTGTCGGATGATTTGGACTCATTAGAAACAAAGGTTTGTACTGTCCTTTATATTTGATTGGGAAGAAAGTCCTATGCAAATCCATAGTCACTGTACGTATGATTTAAAGTATAAAAGACTGAGCAATTCCTGTGCTGAACATTCAAGAAGTTGATACAAGTTTAACGAGCACTAACTATTAAATAGAACCGTTCAACTCTGTACTGAGCACTTCAACAGATATCAGTGAAGCCCTGTCATCATAGGAAGACCGTTTTAACCCACAGAAAAAGAAGAAATGTCGTATCCTGAGAGCAAGAGGCATGTACAGCAGCAAGGTGGCAGATGCATTTACCAACGCGAAGCCAGTGCTGTCCAGTAGAAATATAAGCCACACACGTAATTTAAAATCTTCTAGTCAAACCGCATTTTGAAAACACAAGAAGTAAAATCAATTTTATGTAAGCCAGCATATCCACAATACCATCATTTTGACATGCAATCAGTATCTTTAAAACATTATTGTGCTTCAGTCTTTAAAATTTAAATGAATTGAAATGAAACGGAATAAAATTCAGTTCTTCACTCATGCTCACCCCATTTGAAGTGCTCAGTAGCCACAGGTGGCCAGTGGGGACCGTGTGGTCCAGTGGCACTCTGAGCATCTGAGAAGGAAGGGCTGAGGGGGTCCTGGGGGAGGAGAGCCTAGAATCTGAACGGGTGGAAGAGGGCAGCCTTGCCCTGACATTTTTGGAGCCAAGTCAGGAGTACCAATGGAGGTCCACAAACTACACATCTAACCATCATCACATTCTAAGTCAAGCAAAGAAGCTCCACATGGACAAAGAGTCCTCCATGATGGCCTGAAAGGTGAGATGCAGATACAGCATTCAGGGACTACTCACAGGTCCACTTACAATGTAACAATGCCTGAGGTACAGAAGAAATTGACCCCCGTCTTCTCTTTCTACTCCTGGCTCTGTCCCGCTGTACCCACATGTATCATCATCTAAGGACTGTCCACACCCCTCACAGTCTTCCCTGGAACCTAGAAGTATGCACACTTCTGAGCAGTCTGACCTCAGGGGGACTTTGACAGTCTGGAAGTAGACTTGGGGTCATCTTTACAGGGAATTCTGGGATCCCAAGGAGACATACCCCCAAAAGACATGGAAGTGGAGGTGGCACAGGCTTGGGGTGGCATGCTTGCCAGACCCCACAGACTCTTTGTACTGGGGACAGCTAGCACAGAGCTGAGTAAAGGCCCAGGACAGGGACCCCTCTTGCCTGGATCTGAAGGCAGTACTGGAAGAGGAGGTACCAAAAGTGGAGGGGAATGTTGTGCTCGTTTCCTTATTGTTCAGAGTCCCCCAAAATGATTAATTGATGACCAGCCTCAACTGAAATGCCAATATCTAGCCCATCCCACTGAGCTTTGCACTTTCACTTGTCTGTCTGTGGTCAGCATGTCTGCTGAATGCAGAGAGAGAGTCCCTCCTACCTCCAGCCACATTATACAGTTTATAAGCATGGGTTGGCTGAAATCCTTTCTAGATCCCAAGGCTGGTCCACAGAAAGGAGCTATGAGAATTCAAGCCCTAGAAGAAACAGTGTTTTCTTCTAGAAATTCAAGAGCTTTAATCTTACACTGAAACTGAATATAATTGCTCTGAATTATTTTCTACTAGTCCTGAAAAGTTCTGGTTTTGGTAATTATAATTTGCTTATATTTATTGTTTTTTTAAATTACAACCCTTAATCTTTGTCATAAGATTGATTCTCACTAGAGATCGAGCTAAATACTCAGGAATGTTGCCCATTACACGTCAACTTTCTGAAAAATGAATGTATATTTGCTTGGTGTTTATACTTGACCTAGTGCAGGCACTGCTTTAAAAGATCTAAAATGCAACTGTTCTAAATCAGAAGATCCGGGCTTGGATCCTTACTGACCTTCATTTCAGTCATGTTGCCCGTTCCTTAAAATATAATAACACCTTAGCCCAGTTGCCTTCCAAACTAATGAAAACAAGTTGGCCGTGGCCTTTAGAATTCTCCACCCCTTCTACTCTCCACTTCGCCATTCACTTGCACTTCGTATCTACTTGAAACAAACAAAACTTTCCAGTTAACCACTCACTTCTTAGGGAATGTTATTTCTGTTCTTCACTAGAAGGAAAGCCTTCTTTATTAGGACCTGATAAACTATACCTGTCAACTTGGTAATTTCTATGCTTGTCTGTTTCATGAACATAATTCACATGTTTGATCCAACCAAGTCAAAACATCCACCCCCTAATATGCACCCGTGTAAATAGATTACTCTTGCACCTAACCCTAAGTCAGTTATCTCTTCTGAGCAAGGATTGATGCTTCTCCATGACGTCTCATGGGGTCCCATGGATGTGATATGTTAGTTGGTGCCAGTGAGGATTGTACTAAAATCTGCAGCAGATACTCAAGTGTGGGAAGGTCTCTTGCTTTCACTTTGTTAGAAGGCAATTCTTTCATGGGTCTGTTTTTGTACTCAGTCTAAAAAAAAAAAAATCACAAGAATTAAGAGGAAAAATCCCTCTGGATTCATTAACTGGTATTAGGACATTTTATTTATCATCTTCTGTGGATCGAAGGAAAACCCCAGAGGAGGTAGCCTTAGAAGTAGACAGTCATTTCTAAGAGGCGGTCTGGTAACATGAACCGAAGTGACTTCACTAACCGTGTCCGCCATATGAGAAGCAGACCTCAAACCCCAGTGGGTTCTTTTCTTTTCCTCTGTGTGTGTTTTTGCCGTTTGCTGGCACTCGGCGTGACTATGGGTGTGTTAGCAATTACTGAGGGCGAAACAGGAACGGCGCTGCCTTATCTCCCTGATTTCCCAGTGTCACTAAATGCATTTTATTTTGAGATTCCTGGTGGTGCTTGGCAAAGATAAACAAAATCTTCCATCAGGAAACCTGTGAGCTATTTCCACAGGAAGTTTCAAATCACTAAAGTAAATAGAAACTCTACATGATCTCAATGGTGTTACTTGGGCTCGCTTGGGTTCTAACCACCAGGACGGGACCTCATAAATGGAAAGCGCGGGGTCTTTGAAGAAATGACTCGACTACAGCCAGTGTGCAAAACACTGCTGGTATGTGTGTAAAAGTTGACAGCTGATGTTTTACTCCTCGGGCTTGGAAAACGTCCCAAGCAGAAAAAGATGCTGAAGTAGAGAGGCTATTTCTGACACCTTATTGTTGTGTTGAAAATGACTGTCGGCTGCTCCTGCGCCTTCTGGCTTATTCTTAGCTTTTCATTTTAAAAGCAGGAAAACCTCTGCTGGTCTCCTCTCTAGCCACTGACAGCTTCATAAGCTGCTGTTACCCCCTGCCCCCAGGTTTCAAATGAATACTTTGGCATTCCTTCAGACGTGACACTTTAGAATACAGTCAAAGCCCAGAAAAATCAGAAAAACAAGCAAAGTCAGATTTAGGAAAGAGTTGATATGATATCTAATTTTGGACTATTGTCCCCCTAAGGTTTAAAGGTTTCTTTATAGCTTTGTGTGCGACGGATAATAATAATAACAGCAGAACATAATGCTTTTCATCTTCAAAGTACTTTGTAAAATGTTGGCCCAAATTCTTTGCTCAAATACAGATACGCCAGTAAGTAACAAGCAATGGCAGGGTTTTGGGAGCAGGTCAGTTCGGGGCCAGTAACCGATGATTTTTTTTTTAAATCCTCTGGGGAAATGCACCCAAAAACTAGGGAGCTGTGGGCGCATAAGCTAAGTGAAGGTCCAGGTTAAGAAAGCAGAGGAGGGGGGCTCATGAGGTGTTGCTGGAGGTGAAGGTGAAGGTTCGCTGGGAATTGACAGGAGAAAAATGGCTCTTCGTGCCACAGTCACTCGCAGAAAATGTGTCCTATGTTTCTGAGCGTTAACTTAATTTTTTAAGATTACTCTCCTCCTCCCCCATTGTAGCATCAAGAGCTCTTCCAAAGTAGTTGACCGCAGTTTGTTCTTTTATGGCTAAGGAGGACCAGCCCCCGAAAGGGGATGTGGCATGTGCCACGGCTCTTCTCTGCCCACTGTGCCAGCCAAGGGCAGGCAAGGTGATGGCACAGTACCAGGATGGATTCCATCCATCCAGTTGTATAAAACTGGGGAAACCAGTTGGTTTTTCACTGGAAAAGCCTAGGGTTAAAGTGGTGCTGATCGGCATGGCTGGACTCTTCCTGGGACTTCCTCACTTACTTTGGATAAGTTTATCCATGAAATGACCCTTGGTTTTTCTGGTGTTTGTTTGTTTTTAAAGAAACAGAGGCACAGAGAGAAATCATGAGAGAGAGGAATGATTTTAAATATATATTTTTTGAGAAAGACCGCGTGCAAGGGAGGGCCAGAGAAAGGGAGACAGAAGATTAGAAGCAGGCTCTGCACAAATAGCGGAACTCAAACTCGTGAACTACGCGACCGTGACCTGAGCTCCAGACGGAACCTTAACTGACTGAGCCACCCAGGTGCCCCCTAGGTTTTTAGTACAAATCGCTCTTTTATGACTTCCCAGTTACACCCACTCACCAGTAGGAGTTCTGTGCAAATTAAAGAAATGGGAAACACGATTCTCATTCCAAGTTGTAAAACAGATTCCACTTTGAGAGGCAGCTTGGAGCAAGTAGCCCCAACAAGAAAAAGATACCACCCCAATCGGCCTGCTTTGCGTTTTCTGCCTCGCTTCTGATGGAAGGCAAACTTACGTCCTTGCTACCTGTGTTGAATCGGTTCCCCAATAGGAAGAGATATATACTCATCCTTTTAATGCTGATGCCGAGAGAATTCGTGTAAGGAACAGTTCATAAGATCTCTGACTGCCCCTGGATGAGACACCTTGTTTGGGGGCTTTTGTTTTGTTTTTCCTGTGAACTGATCTTCTTTATCCTTATTTTATAGACGTGCCCAACGGATTTCACATTAACTTGGAAAAAATGCCCACGGAAGGAGAGGACCTGAAACTGTCATGCACAGTTAACAAGTTCCTATACAGAGACATTACTTGGATTTTGCTGCGGACAGTTAAAAACCGAACCATGCACCACAGCATCAGCAAGCAAAAAACGGCCGTCACCAAAGAGTACTCTGTCACTCTCCATCTCACCATCAAGAATGTCTCCCTGGAGGATTCAGGCACCTACGCCTGCAGAGCCAGGAACATACACACAGGGGAAGAAATCCTTCAGAAGAAAGAAGTTACAATTAGAGGTGAGCACTGCAGCAAAAAGGCTGTTTTCTCTCGGATCTCCAAATTTAAAAGCACAAGGAATGATTGTACCACACAAAATAATGTAAAACATTAAAGGACTCATTAAAAAAGTAACAGTTGTCTCCTATCATCTTGATTTGTTGTCACTGTTGCTAATGTTCCGACTCAGAGGAGATGCTCCTCCCAAAATGAGTTTGGAGATGATAGGAGTGATACTGAGCCCCCAAGGTCCCAGCTCTGGGCTCCCCACTCAGGCTGGGGGGCTCTGCTCGCTGGGGCCGACTTGGTGCGCGTTTGGATTTGGAGGATCCCTGCCGTGCATTCTGGGTTTTTGTCGTTGTTGTTGCTCTTTGCTGTCTTCTCCTGCCTGATAAACAAGAACCTGGGACTGATCCTTTCCTCCCACTCTGATGCCAGCCTCTCTGTATTTTTAAGTGTCGAAGCTACCGCAGACGGAATAATTTAAACGCGTGTGCTGGCGTCTGCCAAAGATGGACGTGAATGAGTTAATCTTCCAGCTCAGAACAAGTGCAGTTGACTTGGAGACTCTTACCGGACCTCTGCCCTGGTTTTATTTTGTACTATTTCCTCTGCTCTTGATTTGTAAATAGCACCTGCATAGCAAGTTATAATGCTTATTTATTTGAAAACGCTTTTTTTTTTTTTTTACATTAAGCACATTAATCTTAAACCGGCGTTCTAAAATGGGCCCCAGGAGCGCAAGATGGTGGTGTCATTCAGAGGTATTAAAGCTTTATCGCAGTATGAATTAAGAATGCCCATCCACGTCCAGCCCACTCGTAATCCAGGTAACCAGGACACCAATCAGCACAGGGCCTCGGTGTGGACTACGTAGCTACCAACCACCTCTGGAAAAAAAAGAAAAAGTGGATCCTACCTTCATTTACATGTATTTGTCCCCTGGTTATTCTTTTCAAGAACTCCCTTCTATTTAACTGATGGCATTCAGAGACAAACTACGATCTGTTTATCAAGAAATCGAGGCTATTGGGACCGAAAGTTGAATGCATTCTTCTAAAGGTGCCCATCAAAAAGAGTCGACTTTCCCCATATGCAGATGGTAATAGGATTTTTATGGGGAGTAAGAAATGGCAAAACCACAGGAGCAGAATCCCGAGCTGTTTAAAAATATGCACCGTGTTAAAATCAGGAGAGATTACAATCTCTTTTTGGAAGCTTGCATTTGAGGGGAAAGTGACTTTTTCACCAGCTTAATATGCATTGTTCTGTTGTTTTTTTCACTTATGATTGATCATTATATGTGACTTGCACAGACTATTGGAAAACAACCTCCAGGGACCGAAACAGCCGGGGCTGAGAACCCAGTGGCCAGGCAGCTCAGTTGAAGGTGACATGATGACAACTTCTCAGGCTTGGGAACTCACCAGACTGTTTCCTCCTTTAGGTAACAGACTCTGTCCCACGGCTAAACTTGTCTTTCACGTGGGAATTGCTTTTGTCAAATGCGAAGGAGTAAACAATAGCATTTCCCCAGAATGCCAGTTTCAAGGAGCCCCAAATGCTCCGAAAACAATTAGGAACCTGGAAGTGGTCACCCCAGAGGAAAGAATAATCAATTGTATCTTGAAATTTTACCTATGGCTCTTTTCGCCTGGCGTCTTTGTTCATTATAAGTCAGCGTGTTCCTCCAGGAAACAGTGCCTCAATGCCACAGATCGTGGGGACTTGGTTTGGACTAAAGCTGAAAAAGCAAATAAAATGGCTAAGGAATCGCTTGTGAAAAAAGACGGTAAAGCAGACCTGAGGAATCGATCACTTCCTTCCCCTTGAAATCGCAGTTGCAGTTTTTTGCAGGGAGGGGAGGGGCGGGGCAGGGTGTTTGCGGGAGATGATCTTAAGAATTCCATAGAGTAATTCATTGTTCGCTGTGGAATTCGTCCTTCCAGAGAGTTTTGAAAAGAAAGACCAAGTGGGTGGGTTGTGCTTTCGTATTAGTCACTCTTTTGGGTGTGGAGGAAGGGAGGATCACGGGGAAAAGAGAAAGAAAAGAAAGAGCCTAATCTGGAGAATGATTGAGTGGGAGTAGAGGACGTGAGGCTGGTTCCTCAGTCCCGTTCCAAGTGGAGAAGAGAAAACGGTGCCTTCATGAAACCTGGCAGGTCTCTGGGACCATAGCACCGAAAGCTAACAGAAGATCTGGGTGGGGTCTGGCTCTTGACAACCAGCAGAAATATTCTGTTAATTGCGATTTTCTCGGTGTGAAGGGGTCAGACCCACTTTGTTAGGTTGTGGAAACCAGCTACCCATTTCCATCCAATCACTGGGGGTTTAGAATAAGGGTTCCGTGTACCCTTCTTACTTACCATGTCAGAACAGACTCTATTCTATATACTAAGTATGAAGGGCAAATGGATACAATGATTTCCCTGGCTGATTGCGCGTTTAAGAAACCAGTCAAAAGTGAGACTTTTTGAGGGCATTTTTTTTCAGAAATGGGTACAAAGAAAAATATGTTGATATGAACTTTGTATTTAATGAGGAATCCTATGTTCATTCTGCAGCCTTTTGGCTGCCTCTCTCTTGTCTGAAGTTTGTCCAGTGCAGATGGGGCTTTTGGGAATTCTCATGTCACCGTTTCCCAGTACACCTGTCAGGGAAGCCAAGTCCTGTCTATATTGGTGTCTAGCTTGTAGCTCTGATAATAATTTGGGGGTTCAGAGGCCCTGTGTTCAGACTTCCTTTTTTATAATAACGCCTGTGGGCAATGATAGATTATTTTATCCTACTTAGTGCATGGGAAATAGTAAATATGGTCGGGGGAGCTTTTAAAGGTGTAACTCCGTGAACTGTGTCTGAGTTCCAAATGAGATCTGTCACATTTGACTTGCCACTGTACTCGACGCTGAATAGTAATATGACACTGTTCTTCGTTATCTGGTCATGTTCCACTGATCTGTTTAGAGTCTTTACTGTGTTAAAAAAAAAAATATGTCAAAACTGTAACCATCAAGTATGTACGCGTTATCAGAGTGGAAGATGTTGATCCCTGGCTGCATTTTCTTGGGGGAAAAACCACGTGACAGATGGCACAGAATGCCAACACAGAAATGTGGAAACGGTTCTGCCTAGGGGTGGGGGTGGGGTGCAGGATACAGCAGGAAAGATACACTGACAGAAGGGGAGAGGGCCCCCGCGGTCATTCATTCCACTCTACGCTGGAAGGGTTTCTATGTCAGGGCTCTCCTCTCAACCCTCTCTTTCGCCTTCAGATTTCGTGGTGTAAAAAGTGAGGAGAGACCAGCGATAAGCTATGGAAATCAAAATTTAATGAGGACACCGTTCCTCCTAAGACATAGTAACCCTGCCACGTTAATACTGTGTCAACATGCTGATCACCATCCATGCTAATCTGCTTTCTAGCCTGAGATTTCCCAGTGGCTTCAACGAATGCTAATCCTGAGAGTTTCCCCACAGGAATAAAAAAGAGAAAGGTTTGGGGACTCGGCAGAACCCTGCAGGGACGTGGAATCGAAGCCGCGGCAGTGGCTCACCTCTTAGAGCACTGTATTCCCTCCCACGCTGCTTTCACAGTGTTAGTACATTCAGATGAGGAAGTGCACAGTGGTCAGAGAAAGCTCACACTAATTGAAGCCAATGGCGCAGAATGTGTAAGTGACGCCCAGACTCTTTTGGTTTCCGTTCCAGGATCTGTAACCAGGTTGGGAGGAGAGGAGGAGGGTTGGGGAGGGTTAGGAGTTGCCCTCACTCTTTCACCTTGGGAGCCTGAGCTACCCCTGCAGCACTCGCCTAACTAGAATGTATACATATCAGCAGGACTGACTGACTACTTCGTTAAATAGAGACACTGTACTCATTGGAGCCTCGGGGTACTGCTGTTCCAATGTAGGATTTTAATGTTGTAATGTATTGCATCCTAATGTATTAAATTCATGTTGTACTATATTGGTTGGCATTTTATTAAAATAAATTGTATTGTATCATATTTGTATGTTTTAAGAGAAAATAATATAAAATACAATACTTGTACTATTATATAGTGCAAAACCCACAAACCTTTGCCTCTGCCTCTTGAATTAATCCTTTGGTTGCTTGCGCTGGGGAAGGGATGGAGGAAGGAAATCATCAATAAAGCTTTCAAAGTTCATGAAATTCTCCTGTTTGGTCTGCTGCCTTACAACTTAAGTCACAGATAGCTGAGCAATATGGGTGTGCCCTCACAAACACATCTATAAAAGTACCTACAAAATTTCAGTAGCTCACCACGATAATACTATGATTTCTGTAAAAATTCATTACGAGCCTATATCCAAAACCATGTTTTTCCTTTTTGAGTTCCTCAAACAGTCTGCACAATTCTCAGGTTTTTGTAAAGCTGCTCTCCCAAAAAGAAGAAGACTAGTTGGCCCGGCAAAACCCCTTGATACTGAGATCTAAAACTACAGGGTTCCATTCTTCATTTTACTCTGCGTTCTGACAAATGTCCATTGATGGTTAGCAATTCAATAAAGACGACACAGCAGGTTAACCACAGAAGAGGAACAAAATATGAATGAAACCTTATGGTTGAGTTTTGCTGTTTCCCTCTATATGTGAAGTACTGATGTGCATTTATCACAAAAGAACACACTAATGAGTAATAACAGTTCCCTTTCTTTGTTCACTAGATCAAGAATCACCGCATCTCCTGAGAAACCTCAGTGATCACACCGTGGCCATCAGCAGCTCTACCACATTAGACTGTCATGCTACTGGTATCCCTGAACCTCAGATAACCTGGTTTAAAAACAACCACAGAATACAGCAAGAACCCGGTAAGAGACTGTCTTCCTTGAATTCCCTCTTTCTCATGGTTCTCTTCTTCCCTTAGCTCCTCTCTGTACCTTTCTGTACATCTAGAACCATTTGGTGATACAGCTCTGGGTCACACTTATGTTAATTTTTTTTAACGTTAATTTTATTTTTGAGAGAGAGAGGGTGTGAGTGGGGGAGGGCCAGCGAGAGGGAGACACAGAATCCCAAGCAGGCTCCAGGCTCTGAGCTGTCGGCACAGAGTGTGACACGGGGCTCGAACCCATGAACCGTGAGATCACGACCTGAGCCGAAGTGGGACCCTCAACCGACTGAGCTACCCAGGTGCCCCATCGCTCATATTAACTTCTAATGAGGACTATTAGAACCAGTTCTTTTTTGTACACCCTATTCCTAACCCTGTAGAAAGATCCATATGGAATCTGCTTTAAATGGTGCATTCATAAAGAAGTGGTAAGAGCCTCTTAGAAAACAGGTCAGTTCAACTTAACAACAGACAAAGTGAGGAGTTTGTTCCTTGGCTTGAGGTATGACAGAGCTTTGAACACCTGGTGTATATGAAGTTCAGAGTAGTTTTATAAGCTTTTTATTTAAATTTTTATATATTTTTGAGAGATAGAGACAGTGTGTGAGCTGGGGAGGGGCAGACAGAGAGGGAGACACAGAATCCGAAGCAGGTTCCAGGCTCTGAGCTGTCAGCACAGAGCCCGATGCGGGGCTGGAACTCATGAACCGTGAGATCATGACCTGAGCCGAAGTCGACGCTCAACTGACTGAGCCACCCAGGCGCCCCATAAGCTTTTTAGTTCACCTATATCAATTTTAAAGATTTGGTAGCAAGAGGTCTATTTTAAACAATTGAAAACTGGTTATAAAATCTAAATGAATGGTCACATCTTAAGTTTCTTTCAATAAAAAATATATTTAAAAACAGACTTAAATTGGTAAGTATCAACAGTGTCTGTTGCCTGCCTCATAATTTTGTGGTTAAACAAGATGAACTTGTTTATAATCTTTAACTAATAATTCCATTTCAATGAAAAATCAAATTGCCATTTATTTACAATATCCCAGCAAACTAGATCAAATGACTAGCAGTGTGGAATGGTCCTTAAATGTGAGTTGTCTGCTCAGAACATAATCTCCATTGGAGTTTGATGTTCAGAAAGGGGTTGTGGTAGAACATCTCCAGTTTTAACGTATCTTAGAAAGGCCTTCCTCTAAGCCAGTCCCCAACTCACCTCGTCCCATCATTTTTCTCCATAAGCACGCTAGGTCATTCGCTTCATCATCCACACCAGTAGCTGATGACCACCCCTTCGTCCTTCTCCAGTCTGTCAACAGGCTGAGCAGGCTATGCCTATGAAAGATGACCTATTTCTCAAGTCCTTCCTTCCCTCTGCTTTCCTATTCTCATTTCCTGGGTCCAGAGAACATCTCCTATCTGATCTCTCCACCTCTTTTTTCTCTCTTTGCATCTATTTTCAACATAGCTGGATAAGAGGCAGCTCTAACCACGTCCCTTCCCTGTTTCAATTCTTCACTGGCTCCCTAGTCTAAGACCAAGGTCAGGCATCTGACAGAGGAGGGCCTCCACAACTGGCCCTCTCTACTTCTCCAACCCCATGCCCACCTTCCCCTGTTGAATCTTATATTCTAGCGATGTCCAGGCTCTTGTTGATCACTGGACTCATGCTGCTTCAACTCCCTCTGCTTCTATCATTCTTATGTCCCCGCTGCCTGGAGTACCTTCCTTTCATCTAATGCCTACCTGTCCTTTAAGACCCAGGTCAGGTGTGCTTCCTCCAGAAAGCCTTACTCAACTCCTGCAAAAAGGGGGCAGGTCCTCCAGGAGTCTATTATTTATGAATGCTTCTCTTCTCTCTTACGGAGTTGTTCCGTGATCGTCAGCCCATCTGTGGATTATCTGTATCGATTTCTGCTGCTCTCTTATTCTGCTGTATCATCAGTTCATGTGTAGGCCCTCTCACAACATGTTTATCATCATGTCCCTTTCGTCCTGAGGGCTGACAGTGCACCTACGTCTTACTTGCATCTTCTGTCTCTTTTTATCTTCAGAACCTGGCATGGTGCTTGGCAATCGTAAACATTTCATGAGTGAATGAATGAATGAATATTTTTCAAAAAATTTTATTCTGTCCTTAGCAAGGTTCACCTGGTAGCACAAATGTCTGGACTTAGAGGTGGTTGGGGAGACTATATCATAGAATATTTAAAGCTAAAGGGACCTTTGGAGTATGTTTATTCCCATTTGTAGAATAGAAAATTTAGACCCAATGAGGTAAAGTGAGTTTCCCAAAACGACACACTATTAAAAAAATTTTTTTAACATTTCTATTTTTAAGAGACACAGAGAGACCGAGCACAAGTTGGGGAGGGGAAGAGAGAGAAAGAGAGGGAGACGCAGAATCTGGAGCAGGCTCCAGGCTCTGAGCTGGCTGTCAGCACAGAGCCTGATGTGGGGCTCAAACCCACAAACCGTGAGATCATGACCCAAGCTGAAGTCGGACGCTTAGCCGACTGAGCCACCTAGGCATCCCAATGACACACTATTAAGATAGATTGTTACATAGAAAACTAGTCCCTTGTGGCATTCTACCAAAACAGAAGGATGAATGTATACATGAATAAGTACACGTATTTATGTCAGGAAACAGTGCCAGGAATAGTCTCCCTTTAGAAATTCAGAGTTCACATTAGTTTATTAAAGACTCCAAGAAGTCCTATGCTAAAGAAAGCAGGCCAACTGCCTTAAGGTATTCCCCCGACTAACTTGATCACCAAAAACAATTGTAGAAAATATCAACCTAAGATGTTGGATGTGTCTTTGAAATACGTAAATTTGGCTGAAGTTCAGTTTTCATACTTTGGATGTGGGTTAAAGAATTAGGGTTGAACTGGGGCACCTGGGTGGCTCAGTTGGTTAAGTCCAGTATCCAACTCTTGATTTCAGCTCAGGTCATCATCTCATAGTTTGTGGGTTCGAGCCCCGCATCATGCTCTGCCCTGACAGTGTAGAGCCTGCTTGGGATTCTCTGTTTCCTCTCTCTGCCCCTCCACTCTCTAAATAAGTAAATTAATTAAAAAAAAAAAAAAGAATTAGAGCTGAACCAGTTTTGAAAGCTCATGAGCATTCTGGGACTAGAGGGTAGGCAAGGCAACAGAGTTTACAAAGGCAGTTTCTACAAATGGAAAAAGATGATGACATGTGAGGGAGGGATTGCACCCTAGCATTGCCATCGTGGGTTAGAGAATTGGGGCAACTCACTTCTTCTTCCTCTCTGAGCCTCTGTTTCCTTATTGATAAAATTGGGAGAATACTACCACACAGGGATGTGGTAAGGTTTAAATCAATTAATATAACTAAGCTGGCCCATAGTTGTGGCTGAGTAAATGCTACCCTCTGACCTAGCTCAGTTATATAGGAATTGGCCAATGAGCTATCAGAATTTGTTAGAAGGTGTCAGAAGAGTTAATTAATAACTCAGCTCAAAAGTCAAACAATTCTAAATCCAATAAAGATATCGTACCCCTTTCTTTCTTTGATCTTCAGAGGGCCAAGAGAGAAGAGTATCTAAAAGGAATCTTGTATAAATTCTTATATAAAATCTTTAAAAATATCATTGTAATAGGCTACTATTGGCATTTTTTTAGATCACATGTACTAAGTCTTCCATTTTCTCTCTTTATTCACTCCTTAAAACTACTATAGCCTGTTGGAAAGGAATCTCTTAATTTTCTGGAATCAGCTCTTCATGCATATCGCATTTATAAAGTTTCACAGATGAGATTTCCAATTTGAGGCAGCAAATTCAGCAGCCAATGCGGTAGACATCATGACTATGACCCTTGTGTTTGTGGATGCAGGCATCTTCAAAAATACCAATTCTTCTGTGGTTCTTTCTTTTCTTTTCTTTCTGTTTTTTTTATACAAACCTGTAGGTAAAGATTACAGGTAACTGAAATGTCTTGACTCACTGTTTATTCCAAAGCGAAACTGGAAAAAACATCAAGATCACAGCTCACAGAAGACTGAAAACTAATTCACGCTATACTAAACCTTTGGAAAGCTATACTGAGAATAAATTTTAAATAAATTCTAAATAATATTATTTAGAATTTATTGAATAACAAAATATATAATTATATATTATTATATATAATAAACAAAATATATAATTATAAATATATATATTTACAAATATAAAGTCTATAATTAAGGGGGATCTGTGTGGCTCAGTCGCTTAAGTATCCAACTTCAGCTCAGGTCCTGGTCTCACGGTTCGTGGTTTGAGCCCCATGTCAGGTTCTGTGCTGACAGCTTGGAGCCTGGAGCCTGCTTTGGATTCTGTATCTCCCTCTCTCTCTGCCCCTTCCCCTCCTTGCACTCTGTCTCTCTCTCAAAAACAAACATTAAAAAAGAAATGAAAATATACAGTTAAATATATGTAATGCAATATATAACTACAGCATTTACAAATATAAAATATGTAATTAAAGGTTAATAGATAATGGTTTGAAATCAGTTAAGCTAATTATTTCACATTATTTCAAGCCCGACAGGGGGCTTGAACCCACGAACTGTGCAATGATGACCTGAGCCGAAGTCGAATGCTCAACCGAGCTCCCAGGCACCCCTATTTCACATTTAAAAGCCAGAAAATAAACTGCACGTCCTTTAAAGACTTGCAACATGTGGCGACTCAAAAAAACATTTATGTACTGAGAGGGTTTCAGTGGCCTTGGGTCATTGATAGGATCTGGCCCATCATCCTTGTCATTTGTTAAATGACAATGCACTCTCGTCCAAAGAAAATATGGGAGAGGAAGCAGGGCACACGTGAGAGCTCGTGCTCAGGACCAGTGGCCATAAAATGCCTGTTGAAAGCCCATAAGGGGAGAACTTTCCTCCTCCCTCCTCGTTTCCTTTCAGGAAACCCTTCAGTGGGGCACGGCCATTCTAGAGAAGAAATGCAGTTTTAAGAAAGCCTGACAAAAGCTGAGTAGTACTTTCTTGGGCCAAAGGGCATCTGCAGGAACAGAGGGGTGTTAAGGATGCAGGGCCAGGAAAGCATGTGCACAGGGGCCGCGAGGCAGCCTCCACCAGGGCAACCCCAAGCAGAAGAAGGCACCCAGCAAAGCCCATGTCCCCTATCCATAAAGTGGCCTCCAGGCCAGCCCAGCCGCTGTCTCTCCAGGGCCTCGGGGGTGGGGTGGGGGGCACCCAGTTGCCACTTACTCCCCGCCACTCATGGAGGGTCTTTATTTCCACGCCTGGGAACCCCAGAGGCTGCCTCCACTGGGCATCCTTCGTCTCATCCCAGCACATCGGGACTCTTCCTTTCCGTCGATGTCTGGCTTATTTACAGTTCACGTCACAGAATGGTTATTCTCTAGTTTTATGTGCGCCTCTTTTTAAAACCTCTGAAGACAGAAACTCCTAATAGGCCTTCGTTAGCAAGCAAGACTATCTTGAGCATTCACCGGGCACCAAGGCACTGTGTGAGATCGACAGATGCCTCGTTTACTTTCCACAGCTGTCATCGGCCATAGGTATGGCTGGGCGATGCATTTGGCAGGTCTAGTTGAAGTTCACAAGCGCTGACCAGGTGCCTGCTACTCTTCTGAGCACGTCGCTAATGCTGTTACTCATAGCAACCTTAGGAGTCTTGCTAAATTTTGATGCCGTTTCGCGCAGTATAGAATGAGGACACGGAGGAGAAACAGCGAACTAGCTGAGTTCAGATCATAGAGCCAGTGCACAGTGGTCAGAGGCTGGGACCAGACTCTTGCCTCTGGAGCCCACACCCTGCACCCCGAGCGTGTGGGGCTGACTGCGCATGCGTATCGCTCCCAGGAACAAATAAGCACCAGTTTTAATGACTCCATGGACGTTAACATCATATTTTTTAAAATGATATTCTCTCATTTCTAACCCTTAAAGATTAAGCTCGCCAAAGACTATCGTTTATTTCTTAAATGTTAAAAATGTAAATCATATTAAAAATATTTAAAACATCTTTTTTCTAAAGCAGGCATGCCCACAGGGCAACTGGCTAGATGGGTTGAACATGTGACTCTTGATCTCAGGGTTGTGGGTTTGAGCCCCACGCTGGATATAGAGATTACTTAGAAATAAAATCTCAAGGAGGGCCTGTGTGGCTCAGTCAGTTGAGTGTCTGACTTTGGCTCAGGTCATTATCTCGTGGTTCACAAGTTCGAGCTCCGCATTGGGCTCTGTGCTAACAGCTTAGGGCCTGGAGCCTGCTTCAGATTCTCTCTCTCTACCCCTCCCCTGTTCATACTCTGTCTCTCTCTCAAAAATAACTAAAACAGGTAAACACTTAAAAAATAATAAAATCTCAAATATTATAAAAGCAGCCATGCCCCATATCAAGTTAAAATTATTTTGAACCCAAACCCAGTTACTTTTAAGTTTTAAAAGGTTCAAAATTTATTCCATAGCAGCCCAGCACTCTTACCTATTCAACAAACATCTGGAAGGCAATACTTCATATCTAGTGCTGTGTACGCTCTGCCAATACAGCAGGGAATGAGAAAACTGAAATCCAAATAACTGAATCTCTAAAGTAATGAGTTTGCATAGGTGTTTAAATGAACACAACCTCTTTCAAGCCACAAGCATGGGTGTCTTAACGTCTGCACTGTATTCATGCCAGTTGGGCACCAGGGTTAATGAGTTTAAAAACATAACAAGGTGAATTAATAAATGGCACACATAGAAAATACGTCTCCATCACAGGATTACGATATCTTGAATGCATCAGTTAATTGAAGAATACATCCTCTGTGCTTCCATATTCCTACTTCAATGCCGTGCAAACAACAGATTCTCAATTATTCATTGTTCATTGAATACGCAGAATGGAAGAGAGAGAGCGGGAGGAAGGAAGAGAAGATGTACCAGAAGCATAAAGACAGGAGAACTTCCAAACTGGAGCCGAGGAAAGAAGCCACTCGGAACTCTAAGGAGGGAACTAATCTATGCAGAGTGTTGAAGAGAAAGGTGGTCTGAGACATACTTACCTTGAAAAGACAGGTGAAAAGAGAGTTGACCAGCCAAGTGAGTAGGGTATAGAGGACCAGACAGGAAAGACAAACGCAATACGGAAGGACTGATAGCAAGTTAGGGTTGAATTGTTCTGGCTGGTGGCTGTTTTGAATATGGTTTGCTTCTCAGGGGTCTATACAGGCAGCAAAGCTCATCTAAGAAACGTCCATTTCCATTGGGTTGGAAATTGAGAGGGTTTGCCCCCAGCCTTGGGACAATGGTCTAAAGTCGCCTTGGAGAACATAGGACCTCCTCTTCGTCGCTTTTCCAGCCACCTTCTCGAGGGACCGGCAGTTCCTTCAGAATGATCAGAAAGTCACCTTTCTACCCCACGCTCTTCCCAGATTCTCCACACAGGACCTAAAAATGCCCAAGGCTGTGACACAGCTGAGCAAGCAGGACAGGAAGGGCCGGTGGCACTGTAAGGACACCAGATGAGGGTGCAGAGCTGATCCAGAAGAAGGCTGGTCTGGCGTACAGTTGCTTGGATACAAGCACAGCCCCCCTCCCCCCCCTCCCCAGCAAGTGATTGTGCAGAGAAAATGGGATTTCTGAAAAAGTCATTCTAAGGCTGGAAAGAGTAACCGTCTTTCCTCTGAGAATATTTAAGAGCACAGAAAACAATGCCGCTCTGAGATGTTTCCAGGGAAGCCTTTCCTAAACTGAGAAACCGTTGGGTCAGAGAACTCTGGCTTAAATGACATTTCTGTGGCAGCTCTTAAGTAGCCTGGGGCTGGAGGAGGAGAGAATCCCTCTGACCCGCGGGTTGAGACTGCTTCCTCAATTGGATCTTGGTTACTAGGACGATTCATCCAATGACCTGAAAGGGACATCTTTCCTGTCACCGCTAGATGCCTGACACCAATACGAGGTTTAGTTGTACCCCAGACAAAAATATAAACCTAGGGGGCGTTCCGAATATGTTGCAGAACCAAAATTCCGTTTTTTCTAAGGATCAACTTCCATTTAGAAGGTGAGGAGAGAGGAGTGGAATTAAGGAAGGAGTACAGTGAGGTGGCAACAGGGAGACCATCTCCCTGGTGGGCCCTGCTGGAGTTCAGAGCTGCAAGCCCTGCCCCGGGCACACGAGGATCCCTGACTTTGATCACCGCCTGGACATGGCGAAGAAATGGAGACTGACACTTCGCGCAATTCTGCAATTGCCTGTTAATGCTTGGCTGGCTCAGTGAGGCTGTCAAGTCCACCTGTAGAGTTCTGTGGTTTATACCCAGAAAAGTAAAATAACCCCTGGGTAGAGTCCCAGTTTTGTCCTGAAAATCTCTAGAAGTTATTTTTGGAGAATCAATCTTGACACCCACCCAAATATCTCTTTACTGAAATACTGTCCGGTTTCTTTAGGGCTTGCAGGTATGCACATACTATATGTAGCTAATCATATTCTAACACTTTGCCCAAAGAAAATTTCCTGGACCCACTTTCCAGTACAGCATCCTCATCCCCATTCAGCCCAGAGAAGCCTCCAGAAAGGTGTGAGCCAGGCAGGACCCAGCCAGAGGCACCACAGGGCAGGCAGTATAAACCCACTCATAAATAGCAGGGCTGCCTGCTGGGTGTTTGAGTCTTTAAGCCCTTTTGAAAGTCCTCTTGATTTTCAAATGAAATGAAAAATTTAGACCATAAGAAATCAAAATGAACTTGAGAATGTGAGCATCACTTTAGAAAGAGCCTCCCCCCCCCCGCCCTTTGTTTTTTGTTTTTGTTTTTTTTATTGTGGTGAAATGCACATAACATAAATGTTACCGTTTAATTGTTAACGTGTGCAACTCAGGGGCACTAAGCACAGTACAATGTTGCACAACCATCAACACTATCCAGTTTCAGAACTTTCTCAGCACCTCAAACAGAAACCGTATACCCATTAAAGCTTTTGACTGTGAATGAACTTCGTCTTTTGATTCTTTCTGTGACCTCTTGCAACGCACGGAACTGGAGTTTGAGCATGGCCAAGATCAGCAGCCTGTTTTGTTTGACGACTGGCCAGTGCTTGAGGGACCAGTAGCAGAGAAAAAGAACTGGGGAATGAAGAGAAACAAAGAAAAGAGAAATTGAGACCTATGGGGGTGTGATGGGGGAAGAGAGAGCTCACCCCAGAGATCACAGGATTGCACCCTGTCCAAAGTCACCCCCCAACTAACAGCCACTGTCTGGGCACTTAGAGTGGGAAGGGGTCTCCGTCCCCAATCTACAGTTTGCTGCTTAGACTGAAGACTGCCTGACTATCTACCTTAGATCATTTTGCACCTCTGTCTCTTAGTGGAATGATTAAATGAGGTTTCTCTATTTCATGTGTCCAGAATTTACTTTGGAAACCCCTCTTCCCCCCAAGTACAAACTTGAAACAGTTTAACCCAGACTGACCATGACAGACAGCAAGGCAAGGCAGCTGGCGAGTGCCGATCCAATTAAGAAGATACGCAAACAGATGTATTTGCAGATAACCTAGTCCATGAATTTGCCATTGTTTACCTGACTGAACACAGTCAGACGAGAAAGTTCGTTCCTCCTCCACCCCTTATTCAAGGGATGGCTTCATTTTTGTGTTATTTTCTGCTAGGAAGGACCTTTAAACAATTAGATTGAATATTAGTTTAGCCATCTTATTCAACTCTGTCGTAATTCAACCGGCCATCACTGAAAAAGAAAAGAAAGCAGAGCAAACATATATCATGTACCCCAACACACACACGCACACACATAGGGGGCCAGTCTTCTGATGAAATGGATTTTGGTTTAGCCTTTTTTATTTTTAAGTTTTAAAAAAAATGTTTGTCTATTTTGGGGGAGGGCAGGGCAGAGGATCTGAAGCAGATTCCACGCTAACAGCAGAGAGCCCAGTGCAGGGCTCAAACTCAAGGCCAGCAAGATCATGACTTGACTTCATGACTTAAGCCGAAGCTGGATGCTTAATCAACTAAGCCACGCAGGCGACCCTGGTTTAGCCTCTTATTGCTTTAATCCAAAATTATAAATTGTTGTGAAGTATAAATCTACTTTTCTTTCTTCAAAAATATTTCCTCATTGTATATGCATAGTCAATATTAAAGTTTTGCAAATGGGGCACCTGCTTGGCTCAGTCAGTTAAGCATCCAACTTTGGCTCAGGTCATGATCTCACAGCTCATGAGTTCGAGCCCCTCATCGGGCTCTGTGCTAACAGCTCAAAGCCTGGAGCCTGCTTCAGATTCTGTGTCTCCCTCTCTCTCTGCCCCTCCCCTGCTCACACTCTCTCTCTCAAAACTAAACATTAAAAAGAATTTAAAGGTTTGCAAATGTTAAAGTATTTGGAGGTGTGTGTGTGCGTGTATGTGTGTGTGTGTAATATACCTTTTACACTTTCATTCAGTGACTCTTTGCTGATGGTATAAGAGGCCCATGATTTCATTTTTTTAGGTTTATTATTTATTTTGAGAGAGAGCAAGTGAGCACAAAGTGGGGGAGGGGCAGAGAGAAAGGGATAGAAGAGAGAGAAAATCCTAAGCAGGCTCTGCATTGTCAGTGTGGAGCCTGATGTGAGGCACAACTTCGTGAACCCCGAGATCATGACCTGAGCCAAAATCAAGAGTTGGATGCTTAACCAGTGGAGCCAGCCACGCACCCCCATAATTTCATTTTTTAAAATGTTTATTTTTGAGAAACAGAGACAGAGCATGAGTGAGGGAGGGGCAGAAAGAGAGGCAGACAGACACAGAATCCGAAGCAGGCTCCAGGCTCTGAGCTGTCAGCACAGAGTCCGACGCGGGGCTCAAACCCACCAACTGTGAGATCATGACCTGAGGTGAAGTTGGACACTTAACCGACTGAGCCACCCAGGCGCCACCCTGCCATAATTTCATTTTTAAAACCATCTTTTTAAAACTTATATAATATGTGAATACATTTTCGTTGCAAAAGATCACAGAGTAGGGAAAGAGCATAAGCTATAAAAAATGCCCTTATGGAGAGTTAGCACATGTCAAGTATTTGATTTGTATTTTGTCAACAGCTTTACTGCTTTTTGCCTATGTACGTGCATATGTACAAATTTAGGGCATTCGTATATGTGGAGCAAATAATAAATGGGATTGAGTCATTCATTCATTCAACAGCTATTCACTGAACACGAACTCTGTGCCAGAGAGAGAGAAAAGCCAGCATCTCTAAGATAAATTTGAGTTGAGATCATGCTATGTGTTTTATGACTTGCTTTGATCACCCTGTATCTTGGAGGTCTTTCTATGTCCGCACTTAATGTCCTGCTTCATTCTTCTTAGCATCCATACCCTTTACTATGGTATGTATTCCCATAATTTATTCTTCTACCAATGGAAAACACTTTCTAGACTTTAGCGTCTATGCAGTGCAGTACTAATACTTTACTGGTCATAGAAACACTCCTTCACTATATGCAGAGTGGCCACTTTGGATGAATGGCTCTATTCTGCAGTATCAATGCACCCAACCTCATGGAGGGGCTGTGGCAAATCTGAACATATCACAAGAATGCGTTGAAGCAGGAATGAGTGCGTGTGTGTCTTTCCATGCGCATGTGTGGGTTTATAATTTATAGATATTAACTATACAACCTCAGCTCTCAGCTATGTCTAACTATGGACTTAGCACCTCTTGACACGTTTTGTAAGTGCCTGAATCATCTTGAAATACTTCATTAGAACAACAGCAAAGTTCACAGTGAAAGGGCATGAGAATGCTTTTCATTTTTAAATGTTTAGAAATACATGTGTTTTCGGCACAGTTTCATGGTGCTCGCTTCAACTGTAACCCCTTCACGTCAACCAGTTTACAGTTTCTTGACAGCTTTTGGAAACTATTCTGTTAGCATACCCCAGTTTTGTTAAGCGAGTGAAGCAATAGAAATTGTCCCAAATGAAAAGACCTTTGTTTTTGGCTTTTTCCTTATTCAGTGGTTTCATGAAGAGGAATATTATACAGCATTTCTTCCCAACTGTTCTCTATCTTACTCTTTTCCAAGAGCAAAGAGTCTCAACAGGGATCACATGACCCATCAGATCTCCTTTAGACCGTGTGTTTTGAGCATCTCATAATTCTCTTCCAACTTAACACATTATTATAAGGCTGCTTTTCACCGTTCTCACATTTTTTCGGCCTTCGTCAACATTTTTTTTCTTACATCTGCAAATGCTTTGCCATGTGGCTTGACCTCAGGGTAAGATTCTCAGCAGAGAAAGCAGCAGCCACATGGTGACCATTCAAAAACACTAGAATCGTTTGCCTTTTTAGTGCCATTTAATGAGCCCACCACCCTTCACTTCCCAAATTCGTCAGCCTTTGCAGCCTTGGATTTCTCTTACCCATAGTTTTCCAAACCTCCAAAGTTTGACTGGATACATAAAATCTCCTGTGTTCTTTGTGGGAAGTCGGTCAGACATCCAGTCTCTGCTGCTCTTGGAACACGTTAGCCATCTTTAATCTCTGTTTTGGCACTTCTGGTGCTTAGGTCAGATACAGCTCTTAGCCAATCAGTTCCTTTAAGAGGTATCAATCTAGGGACGCTTGGGTGGCTCAGTTGGTTAAGCATCGGACTTCAGCTCAGGTCATGATCTCACCTGTTTGTGGGTTCAAGTCCCACATCGGGCTCTGTGCTGACAGCTCAGAGCCTTGGAGCCTACTTCAGATTCTGTGTCTCCCTCTCTCCCTCTGCCCGTCCTCCTCTCCCCTCTTCTCCCTCTCTCTCAAAAATAAATAAACATTAAAAAAAGAGGTATTAATCTAAAGGTATGATTTACCATGTACCTACAACTCTATGCATCATCGTCCTCATAGCTACCGTTTATCAGAAATATATCATGTGTTGATTTCAAATAAATTATCATTTTGTTGGAGAGCCAACACTATCATAACAAAACTTACTTTTTAAAAATTTTTTAAAGTTTATTTACTTTTTTTTTTTAGTATTCTCTACACCCTATGTGGGGCTTGAACTCACAACAACCTCAGGATCAAGAGTTGCATGCTCTTTCAACCAAGCCAAGTACCCCCCAAATTTACTTTTTATTTTATTAACTAACATCTATTAATTACCTATTCCATGAACCAGACATTTTGTCATATTCTAGAGAAAATGAAAAATGAGCAAAATGTAATCCTTACCTTTGAAAAACGTACACATAATAGGTACAAGTCAATTTGTAAGTATGTAATATGAATGGTATAAAACTCCATGAGGTACAAATTAGCCCCCCTGAGTGGAGTGATCCAAGGAAGCTTCATGGAGGAGGTATCATCTGAATAAGACTTTGATGGTTGAAGAAGAGAGTTTCGATTTTGATGATTAATTTGGCCAAATTGGATGGACATGTTCTCTAAGTCAGAAGTTCCACCGCTTAGTTGAGCAATGAAACTGGAGTCATTGATGAGACTACCAGGCCGTTGTAGGAAACAATACATCAGATTTTTGTGTAAGGATCAGGGAAGAAACACATGGTATGCATTACTTTAGTCAAACAGGCTAATTTAAAGGATCTACTAATTCATTTACTCAGTGATGAATTGGGTTAAAGTTCTATTTTATGCCCTTCCCTGGACAGTGTGCTGCTTATATACAAAGTGCCAAGATCATTCTTCACCTTATGGTATCAGGGAAAGAAATAAAATTAATCATAAATCCCTTGAAAATACAAAAAACTGAAGAGGGTGTGTGTGTGTGTGTGTGTGTGTGTGTGTGTGTGTGTGTGTGTGTGTGTGTGTTATTTTGAAAGAGAATGCCAAGCAGGCTCCAGGCTGTCAGCACAGAGCCCAATGCAGGGCTCAATCTCCCAAACTGTGAGATCATGAGGTGAGCCCAAATCAAGAGTTACAGATTCAACTTACCGAGCTACCCAGGCACCCTGGGTTGTACATATGTTTACATTTTAGACTGTCCCCCATAGATAAACATATAGACAAGCATCGTCACAAACTCTGATCTAAAACCCGCATCAGCAGCCAGCACAGGAGACGCTACAGGTCCCTGCCCTGGGTACCGCCACCAGATTTCCTTGGAGGACAAGTCCTGCAAAAACAAGTCCATGTAAAATTTTACTTGAGCCTTTGAGGTTAATAGTTTAGCAGACCTATGAAACTGCCTGAGTTTAGATGTCTAAGTTCTAGGATCTAAAGCTCTTTGAATCTTAATAAAATTAACTGACATACAACGTTACAGACAGGGGAAAGTTGGGTATGTAGGTCATAAGTCAGTACCACCACATAGGGAGGACTCAGCATTAACTACTACCTTTCTCAGCTTCATAATACTCAGTGAACGCTGCAGAGCTCACTCCTTTCCTCACCCCCTCAACTCCATTTTCCATGCTTTTGGTTTATTTGGCCATTCCTCAGTTACTGAGTGTCTGCTCTCTGTGGATGCAGTGCTAGACACTGAGGGCTCAGTAATGAATAAGGCAGTGGAGGGGGCACATAAGAAAGTCAGTAAATCTACCACAAAATGTTAAGTGTCAGGGTAGAGGCACATGCAAGGTGATGACAGAGTAACAGAGGAGGGGCCCAGGAGCATCAGAAGGTGCTTTCCAGAGCATCTGGGTTAGTCTTGAATGAAGTATTAGTAAATGAATGCTAACTGTGTTGCCTGGGCGGCTCAGTCGGTTAAGCATCTGACTCTTGATCTCGGCTCAGGTCATGGTCTCATGACCCACGTCGGGCTCTCACTGACGCACGTAGCCTGCTTCAGATTCTCTCCCTCTTCTCTCTACCCCTCCCCTTGCTCTCGCTTTTGCTCTCTCTCTCTCTCTCAAAATAAATAACCTTTAAATAAAATTTAAAAAAAGAAGAATGCTAATCAAATGCCAGGTCAAGAAAGTACTGTGTAAAGTCATGGCGGCTTATCATGAACTGCTAACAGATCAGTATGGCTCATACCAAGGATACACTTAGAGACGTAGCAGGGTCAGAAGCTGGAAAAAAAATAGGTGGGGCCAGACCACAGAGGTCCTTGCCTCATTAAATATAATAGTGTCATCCCACGTACCTCCTAAGTCAAAGCTGTGTCTAATTTACGCAGCATACACATTTCTCTTGGCCCTCACAGCAAATTTACGTAAGTTGATTTGGTTGCCACCATTTAGAAATCATAATCTTTAACGTGAAAAATCCAGATTTCTGTCTTCTATTTAAAACTTCAAAGACAACACTGGACTCAAATTCCCAGATTCCAATCGGTCGGAGCTAAGTTAATACTTCCACCTTCTGATGGGAGACAGGCCTTCAGCATTCCACAGACATAGTCCCTCTCCCATGATCTCATCCCCAACTCATTTCTGTTATGTGCCTGGCCCCTGAAGACATCCACTCTTGCAAATCCCGCTCTGTGCCCTGCTGGTCCGATATGATACAGCTTCTCTCAGTAAAGGGAAATAGATCGTGTTTTGATAAGAATTATTATTTTTAGTGGCTGGAAATTACTTAGGTGATCCCTCTAGAGACACTCAGGCCTACATTAAATTATCTTATCTCAACAACACAAAGTGGAACATCATGTTTCTAAGTGAGTTCTACATGTTAGTTCTAATGATTCACACCCAAAGGGGAAAGAGAAAATTCATATATAGTGACTCTTGAAAGCAGCCCATACCATTTTGCATCACAGCAAAATTACAACATATCTAGGAACAAATATACCTGAAGAGTAAGCTATTTAAAGAGAAAACCATAGAATTAGCAACTGACGTAAAAAAAGTCCCGAAACAACCCAAAGATAGTTGATATTCTTGGATGGGAATATTTATTGTCAGTGGAACATTTTTGGAGCCATTTCTGTAGGTCAAAAATATTGGCAATTTCATTTGTTTCAACCTAAAAATAAATATGCAAAATTTCTCCAAAATTATGACATAAATTCAATGGAATCCTCATCCACTTCCCAATAGTGCTTCTCACAGAATTTGTCTAGCTAAAACTGAAACCCATATTGACATATAAAGGACTGAGATAATTATGAAGAAGAAGGGATCATGCTGTACTAAATATCAAGATGCATGTTATCAAACAGTCATAACTTGTGTGCGATAAATGGGTCACTGTAAACTAATAGAGAACCTACAAACAGAAACACAAATTTATGGAAACTTAGTATCTGACAGAACTAAGAAGAATAGATTATTCAGTAAATGATCCTGGAGTAACTGGCTATTTATGCAGTAAAAATTAGATTCTTAACTCACACCACGCCCATACACTCCCCAGAAGAAAATCCAGATGGATTAACAACCTAAATGAAAAAGGACAAATCTCTAAGTAACTCTTCTCAAAAGATTTTTTTAGAAGAAAGTATATAAGGGAAATGCTTTATATCAGAGTAGGAACCCATTTTTTCAAAACAAGTAACAAGAGGCCCCAGGGTGGCTCAGTCGGTTGACCATCCAACTTTGGCTCAGGAGTTTGAGCCCCACGTTGGGCTCTGTGCTGACAGCTCAGAGCCTGGAGACTGTTTCAGATTCTGTGTGTGTCTCTCTCTGTCCCTCCTCCACTCACGGTCTCTGTCTCTCAAAGTAAATAAAAAAATAAAACAAGCAGCACAGAGGATAATGGAGAATATTAATAAATTTGACTACATTAGAATTTTTAAAATTTTTGTATTAAAAATTGACGAAACCAAGTTTAAAAGACTGCTCATAAATGTTGGGGGGAACTTAAGATTAGTGTCCAAAACAGAGAACCCAAAATCACTGCAAAAAAGACAACTAGGCTAATAGAAAAATGGACGGAGGACATGAAGAGGTAATTCACAGGAAAAGAAGCCTTCATGGCCAACAAAAATGGAAAAAAGTGTCCACCTAGCTGGTAGCCAGAGAAACATAGATTAACATCACAGCGAGATGCGATCTCAGACCCATCACTTTGTCATCAATTAAAACATCTGGTAGCACTGAGGATTGGGAAGTATGGCAGAGGGCAGCTTGTACTCAGTGTGGTGAAAGTATAAATCATTCTTTTGGAAGACAATTTTGTAATTCTTGGTAGAGTTGAGAATCGGTGTACTCTATGACCCAGCAGAAGGAAATGTGTGCATAACCAGGTATGCCTGGCTGTGTCAGATGCACATTGCAGCCTTCTTAAAAGAGCAAAAAGGCAAAAACTACCTTATAGTGGGAAAGTGGATTTTTTTTATACAGTGAGTTAAATATGAGTTTTATACATAAGTTAAAAATGAACTTCAGGGGTCCCTGGATGGCTCAGTCAGTTAAGTGTCTGATTCTTGGTTTCAGCTCAGGACATGATCTCATGGTCCGTGAGATTGAGCCCCGCACCCAGCTCTGCACTGATAGTACAGAGTCTGCTCGCTCTCTCTCTCTCTCTCTGTGCCCCTCTCTCTCCTGCCCATGGGCCCTCTCCTGCTCTCTCACTCTCAGAATAAACATTTGAAGAACAATGAACTCTATCTGCATCAAAGAAGATAAATATCAACACATCATTAAATAGGAAAAGTTGAGAAAAAGTAAATACTGTATGGCACTATTCATTTAGAATTTTTAAAGCCACAAAACAATATTACATATTGTATGGAGGACATACCTATGTGGAAAAAACACAAAAACATTCATGAGAATGATAACATACCGACTTCAGGATAGTGATACTTCTGGAGAGAAGAAGAGAGGGAATAAAGTATCTATGAATTTTATTCACAAAAAAGAGGGGAGGGGTCTAGAGCAAACAGGGCCAAAAGCTCTCATCTGACTGTCTTCGTGGTGGGCACATGGGTTCTGTTTTTCCTGCACCTTTAAATGTTTGGAACGAATCACAATGAAAAAGTTAAGAAGAAAGCCCTTTGCGGAAGGTGACCTCCTCACTAGAATAAATAGCCCCTGTGTCGTAGGGACCAGGTCAGGTAAAGTTAACGACAAGGTAAGGCATTAAAGAAACTAGGAGACACAACTATGAATGAGTTCGGGCAGATTTGAGCGATGAAGAGGAATAGTGAGGGTAGTAACTGGCCTGTGTCTGCGAGAAGGGAAATAAAGGGCGAGAGAATGAGAACATGGATGGTGGCACGCCACTGTCTGCACCACTTGTCAGAGCGTAGTGTGAGGGCCAGTCGGGAAGAAGAGCCTCACTGGTTGGCTTGGGACACCCTCTCACCCCGTCTCCTCCTCCACCTGATGAAAGAGGAAACTGGCGGCGTTAGCTCACGGCATCCTTGGCACTATGTTTTCACCTTCATAACTACGCTGCTGTCTCCTTGAGTGAAATCCAAGGTCTTGGGCTTTATTTGTTCATTGTGGCAGCCTTAAGCCAGGATTTGAACGATAGAAAGTTGGTAGAGGTCAGGTCTGCTGCGACGCAGACACTCGTGAGTAAAAGATAGCTGCTTCCATGAATGGCCGCTGCCCCTGATGACCCACTCTCCAGCCATGCTTTTACTTCCTACGACTCCCACAGGTGCCGTATCTTCCCCTTTCCAGAACTTTCGCCTAAGTTATCTCAGCTGGTCCTCAAAGGCACCATAAAATAGGCAAAGCAGGTATGATTCTTATCATGCAGATGGGGAAACACACCCAGAGGCACGAAATGCTGTAGCCAAGGTTGCGAGCAGAGTCTCCTGCTTTCCCCTGTTTCCTGGGCTTAGAAGACCAGAACCATCTCGCGCTCCTCGCTGTCCATTCCTGCATCCAGGAGGGAGCAACTCGTGGAGGTTGTTTCTACCAAGTGTCTGTTTGCATTTCTTCCTCACTGCTTCCTTTCCCACCCTCCAGATTGGGGTCCTCAGTGCTCCTGCCTGGATTATAGCTGCTGAGCTAGACTCCAGATGCCCCTTTTCCTGCACTGCAGCCTCCACTGTATCCTCCTTCTAGACTAAACTTCCTCAAACATCGCTTTCCTTAGGTCATTTCCCTGCTCAAAGATCTCTATGAGCTCCTCTTTCCTTCTCCACTGAAATGGAAACTGCTTGGCCGGGGTTTCAAATTCTCCTCACTCTGCGCTCGCCCTTTCTAGTCAGCTGCTCCAAACGAGTGCTTTGAAAATACAAATGGCTAACAAGTCATCTATCAAATCAGCAAAGGTTTGTATTTTGTATTTTTTTTTTTTTTTTTTTAGATGATCCTGCTCATTCCTGGTGGGAGAGACATAAAATAATCTCTTCTCCTCTGCTGGTAGACATGTTAATGGGTGTAACCTTTTTGGAAGGCAGTGTGGTTATAAGGATCATGAACTTTTGACCTAAAACATCTTCTTCTGAAAACATATCCTAAGGAAATAATCCGAAATATACAGAAATCTTTATGCCTAAAGATGTGAATTGTACTGTTATTTATAGCCATGACCAGTTAGATGTAACTCTCCAGTGGCTTTTTTTGGCGCTTAGAACAAAATCCTAAATCCTTACTTACCATGGCCTGTGGTCATTCATGATCAGGCCCTGCTAACCTCCTTTCTCCTGCTTACTAACTGAAGTCTACAGCGGTCTTTTCGCTGTCCCCAAAACTCATTCCTGCCCCAGGGACTTTGGAGCCGCTCCTCCCTATATGTCTCAAACGCCACTCCAGGTCTTCAGATGGCTCATTTTCCCTGTCTATCAGGTCCCTGCTCAGACTTTCCCTGACCCCCCTCCATAACCCATGGTCCCCTTCACCTGGGTTAGTTTCTTTTTTTTTTTTTTAATATTTTTATTTATTTCTAGGAGAGAGAGACAGTGTGAGCAGGGGAGGATCAGAGAGAGAGGGAGATACAGACTCGGAAATAGGCTCCAGGCTCTGAGCTGGCAGTCAGCATAGAGCCCGACGCGGGGCCCGAACCCACGAACCGCGAGATCATGACCTAAGTGAAAGTCGGATGCTTAACCGACTAAGCCACCCAGGCACCCCTACCTGGGTTAGTTTCTTTACAGACTTTATTGTTACTCGAAATTACTTATTTGTACTTCTCCAAAGCTATAATTCGAGCCCTTTGTAAGCGAGGATTCATTTGTCTTATTACGATATCACCAGATCTAGACACGTGGCCAGTATATGGCAGGGGCTCAAAAATATCACCCAAGTGAATGAATGGTTGTTAAAAAGAATAAGGGGAAAATATCTGAGAGGAAAGACTATACATTTGTTTTACATTTTCTTTAGGCTTTCCAGTATTTCTCAAGTTTTCTATATTGGATGTCTTTTATACTCGGGGAAATAGAAACTATTTAAACTTAACAAAATATAGCCATTCAATACACATTCATTTCAGTGGCATGGCCTATTCTCTGGCCTGCCTTCTCTCTGCACCTCTGATAATCCTTTAAATTTTTTTTAATGTATTTTTTTTGTTTTTAATTTTTGAGAGAGAGACAGAGGGAGACAGCATGAGCAGGGGAGAGTCAGAAAGAGAGGGAGACACAGAATCCGAAACAGGCTTCAGGCTCTGAGCTGTCAGCACAGAGCCTGACGCAGGGCTCGAACCCACGAACCACGAGATCATGACCTGGGCCGAAGTTGGACACTTAACCGACTGAGCCACCCAGGCGCCCCTCTGATAATCCTTTAAACTTGAGCTCAAAGCCCAGTTCCTCCAGGATGCCTTCCAGTGTACACCGTTCTCCTTGTCTCTCTTCCACCCCAGACTTTGCATTTAATTGGGTACATACGCTGTGCTATATATACTCATTCTCATTCATGAAACACTTCCTGTTTGTGTGGGGGAGGGCAGGGGGGGAGAGATAATATATGTGTGTTTGGTAGGAGTTGATTTCCACTCCCCAGCAGGTGCCATGTCTTCGCCTCCCCTCCCCCCAAAGTCTTTAATACAGACTAATAGAGTAAGTACTCAATAAATACTTGGTGTCCTTGATAGTCCTTAGTGTTGAAGCTACGGGGTCTTCAAGCTGGGCTCTGCAAATCGTGCTCCTTCCGTTCCGTGGCACCCTGGGGTAACACATCTGCTTGTATTTATCGAGCCCTGCACCTGCCATTCATGTTCCGCGCACCTGGTAGAAATCGCTTTCCTTTTCATCGTTAAGGTGGAAGGAACTGAAATAGAAAGCTTAATAAGTAGGCTGCCTAAAGTGACAAAGCTCGAAGCAGTGAGGCCTAGATTAAGGCACAGCCCCAGCTCCTCCCCACTCCGGCAGGTGAAGGGGGACTCCCTTTGACCCACGCGCCCTGGACGTGTGTCAGCCCAACTGCGCGCTCTTGGTCAAGTTACATGACCTCACCAGCCCTGTCTCCACGTTTGTGAAATGGAGCCATGAAGCCCCGACCGGCTGGTTGTACATGTCAGGATGTGAAGCATCTCGTGCGGAGCCGACGCGTAGCAGGCACTGAGCAAATGGTGTTGTTATTCATGTGCTGCCCCCTTGACGGTCGCTCTTGCATGCAGGGGGTCGCAGCCCCGACTCCCTTCTCTCTGCCTGGGTCAGATCTGCATCTCCAGAACTGGGGGTTCGCGCTCTGCCGCGCGGTGAAGGTGCTCTTAAAACGCCTGGACCCAGAGAAAACAAACAGGCAGCCGGGCCCAAGGTTGCCTAGAGCTCGGATTTCCTCGTCTGAATGCATAGTTAGAGGAAAGGGGTTGTATTACAGAAGTAGCTGTTTTGGTTTGTCACCCAGGCCCTCTAATGTAAACATCTCTCACTCCTCAGGAATTATTTTAGGACCAGGAAGCAGCACACTGTTTCTTGAAAGAGTCACAGAAGAGGATGAAGGCGTCTATCGCTGTACAGCCACCAACCAGAAAGGGTCCGTGGAAAGTTCGGCGTATCTCACTGTGCAAGGTAAACAGCGGCTTCAGAGAGCAACGAGAAGCAGCTCAGACGTCTATTTCCCTGTTTAACTTTCCACCTCCCGGTCTCCCACTGTGGCCCCCCACCCCTGTTCCTTTCCCTGACCTCCTCGCCCCTCCCCTGTCGCTCTGGGGAGGGACCTACTGAGCGGCCTGGAGAGGCAGAAGGGGAAGACACCCGGCCGGCCACCCTCGAGAGCTCCCATCTGAACACGGTCTGTGCGGGGAAGTAGTTTCCGGAAGAGGGGAAAGCCAGCCGCCGCCCAAGGGATGGCATTGACCCATAGAGAGTGAACGCATTTGTGACCGAGACACGCGAGAAGGAAGAGGGGCGTAGATAGAGGGGAAAACCCACTTGTTGGAAATGAGTTCGTTCTTTTTCCCGTTACAGTTCCCACGAGTCAGACATCCATATGCTGCTCTTCTGAATGTTTTCGTAAGCTGGTTTTTTAACACGAAGGAGCCTGCGAAATATTATCGGGGAGAAGCAACACATAAAAAACAGACCACATTTGAGAAAAATATTCCAAGTGCTTCCTCTTTGAAGGCCTCAGATAGTTTGCTGAGCAGCAAAGTCCAAAGCGGCCTAATCCTACCCGGGGCTGTGGCCATGTGGCTCCCATTTGGAAAAGTTTGGATGGCAGTTTCTGATGCCAGGAGTCATGCAAAATCTAACCGTTTACGGCATCGTAAAATATCAAATTGACACCTCCTTAGATGTAAATATCTATGGCCCATTGAGGTTTTACTTGAAAAGATGCAATTTGTTCGGTAGGCTGTTTCCAACGGGTCCCCGGGAGACTTCAGAATATGGAAGTATTCCTGGCAGAGGAGAGGAGAAATACATCAGTTCTTCCGCCCTGGAAACTTACATCGCTTAAAGATTGTAATTCTGAGAATTGAGACTCCTTTAAAACAGAGCATCGTCCCCATTCTTTTAGGAGGAGAGGATTCTATTTGTTTTGTTTTTTTAAGTTTAGTTTATTATAATTTTTTTTTTGAGAGAGAGAGAACACAAGTGGGGGAGGGATAGAGGGAGAGAGAAAAATCCCACAAACAGGCTCCATGCTGTCAGCCCTGAGCCCAACTTGGGACTCGAACTCACGAACCATGGGATCATGACCTGAGAAGAGGATTCTATTTGTTTTGTTTTTTTAAGTTTATTTTATTATAATTTTTTTTTTTTTTTGAGAGAGAGAAAACACAAGTGGGGAAGAGGCAGAGAGAGAGACAAAAATCCCACAAGCAGGCTCCATGCTGTCAGCCCTGAGCCCGATTCGGGACTCGAACCCATGAACCATGGGATCATGACCTGAGCCAAAATCAAGAGTCCAGTGCTTAAACGGCTGAGCCACCCAGGTGTCCCAACGAGTAGATGATTTTAGGCAGTCTCTCGAAAAATCCAAAAACAATGCTGCCACAACTCTATACTTTCAGAAAAAGTAGAGGGTAGCATTCCCCAAATACTTACAGTAATGGTCCTGTTTCTCTCCCAAATAATCCTCATCTCCAAGTATTCTTTCAACTCGTCTGCTTATACCTGGAGAGAACACCTCCCTCTTCAAAGGACTGTTCGTTTACTTTTTTTTTTTTTTAATTTTTAAACCTTTTTTTTTTTTATCATTGAGAGACAGAGAGAGACAGAGCATGATCATGGGAAGGGCAGAGAGAGGGAGAGACATAGAGTCGGAAGCAGGCTCCAGGCTCTCAGCTGTCAACACAGAGCCCAATGTGGGGCTTGAACTCACAAACCACGAGATCATGACCTGAGCCAAGGTCATTTGCTTAACCGACTGAGCCACCCAGGTGCCCTTTGTTCATTTACCTTTAAACAAGGACTCCAGATGTGGCCCTAGGGGGAGTAGCTGCATTGGGCCAGGGAGGGCCACAGATCTGGGAGAGGGGTGGCCACAGAAGGCAGGGAGGTACCCGATCCTCGGTCCAGAAGGTGTTCCCTCCCAACCCCTCTGTTGGCTATGGAGCAGTTATGAAGCACCAGACAGGAGTGAACTGGCTGACCTTAACCTTGCAGCCAGGTGGCAGACATGCATGAGCACTGGGTTCATCTCACGCCCACGTCAGCCCCATCTCTGCCTTCCTGCACACCATCCCCACTCTCCTCTGCCAGGAAATGGAGTTGGCATCTGACCCAATGGCCGGGCAGCTGATGGCTTGGGAGAAAGCCTCTGCCCGAAGCAGGGATATTTACACAAGTTTACAGGTCTCCACAAAGACTTTTCTTCCTTTCCCTTCTTCCCCTTTTCTGCCAGGCTCATCTGGGCTTCCTCGAAGCCACATCGCTCCACGGCATTGGTGCATTTCTTCTGCCCATGGTCATGACTGCCCCCCTTCCGTTTGCCACAAGTCTACCCTCTGGGAGTCGTCTCTCCCGCTGGGATGCGTTTATCTGCCCCCAGGCAGAGCCATGGCTCCGTTTATGCTCCCAGGCTGGCCCAGAGCCACACTCTGGCCATCGGAGAGCCCGACTCCCGGGAACTGCTAAGGGTGGCCCATGTGAACGCAGCGCGAATGTCTTTTGTCCAGGCGCCCTCTCCATTTCAGCCTAATGCTCCTTGTCCTCTGTGTCCAGTTTAGATCAGATCCTCCAGGATGAACGGCCAACTCACATACTCATTGTCTCCCCAGCCCTCGCCCGCCATGCTCTTGAGTCTTGATCAGTGCTTCTCGGATCCTGCCTTTTATTGTTATTTAGGCATCGATGGGCCTCTCTCCCTACTAAACGGTAAACATTGTGAGGCAGGAACGGCATCTGACACACCTTTGTACCCCACGCCCATGCCTGGCACTTTGCAGGAGACTGTTTCTTCAGTACCTTTGTGTGCCGACACTGATAGACGACAGACGTACCTAATCCCATGAGCTTCATAAGAATCCAGAGAAGTAACCAGTATTATCTTCAGCCTACAGATGGGAAGATGGACACTCCAAAGGCTTAAGTTATTTGCCAAAAGTCACATGACACGTGCGGGGTGAGGCTGACAATGGTCTGCGTCCTGTAACTGCGGAACGTTGCCGCCCTGCCTCAGTTCTTCCCATCCCTGAAGTGCCTCTGTAATTGAGCTCTTAGACTTTTCCCGTTACATCCTATTATTTGGGCTTCTCTCTGGCTGGTTCTAATTTCCTCCAGTGATTCCGTTTCCCTCTACACGCTTCTCTGAAAAGTCAGACAGCATTAAGAATGCGGCTGCCACTGATCATTTCTACACGTTTCCATCAGCCTGGGTCATTGGCTTCTGAGAAAGGAGGAGACCGTTCTTGCTTGAGTTGGCCACACCAGCTGCCGCTGTCATCTCCCAACTTCATCTCTCAGCTTCCCAAATGGCCCACCTACTTCTCTCTCCTTCAATCCTCTTCCAATTCTAGAGGATCTTTTTAAATTTTTTTTAATGTTTATTTTTGACAGAGAGAAAGCAAGCGAATGGGGAGGGGCAGAGAGAGAGGGAGACAGAGGATCTGAAGCAGGCTCTGCGCTGACAGCAGCGAGCCCGACATGGGGCTCGAACTCACAAACCGTGAGATTATGACCTGAGCCCAAGTCGGATATTCAACCGACAGAGCCACCCAGGCGCCCCCACAGTGATCTTTTTAAAAGACTAATCTTAGGACAGATTACTCCCCCGCTTCAAACATGTAGTGGTTCCCGATCGCCTGTTATCTCCACCCAGGCACACGGGGTCCTTCCTGGCCGCCTTCTGCAGCTTCGTGGCTTATCCTTCCCTTCACACCTGAGCTCCCCAGCTGCATGCCTGCCCATAACCCCCTGAATACACAATGCCCCTCATCTTCTGCTTATACACCACATCTTCCTTTAGTCTCCAGAGACTTCCTTCCCACCTCATTCCCCCCTGGACAGCCCTACTCATCCTGACAGTCCACATTAGCTCTTGCTGTGGGTGTAGAAGAAGGGACACCTGCCTTCCCATCACTTCTCCCTCTGTGCTCCTCAAGTACTTGACGCGCACCTTTCGTGCCATGCTTACCATGGCGTATTAGTCACCCCTCTATCCCAGAGCATTTGATAAGTGTGTTTTTGGATTGATCTAGTTGGAAAACCCCTATTGAATGTCTGATAAAAAGCATACGTCAATATATTGCTTGGGGCAGTAGAGATAAGCCAAATTCAATTCACTGGTAACTCAACAACGTAGTTATGTGCCCAGGACAGTGCCAAATATGGACGTGTACGCCATGTCCCCTCGCCTTCAGCGTGCTTTGAAAACCTAGCTGGAAGGAGATGAAGGTGCACACGGAAACAATCAGAACCAGATCAATGGGTGCTTTGAGCTCCTTCCCAGGGTGAAGTAGAACACTAGCCTGTATCAGGCAGACCACCCCGTGTTGCTAAGAGCCCAGGGAGTTCAAAGAGGCAAGAAGGGAGATGGGTGGTGAGCTGAGGTCTGAAGGAAGCCTCGTACGACGTTGGGTTGGCAAGGTGAGCGGGGCGCTGTGGTATAAGGCAACAGCGGACCTTCTCCGTGATGTCCCTTGGCAACAACCAAGTCTAGGTGATCTTAAATAGTTGCTACTGGCTAGCCCACTGCGTTTTCTGAGGAACTGGTACTGGTGATTCATGACCTCTTTCCCCTCATGTGGCATTAATCCTCAGGAGCGCCTGGGGAAATGATATCGTGTGCAAGGTGGCGACAGACTTTATATACATGGCTCTTTCTTTTCACTCATTACTGTCCCCAGCTGACCCGCTTTTTGAGTTCTTTTGTCTGCTTTTCATGGTTTTCTGCCTTCATCCTTGCTCTCTTTTGTAAAACCCCCTCCCCGCCCCCACTCTCAGAGTGACAGCTGTATCCCACCCCTCCACTTAAACACAGGTGACCTGATCTGCAGTCATCAGACTACCTGAAATTCTGTACCCATTTAGTAGTATAAATGGGACCCTACCCTATCCTAATAGGGCAATGATAAAGCAGTGTAAGGAAATGAGGATGTTTAGTCTAAAATCTAAGGGGCTGGAGTGCCTGGGTGGCTTAGTCGGTTAAGCATCCAACTTTCGCTTAGGTCATGATCTCACGGTTCGTGGGTTCGAGCCCCGCGTTGGGCTCTGTGCTGACAGCTCAGAGCCTGGAGCCTGCTTTGGATTCTGTGTCTCCCTCTCTCTCTGACCCTTCTCTGCTCACGCTGTCTCTCTCTCTCTCTCTCCTAGAAATAAATAAAACATTAAAAAAAATTAAAAACTAAGGGGCTGTATTATTGTTTTCCTCAAATATTTAACAGGCTTCAGACCAGGGAGACATTCTAACTCCTTCTTTGATACACCAGAAAAGATTCCCGAGACCAAGGAAGGAAGATAGTAGGGATGTGTTAGGAGGTGGATTTCAGCTCCATACATAATTTGGGATAAGATTTCTAAACCGTAGGTGTTATGTGGATCTTATTAATTAGATGCAGTATCTTGAATGGAAGTCCTTGAGGTTCACGGAATAAAAAGCTGACCCTTGGATGTTCTTCAGAAGAGCTCGATGCAGTACCTGCTTCGTAATTGAATCACTGAAATAAATTAGCTGCTGGCTCTCTGGTGGCTGTGAAACGTTCCCTAGCTTAAGACTTGATTTCCTAAATATGCGTATAGACCCTGCACGCTGACCGTCTTGTCAGGTGGAGTTAGGAAATGAAACCAAGCAAATGAGTTGTGTCTGCGGCTGTGTTTAACGGATTTAAAGAGGTTCGTGAATTAGCCAGGAAGGAAACTGTCTGCTCTTTTTATTTCCCTTGAAAAAGGATTCTTATACTCATAGATAAAACAATGTGTTATTTTTGTATCTGAAAAGGATGAGTGGACTGTGGAGTCAAAGTAGCTTCTTTAAATAATCCCAGGTCTTGTTTGCTTTGGACTGTACATGAGCACACATGGATCTCTCAAAGGGGAAGTTCTAACATTAAAAACAACAACACAGAACTTTTAGGAACCAAAATAATTTCTGACATTGACATACCCTCAGTAGCCCATGGGACTCCATGGGGCTGTTTCAATGAAAGCGTGGCACATTGTCACCCAAAGACTTAAGATGAACTATATTTTATCGTTATCTCAAGTACGAACGACACTATGTATGTAAATGCATTCTGATGACAGATTTAAGCCTCGCTACTGAAATGCTGTCTCAATAGCATTTATAATTACACAGGAGAAAATTCCACAGTCGATGGATAGGAAAATCATGGAAAGCACCAAAGGACTGACTCAGGGTCCTGCGGTCTAAATGGAACGGCATTAGAGGTGAGGTGTGTAAATGTTATGCCAAAATTATTGCACATTAACACATTTCAGGGAAGGACCCACACAGCAGGAAACACTCCGTGTTCCTTAATAAATTCTGAGAGTAAAGAATAGGAAAAGCTCAAAATTATCTCAGGTATGCAACCCTCCCTTTTATCCCCCTCGGCCAGGCCAGCTTTCAGGCTTCTGAGGCTGGATGGCCCTCTGCTGTGGCTCCTCTCTTCCTGAATCCTGCCCCAGCTTCACTCCCCGCCTGGCCATCCTGGCACTAGGAAGGATGTGATAAACTAATTCACATGAAGATGTTGGTGACTGATGTTACTGCTCTCACGGGTGTTGGCCGTGCAGAAGGGTTCCCAAGGAGAGACCCGGGCCGGCTACGGAGAGATGAGCTTCCTACTCGGTGATTTCACACAGCAGGGCCGGAGGACGGGATAGGCACGCCTTCGTGCTTGGAGTCTAAACAATGACATCAAGCTGGCCTTGATCAAGAATTCAAAAAATGGTGATGGAATGCAGTTATAAGATCTTCTGCTCATTGAACATGCGTTTCATCTAGTTAACTTTGGGGACAACCCCATGGGGATTTTTTTTTTTTTTCCATTCGTGGGCAAGAATCTGAAGCACAGAAAGATTTAGTACTTGGTTCTGGGTTACATGGCTTGGAGGGGCGGAGCTGAGAAGTGGACTCGAATACCTCTGGCTGGAAGGCAGCAGCGGACCCCTCTGAGGTCAGGTTATTACTGCTCCTGAGCTGTGTACCCTTGGGCCAGTTACTTTCCTTCCTGGTTCTCATCTGCAAAACAGACATTAGTAATGGTACACCAGCCTTACCGCTCTGTAAGGATTAACGCACTGAAAACAGTATCTGCCATATAATAGAAACTTTTTAAATATTAGCTAACTTTATTGTTTGCGAACACGTTAAACCACATTGACTTCAACAAAACTTTCTGCATTACAGTTTCCCTGCACTTAACCAGTGAGTCACCCAAGTGGTGTCCCAAACTACAAAATTCCTATGTGACCCAAATGAGTTTAGCTTTACTGGGTTTCATAAAAACACGTCCACGAACTGATGGCACACGAACTGATGGCAGTCTTAAATATCTTTTACCTAAAATTATTCTTGAAAGCTTCATTCTAATTTAATTTGAGTACAGCCCTTCCATATAACTCTGCCCTTAAGAGGGATTCCAAACTGGTGTCCAAAGATTCCTAAAAAGCTTTATAAATAGTATGAAAGCCAATTTTAATATTCCAATAAGCCTTAGAGAAATTACATAAGAAGGTGAGCTGGGTTATCGGTTCTTGGATTTTAGGTAAAAGGGGGTAGTGCTGTTTGCCTGGTTCATGTGGAGAATCAGGTCGAGGTATGTCTGATTCATTTTCTTTTTCATCCCTATAGAAATGTTGATTGAAACTTCCCCTGGGCTGTTGCCTGGGAGGCAAAATGAACACAAAATACACCCTTCTCTTGATATCTTAAGAGCTTAACCCACATACATAGTTACTTCAAATTAAAATAATGATAGAACCAGAGAACAACTTCTACAGCATGTTGGCGGGTACGAGGTGAATTTCTCAGGGAAGGCAGTGACTCAGTGGTCTGCCGAAAATGATCACTATTTGGGTCACAGCCTGAATAGTAACAAATTGTGGTGTATGCAATAGGTTTGGATGAAAACAAAATTTTCTTGTATAGTACTTGAAGTCCAAAAGATAAGGATTTAAAAAAAAAAAACCAGAAAAGGGGCACTTTTCTGGGGCAGGGTGGGTGGGAGAGAACCTTCAAAAGAATAGCTCTCAGGGCGCCTGGGTGGCTCAGTTAGAAAGCACCCGAATCCTGACTTTGGCTCAGGTCATGATCTCACTGTTCATGGGATCGAGCCCCACGTTGGGCTCTGTGCTGACAGCACGGAGCCTGCTTGGGATCGTCTTTCTCTCTCTCTCTAAATAAATAAGTAAACATAAAAAAAAAAAAAAAAAGAATAGCTCCCACTGGGTTCATATATTTCACCTGCTGTGCTGTTGTGACGGCCACATTTGAAGGATGAAGCTGGGCCCAGGGTCCTGGGTCTAAGATGTAGCTGCCCGCTTCCCGCCCTTTCCCAGGGATCCTTGTGCTATAGCTCAAGTCAAGGCAGCTCCCAGAGCCAGAGACCCTGGTCTTCTGCCTGGAGAGTTTTCCTAACTTCCCGGGAAGGACCACTGGCTCTCCGGGGAGAGCCAAGTTTCCTAGCTCTGCTGCCCGTTGATTCAGGCAGTCTGGCACCACACAGTGCCATGTGTCGTGGTAGGCGTGACGCTGCCATGACACAGAGCCCAGGCCCTGTGCAGAGTGAGCGGCCGTCACCATCAGAAAGGCGCAGGGCAGCAGGACGCGGCCGGTGCACAGACTCTGGACAAGCCACATCACCCCCCAGGGGAGCAGGTGCATCCCCTGGGTGGTGTCTGCCCTTCCTGTCCCAAGAGGGATGGTCTGAAGCTTGAAAGGCAATCGACATGGAAGCAACACTCTGTGTGACACAATTCAGAGTCTGTAATAAAAAAGTACAGTAATTCTAACTCTTCAGATTGGCCACGCTCTGCCACTCTCCCATATAAAAATAACCTTGCTCCGTGCCCTGTTGCTGGCTTTCACACACCCTGTGTGAGAGTAACGTCCCTGAGACCCAGCGCTCACTCCCAGTTATGGTCAAATCCCACCCACGTTTCCTCTGGCCTCCTTCCCCTGACAGGGGCAGCTGGGCTGTCTCACAGGCTGAGCTCATCAGCTGTCACCAGCAGGCTGAAGCCGGGTCTCGCCAGGCCAGAGTGTGGATGTTTGACCTCTGAGAAAACATCCAAGAGCTGTATAGGAAGAGACGATGCGGACTTGAAGTCCGTCTACTCAGCATAAGACTCTCCTCGCGGTTACTTTCCAAAGACCGAGATTGAGCTATCAAGTGAGACAGAGATAGAGCACAGATACTACATTATATCTGGTTAAATTCTTAGTTTTCAGGAAGCAGCAATAGAATGTTAAATAGACCTTTCCCCTGTAATAAATGTTCATCGTGAAGATGCTTGTTAAGGAGTTGGTTCTCGAAATGTGTAAATGCACACAAACACATTTGGTCCCACTGAAAGGAATTTTGCCTGAGTAAGGGCTGTGGAATTACTTTGGGGGTCAACTTCCTGCCCCATGGAATGCAGTGGGAATGTTCCCACAGTGGGAGGGGGCCTGTCCCGGGGCCGTCCAGGGAGAAGGCATCTGCAGAGCTTATAGGCAGACAGGACTGTGTCTCAAGATGCTATCAGCATCTCCAACAGCCAAAGGCCACTGAGGCCTGAGCACGCCCCAGTGTGTGTGTGTGTGTGTGTGTGTGTGTGTGTGTGTGTGTGTGTGTGTGTGTGAATATAGCAAGGCAGCATTAGACCTTTCACATGGGGGAGGAAATCCAAACTCCTATGAACTCAATCTTATAATATTCCCATCGAGAGGATGCATACTGAGAGAAAAGCTCATACTTTCAAACTTCTTCAAGAAGGCTGCTTCTCATCCTCATGAGATGCAGGGAAACTTGGCCACCAGCTAACAAAGCTTGGCTTTGACCGTATTTATCTGTTCAGGCTGTGAGCTCTAGACCGTCCAGACCTTTCATCCACCACTATATACTAGTATCTAGAACAGAGTGGGCGGCATAGGTGGGGTTCGGTGGGTTTCTTGGATTAATACGCATGAAGAGGAATTTGACCCTGAACCCTTTGAAAGCTTCATGGGACTCTTTGGAATCAAAGCCAATCATAACTTATCCACTCACTCACCCAGTCCGATGAGTGGGGTTATAAAGATGAAGAGGATGTGGCAGCAGCGCCCGGAAGCTTACATTCTGCTAGAGAAACAGCAAGTGCACAGCATGGGGGTGTAGAAGGGCTGGTAGATTTAAGAAACTATAAGTATTTTGATGTGTTCGGAGCACTTGCAAGAACAGCAGGAGATGGAGGTGAAGAGACAGGCAAGGTTGGGCACAAAGGACCCAAGGGCGTGGGTTTTTATCCTGACAGCTGTGGGGAGCAGAGGTGGCAGTGATGAAATTTAGACAGAGGTGAGATCATGCTGGCCTGCGTGGATGAGAACCTGGGGGCGGGGGCGGGGAGTCAGGGCTGGTCTGGAAGCTACTGCTGTGGTCCAGCTGACAGCTGGCAGGGCCTCGATGTAGGCGGTGATGGCGGGGCAGGACGGGAGGTGGCCGCTTCCTGAGCCATGGGGGGAGAGCTGCAGGACTTTGTGTTGGCCTGGATGGGAGAGAGTGTGGATTTCCCCTCTGACCCAGGTGTGCCGCACAGGGGCTGTGGCCTGCAGGCAGCGCATGCGCTCGGGGGCCGGGCGGGTCAGGGGGAGAGGGAAGTGGCTCGAGTTTCCAGCTTGTGTGTTTGCTGTTCCCCAGAGACATTTCAGCGGCTCCAACTGCCTGAATGCGGCACGTGGTTTAAACCCCGCGCACCGACGCTCGCACCTCTGTGGTCTGGTCCTGTCCTATTCTAGCCTTCTACTGCCATCTCTGCCTCTCTATCCCGGGTCTGGGTCTTCACTCATGCTGTCCTCTCTGCCTGTGTGCCCTCCCCCGCCTCACCTCCAAAGGCCACCATCCATTTCAATGTCACCGCTTCCAAAAAGCATTAGATTTCCCCTACCTTGATCCCCTTATTTCATGTCTTTGTATCTGCCCTGAGTCTCGGTTGGGTTATGTGATGAGCCCCCGAAGAGTGACAACCTTCTCTTGCTCACCTTCCGATCTCCTCAGGACTGAACGCCACCTGGGGTAGGATTTGGGACCTTCTTGTTGAATTGAAGCAAAGAGCCCACAAGATGAAGCATTTACCTAGGAAGCACAGATATGGTTGCTACCGACTCTGTAGGGTGGTTGTAAGGGTGTGGCATGTAGTAAGCACTCAATAAATGATACTGTTCATTGGGGTGCCCAGGTGGCTCAGTCGGCTAAGACTTTTGGTTGGAGCTCGGGTCATACGATCTAGTGGTTTGTGAGTTTGAGCCCCACATTGGGCTCAGTGCTGACAGCGCGGAGCCTGCTTGGGATTCTCTCTCTCCCTGTCTCTGCCCCTCTCCCGCTTGCACTGTCCCTTTGGCTCTCAAAATACATAAACTTGGAACGCCTGGGTGGCTTAGTCGTTTAAGCATCCAGCTTTCACTTAGGTCATGATCTTACAGTTCGTGGGTTCGAGCCCCGCGTCGGGCTCTGTGCTGACTGCCAGCTCAGAGCCTGGAGCCTGTTTCAGAGTCTGTGTCTCCCTCTCTTTCTGACCCTCCCCTGCTCACGCTCTCTCTCTCTCTCCTAGAAATAAATAAAAATATTTTTAAAAATACATAAACTTAAAAAAATGATGCCAAGCACATCATTTTTTCTAAAAAGAATAAATTCTGTTTGTTTTTCCTAGCTTAATACTAAGCCTCTGCCTCCTCGTAATGAGGTTGAAGGATAAGGCAGTTCTTTAAAATTCATGGGAAATTGTCCCCTGGAATTGATAAGTAGGGGCCCACTGTTCTGGCTCCCTGGGGCTTTCCTTTCTTTAAAATCCCAAAGATCGACCTCTCTGGAGGCTTCTTGAACACATTGGGTCTTTTCTGGTGGTGGAGGACCTTCTTAGCTCTAGATTTCTGTATGATTCTGGGAAATGAGGTGAGTGGGAAGAACCCCCTTCTCACCACGGCCCCTGGAGGCTGGCCTCTGCTGCGAAGGTCAGAAAGGGAGCCAGAAGCCAGAAGCAGGAGGTGAAAAGTTTGGCCTGGCTGTTCCAAAAGGAGTGAGCAGGCAGTGGTGATGGTCCTTGAGTTTTATTTTTATTTTTAAAATCAAAGTAGGAGAGTTCTGTGAGTCCCAAAGGAGCCCTTTTGTGTCATTTTTATTATTAGTTTTTTTCTTTAGAATTTCCTCTAAAACTCATTTGGGAGATTTCACATATTCCAGATTTAGCACTTTAATGGGCTTTTGTTCCTGCCTTAATTTTTTTTTTTTTACCTTTTTAAAAATTTCTCTTCAGGGAGGCACCCGGGTGGCTCAGTCAGTTGAGCGTCCGACTTCGGCTCAGGTCATGATCTCATGGCTCATGAGTTTGAGCCCCATATCAGGCTCTGTGCTGACAGCTCAGAGCCTGGAGCCTGCTTCCAATTCTGTGCCTCCCTCTCTCTTCTGTCTCTCTCCCGTCTGCACTCTCTCTCTCCCAAAAATAAAATAAACATTTAAATTTTTTTTTTAAATTTCTATTCAGATTTTTAAGTAGCTGTTTCTGGGGTTACGAAGTTTGCAGACTCAGCCACAGAATTTCTGAAAAGCCTTTTAATGTGCTCGCTTCAGCAGCATGTATACTAAAAATGAAAAGCCCTTTAATTTCTGCGTGAGTTTAGGATGAGAAAATAGCATGTGCCCTGCTGGACTCAAAACGCGAGGGAGGACTTGGCCCAGACACCAGCCATAGTGCTGGCAGGGGGCATGGACCACGATGAACCAGTTAGGGGCACTGGACCTGTTTTATCGAGTCACAAAGACCCTCAGTTTGATGGTGCCTTTTGAGGACCGTCTCGTTTTTTCTCTCCCCAGGAACCTCGGACAAGTCTAATCTGGAGCTAATCACCCTGACGTGTACCTGTGTGGCTGCCACCCTCTTCTGGCTCCTGTTAACGCTCTTTATCCGAAAACTGAAAAGGGTAAGAACATTTCATACGACATTCTACGTTCCTTCTTACGGAATATTCTAAAACGCTCATCTCACAGCTAGAGCGGGTGCTAAGCGTACGTTTGACCCTAGTCTCCTTCCCTCATATTTCCATCTGTGACCTGATGGACACCCCAAAATGAGTCATTAAAATGAATCAATTAAAATGTCATAAAATCCAAAAAATTTATCATTAAAATGATAAAAATCTGTAGCGTTCAGAGAAAAAGCTCGAGCCATGAATAGATGACTATTTCCCAGCAATAGGCGGGATGTTTTGGGTATAAAAATACGTAATAAAATCAGTTCAGCACGAGACCTGGGAAGTCTTTATTTTCTTATCCTCTGCTAAGAGATGAAAAGGAGAATGCGAAATAAAGAGTCTCCTCTGAACTGCCTCTCATAACGCTATAGAAATACCAACAAGCGCACGGCGGTCCCACGCTCTCTGAGCCCCGCGTACAACTCAGTTCTTCAGTGGGAGGGTCGGGCCGAACGCAGGACATCAGATTTCTGTAATTAGGCCTGTGACACCACGTGTTTCTCGCAAGTTCCAGGGGCCCAGGAGCCAACACTCATTCATCCGTCTGTGCCTCAAGTATTAACTGGAGAGGAGACTGGCTTTGCTCCATTACACAGACCAATGTGAAGCTGCCGCCGGAGGCAGTGGACCGAAAGATGTGTGAGGGGCTGGTTGGGCAGAGGAAGGGGGGAAAAGTGTTGCAGGCAGATGGAAGAGCCTTTGCGAGGCTGGGGCAGGGCAGAGACACCAGGAAGGAGAGACTGACGGAGGCCCGCGTGGCTGCAGTGGAGGTGAGGCCGGAGAGGAGAGGCTGGAAAGTGGGGTGAGACCGTGAGAAGGGTAGGCTGTGTTCTGGAAGTAAAAGGAAGCCTGGAGGCTTGGCTTCCAGGAGGGGTGTTGGTCAGTGTAAGAGATTTGTGTCTGGAAAGAGAATTTTGGCTGCTGTGAGAACAGACCAGAGGAGGCAGGGGCGAGTAGAGAGGAACTTTAGCAGAAGACTTTATAGGAATTAAGAAATGATACTAGCGTAGTCCAAGTGATTAGAATCCAGAGATGTTTCGCAGGTAAAATCAACAGCACTTGAAAAGTATCAAGGACGCCTCTCCCATTTCTAGAGATTTAGTAGCCCTCACGTGTCATATCTGAGGAGGACGAGCTTTTTTATGTAGTGTCTCCATTAATCTTTCCACAAAAATGCAAAGAGGTAGATCTGTTATTATCCCCACTTTATAGAGAAAGTGAGCCTTGGAGAGGTAAAATAACTTGTCCAAAGTCACAAAGCTGGTTAGAGTTGGAGCTGTGTTTTGATCTTACGTAGACTCGTAACCAGCACCAACAAGGTGTCCTTTATAATCGTTGAAATGAGAGGCAAGAATAGGAGGCATCCCCTGTGGTGAGTACATATCATCAGGCATCCACTGCACGGAATGATCGGTTTTGAGATGCGACAGCTAAGGCCACTGCTTTAGAAGGAAACGGAGGCCACACAGCGGCCTTTTGAAAGGAGAGAAACATCATATAGGGAAATAGATCAGACCCGCCAAATCTAGAAGGCAGTTCGGAGGCCTACAAGGATGGGGAGAAAAATCTTCAGAGAAAATGAAGTTTAGAGAAAGAGTTTGAAGGTTGTGGCTGAAATGAAAGCAGCAGAAAAATGCAGCCTACCACACTCCCCCCCACCCCACCCCACGCCCCAGGTTAGGGGACGAGCACAGAGGAGCATAGTGGAAATAAAACTGAAAGGTGACTTGGGACTATATTGAAGACGGCCCTAGTCTTTCTAAAAACCTGAAATCTTGAGGTCAGTAAGAAAGGATGAGAGCAAGAAAGGCTTCTCTCCAGAAGAGAATGCTTAGAAAATTCAAAAGGTGATTAATTGTAGGAGGCAAGGAGATACACGTCCTCAAAAATTATTTCCCTGTGGTTTCTCTAAACCACAAGTGGATTCCTCGTTGATACGGACTGGACATGATCTTTTTAATCCTCTCCCCGCATGAGGCCAGTGTTCTAATCATGGCTAATGGTGATGGATGCTTACTGTATACCAGACCTTGCTCTCACAGCTTGACATGGATTATTTCACGAAATATTCACAACAGCCCTAGGAGATAAGCACTGTCATTATCGCTGTTGCACAGATAAGGAAACTAGGTTTAGAAAGGTTAAACGACTTGCCAAGGTTACGTGCTGGTCCAGAGTCCATCTGTGACTCAGATCCGGGCCGTCAGCCTCGATGCCTGGCCTCTGAAAGTGCTTAGCTGTGCAGCTTCTGTGCCAAACACCTAGTAGCTGCTCAGTGTTAATGTCGAGCGAAAGAATAAATATTTGTCAATGAAGATTCTGCGATCCTACTCTCCTCAAAGCCCTGACTTGGGGCTTGTGTGGTGTTCCTTCTCACCTGCCTTATTGAGATAAACCATCAAATTCCATCGGTGCCACATGGCGAGATTGGCTCTCATTGCCCGACCCCTTGCCCCTCTCTCAACCTCTGCCGAGCTCCTCACACGTTCTCCGGAAACTGAGATGGCCCTTGTTGGGTTTCCGCTATCCTGTGCCCTTAGAAGATTGGAGATTGTTTTTTGTTGGATTCTTTCAATCGGACAGGGAAAAGTGGACTCATAAAACCTATTCCAGGGGCACCTGGGTGGCTCAGTTGGTTAAGCGTCCAACTTCAACTCAGGTCATGATCTCACAATTTGTGGGTTCGAGCCCCGCATCGGGCTCTGGGCTGACAGCTCAGAGCCTGGAACCTGCTTCAGATTCTGTCTGTCTGTCTGTCTCTCTCTCTGCCCCTCCCCTGCTCATGCTCTGTCCCTCAAAAAAAAAAAAAAAGACCTATTCCAGTGGCTTCCCTAGCACACACCCGGCACCCTGGGATAGGAATTTGTATTCCTTTCCAAAGCTTACAGACTCACACGAGTGTCAGACAGGCTGGCCTGTACCAGACTGGCACCGGCGGCAAATGTAGCTCATGACAAATGTGCCCCACATCTTTCTCTGTTTTCCACTCGTCGTGGAGGCCAGGCCAGTCTTTCTGCTTTGAGCTATTTGTCACACATTTTAGTGATAATTCCTGTGAGTAGGAGACCGATTGCAAGTGATGGATGAGGTGAGCTGTGACAGCCCAGAGCGGAGTGAGTAAGAGCTGGAGAATGTGGGCAAGCGTGACATGATGTGTACGGAGAGGGTGTCTTCTCTCCTGAACGCCGGTCCTGCTTAGGGAAGGGCCACGCAAGACGGGCCCAAAACTCACTGAAATGAAGTTTATTTAACTCCTAGGCAGGACGTATCAAAACGCACCTTATGTGGGCCATCCTTTCTGTCCTGCCCACAGAGATGCCATCATCAGTTCTACATCGACTGAACAGGAAACACACCTGTTCATGCTATGAATCTAAGACACTAAATGCAAATCCATGCATCTGTGATCTGAAATAAAGGATATTTTCTGGGCTCCATGTGATTACCAAGATAAACTAAGCACCTGCAGGTAGATGCCCGCTTTATTTGCCAACCTACTGATGGCCAAGTGAGCTCAGGACATAGCTGTGTTTGAGTCTCATACCCTGTTGAGTCCTTAGCCATTGAAATAATCAACTTCTATTTTTTTAATGTTTTATTTATTTCTGAGAGAGAGAGAGAGAGATAGCATGAGCAGGGGAGAGTCCAAGAGAAAGGGAGATACAGAATCTGAAGCAGGCTCCAGGCTCTGAGCTGTCAGCACAGAGCCCGACGGGGGGCTCAAACCCACGAACCGTGTGATCATGACCTGAGCCGAAGTCGGACGCTTAACCGACTGAGCCACCCAGGTGCCCTCAACTTCTGTTTCTTACTGGAGGTAAATCTTATCCTGTGCTCACTCATGGATCCTATACTTTTTCCAGGCAGCTGCAGCAGCCAAGGGGCCAGGACTTCTGAGCATATTGAAACACTTCACATGAAATACGCCTCTGCACTGTCCCAGGGCTCCTGGGTCCCCTTTGCCACCTCTGGCCTCCCTTGCAAATGTTGAAATGCCACAGCCCCACTTTCCGTCGTCAGCCTACCTTGCGATGCACACTCCTGCTTGTACAGAATGGTCGTGGAAAGTTATTGTCAGTTGCTCAGGATGATTTTATAAAGATGCTTTGTGTTTTGTGGAGAAGGACCATCATACGATACTGGTCGAAGGACAGGCACCGAGGTTGTGAGAGAACCTGGGCGCGTGTTACCCGGGGCAGTGTGGCGAAGCCAGGTGTTGGGAGAGTGGCGTGAGAACAGAAAGGGCTTGTCGAATGGGAGCTGCACACCCCAGGTGTTGCGCATGTGTGTATGCAGAGGGCTCCTTTCTGTCCCCAACTGCACGCTTTCAACCACATGAACCGAAATAGCAGCGGAGGCTGCCAGGGATTGTTTTAAACTGGGCATCCGGGGTTGTTGTTGTTTTAAGTTGTTTCCTTGACGGTGACGCTGTGGTCTCTTTCTTTCTCAGTCTTCCTCTGAAATAAAGACTGACTACCTGTCGATTATAATGGACCCGGACGAAGTCCCCCTGGATGAGCAGTGCGAGCGGCTCCCTTACGACGCCAGCAAGTGGGAGTTCGCCCGGGAGAGACTCAAACTGGGTAACGTGGTTTTGTTCAACAGATTCCTAAATGTGCCAGCCACGTGGTTGGAGGGCTGCAAAAGCCGACTGGCCTCGGGTTTGACCCTCCAGCTGCTCACAAACCAGCAAGGGAGACGGGCACTGGGGTAAATAATCCTAACGGTGCTGGGACAGCAGTACAAGGGGAAAGGGCCCCTGCTCCTCCTCTCAACAGTTTCTGGCACCTTCTCTAGACATCAGACACCCTTCTAAGCCACGGGGATGCAAAGGGGTCTGAGTGTCTTCCCTCAAAGGGTGAAGGGGGTAGCCACCAAAGGAGTTGGGTCAAGGGCAGAGAGGAGTTCCCTCAGGAAGCTGACAAGTACAGGCACTTTTAATGACGTTTTGGAGGAGTTAGGAATTCGTCACCTAGAACCCAGTTCAAGATGGCAAAGAACAGCACAACCAAACCTTTGGTGAAAGCGCCAGTACCCTTGAAGGCTGTGGACCACGAATCCCCTCTGCACGGATCCACAGATGATGTTCTCTGAGTTGTCCTGGGAATTCAGAATGCCCAGACAGAGAAGACAGTGCTAGGGGTCATCAGCGTCTCCGTTTTGGAGACCAAGGCTGGTGTTTCCCAGGTAATATACATGCTACAAACGTCTGGTGAACGTGCTTTCCCTCCGCGTGCCCCCGTCCTCCCCCAGCTCAGACAGCACCATGCCAGTCGATCTCCAGCCCTCGGTAGTATAAAACAAAAGGAGTCTCAATTACTCTTGCCCAAAAGTTTTGGATTGTGGCTCCTGAAAATTTTCCACTCAGTCTGTGTATGCCAGAATCATTAATAGTTGGAACTAGGAACCGATCTCCTGGACCCAGTGTTCCTGGATCTTGTCACTCTCGACAGAAGAGCCTGCTGTTCCAAATCCGACTGCATTGCCTCCCATCTCCCAACAGGCAGACTGTATTGGAGTGGGAGTCTGGGGTTGGGGTGGGGCAGACAGAGAGCGAGAAGTGGACCTTCTCGTTGCTGTCTCGGGCCTTGAAGTGATTCCACTTATGTTTCTTCTTACACGAGAAAGAGTACTTGGCCCCAAGAGTATGTTCTGTTTGGCTTGGGGAAGAAAATTGGAAATTAGTAAAAAGCTGGAGAGACAGGCAAAAGCCAGTAATGGCTGCTGACGGGGGTGGGGGGTGTGGGGGGTGGGTGGGTGGGAGGAATCAACTAAATTTAGAGTCGTTAAGGGCAGGTGGTATACTAGATGAGTTCCTTCTGCAAGTCTAAATTATATGGCAGCTAGCCCAGCCCCTCCGTGACCTTGGCAAGGAACTGAGATAATTTTCCCACAACCGTAAGCCATTCTCAGGCCACGTTGCTTTCCAGAGTTATTAGTCACCATCAAACACGCTTCTTCCTGTAGAGGACATGTTCATCCCATCTCTTCACTCCTTCGCCGGGTATCCATCCCCGTGATCTATAGCACATCGAGGGACATCGCTAATCCTTCCACCAGATATCCCCTGGGGCCCTGTGGGTTCAGATAATCTCATTTCAGGAGATTCTCCTTGTTGAAGACCTTTCTTGCGGATCTCTTCCTTCCTGGGGTTGCCAGATGTTATAATCTGGCTCATGTGGATGGGAGTGTCTTTGATGGGCGAGAGAAAGGGTGTCAAGTCAGCTCACCATGTCTGTCAATGTGAAGTGTGGCTATAAGGGCCAGAGGAAGGCTCCCCCTACGAACACGGGGGCAAAGAGGCCCAGGGTTTTTTGGTTTGTAAGCCAAGTAAATGACAGAGAGTAATCTGAAGCAATGTCTGGCACGTGAAAGTAACCAAGATTCCGTCTAGATGGATGGAGAGAAAAAGCTGGTTTGATGGGCAGAGTTACAATGGGGCTATAAATACACAGAAAAATACACTGTGTGGGGAAGTACACAGACAAGTTGCATCTGATTTTTGTCAGCTGTATAGACCCTGCTGGTTACTTCTAGCAGCGCTGTTGAGAGAAGGCGGGATTTATAGTACCTGATAGATAGACGCAGTAGGAGTTTGGGTCAAAAGTGTTGCCCCACTGAAATTCCTGAAACCCCCAGGAACAAAAGGAATCTGTTTTGTTTAGGGAAACAAACCTCATTAAACCCAAGGGAGAATTCAGCCCTTAAAATTGCATCACGGAAGGTGGGATAATGTCGGACAGTTCCACTTCCAATTGCAAAATAAAGTCAGCGTTACCTAATATAGGACACAACGCAAGGAGTCTGGAATTTGCAAGTGGATGGCACCCGGGCTGGTGTTGCCTCTTGGAAGACCAGCTCTGTGTGACGGTGCTACTGCATGCCCCCCCCAGAATGTCCCAGGGACCCTGGCAGGCCAAGGACAGTCTTGGAGGAGATTCCAATGGCCTTCCATTGTATGGCAGTGACCTAGCTCTTTTACGAGCTAGGAGCTAGTCAGTGGCATTTAGGTAACACCGAAGGGGATTTGAAGGGAAAGGAAGGATCAGGCGAGGTCAAGTCTGGGCTCCCCTGAAACTGGAACAGTGAGCTTGCCAGAGGATTCCAACGCATCAGATGATTAAAGAGCCCGTAATAGCTTCATGCTGTTTTATGAGGCAGCAGTCAGGCTTCCGAGAGAAAAGATGAAAAGGCTAAGGGAAGCCAAGTGAGAACGAGCTTATTTTCACTGACAGATGCAAACTCCCCAAACACGAGTGAAAATGAAGTGGGCTGTGGTGGCTGAGGGGGGAATGTGTGCGGGCTGAGGCTGTGGAAGGGAAAAGGATTCTGCCCGCCCCCACGCCGGCAAGAGTCTGTCTCCACAGAACGTGGAGAGGTGTCCCAAGATAAAGATTAGCTTGATATTTGTTAGGCTCCGGACACTTTTCCTATTAGATAGTAGAACGCACTGCAGAATAAAAATGTTCTTTTGCCCTAAAACAGCAAGGAACAGGCATCTAACCAAAACGCACCAATCTTTACAAGTCTGGAGAAGGTTCCTGCCAGTGTTCATTCCGTACATCATTTCCACATCCGGTTCTGCAGGGTCCACCTCAGGCACTTTGATTTCAACCTAGAGTCCCCATTCTGGTCTACTTCATAGACAGTTTTCTCTGAAGAAGGAGACAGAGGCTATATCCCTGTGCCTGGTGCACTCTCTGGGAGGAATGATCTTTATCCATCGCTACCGGTGCATTTAGACCAGAAAAAAAAGCAAGTCGCTTCACCAATGTCCCCTCCTCTGTCCCCAGGAGATAGATGCAAAGGGAGAGCGACAAAGAGGCTCTTCTGATTACATCGGTAATTGAATTTTCCCCGTGTCCTGACTGGATGCCTCGGCTGGTTGGTAGTGCATGGAAGACACTAGGCAGAGGCAGGGGAAATCGTCTATGTGACCGAGTCATCGTGCATGAAAGTTTAAAGTTGTAATGTGTTGAGGAAGCAGGCAAACTTCACAAGAATCTTTAAAACAAATGAACACCTATCTCTGTCTTTTGCGGGGAAGGGATTGGAGTATAAAGAAGGAAGATTGGTTTGTTAACTCACAGAAGGCACCTTAGCAGAACAGTCTAAGAAAGAGGGTGAGGCTGAGAGAGGAAGGGTCATGATAAATTAACACTCTACCTCCCAGGACTTACTTTTGACCAGAGGCATTCTGTTGGCTATTTTTTTTTCCTAACCAAGAACCAAACAAGAGTGACTTCTTTGGTTCACTCTTCCTTTTGCTGTATCATGCTTGAGGTGTACTCTTTCTCCGGGGTCTATTTATTTAGCTCCCTGTTTCCTAAGAAAGTCCCCTGATATACAGGGTAACTGAGGTATTCTGGGGGGGTGCCATCTTCACAGTATCACCATCATGGTCTCCACCCCATGGTGGGGGCTTAGTCTACTTACTTATAACTGCTTTGAGCATCTCACAAGTCCCCAAATTGCTACTCATCATTCTGCACTAACATACAAGGAGCCTTCCATGCACCAAGCACTGAGATAGGTTCTGGGAAGATTCAGATATGGTGGGTGCCCATCTGAGTCACGGGGTCTCATTTAGGGGTGAGGAAGGAAATGTGAAAACAGCTGTTACAGCATAACAGAACAGGTAGCATGAAAGAAACCTGACTCTTGGATAGCAATTGGCAACCATTTCTCTGCAGCTTAAACGAATTACTGCCAGTGGCTGGTTGATAGGCTCCTGCACTGAGCCCTGGAGATCTGTACATCACGGAAGGACATGGTGGAAACTGGGACTATTTGGCCTGGCAAGGAAGTCTGAGAAATGACTTAGTGATTATTTTGTAGCTATGCAGCATTTTTGTTATAACCAATAGCAGTAACCCCCAGTCTCTGTTTTCTTCCTTTCTGCTGAAAACAGATCAGAAGAAATGACCTTAAGAGGCCAGGAAAGGGACTTAGGTTAAACAAAGAGAAGTCTTGGTAATAATGTTATTAAACAATGAGGGAGACCCCCGTCCCCCCCCCCGGGAGGATTTTGTGAAGAGGAAATTGGTCACCCATCCACACCAAATGCCTCCTAGAGGCCCGCCTAGCCTCACTGCAAAGGATAGAGGCCCCTCTGAAGCCCAGGGAAGAGGTGGAAGGAAGATACCCCAGAAACGTGTCCCTTCCTTTGACTCTTTTGGGCTCCGTCTATTGGAGATTCCATTCAAAGCTCTGCGGCTCACACACGCACATAGGTTAAAAGGCACTTTCTGGGGCTTAGTCGGTTAAGCGTCCTACTTTCACTTAGGTCATGATCTCGCGGTTCGTGGGTTCGAGCCCCGCATCGGGCTCTGTGCTGACTGCCAGCTCAGAGCCTGGAGCCTGTTTCAGTCTGTGACTCCCTCTCTCTCTGACCCTCCCCTGCTCATGCTGTCTCTCTCTCTATATATATATATAAAAAAAAATAAAAATAAAATCCAAGAGACTTTAAAAAAAAAAAAAAAAGGCACTTTCTTCCTGAAAAAGACTTGACCTCACCCTGCTGGCTTGACAAACAAATCAATGTCTTCTTTTCATTGCAGGCAAGTCACTTGGAAGAGGGGCTTTTGGAAAAGTGGTCCAAGCATCTGCATTTGGCATTAAGAAATCACCCACATGCCGGACTGTGGCTGTAAAAATGTTGAAAGGTATGGATGCTGTAGTTTGGCTTCTGGCTGACCCACTATATTCCCCAAACACTGGTACACGTTAGCTATGGCCTGGGGACAGACCCAAGCTATTTCTGCTCAGGCCACACAACTGCCTTTACTGCTGGAAGCCCCTTGGCTTCAGGAGTTTTCTATTAGGCCAGCAAGAGCTCTGAATAAACCCTGTAAATGAAACAATCCAGCACCATCCATGGGAAAATGATTTGTGTCACCTCCACGATCTTTCTCCTCTCACATCTCAGGCTCTAACCTACCAGGGATCTAAGCTCACTGTAACCACAGGTTCAAGAGTTTGGAGTGATCGACTATGACGTTCCAATGGGAAATGAGCAATGCATCGTAAATCCCGAAGGCTTAGCTGGGGCGTGCCCTAACCATAAAGTGAAACCGTGAAGCTATCAGAACTCTAAACTATTTGATACCCTCAAGTCCAACCCCAACACATTTCCTCTTTAGAAATTTACATATATCTATTGATATGTAATTTACATATATCTGTATCTGTCTATATATATGTATATCTTACTAGTGTTGAAAGAGACTACCACTCTAGGAAGCACTCAGGAAGTAGAGCCAAACTGCACGGTGATTTATGATCACTGCAAGACAGATGAAAATGAGAATAGGTGAAAACTATAAATCAGATATCTCAAAGACACGGATGTCTTCTGAAGTATAGAAAATACATCATTTCCTCATTCATGATGGCATTTTCATGTTAGTTGAACTCATTTTAAGATTCTAAAACCAAAACATGGGGCGCCTGGGTGGCTCAGTCAGCTAAGCGTCCGACTTGGGCTCAGCTCATGATCTCACAGTTCATGGGTTTAAGCCCCCATGTCAGGCTCCGTGCTGACAGCTCAGAGCCAGGAGCCTGCTTCCAATTCTGTGTCTCCCTCTCTCTCTTCCCCTCCCCCGCTCACACTGTCTCTCCTTCAAAAATAAAACATTAAAAAAAAAATTTTTTTTAAAGATTCTAGGGGCCCCAGGGTGGCTCAGTCAGTTAAGTGTCTGACTTCAGCTCAGGTCATGATCTCACAGTTCATGGGTTCAAGCCCCACTTCCAACTCTGTGCTAACAGCTCAGAGCCTGGAGTCTGTCTTTGGATTCTGTGTCTCCCTCTCTCTCTGACGCCCCCCTGCTCATGCTTGTCTCTATCTCCCTCTCAAAAATAAATAAAACATTAAAAAAAATTTTTTTTAAAGATTCTAAACAGGACTGACAACCAAAGGGCAGGGTTTTTTTTTGCTTCCCCGAATCTCCCAGACTTTACCAGGGGGTTTGGAGGTACAGGGAGCTGTGTATCCAGCTAAGCAGGTATGTGGGAAGGGCTCCGGGAGAAAGGACCAAACTTCAAAGTTCTTCACTTCATCCCGCACAGACACAGCCTTGCAAGAGCCCCAGGTAATATTTTCTACCTCAAAAGGCCGCCCTTGTCAAGCAAAGGCTCTGATAAAACTCTCTGAGGAACCCGACAGTTCTGCTCTGAAAGTAGCCAGGGGAGGAGTCTTAAGACGCACAAGTCAGGACCTTTGTTCACGGTGGACTGCGCGGATGATAGCAGGCCTTTCCGTAAGCTATGCCTGCACCCCAGCATGCCCCACACCCTGTACCCCAGATTCTGAAGAGATTTCAGTACATCCCTGTGTGAGAAGGCACCAGACTAAGTGCGTTCATGTATTAGGTTGAACCACAGGAGATTGCCATTTTTCCTAGTTTTCTCTCTCCGGCCTTGTGAGGGAGAGACTATTTTCCCCGTTGGCAGATGAGGAGACATGGCCCAGAGGGGTTAAATGGCCTCTGCAGGGCCTCACAGCTCCCCAGGGCAATAGTAAGGGTCTGAGTGCGGCGCTCTCACCCTCCTCCCACCACGGTGCTCTTCAGAAGAGGGACTCCCTAGACCCAGCCTCCGGGAAACAGCCCATTGCCCCCAATCCTAAAATGGCCCTGATCAATCCAACCTTGAGCTAAGTCGGGACTCCATCTGGAAGCATCTGCTTCCCCAGCGAGTCCCATTTTCCTGCCCACGGCCACACACCATCTTCAGGAGAGATGATCTCCTGCCCGTGCTCGTCTGTCACAGATCCAAGGGAACACCTGCTTGTGAATGGAAGGATCTGAACCCGAGAGCTTGGCTTGTCCCCTGTGCCAAGGGGGCATAAATGCCCGGAGGGACAGATGAGTCCTACAGGGAGAATTCTGACTCAAAAAATGTTAAAGGCCGAAAGAACGTATCTACGTAATACAGAAATAGTGCACTCAGTATCTTTATAAATGCTTATCTTTTCAGAGCCACGAGCCTGGATTTTGAAAAGATTGCCAAGTCACCCGCCTCTATAAAATTCCCCAAAGCCATTTTCATTCAGCTTTCTTGCTTGCGTTGGTCGGCCATCTGTTTCTGGGAGAAATGGAAAAGACAGAATGTCAAACAAAGGCCATGAGTCAGAAGCTCTTTCAGAGTGCCCCGGAGCAGACCCTTTAACCTTCTGTGGGCCTCCTGCCCGCCTCGGAGAGGAGAAGAGTATTCGTGGTGTTTATTTTTCTAATAAATATTTGTTGTGTATCTATTGTTGAGCCAATCCCAACCCTGTTGGGAAGCTTCTAGAGTTTATCTGGTTATTAGTTAAACAGTGATCTAAAAATGATTTGTGCTTGTGAAATACCATGCACATCCTTTGGCCATTTCCAAGACTGATCTGCAGACACCCTTGCACACGCGTACAAAGATTCCACTTTGGCTGTCTATTACAGTGTAGTTTGTAATGGCAAAAAAAAAAAAAAAAAAAAAAAACCCACAAAAAAACAAAAAACAGAAAACCACATAGAAAAACAAAAAACTGGAGATGATTCAAATGCTAGGAATGCTATTAATCAACTGACATGAATGGAAAAAGTCTCTGACACATTATAAAAAGCAAATTAAAAAAATATATATATATATATGATTCATGTAAATTAAAAAAAGACCTTTAGGTGGTCTGTTTACAAATATATATTTACAAATGCATAGAAAAAGGTCTGTCTAGGGGGTTATGTGGTTGGAGTGGCTTTTACTTTTTACTCGGCAGGCATCATATGGTTGGAATATTTTACAACAAGATTATATGCCTTTATTTTTTAAATGTTGTAAAGCCTTGTGGATTAACCAATAAAGGCCAAGCAAAGCAAAGCAAAGACAAAACAGAACAAACTTCATTTAGGCTTTAGACTCTGCTAATTCTTAGACTGATGTTGTTTATCTCTGAGAATGAAGTTGAAGTCAGACGCTTATGTAGCCTCCCAATTTGAGATAACCTTGCAGACTCTGGGGAGGAAAAGGTTATAGGGAGAAAATAACACATTGCAAAGATGTTTACAGAAGTGGCCATTCCACTCTCACAGACCCCTGGCGCTCCTTCTTTGTAACTCTTCAAAGAGGGGAAAGTGAGAAACAGAGGGGAGGTGCGGGCACATCCCCTGTCTGGAAGGTTCTTGCTGCACCTGGTTCTGCAGAACGGAAGCCTTTGGAAGGCGCTTTCGCGAGGTGCCCAGCTCTGAGTCAGCGCATTGCTGAGCAGACCAGGTCCACTGAGAGGAAATGCCCAGTGACTAAGCCCACCACTGCTTCTGGGGCTTACTGTAATCAAAAGGATGTTGGCTCAGGAGGGAGGGTAATGAAAACAGTCTGGAGACCTGGCCTTTCTGCAGAATGTGGGGAAGTTAATGAAGCAACCGTCTGAGCTTTGGCAAACATGGGGGGCAGGAATGCCGCCTCTAGCGGAAAGAGCCCCATTGTCCTGTCGCCTTGACTCTTCCTTGTTTCTCACACAGAGGGGGCCACGGCCAGCGAGTACAAAGCTCTGATGACTGAGCTCAAGATCTTGACCCACATTGGCCACCATCTGAATGTGGTCAACCTGCTGGGAGCCTGTACCAAGCAAGGAGGTAAATAAATGAGGAGGGCCCGCCCCCTCTCTCCATTCACATGCTAAGAGCAGAGTCTGATGTGTAGCTCTTTCTCCTCACCTCCTGAAAAGTAGCCTCTCGGATCCAGAGGAAACAATTTTGTCCATTTATAGAAAAGTGCTCCCATCTTCGAAATGCCTCCCCTGTACAGTTAACTGAAAGGTCCTGAAGAGAAGGATTCCCCTTTAGACCCCTCCCATGGGCTCCAGGTCAAGTGCAGGGCGTTTTTCTCTCAGGATGTGGCCAGAGCTGAGGCAATGGACAGAAGGTTGAACGTTCCTTGAAGCCTCACATAAGGGAAGGTATCACTCCTGGGAGGCTCCCCGGAGGAGGTGATGTTGGGGAGCAACCAGAAGGGCCCTTCCCTTCAGACAGTCTTTCCCTGCTGAGGCAAGTGGCCGGGATAGGGCTGTGGGGGTGACAGAGGACTCCGGCGTGTTCCCAAAGACTTTTCTGTCTTCCCCTATGGCAAGGTTAGTGTGTGGGCATAGACGTGTGATCACTGCTTAAGCCAGAAAGAAAGGTAAAAAAGACGCATCAGTGTCATCCAAGCCCGACCAAAGTAGTAGAGATGAGGGCAGTGGGTACAGAAAGCAGCCAAGAGCTGGGAGCCTCTGGCTAGAGGCCCAGCCATAGCCGCCTGCCCCTCCATTACCCCTGAGAATTGACCAGTGCTAAGCCGTCTGTTTGGACTGCAGGGCCTCTGATGGTGATCGTTGAATATTGCAAATACGGAAATCTGTCCAACTACCTCAAGAGCAAACGAGACTTATTCTTTCTCAACAAGGTAAGGAACTTAGGGTTTGGAAGTTTAGGCTGTAGCAGCATAAGGCACAAGAAACCTCTGTTTTCCCACTAATGACCAAGCTTAAAAACCCAATCTCTGCTTTTTCCTTTTTTAATTTTTCCTTCTATGCTGATATATCCCGCTTTCTGTGGGCAGCACAGAGAATACGTAATCCCAGCATGCACAGCAATAGAGGTTAAAATTTAACGACCGTCTGCTTAAATACCTATCTAAGCATCTTGATCGTTTTCTTTCTGCACATGTACATACACACACACACACACACACCTCACTTAGTGACTTGTTTCTTCAAAGATGGTAGCAAGTATAATCGTCTCCATTTTTTTAGAAAAATGAAGGACTCAATCAACTGAGTGACTTTTTAGTGAACGAGAGGCCCGTGAGAGCCAGAGAAATCGTTTTCTTCCCTCGCTATGCCCTTACTCTGCCTTGCGCAGACCCTCACCAGCCAGGTCAGCCCTGCACACACACGGAACCAGCCTGACTCACTAACATAAAGCTGTGTAACAAAAGGAACACATGGGGTTAAGTCCTGAAGGCAAACAAAGCTTAAAAGGTTGTGGAATGGAGGAGAAGCTTTGATAAAACTTTGCCAGCGTGAGCTGTCTCACCAGTGTTGTGTCCTTCTCTGGGCTGCAGCAGCTTGGAGAGCCGTGACTCAACGTTACTAAGTGATAATCAGTGGCACTGGTGATGAGTCTGTGCCATGTGGTAGGTGAACACAGACTCTGGACCCAGGCACCCTGGGTTTAAATCCTGTCTCCACCACTCAAAACCTGGGACCTTGGACAAGTGACTCAGTCTCAGTCTCAGTTCCCTCATGAAACGGAGGTAATAGCAGAACCCAACTCATGGCAGTATTGGCAGAATCACATTTTGTATTGAATTAAGCATCCCATAAATACTGTCACTGTCGTCACTGGCCCACTGAGACAGATGAGAGTCCCACTGAATGCCACGGATCTGTGCCGCCTGTGTGGTGGGTAAAGTGCCACACATCCAAGAATTACATGGACAAGAGTATTCATGGGACACAGGGGCGCCTGGGGGGCTCAGTCGGTGAAGTGTCTGACTTCGGCTCAGGTCACGATCTCATGGTTCGTGGGTTCGAGCCCCACGTCGGGCTCTGTGCTGACAGCTCAGAGCCTGGATCCTGTTTCGGATTCTGTGTCTCCCTCTCTCTCTGCCCTTCCCCCACTCATGCTCTGTCTCTCTCTGTCTCAAAAATAACCTATAAAAAAAAAGCATATTCATGGGACACACAAATAAGAACTACCAGACAACTGGCCAATTCTCTCATCCCTCCAACTTTGACCCAACCAAAGACACAGGTGATTTACTTGGAAACATATCTACAAGAACGTGTTGTTCCCAGTTTTAACTCTAGTAATTAGAATGCACTCTAGTAATTAGAATCTTGAAGGGGCGCCTGGGTGGCTTAGTCGGTTAAGCGTCTGACTTTCGCTCAGGTCATGATCTCGCGGTTCGTGGGTTGAGCCCCGCGTCGGGCTCTGTGCTGACTGCCAGCTCAGAGCCTGGAGCCTGTTTCAGTCTGTGATTCCCTCTCTCTCTGACCCTCCCCTGCTCACGCTGTCTCTCTCTGTCTCCTAGAAATAAATAAAAAATATTTTTAAAAAAAAGTTTAAAAAAAAAAATTAGAATCTTGAAGCTGAAGGGATACCTGACTGGCTCAGTATGTAGAGCATGTGACTTTTGATCTCAGGATCCGGAGTTCAAACCCCGTGTTGGGAGTAGAGATTACTTAAACAGAGAATCCTGAAGCTGAAACGGACGTGTGTGATCAGCCCCTTCCACTCTCTCACATTACAGACATGCCCAGGAGAGTCAAACGATTGGCTTAAGATTCACTTAACTTTCAGTGACTAGTGGCTCACCCCCCAGGAGGAAAATCCCAGCTCTCTTAATTCCCTGTGCAAAGCTTTTCTGCGCACTACCAGCATCTACAGGTGGGGGAAGAGCTGGGAAAGGAGGGGGGAGGGGGGAGACCATTAGCCAAAGGGGAAAGTGATGGCCTGGGCTGAGAGCAGTGCAAAGTCCCTCCAGTCCTGAAGTCCTGGACTGGCTATAAGAAGAACGAAGGCAGCATCGTACCCCAGGGACCCGGGCAGGATGGGACGTTTGGGTTTGTGCGTCCTTTGTTTGGAAGGCTCTGCTTCCTCCTCCGGCTATATTTAATGATTTGCCTCCCTGTTGATGGAGCTTAGTGTTTTCACGGAAAACACATGGCTGTATTTCATATTTGGGAGGTAAAGGAACATAAAGAGAAAGTGAAGGGAAACCCGAAAGGCTAAATAGAAATGGGATCTTTCATTTTTCCAAATAAATGCACCAGGATCTTTACTCTTTGTAAATAAATTCCACCCTATTCCGCCAGGGTCCTGAGACATCGGTACAGCAACCTTTATTTCACAGAGGTGGTCACCAAAATGCAAAGCTGCATATGGCGTGGATTGGGGGTCAAGGAGGGGATAAGGGCGCTCGAGTTTATGGTCTCTGCAGACGTGCCCAGGCTGTGGCCACTGACTAGGAGGGCGAGGGAGAAGGCTGACCGGAGACCGTTGTCAGGGACTGAGCCACCTGTTGAACACTTTTCTCCCTGCACTTGCCAGTGCTTTTCCCTGCTGTCTGTGTCCTCAGAAGGGGCCTTGTAAACAATAAAATGTCAGCCCCCAGCTGAGTCAACTCTAACCACCTCCGGGAGACACGCTAACGAGGAATTAGAGTCTATCTGTTGTCGGGTAGGTCACCTGGGGTGGCAGTGGGTGCCTGCCGCTGAGGCTCGCCTGCCGTGCTCCCTGGCCAGGAGACAGGAGCCTGGTACCTTCCACACTGAGTCTGTCGGGCTGTCCCTCCTGGGACTCTCCCTCCTCTGTCCTCTGCTTACTCCCACTGCGCCCTCTAGTGGAAAGAGCTCTCCTACTTTGTGACATTTCCGGAAAGAGCCACTGGAGGAGGCCTGGCCGCTAGGCCCAGCACTGCTGCCCCCGTGCAGGTGCTTGCAGGGCCACCACTGAGCCCCAGTCCCTCTCCGCCCCGTCCCCGCACTGCCAGCCAGCGTCGCTGAGCCTCGGCACACGCTCCACTAAGCCACCGGCGCCGCGTCCCTGGGAGAGCTAAGCTTGCAGCGTCACACTTAGGTGAATTCCCAAAGACGCTGGGAGTAATTTCCGGTTCCTAACGAACACCCAAAACATCACCTCCTTTCCTAGGAGTCCAAACACAATAAGATGATGGAGCTTTCCCAGTGAGGGAAATGAGGCCCCAAAAAACTAGGTAATTTGCCCAATATCGCAAATAGAAGAGCCAGATTACAGACGAGGGCGTGGATGGAGGTCCAGTCCAAGATGAAAGGCCTTTTCTGCCCTTATGCGGATCAAACTGCATCTTTGTTTTGAACGGAGGGGAGAAAGAGAGATGTTCGTGTTCCGTCCTTCCCCGAAGACACGAGAGAAATTGAGAATGATAGTGTTCTCCCGTTACTCACAAGGCTTATGTCAAGTGGAGCCCTATGTCCACTAGGGATTCACTTCTATTATTCGGATCGCCTTTCACAAGATATGGCATGTGGTGTGGAAAAAGTGGTTAAGGGCACGGACGGGAGTTGGCCAAACCTGGGTTTTAAGCTTTGCCATTCCCTGCTTGTGTGTGGCTCTTATTCCTTAACCCCTATTTCTTGTGTCTACGCAAGAACGACTTCATAAAATGGTCAGAAAGATTAAATAAGAACATACGTGTAAGATTCTTAATATACTGGCTCACACAGCACTCAGTGAATACCAACGGCCATTAACATTTCCTCACGCTCCCTAAGATGCTGCCCATTCGAAACCAGAACAGACTCTAGAAACCCAAGAAGAGCCAGGCTCCTGAGCACCACGGGGCCCCAGCTACCCATTTTCTATCCGTTTTGTGCAATGACGTTCTCCCAACTCAAGGGACTGCCAGCTCGGGGGATTCCTTTCCTCATTGCTGTTCTGGAACTCTCTTTTTCTCTGTGTCCTTCTTGGTCTGTTCAAAGGATGCAGCCTTACACATGGAGCCTAAGAAAGAAAAAATGGAGCCAGACCCGGAGCAAGACAAGAAGCAAAGACTAGATAGTGTGGCCAGCAGCGAGAGCTTCGCAAGCTCTGGGTTTCAGGAAGATAAAAGTCTGAGCGATGTTGAGGAAGAGGAGGGTAGGTATTAATTCCTTCCTGTCCTCCAGTCGGAGATATTTTTACCACATAGTGTGCATCTCTGAAATTTTTTTCTTATTTATCACCCTAATAAACATCCGTGGGAGACTTGAAGGGTAATGTCCTGAGGAGATAAGATTTGAATTAAGATTATTTACAGAGTTACTAATTTTGACAGGGAACTCGACCATTGTCTCCCTCAGGGCCTTTTGTCTTGACGGATCATCCTCCCCCCGCCCCCAATCCTTGGGTAAAATGGGCTGAAGGCCTGGAAAAATCTTGGATATTCATCTTGAAACTCAAATGCTCTTGACACTGAACTCTGATCTACTTGTTGGTTTGTTTTATGTTTTGCTAACATCGTTCCAATAAACAGGGATTTGGTGGGCTAACAAGAACCATTACAGTTACGGTCTTAATGCTTTCCAGATTCCGACGATTTGTACAAGCAGCCCATCACTATGGAGGATCTGATTTCGTACAGTTTTCAAGTGGCCAGAGGCATGGAGTTTTTGTCTTCCAGAAAGGTCAGCCTTGCCTTTTACTATCTTCTTCTTGGCCAGGCCCAAAATGTAGGTGTTCACACCAGCACACACACTAACGTTTGCTCTAAGTCCGCTCTTCCTCGTATTCGCTTCTACTTATGTAAATTTGTTGTCATATGTCGTCATCAACAAATGCCTTAATTTGTCCTGAGAAGACTGGGGATGCCGATGATAGAAACTTAACTCTGGGGGAAGACGAATCTGGCAACCCTTCTCCACACGGCCCTCTGGCACATTCGCAGACCTGGCCGGTATCTCAGTATACGCAGCTTTGTGGGAGCGCTTCTGCTAACACATCCACGTGGACGTCTCCACGGAAACTGCAGCCGGGTCACGGTCTGACCTTGGCTTCTCAGGAGGAAAGGCTGGGGAGGGGAGAGCGGAGCTGGGGGTAGTTTTGTTCACTGGTAGAAATCGATGGCCGGCTTGGTGTACGAGGACGCCGTTCTGCCGGACAAAGGCAGGGGCAGACTCTGGGCGTTTCTGGATTTGGGGGGCCATGTTTCTAAAGCAACGCCTTCACGTTTACGGTGACCCCGTATGCGTTGGGAGTCGCTTCCTTCATGTAAATGAAGCACGTGAAATGGGGCCTCCAATGAAGAGGAAAGGAAATTAGCCGGTGAGACTAAGGACATGCATTGATTATACACCTGTTTTCTTCTAGTGCATTCATCGGGACCTGGCAGCAAGAAATATTCTTTTATCTGAGAACAACGTGGTGAAGATTTGCGATTTTGGCCTTGCCCGGGATATTTACAAGAACCCCGATTATGTGAGAAAAGGAGATGTAAGTCAGTTTGATGTTTCTTTGACTCACTTATACCCTGTCATCTTTAAACCGCAGACCAAAGCCCTCGGTAAATATTTACGCGCTCCCCGAAAACCCTCATGTGCTCTCTGTGAAGACGGCGGCCCAGAGAGCCTTGCGTGGGGCTCAGCAGTGCTCCCTTCTCCTGGTCCCATTCTTTCCCAATTGCCGGCTTGGAACCCGTCCTTTTGGGCAGGACTGCCTGAGATGGCTGGCCGTGTCGGTGGGGCCCTGGGAAGACCATAGCGGCCCCCACCCCCCCACCCCCGACTCCTGTGGGGGTTCCCTGTACCACTGGAAAGAACACCCTGGACTGTTTCCCTCAAACAAACCCGGGTGATTGATTCTGCAGGTGTATATACCCCAGGAAAGGGGGGGGGGGCTATCGGTTTTATCTTGCTGGGGAGGAAATGGTTCACCTCCCGTGTCGACCTCCCCGCCTGCATCTCCCTGCGGGCTCACCCTGGCTGCTCTTCCCTGCTTGTTTTTGAACACAGTGTTATTTTTCTCTCTTGCGGGTGACCTCTGGTGTCCTCGCTTCTCCGGCCTGAGGGCTGAAGCCTGTGTGGAAGCTCTGACATTGCTCCAGCAGTGGTGCTGAACTTGACCCGGCACACACATCACCTGCAAGGGCTTAATGAATGAAAGTTTACTGGGCTCCGGCCCCTCAGAGATTCTGATCCGAGGAGGCTCAGGTGGGGCGTGAGAATGCGCCTTTCTAACAAGTTTCTAGGTGCTGCAGACACGGCTGGCCCCGGGGCTACAGTTTGAGAACCGCTGCTCCAAAGTCTGTTTTCGTAAAAGAAGAATTTAGGAGCCCTGAAAAGCCCGTCATTTTCTGGCATCTCTGTCTCTTTCAGCCTCTCCCGCTTCCGTTTGGCCGTCTCTACATTGCCTCTTACTTCCATCCACGGGGGCAAGGTCTCAGGGCGCCTGGGGGGCTCAGTCGGTTGGGCGTCCGACTTCGGCTCAGGTCATGATCTCACGGTTCATGGGTTCGAGCCCCGTGTCGGGCTCTGTGCTGAGAGCAAAGAGCCTGGAGCCTGTTTCAGATTCTGTGTCTCCCTCTCTCTCTGCCCCTCCCCAGCTCATGCTCTGTCTCTCTCTGTCTCAAAAATAAAAATAAACTATAAAAAAAAAGATCCTCCTTCTTAAAAAAAAATCCTGGAAATCCTCAGTTTTCATGTTGTGTCCTAATTCAGATCATTCTTTTCCAGGTGCCTGTGTAGCACACATGCTTTTTGTGGGGAGGAGGGTTTCCCACAGAGTCCGGGAGTGGGGTCAGGCCGTACACATGGCGGGGGGGGGGTTCCCCTGCCACTCACCGCCCTGTTAGGGGACACTGCGCGGCCTGAGTGCTTCCTCCATTTTAGGAAACCGTGGCTGCTCTAGGAAATGATTTGTGGGCCAACTGTTATCTGGGAGGTGACCCCATGGGCGCTTGGGGTGAACATGCTTTGTTTTCACGTCCACCTGCTCAGGGCCCCCTGCCCTTTTCTAGACTCGACTTCCTCTGAAGTGGATGGCCCCCGAATCCATCTTCGACAAAATGTACAGCACCAAGAGCGACGTCTGGTCTTTCGGTGTGCTGCTGTGGGAAATCTTCTCCTTAGGTACATGGCGGGGGGTGGGGCGCGGGTGGGGAGGGGATCGAACAGCCCGGAACCAAATTTCTGCATCCTCTGCCGAGGGCCCTCCAGATAAACCCACCCTGAGAACAGCATCTAGGAGGCACGTGGGTCCCTGTGAAATCTCACATGAGCAAGGGCGCACACACATGTGCCCCAGATTGTAAGGATGCTTCGTGTGCACATGCCCAGGGGATGGGCCAGCATCTCATCCGAAGTCAGGCCCAGCCAGCCTGACTACTTTCTCAATCCTGTGCTCCTCCGAATCCCGCAACATCTCTGGTTCCCGACGCCCTGATCCTTCCCTCTCTGCGTCAGCCAACCCTCAGCATTTCTTCGGAAAGGCCCCCGCAGCACAGCGCGGCCAGTGCTAGAGACGGGCCTTCCCCATATCAGCACAGCTAGCCCTCCGCCCTGGTTTGGGCGGCATGAACAACGGGCACACCGACTACGTTTATTCTGCTTCCACTGGCATCCTCTGCGGGTGGCTGGAAACCCCGTTCAAGGCTCCAGATGTGCACACAGATGTGCACAGAGCCCCCGTCTGCTTGCGGACGGACACACGCTGATGGGCTGGGGCCTCCCAAGCGCGGGGTCTAGCCAACAGTCTTTCAGACTTTGCCAAACGCTTGCCCTTCGGAGCAACTAGAAGTCACCCGGTAACATTCCTGGTTTCCTGTAATGTGGGAAAATCATTCCCCGGCTTTCGATGACAGGCACCTGTTGCTTCCAGTCCTTGAAAGCAGCTTGGCGGCCACAAGGGCCCCGTGGTGACAGCACGTGTCCCAGCTGCTTCCTAAGTCAGCCCTAGAAAGTGCAGGCAAACAAACGCTGAGCTAGACTAGGTTCGAGGTCTGGGACAGAGCCGGTCGGGAGGTCTTGTTCACGCCCAGCCCCAGCCCGGCGTCCCCCTAGGAGAGGTCGCGTGGGTCATCTAGATGGTAAAACCCAGAAGGCAACGTCTAGGCCCTTCCAGCAGGCCCCCCACCCCCCCGTCGGCGGCGGTCCCACCCCATTCGGCCTCACCCTCAAGCTCAAGGCCCCCCGGCCCCCAGGTCCCACGAGCAGCTAGTGCTTCGGGTCTTTGAAGGGTTAAGAGAAAGTAGTGAAGGAGATGATTCTCCCTGACGTGGGAATGACCTGCGAGTATCCTATTCTAGATCCCTTGGCCTTTTAGAAAGAATCTCATTTAGAATGAGTCTCTAATGATGGGATTTCTGTAGAGTTCCCTGTGGGGTGAGGGGAGCCCCCACCCCGCAGACTGGGACCGGCCCCTCCCCCCCAAGCCTGTGGCACCGGAAGAATTTGCTGGGCTTCTCTGTGGGTACGGGATGTGGGGAGCCATTCCAGTCACTGGGGACTGAACCATCGCTTGAAAGGGAGGAGATGAACCCCGAGGTGCGCCCCCCACCGTGGTGTTTTGCACCCAGAAGCCGCGACGTGCCCTGTGCCTCCTCACGCCGCCTCTTACAGGTGGGGCTCCGTACCCGGGAGTGCAGATGGACGAGAACTTCTGCAGCCGTCTGAAGGAAGGGATGAGGATGAGAGCCCCCGAATACGCGACTCCGGAAATGTGAGCCCCCGGCCTCCCCCCTTCCCCGTCTGCGCCCCGGGGCGCACTCTCCCTGACCCGTCCGTCCCCGTTGCCTCTGTTGCCCACTGACATGACTCTTCAAGGCCTTTAGCTGGAACTGAAGTTAGAAACGGAGCCTCTAGATATGAATCCGGCCCACTGAACAGAGCACCCAGGAACCCGACGCAAGGCCCGGCTCGCGTTCCCAGAGGGGGAGCCCAGTGAGCTAAGCAGCCACGGGGGTGAAGGGCTAAAGGTCGCCGCTGGAGACCGCTGAGGGGGGTTTCACTTGGGATTCGGGGGCAGAGGTGTAGGGAGGAAGCGGAGGGCTCTCCCGAGTGCGGTAGAAGTCCCGCTCCACAGAGGGCTCCGTGGACGTGAAGCCTTCTCTGGGCTCGGTTTAGGGGTGTGCAGCTCCTTGAGAGGCTTCCTGCTTATGATGCACGGACTCTGGGCTCCGTGAGGGCCTTCATGGCGCAGCGCTTGCTGGCCTCCCGTGGACGCTCTTTTCCTGAAGCTGGTGGGTGGATGTTTTGCACGTTAAGGCCTACGCAGGAATGTGATGACACTTGCACTTTTACGGGGCTGCTGACAAGGACCTGGGCCCCCCCAGGCGCCACCACCTTTCCTGCACTGGCAGGCGGCCCTCCCCGTCCCACCCACACAATGGGGTCTCGTCAGAAGCCCCGGGATGGCCTTTGGGGAGGAGTCGGAGGGAACGAAGGAAGTGTGGGCTTGGCCGAAGTGCAAGGTTGCTGTCTCTTTCCGTCACCTTCTGGAGACAAGGCTGGGTCAGACCCAGGCCGAGGACGGGAGACGCAGGCCCATCGAGGCAGCGTCGGGGAGCGGCATGAGCGCAGAAGGGAGCTGGGGTCGCCCGTTCTGGTCAGTCCCGCACGGTGTCTTATCAGCGAAGGGCAGAGAGCTTGGGTCAGGGCTCCTTTCCGAGAGCCGGGAACAGAGCTACCTCGGCCCGCGGGACGCCATCTGGGCTGTGGGGTGTTGAAGGCGTTGAAGAGTTTTTAATTGCTCACTTCCTCTTGCTTGGTGGAGGGGGGCAACCGCCAGGAGATCTGGTGTGAAATGAGATGACTTTGCACTTTACGGGCTTCTAAGCTAAGTGTCCCCCCCCAGCCCCCCCACAGTTCCATCTAAAGTTCCCAGAAACCTTGAGGGGCAGACAGGCAGATGTTATCATCTGAATTTGATGAGTAATGAAACTAATCCTCCCAGAAGTGATTTGTCCTCTGTCAACTCCGTAGCAGAGGAGACACTTAGAAGCCAGTCTTTTGAACTGATTTCCTTAGATCACAGGACTGTTAAATTAGAAAGATATCCGATATTCCTTAGGAAAAAAGGTTTCTCTTAATGTCCACTCATGCCTTGAATATTTCTGCTTTTCATATAATCAGATAATCACAAGACTCTCCATTGGTAACAACCGTAATTGCAGTCAGTATTAGGTAACATTTAATATTTATTAACTAAGCAATTGTTTAGTGCTCAGGTGCCAGGCACTGTTTTAAGTGTCCGGAGGCTCATAACAACCCCAAACAGGTACAAGTGTTATCTCCAATTAAGAGATAAGAAAACTGAGGCACAGAACATCGGAGTGATGGTGCCATGCTGCTAATGAGTTAGGCTGAGCCCAGAGCCCACACCGCTAGGTCTGCTCTAATACTTACCCAGATTCCGGTCCAGGATGACTCTAGAGGTACGGCGTCCTTTCAGCTGTGGACTGAAAACCCCCTTGGACTTGATCAAAGGTTCACGTCTTCACGTTAATCACTCTCGGATGACACTTGTGTCCCAAGCAGCCTGTAGAGAAAAGGATGGCTCCTCAGTGCCGGAGGGAGGTGCGGTGGGCATTAGAAATTCTGAAGAGCAGCAGCTTTGCGAAACGTTTGTTCAGCAGGCTAGAATCCCGGCCTCCCGCCGCTCTCCAGCATTTGAGAGCTGATGGAGCAATTTCCTTCTTGTTTTCTCCAACAGTTGAGGTCCCCTGGGTGCCGGACAGGAGACAGAGTGCAGCGCTCAGAACAGGCTTCTGTGACCTGAACTTGGCCCAAAGTGGCGTGCGCTTGGGGGCTTGGGTGATGCTTGAGAGGAAGCCCTGCCCCCAGCTGGTTTCAAGAAGGGCTCTTGGGTTGAGTGCAACTGGTGTGTCTTACTGTATTCAACCTGTTTACTTAGTGATGTGAACCATCCAACGCAGAGTGGCTGGTTCCTCGCCCAGGACCTGTTTAATCAGGCCTGTCTTTCAATAAGGAAATAAGCAATGAAGTGTTTCGATTTTTTTTTCTAATTTTCCTTTGGTGTTTGCTGAGATGATTTGCGTTGGATTTTAGGCAAGAGGGGCGGAAAGCAGAAATCAGAAACCAAGAATCACAATAAAGCAGCAAGTTATTTGTAGACGGTCCCTTTTGCTGGTTTCAGCAGAGAAAACTGAGCGAGAGTGCTGCTCGCAGCAGCTGCTCGCTAGGGGTGAAAGGATGCTGGCTGAGATGAACCCGTGGGCCCCCACCCCCACCCCTGCGTGACTGCACACTCCCTCCTCTCAGGAACCGCCCCCCCTCTCCTCCAACCTTTAAGCCTTTCTTGCTTTGACTACCTTTTCTAGATGATCTGTGCATGTATTTGACATCCTTCCAACAGCCTCCAAGATTGTTTATTGCTAGAATTGCTTTGGAGGATTAGGCTTCAGTGTGGGAAGGTGGAGGCAGGCCAGGGTTCGTCGCAGCCAATGCATGTAAATGTTTGTGCGCCTATCTCGGTCAATTAGTAGACTGTGTAGACGTAAAGGGAGAGCCAGAGAAAACTGTGCAGACTGTCTTAGGCTACTTCAGACCTTTGGCCACTAGCAGGCTGCCCCAGGTTGTCTGAAAGGAGCAGGTGCCTTGTGTCCTCACTCTGAGGCTGCCGGTCGGGGATAGTTAGGGACCCTGTGTCTCCGGAGAGAAGGGACAATGGCCCAGAGTTAGAGATCTTGTGTTCCCCTCCTCACTCCCAGCCTCCCATGGGCCTGCAGATTGAGTGGTCCCTGACATTAGTCTTCACAGCCCTTGGGACCAGTTGACCTCCCCACCCCCCCGCCCCCCGCCAACCCCCTGGGACTTAGGTAGAATAGGTACAGAGGATGAAGCACATGGGTGGGAGAGAGCCAGAATCATCTTCTGAGAACAGTCTTGACCCGTTGGTTTGGACAAAGGCAGGAGAATTTGCAATTCAGGCAAGTGATCTTTGTGAGCTCCTGTCCCTTAATCAAAGACCTAGGACATCTGCTCGCTGGGTATGGAGAAAGCAGAACCTCAGCTCCACTATCCAACTATTAGGAGAGCTTGCTTCTAAAGACCAGGATCTATGGAGGGTGTTTGAGGACCCCTTGGTGCCACTACTCCCCTGGGTACCTAAGAGCCACACACCCCCAGGCCACAGTTATCTTGCCTCTCAGAATGGTTTTCACGGACTGGCATTCTTGCTGGTAAGGCTTCAGCAAACACTGAAGGACAAACAAGTACGAGACAGTCCCACGGAGTCATTATTTCCTAGATGGGAACCACGCCGTTGAGATGGGTCTAGGGCAGCTTCCTTTCGGATTTCAGTCCTAGGAAGAGCCATACTTCTTCCTAGTAACTGGTTTGCTTTTAACTTTTGGCCTATGTGCATCACGTAATTGATTATTCCTTCTTTTTACCAGCTGCCTGAGAGCTTGGAGCACTGCCTCTATCCAACTAACTACTCAGAGTCAGGATCTAAATTTGGCGTATTAGCTCTGCCTGTAGTTTTGCCTTTTTGTTATTTTCCCTTCCTCCCAATAGCCTTCTTTTTTCTTAACCTTCCTGTATTCCTACTGTCTGTTCACCACCTCATATATACTTTGAAACAAAATAGGGATATCCTTAAGAGACTGGGGGAGGCTGGTGCAGACTGGAAGCGCATGTCTAAGAAGCGGCAGTGTGGGGTTTCTAGGCTTTTACCAGGAAGCCCCAGGTCCCAGCACTACGGTAATGTCTGCAATATGGCTTCAGAATTCATGGAAGGAAGACTGCTGTCTCCTCCCAGAGACACATGTGACTTCCTTGTCGACACTGGAGCGCTTATATGCCAGGCCCTGTATTAGGGGAGGGGGCTGAGATGTGGTCCCTGCCCACATAGCTCCAACAGCCGGGGTCTAATCCAGTTCTAAATTCTGAGCGCATTCCAATTTTGATCCAACTTGGTCAGAGCCCTCTAGTCCAGATGATCTTCTGAGAGAAGAGATACTGACCGTGAACTTCTCAAGGAGAGCAAAGAACCCAAAGACAGTAAACGTGTAAGCCAGTGTGTGTAGAGCGCCCCGACGTGTGATTTACAGGGGCGAGGCGGGGCAGAGACCTGTACCCTCTCAGACATGACCACGGGAAGAGCCCTGTACTTTTACATCTCAAAGGTCAGCGGAGACCAATCGTAGAGGAACCCTTTAACATTTAAACCCCAGGACACGATTTGGTTTCTGTCATGTGAAGACAAACGTTTTCATATTCAGAAGCTCAGCCTGTACGCAGGGCCTTGAGAGGCGTGGGAAGCCAGTGTGTAATGACTGCTTTGAAAAGCGGGCATTGCCAGGGGAGAGGGGATCATCCACATGGAAGAGATCTGCCCAAGGAACCACTCGTACTTGACACAGACTGTCACCTTTTGGAAGTGGCCTGAGTCCGTATGCAGTTCCTTCTCAACCAGTCTCCAGTGCTGAGCTCCGTAGGGGAACTGTGAGGCCCTAGACCTACTACATCCTTATTAAGAAGCCCAAGCCAGGGGCGCCTGGGGGCCTCAAAGCACCCCTGACTTTGATTGAGGTCATGATCTCGCCCTTCTGGAGTTCAAACCCTGCATCGGGCTCTGTGCTGACAGCTCAGAGCCTGGAGACTGCTTCGGGTTCTGTGTCTCCCCCTTCTCTCTCTGTGCCTTCCTCACTCACACTCTGTCTCTGAGAATAAATAAACTAAATAATTAAAAGAATTTTTTTAAAAGAAACTCAAGCCAACCTCTTTCTATACGAAATATAATATATAATACATATTATATATACTGTATATAAATATAATAAATGCTGCAAACAATTCACCCATGTATATTTGTGTCCATGTTAACTTTTACCTTTAAGGACATTGCCTTGCCTTTGAACGTGAGGGGAGGAGCCCCATGCTGCGTACTTAACTGCGAGCGAACACGGGTGCTCTTTCCAATGCCTCTGCTTTACTGAGGAAGCCTTCTGTCTTCCCCTCTGCAGAGACCACGAGCATTCCGAAGAACTTGGGTGGTGATGGGCTCCAGAGGGCTGGGTTTGTCAGTCCGCCTTTCTAGAATGTTTTCTACCCCCAGCAGGCCCCGGCCCAAACAGCCTGGATGGGGGCAGGGCTGCCGCAGGCCCAAGTCCAAACACGAAAGCCAATATCCTGTACCACAGGCAGCAGGGTCTCCATCTGTAGGATGACGCCCATCACTTCGCTGCGCGTAGGGCAGGCTCCGGTCCCCGGTGCTCTCCAGTGATTTCTGCTGTGCTTGTGCCCAACAGCTATCAGATCATGCTGGCCTGCTGGCACAAAGACCCGAAAGAGAGGCCGAGATTTGCGGAACTCGTGGAAAAACTGGGCGACTTGCTCCAAGCAAATGTACAACAGGTAAAGCTAAGTTAATCTAGAATACCAGAAGACCAGATGCCTTTGAATGTAAGTCGAGGGGGAAGGTATTTTATTTGTTGTTTTAATAGCTGAGCTTAGTAGTTAAAAAAACGTGTGCGCACATGTGTGCGTGTGGAATTCTCTTCCCAAAACACAGCAAAGATTGTGGAAATGACATAGTTGAAGCTGATCTGTTTCACATAGGGTGAAGTAGAAATTTGTACAATAAGAGCTCTTTCTTTGGTATTTTAGGATGGTAAAGACTATATCCCACTGAATGCCATACTGACAGGAAATAGTGGATTTACGTACTCTTCTCCCGCCTTCAACGATGACTTCTTCACGGAAGATCTTACAGCTCCAAAGTTTAATTCAGGAAGTTCTGATAATGTCAGGTAAGATTTCTGTCTTTCCTCAGCTTTATAAAATTTTCACACATAAAAAAAGCCCACCTCCCAAATTCAAAGGCAGTTAACATTTTGCCCTATTTTGTCTCTATGCACGCACTCTACGTGTATGTGGTTCTTTCTGCTGAGCCATTTGAAAGCGAGCTTCAGGCATTATAACATTCTACTGCTACATCTTGTAAGATCTTTCTCCTGTGTTACCACATCAGAATGATCACACACTCACACACACACACACACACACACACCAATTGGTAGTTTTGTTTTTCAGTGTTTGTTTATTTTTGAGAGAGAGAGAGAGGGAGACACAGAATGTGAAGCAGGCTCCAGGCTCTGAGTTGTCAGCACAGAACCAACACGGGCTCAAACCCATGAACTGGGAGATCATGACCTGAGCCAAAGTCAGACGCTTAACCAACTGAGCCACCCAGGTGCTCCTTGATGGTTTCTTAATATTACTAAGCACTCGAGTTTCCAGAAGTTCCCCAAATGTCTTTTATACCTTAAGAAGAAACAAAAAACACATCAGGATCCAATCAAGAACAACACATTGCATTTTCTTTACTCTGATTTTAGAATAATCTCACATCTTTTTTTTCTAAAGACTTTTTTCTCATGAGACCTTTGATAAAACCATTTGTTTTTCTTACTGGACACGCTAACGCATCATTCTTTACCGCAGAGGAAACTGGAGAAGGTCACAAGGGAAAAAATATTGATTGAGTGCCTCCCCTGGGGCCCGGGTGGGGGCCAGCTCTTCAGTACTAACAGTCACACCATATCATACGTGTCCAGTACGAACAACTGTACAGGTAGCAACACATGTCCATATTTGCATCACACATCACTGCCCACAGTGACCTATGAACCAAGCGCCACTCTTGATGGTTACGTGTGTAATCATACCCATTTGGTCCTGGAGCTGCGTGTGGTCTGGTGCTGTGCTAGGTTCTTTGTATACACCAGTTCCTTTAATGCTCAAAACAATACTACAAAGTGTATATTATTATTACTGCTACACAAATGGGACCATTAAGGCTCCACGAAAGATAGACTGCCAAGACTCTGTGCCTAGAAAGTGGCAGAACAGAGTTTGTGACCCAGGTATTTTGATCCTGCCTCCCTGTTCCCATGCAGTTAGGACTATTTTTAGGATATTCAGATGATCCTGTGGGCCTTCTAGCGTCTTTATCTGCGGTAGACACAACTCTAGGGCTTTGACCTCCGTTCAGCCAAACTTGACAGGTGACCAGGAGAGGCACAGCTAAGCACTGGGTGCTGTCTGAAAAGACTGGCAGCCATCTATGACAGGCCCAGAAGTCCAGGGACCTGCCCTGCTTTGCAGCAATGGGTTCTATGTCAGTGGCACTGCTCACACTTCATGACCAGCCCAACAGGCTGAAACCAATGAACCACCCATTTGTTTTTAAAGATAAGAAAACTAGCTGAGATTGAACACATTCATGGTAGCTGATTGTGTCAGTGATGGGGGTGGGGGGAGGCGTCAAGCTTGTTTGAGCCCCTTCAGGATGTTGCTTAGCCTTAGACCAATAGAGCGCTTATCTAAGAAACTGGGCCTTGGCGATGGTGATAGGGTTTCAGACGGAGAAAGTCCGTCGATGGGTGACCTTGCCTGAGAAGAGCCATGTAGTGATCTACCTCTGCCAGCCTTCCTAGTGGGTCATCAACCAAAGGTCAGGAGGGGGTGACAGGGAGAACACAGTTACAGCCCCTGCCCCCCATTCTGTAATCCCGGAACAGAGTATAGAAGACTAGCCATTAAGTCAGCTGTGTGACCTTGAGAGGTCATTTCACTGGTGTCCTTGCCTCCTTTGAGAAGCAGGCAGCTATACGTTATCAAGCCACACCCTGTCCCTGGGCATCATTTCTCTCCTCTGTAATAGAGTGTGGTTAGACCATGAGAGGCCTCCGGTTTCTTCTGGGCCTAACATTTCCCCAGTTCCCAAAGGACTGGAGGCCTAATCGCTGCTGAGTCCCCCCAGGTCCCTGTGTGATTTGCTCAACACTATGCAGTGTGGATGGACAGCCATGGGAGGAAGTGGCCCCCACTGTCAGGACTCTAGGGGAACGCAGCAGGAGAATTCTAGTACTCTGGTTCATCTGAGCTGGGAGACAGTGCCCATAGTCTGCCGACTAATAAACACTAGATGCGCTTTCCTGTCTTGATTATCTTTCTGCTTCTTCATCAGATATGTAAATGCTTTCAATTTCATGAGCTTGGAGAGAATCAAAACCTTTGACGAACTTTCACCAAACACCACCTCCATCTTCGATGTAAGTAATGGCGATCAACCTACGTGATGCGCTCTGGCAGGACTCTTTGCCAGACTCTATGCAAACACAACGTCCAGTAACCTGGTGGCAGTAATGAGTGGGGGCTGAAATAACAGTGAAAGCAGGTAGTTCTGCAGTTTGACAGTGACCCCGAAGTTACTCCAGGGCCCAAGTCCTCACCTAGTCATAATTTAGTCCCTTAGGAAAGGTCATTGCGGGTTTCTAAGCTTCTTAGCGATCAGTGATGGAACCCTGCTTGCAGATGAATGCAGGAATCCAACACTGTGAGTAGTTGGGTCTTCCTGATATAACAGAGAGCTTAGCCTTGAGGCCTGGGAGAAGGCTCCCTAGGCCTTATGCGCCCTCCCACTAAGGTTCTAGAGGCTGAGTAGCCATGTTGCCCCCCAGCCACGCTGCCAGTACAGCCTGGCAAACTCGAGGCCCCACCCAGCTCATACTTCGAAGCTCTGGGCCTTGAGGTTGAGAGAGGAAGGGGAGGAGGAGGAGGGCAGGCAAAAGTGCACTTCGCTTCAAGACCCTTACATGCAAAGTATGGTCTCCGGGTGAGCACCGTTGCTCCTCAATGGGCTGGAAATGCAGAATCTCGGGCCCCATCCACACGTACGGAGCCATGCACTGTGACAAAGTCCCTGGGGATGGGTGTGCGCAACAAAGCTTGAGAAACGCTGGTGATGCCCGTGTCCCATAAAGGGCCGGGGAACCCGCCGCAGTGTGAAGGTGATGACCACGGGCACCGTGGCCTGGAGACCTAGCGTAGTCATCATTAAAAAGCACCAAAGGCTTCAGAGGGGGAAATGATCAAAGCATTTAAAAACATTACAAATAAGCTGCAGCATACAAAAGTAGCTGGAAATTTTGTTTTCCTGCTTTGGTGTTAAGTCCTAGGAAATGATGCTGAGCAAAACATGGACGATTCCTCTCAACCTTAACCCTCCCCACCCGGATTCGTGGGAATCGCAACAGCTCCTTTGCTGGCTTAGGCTTGTTTGCGGATGACTAAGGACATGGACACAACCCAGTAAGAGACTCAAAGGGTGTCAGGAACAAAGTGTGAAGTCCACTCACTGGGAGTGCTGCATTAGCAGAGGAAGGAGGACCTGTGTGAAACCCAGTGCGAAGGATGAACCAACAAGGAAATGGAATTGCTTGGGGCGCCGGCGGGGCTCAGTCGGTTGAACATCCGACTTCAGCTCAGGTCACGATCTCACGGTTTGGGAGTTCGAGCCCCGCATCCGGCTCTCCGCTCTCAGCCCGCTTCGGATCCTCTGTCCCCTCTCTTTCCATCCCTCTCCCACTTGTGCTCTCTCTCAAAAGCAAATAAAAATTTTTAAAAATTAAAAAAAAAATGGAATTGCTGGAAACCAGGACAGCCAAGGGCTTGACAACTGCCTAGGATTCACAAGAAAAAGAATTCATTTTAAACCATGTCTTCATAATTTCTTGGTGGCTATTGTTTGGTTTGGTTTGAGAGAGAGTATGAGTGAGCCGGGGAGGGCAGAGGGAGAGAGAGAGAGAGAGGCAGGCTCCAAGCTCAGTGCAGAGCCCAACGCGGGCTTTGATCCCACGACCCTGGGATCGTGACCTGAGCCAAAATCAAGAGTCAGATGCTCAACTGAGCCATGCAGGTGCTCCAGTTCTCAGAATTTTTGCACCACCAGATAACCGCATACCAGTAGGTAGTAGTCCTCTGCCAAAGTTAGTCTTAGACTATGTATGCAATAATTTGCATCCAAGTTGACTATAAAAAACGCTCACCTGTTTCTTGCAGTTTCCTCTTGTGTTTAAATGCCTTTTCTTCACCTTCAGGAAGAAGGGCCTCAAGTCACTGGGAATAATAGGCCTTTCTTGCAGCAAAGTGTAGATTTGCCCTGCATGGAGAAAATGCTTGGTCTTAATAGGCGGGTGAGGACAGAGCTTGGAGTGAGTTGGAGTGTGCATCCAAGTACCATCCCCCAGGCCTGGCACGGACCCCTCCGGGTGAGGCAAGAAGTGTCACCGTTTTCCTTCCTCCCTACCAGGGTCACCAGATGGACAATAACTCCCTGCTGGCCTCCCCCGTGCTGAAGCGTTTCACGTGGGCTGAGAGCAAACCCAAGGCCTCCCTGAAGATGGAGTAAGGAAGCTGGGGGTTCTTTTCTGTGACCAGTCATGGGGGGTTGTGAGGGCAGATGCTGGGGAAAATTTAACGGGGAGATTGGAGGGCTCCTTGCCCCCTGCACTCTAGGGTTCAGGCGTTGCAGGAAAACACGATTTTCTCCCTCAGAAGGGCAAGCGAGAGGGTATAAGATCAGACATCTGAGCACCAGAGTGGAGAAGGAAGCCTGGGATCTGAGAAGTGAAAACATTCAGGAAAGTCCCAGCAGAGACGGGCGGCCCAAACGCATGAGGCACAGCCCCTCGGCTGGAAGGAGCCTGACCCGCCCCAGCTGTGGCCAATGTCAAGTCTGATGGAGACATGCTTGGGGGGCGGGGGCGGGGGCAGGGAGCTTGCCTGTGATCATACCCTGGGCTGGCAGCGTCTGTACAGGAGGCGTCACAGCCCTGTTCCTAGTACGAACACATGCCGTCTGGAGATACCAGCCCTTCCGAAGGAAGGCTTGCTTCCTGTTGGATCCTGGTGTTCTCCACCCCTGCAGTGGCCATCGGCAGGGACTGTCAGAATTACTGAGGCTCCGGCCTTTTATTCCACGGGCCCTGCTGTCACTTCAGCCTCCCTGTGCTAGTCTCTACCTAGGACTAGGGCCGGACAGGCCATCTATCAGGGACTCCATCCTTCCTTCCCCGGTTCACATGGCTGCCCTGTCTCACCCAAAGGCAGAACCTGCCCCTCTTTTTGTCTAAGTCAAGAGTCAGCAGTCTTTTTCTTCAGAGCCACCTAGAAAAACAACCACTCCACCCTGCCTCTGTCATAGAAGAGCAGCCATCAACAAATATTAAACAAGGAGCTGTGGCTGCGTTCCAATCAACTTTATTTACAAAAACAGGCGGCCGTGGCCAATGAGCACACGAAAAGATGCTTAAGGTCATTGGTCATCAGGAAAATGCAAATCAGAACCGTGAGGAGATACGCCTTCACCCCCGCTATGATGGCTCGAACCAAAAAGCTGGTAGTGGTGAGGATGCGGAGAAATTCTAAGTCTTGTGCGTTGTGGCACGGATGCAAGACGTCCGACCACTTTGGGAAACGGTACAGCATTTCTTCGCCGAAGAGGTTAATTAGAGTTACCCTGTGACACACCGGGTCCCCTCAAGTACACACCCAACAGAAAAAAACTCACGCTCATGCAAAAACTCGTACGCAAATGTTCATAGCAGCGTTATTAACAGTAACCCAAAGAAAAGCAAGCCACATGTCCTTCAGTTGCTGGATAAAATGCGGTATACTCATTTATACTCATAACCTCAAATATTATTTGCCAATAAAAAAAGCACGAGGGGCTGATACATGCTGCAATGTGGACAAACCTTGAAAACATTGTTAAGTGAATGAAGCCAGTCACCACAGACCTGGTGTGGTAGGATTCCATTTACGCAAAAGGCCAGGAGTAGGCAGATCTGCAGAAACAAAGTAGATCAGTGGTTGTCTAGGGCTGGGGGAGGGAACCGTGGGGAAGAAGAGCAACTGGCTGTACTGATGGGTGTGGGTTTGGGGGGATGATGAAAAGGTTCTAAACTCGATGTGTTGATGGTTGCACCATCTATAAACATACTAAAAACCATTTAGCTGGACACTATTTTTTTTAATGTTTATTAATTTTTGAGAGCTAAAACGCAAGCAGGGGAGGAGCAGAGAGAGAGAGGGAGACACAGAAAACGAAGCAGGCTCCAGGCTCTGAGCTGTCAGCACAGAGCCCGACGTGGGGCTCAGACTCACAAACCACGAGATCATGACCTGAGCTGAAGTCAGACGCTTAACTGAGGGAGCCACCCAGGTGCCGCTCAGCTAGACAGGTGAACTGTATCTCAATAAAGCTGTTTAAAAAAAACAACAACAAAAAGGGGCAGGTGACCAGCCCACAGGCTGTAGTTTGCTGACCTTGATCGAAGTCAAAAGATAGCCCCAAATGCCTCTAAGTGATATAGGCAGCACAATATAACACCACAAGAAAATCTGAAGGGTTGGAACCTGGCCAGGCAAACATCTGTATAGTTTCCTTTTAACATAAGCACCGTGATGGTGCCAGGGCAGAGTCCCCTCAGAGGGTAGCAGATTGGGGACCTCACAAAGAATAAGTGTATACGGGAGGAAAGGAAGTAGGTACCACAACCTTTTGTTTCCTACATTGGAATGCTTATCTGGATCTTTGTGAAGGAAAACCATAAATCGTACCCTCTACTCTTGAGGTTAAAAATCTAGAAAATGCATGTTGGGGCGCCAGGATGGCTCAGTCGCTTCAGCATCTGACTCTTGGTTTCAGCTCAGGCCTCACGGTTTGTGAGTTCAAGTCCCGAATCGGATAGCATGGAGCCTGCTTGGGCTTCTGTCTCTCCCTCTCTCTCTCTGCCCCTCCCCTGCTCACGGGCACACTGTCTGTCTCTCTCAAAAAAAAAATTTTGTTTTTAAAAAGAAAATGCTTGGCGTTCTGGCGTCCAGAACCAATTTAATTAATGTGGTGGTGCACCGGGTTTTCTCATTCTCATCCCAACTATTAAGAAACAAACATGAGGGCACCTGGGTGGCTCAGTGGGTTAAGCATCTGACTCTGGCTCAGGTCATGATCTCACGGTTCATGAGTTTGAGCCCCACTTTGGGCGAGCTCCTGCCTCTCTCTCTCTCCCTCTCCCCGCCCCTTGCTCACGTGCACCCTCTCTCAAAAAACAAACCAACATGAATGAACAAAAGAAGCTTTTCTTTCTTCTTTTCTTACACTGGATATAAAATACAGCCCCAGAAGCAAGTTTCTTCTCCTTTTGAGCCTCGCTAGTGACAAAGAGTACCGTAACTTACAAGTTTTCTAGAACACAAATATGACAGGGAGACAAGTGTACTAACCTTTCTGTATGAAGCTCGATTCGTTTCTTGAGGCTGCTGTTAACACATTATCACAATCTTGATGGCTTAAACGAAGAGAAATGTATCTCTTGTGGTCCTGGAGGCCAGAAGCCCAAAGTCAAGGTATTCGCAGAGCCACAGTCCCTCTGGAAGGCTCTGAGGGAGAATCCAGTCGTCACCTTTTCCAGCTCCTGGTGTGTCTGCTCCACCTTCAACCACCGCCTTGTGCGTTCGGCTGTGAATCTCCGTCAGTCTCTCTCCCCAGGACACGTGGGATTGTGCTTAGGGCCCCCCTGGGCCATTCAGAGCCGAGCCTCAGCTTAACCACCTCTCTCGCCATAGAAGATAATATTCAGTCTCTGGTCACCTCAAGAGATTCAGGGATGGGCGGGGGGAGCATTTCTCAGCCTAGCACAGCGGCTAACCGGCCTAAGAGCAAGGGGGGGCCGTACATGTCTTGGAGGTGTTTTCCACCCGAGAGTATGGATTTGCAGTAGCTCATCACACAGGCTTCCCCACCCCCCACCCCACCCCACCCCCCCCGGTGGTAGGCATCATTCCCACGAGAACAAAGGGAATCTGGCCGGGGGTGGAGATGCAATTCAATAACCGCCAACTCTAGAAAGACCACAAGCAAATGACCCAACAGGAAAGAGCGGGACAGACATGAAGTGTTTGGTTCCAAGAAATCAATTTTGTACGTTTGATTGTTTTTCTCTTCTTGTCTTTCTTTAGCTTGAGAGTAACCAGTAAAAGTAAGGAGTCGGGGCTTTCCAACCTCACACGGGCTCCTTTCTGCCATTCCAGGTGTGGGCACATCAGCGAAGGCAGGCGCCGATTTACATACGACAACTCGGAGCTGGAGGGGAAGATCTCGTGCTGCGCTCCGCCCCCAGACTACAACTCGGTGGTCCTGTACTCCACCCCGCCTGTCTAGAGTCTGGCACGCAGCCTTATTTCTAGAACCGCACAAGTATTTATACTCCCTGAAAACTAGCTTTCGCCAGTATGACACATACGTAAATGTACACCTTGACCTTTCCACAGGAGCGCGCTGCCTGCTGTGATGTTTAATAAGTGCTTCTTTTTCTTTTTGACTAACAAGAATGTAACCCCAGATAGAGTAATAGTGATAAGTAAAGAACACCACTGGTAAATCCTCACATTATTCAGTGTGTTAGAGGAACCCTGGTTTCTAAGCCCAGTGACTTACCTGCTCTCCAACCCCGCCCCCCGCCCCGAGACCACAGAGCGTTGGAGGATTCAGGAGGTGGCTGATCACGCGAGGCAGCGTGGACTCCACGGGGCCCGCCACCGGAGCCAGGAGGCGACAGCCCGTAAGCCGGCCTACGCGAGGTCTCTGGGGTCCTTCTAGCAGGAGCAACTTCCGTTGAAGGCAGAGAAGGAAGGGAGAAGGGAGGAGAGCAGACAGGACGAAGCGTGGAGACAATCTGCGCCGTCCCGTACAGGAAGGGGGCAGCTGAGGGCTGTCAGCCGAGACACTGCGACGGCTGCCACACCCCGAGCAAACCCGGGCCACACGGACACCCCAGCTGGGGAACAGCCAGGACAGAGAGGTGAGGGGACAGTCTCTGGATTTTTCTTTTTTTTTTTTTTTGCAACTACAAATTTGGAAACCTTAGCTGTGGGACTGGACCTATGCCCGATCCCATGGAGGGCACATTTTCAAATGTCTAGTGCCGAGCGTGGCGCTCAGATCGGAGCCCGGACCGCAGGCCCCTCCGGCAAGTACACTGCAAGCTCGCCCTGAGCTCGGCGTGATGGCCTCGCCCTTAGCAGACTGCTCCGAGTCGGCTCGCTGGGACGCGGCTGGTATGTTACGGCTCCCTCTTGGGCTTAAGCCACATTTAAAAAAATCTGGTCAGATCCTCTTTTGAGTATACTATATAATCAAGACACTTCACTTTTATTATTATTTTTTTTTTACATTAACCTGTTTTGTCCAGTTAGTTATAAAAGGAAGCTGAGGAGGACGAAAATGAGTCTGGGGGACAGTTCCCTCTATGCCAAAACCAGGATAGACGGAGCGAAAGCAGGATGAGCAGAGTGAAAAAACCCCTCTCTTTCCCAACCAGACCGACTCACTGGAACAGTTGGGGCCCAAAGGAGAGGAAGCCACTCATGTTTCCTTTTGAGTGGGGATTCTGCGATCTCATGCTGGTCTACTGGAAAGATGTGGAAGACTATTAGCCAATGTTTATTAAGCACTTTATGCTCCTGGAGAAAAAAGGTGACATGTAATTTATGCAAGATACTTTTAGAATTGGGACTCAGGATATTAGTTATTGAGCCATCAATGGGAGAAAAGCCTCTTTTCATCTGCTACGGACCTTGCCTTGGGTCTGAGAATGCTGGACGTAGGGAGACAGGGTACAAAAGGGTGCCTACTCTTTGGGGGTCTAAAGACCTTGGATCTCTCAGCTGGCTCTCTCCGATGCTGTGTATTTAGGACGTATGTTACCTTGTAAAGCCGGTCAAAGCTGGACGGGCAACAGTGAATTGCTGCTTCTGGTAGAGAAGAGTATGCTGCCCTTTAGGCAAGTAACTTAACTCTAGAACCTGAAATGTAATAGAAGAATCTTTACTTCCCTCCCTGTGTGTCACATTCCTGTGTCACGGCTCTTAGTATAAAAGGACGGGACAGTCCGCACACCCCCAAGTAAGGAAGCAGGTGGTCCCGTGGGGGCTCTGCTGGAGAAGCATCTGGCCAGCAGAGAAGTGAGGCAGGCCTCTCCACCATGAGCCCAGGCCGGACCAAATCAGGCCAGGCCAGAAGAGGGGCAAAGTTTTGTTCTTTCTCTTCTTCGCACGTACAAAAAGCACCTGTGACAGTTGGCGATAGTTATCAATCAGGTCACCAGAAGGAGGTTCATCAGGGAAAATAAAAGAAGACCTCAATCAGCTGTGCCAACTTTTCATATCAGATAAGGATCCAGCAAGGAGTGAAAACGAAAACCTTAACTATACATACAATACCTTGATTTCGATAACCTAATTCTAAGTTGTTCAAAGACCTCAGTAAAACCATCTTTCCAAAAGAAAAAAAAAACACAACAACTTCAGAACTTATGTCAATTCAGCTGCTTCAAAGACTCAGGTTTATAGCCTACATGAGTCCATCGGTTAAAAATGGTTCCTATCTAGAGTGTTCACACAGAAAGGAAAATGGAGGCTTGCAGTAGCCAAGTGCTTGCCGCAGACTGGTTCATTAACCAGCACTGAACGTTAAACAGCACTGAAAATTAAGACACTAGTTAACCAATGATATTATTAGAACCATTTGGCATTTACGACAAAGACAGTTGGCACTAACCAGGAAAGCAGCCTTTCCTTTCAGGATCTGTGAGATCACGTTATGTGTAACAGTGTGGGTGGAACGGGACTGAAACCGTATGGAAGTCTGTATCTAGTTAAGTCTAAGAAGCGATGCTCAGACCTTAGTTTTAGCCCATGGAACAAATCTGTCCAAACCCTGAAAAGTGTTATGTAGGTCTTCTAGCTGTGCCTTGTTTCCCAGTCCGTAAAGAGGGTCAAACTCGAAAAGATACTTGCCAGCCCCTTTTAGTTGTGAAAGGAGCGCATCTTTGACCGACAGTGGTAGTAACTGTATGTGTATATACGTGTGTGTGTGTTGTGCGATGACTATTTAAGGAAACTGGAATTTTAAAGTTACTTTTATACAGACCAAGAATATATGCTGCAGACAGAAGTAAGACTTAATTTGGTCCTACATCTCTAGTCATTATGAATGTATTTTGTATGCTATCTTCATATAATAAAATTAACTTCCAAAAATATCTACCTGTTTTCTCCAATATGCTTATACATGAAAAAAGGGGGTCACAGGTTTTTCCGTGGGGGTGGAGGGCTGCTGTCCTGGGGGGGGTCCCTCATTGAATACCAGTTGGGGGACACAGCACAAGAAAAATCCAGCAAGCCCACTGAAGAGAGGGGCAGAGGTTTCTCTCAGTGCCACAAGATGCTGCTCTAAACCATCAGGGTGCTGTCAACAGCAAATCAAAAGCACGATCACAGCAGGCACATCACCCAGGAACAAAACACTAAAATGAACGCAATTAGAAGTAAAATGTACAGACGGAGTACATGTGCTGGCTGCAGACGGAAGTGCCCTCAATTAAAGAAAAGGCTGGTTTTCCCAAACACTAACTTTGAGCTAAGAAACAATCACCATAATTACAGGATGTGTGTGCCCACTCATCTGTGTGTGTGTGTGCAGTAGAGATTGTATGCAGGAGGCCATACGAAATAATTTAGGCAAAAGCCTCAGACACTAGAGCTTCTCTGAGCAAAATTCTTCGCTTTTGTGGATTGTCCTTGAAACCGGTCATACCATCACCTTCCTGAAAGCACCATGAGGAAACTAGTCTGGAGACATGGCCGTATGGGAAAACAGGTCTACTTTTTTCGGGATAAAGGCAAGAAAAAGGAAAAATGACTCTTCCCAGTAAATCTGTGGTTAACTGAAGCGGGCACACAGCATTTAATCTTTGTGAATCTGAAATCCTTTAAAAATAGTGTTGGTTTTCATAACATAAGAGTAAAGTCACTCATGTAAGCACATGACTTGAAGAATGCTCGAGGAACTGGTGTCACGTCATAGTTTAGAAATTTTCTCATGACTCTGGAAACTTACAGGACTTTTGGGAATTGTTTTGTTTTGTTTTTTTCCCTTTCCTTCAGCAGAAGGATCGCCCAGTAAGGTTTATTGGACTCCTCAGTGTTAAACATATTACCAGACTTTTGGGTTTCACAGGCCAGGAAATTTTATGAAAATATCCTGGATCCCAACACAGGGATGCCTAACCTTCTATTTTCTTAACTAAGGATATTTTAAGGGTGGAAAATCAAAATCCAAAACAACTAGAAGGCACAAATACTCTATTTCTTGATCTGGGTGTGGTCCATAGGTGTGTTCGCTTTGTGATAATTCATGGAACTATGTACTTACCTGCAAACTTGTGTGTATCTGTGTGCTATTCTTTGATAAAAGATTAAAAGAAAAAAAAAACATTTAATGCCATAATTTTCATAGATGACCAATTTGAAAAAGAGCATGAGCTTAATCTCAGACGAAAATATATTAACCTCATGTGCAACAACTATTCTAAGTGCTTTGAGGAATAAAGTCATTCAATTTCCAAAGCACTCCAATGTGAGTGGTACTACTGGCTACCCCACATCAATGGGAAGGCCGAAGTAATCCAAAGAGCACTTCAAAATCTCACCATCACATGTACCACCTGCCAGCACCCGTACTCACATACCCTGCCTTCCCTTCTGGGTGGTCAGTTCACAACATGTCCGCGCACACTTGGATTCCTTCCGGTATTCAAGGACGTGACTCCAGCAACTCACCACCCTTTCAACCCCCCCGCCCCCCATCAGCCTGTCCCTTTCCCATCAGATCATACAAACAAACATGCTATTATCCCTCCCATGTTTAAAAAAAAAAAAAAATTCATCCCTACTTTCCTCTCCAGCTGCGGCCCTAGTTTATTCTTTCAGCAAAATTCCTTGATGTAGTCAGTCTCCACTTCGATCCCCCCCAAGGACTCTTAAACCCACTGAAACCCAGCTCTCAGTGTCACACACTGAAACTGCTCTTGATAAGGTTATCAGTTACCTGCAAATTGCTAAATCCAATGGCCAATTTTCAGTCTCAGTCTTTCTTGACTCATCAACTTGACCCTTATCCTTGAAAATACCCTTTTTACTTTGATTCCAGGACATCACACACTTTCCTTCCGATTCCACTGGTCATTTCCATCCCTCTTCACTAGTTTTCTCTTTCCTCTGACCTTTGAGCACTGTTCCAGTTACTGCCCCCAGACCTTTTCTCCTTTCCCGCTATGCGAACTCCCTTCATGATCGTGACCAATCCCAGGGCTTTAAATGACATCTATATAATGACTTGCAAACTACTGGTACAAAGCAGATCTCTCCCCCAGCCTCGAAATTCACTTGTATGCAAATGTTAAACTGACCATCTCTTGATGCGGTGGCAAACTATTTTCCAAAAATAGCAGCAACCACATCTCCCATCCCACACGGGAGCAACATGCTCTTGCCACTTCCCCATCAAATTCTTCTCCCCTAGAATCAGACATGCCTTTGTGACTCACTTGCAATCAACAGAATGTGGCAGAAATGACACTGCATGAGGCCGAGGCCAGGCCCGAAGAGATCATGCCCTTTCTACCCGAGTCTCCTGGTATACTCATTCTCCAGAAGCTCCCGCTAGGGACCCAGGTGCCTCAGCCACACGGTGGGCCCGTGTGTCGATACTTCCGAGGACAGTCCCCACCAGAGCCCAGCCTTTAAGTCATTCAGTCTGGATGTCAGAATGACTTCAGCTCCCAACCACTGAAATTTTTCCAGCAGAGGCCCCAAATGCAACGGAATAGAGATAAGCCATCCCAGCTGTGCCCTGTCCAAATTCCTAACCCACAGAATTCCTGAGAATAAGAAAACAGTTGTTGTGTTATGCCACTGAGTCTGGAGTCGTTCCTAACAAACGACATGTAACTACAACAAATGTGTAGTAAACATCTGAAACTGCACACGTCACACCGAACCCCCAACAATCTTTCCTGGCTTCCCCACCCTTCTTGCCCACCCTCCAAAAAAACCCCTTTGTTTCTGAGATGCTCTCTTTCAATTTAGAAGAATCCTCCTTCCTGTCAGCAGAGGGTCAAGATCTGAACAGTGATGCTGACTTCTTTTCTCACTCCATATCCAATAATCGAGACATCCTTTTGGCTCAATCTTTAAAATAATCAGGGGCACATGGGTGGCTCAATCAGTTAAGTGTCGCACTCTAGATTGTGGCTCAGGTCATGATTTCAATTTGTGAGATGGAGCCCTGTGTCAAGCTCTGCGCTGACAGCATGGAGCCTGCTTGGGATTCCGTCTCCCTCTCTCTGCTCCTCCCCTGCTGACCCTCTCTCTCAAAATAAAGAAAGAATAAAATAAAGTAGGGGCGCCCAAGTGGCTCAGTCATTTAAGCGTCCGACTTCGGCTCAGGTCATGATCTTGCAGTTTGTGAGTTTGTGCCCCGTGTGGGCTCTGTGCTGACAGCTCAGAGCCTGGAACCTGCTTCGGATTCTGTGTCCACACCCCTCCCCCCACCGCCCTTGCCCCGCTTGAGCTCTGTCTCTCAAAAATAAACATTTAAAAAAATAAAATTAAATATATTCAGAATCCAATCACTTGGTGCCACCTCTACCACCAGGTCCAAATCCCCGCCATCTTTCGCTTGAAATATTGCAAGAGCTTCCTAACTAGTAGCCAAAGTGATCCTTTTTAATTGTACCAGGTTAGTCTTCTGCTTACAATCTTTCTGCTTCTCCTTTCAACGTGAGTAAGCACCCAAAATGGTCCTAAAATGTTCTACGAGGCATAGCCCCTTCCCCATTACCTTTCTGATTTCACTTCCTACTCAGGCTGCTCTAGTCACATTGGCCCCCTTGCCATGCCTCAGATATGCCCGGCACATCCTCTGACCAGGAACTCTCCTCCCTCCCATATCCACACGGCTGGCTCCAATACCTCAAATCCTTGCTCAAATACCACCTTCTCAGTAAGACCTACTCCCCAGATCATCCCATGTGAAATTCCAGTACCCCCCCACCCCCCACATCTATAGTTGCAAGATGAAACACAGGATAGACAATTAGGTTTGAATTTCACATAAACGATTTTTTTAAGACAAATATGTCCCACATTAATACTTGAGACATACATAAGGCTAAAGAAGAAATTACCCATTGTTTACCTGAAACTCTAATTCAACTCTGTGTTCCGTATTTTTATGTGCTAGATCTGGCAACCCTACCCACATCCTTAGCCTACTTTACTTTCCCTCCATAGATTATTACCCCTTAACGTGCTACGCACTCGGTCTTCTTCCCGCTAGAATGGAAGCTGCATGAAAGATTCGTCTGCTGTGGTTGCAGTTGCTCAGTCGGTTCCTCTAGAGCAACGCCTGACCTAGAACAGGCATTCAGGAAATGCTGAATGAATGAGTGAATCCAGTCATTCATCGCACTGTGTGGGGTGCTGGCGCCTTGTATTGCCAGTGCTTTCTTACCCACCATGCATACCGCTCTTAATGGATTTTAAGGACGTGTTTTAACGGCCTTTCTTCACTGCCCCTCTTCCCCCAAACCTGTACAGGAGGACGGGTTACAGATACAGCCCTCAGTGTGCAGCTGCTGAGGGGGAGGGAAAACACTGGGTTTTGACCATTCAGAGAAGAGGACATGAAAAACAACAAAGCCATTTTATCCCCATTTAGAGACGTAACACTCGCATAGCTTTCACAATAATGTGTTTCATGTTTTCTCGTAAGAAATTTAAATCTCTCCTAAGAAATTTAAAAGAGAAATTTAAATTTCTCTTAAGAAATTTAAAAGATCCCCAGAACATCCTCTATTCTAGGCAGAGTCTCCCTTCTTCCCCTTGAACCTACAATGGTCATTTTGATTTGCCACTGAATCCACTGTTTTTCTTTTTTTTTTTTAATTCAAGACCCTTCTACACTTATTCTCGCTCTTCTTTGAATTTCTAAAAGACAACTCACCAGTTCCTTCAGTTGAAAATAAACCCCGTTCTCTTTAAGTACCCCTCAATTAGGCCTCAAGTCCCTTATCACTTTCTAATCTGTTTTTCAACTTTTCATTTCAAATGTATAGGAAATAAACACAATAAACCCTAGGTACTCAGATTCAACAAAGGTTAACAAGTCTGCCATTAAAAAACATCTACCCTCAGGGTGCCTGGGTGGCTCAGTCGGTGAAGCATTGACTCAGGTCATCATCTCACTATTCCTCAGTTCGAGCCAGGCTCCAGGTTCCGTGCTCAGGTCAGGCCTGGAGCCTGTTTCAGATTCTGTGTCTCCCTCTCTCTCTGCCCCTCCACCGCGAGCACTCGTATCTCTCTCTCTCTCTCTCTCTCAAATAAACATTAACAAAATTAAAAACACATAAAAAATTAAAAAACCTAACTCTTAGATTATGAATAATGCTTCTGGAGGACTTGGGGGAGAGGCACTCTTCACCTATAAATTACCTATGCTGTGCATCGGAGGCTAGCCACATAGCATTCCCTATCCTTCTTTCCTAAATTACAGTGCAAGCCATACATTCTACAGAATTGCTTGGGTAGAACTATATACTTTATAAATAACAAGTACTCATATCTGCATTCTTAGCACCCAGAATAGATCCAAGTAGGCACTTAGCAGCTATCTGGTAAACTAATGAATAAGTCTGCCACCAAGTCCTCCAAACACACAGGAAATATTCAGCCTTTTAAATCCCAAACACAAGGCAAACGTAATCTTGTTAAATGAACTGGTACCCCAGAAAAGGACGAACTTCTCTGTAATTCTTTATTAAAAATATTGCTGTACACATAGAGACTGAAAACAGGATTAAAGATGAATAACCCATATTGGGACCATGACATTGGAACTTAACATACTGGTGCTTTTAGGGAAGTTGTTGACATCCAAACCACAGAACCAAGGTCAAAAGCAAAATACAAAGGTACCCTCAAATATATTTACAATGAAGTAAATACACTAACAGAATTTAAAATAGGTACAAAAAATTGAAATGACCAATGTTACATGATTTCAAGGGTTGTCCTTTCTGTGCTTTGATCTGTCGTAACAGGAAGGTGTGAGACGTTTGTATCCTTAATTTGACTACTCTCAGATATTACAATCTTCCTATGAATTAAAAAGACTACCTTTGAGACAACCTCTTAAGTGGAATTACACTATGGAAAGAGGGCTCCCCCAAAAAACACCTAGGCAGAACTAATAAGAGTGCTACTGAAAAACCATTCCCAATAAAAACTAAATGAAAAATAAATATAAAACAAAGCTTAAAAAAAATATGTATTACCTGACACCAACTGTTTTCTGGCCGACAATATTTACTCATGAAAACATATCAGCTGTCTACCTTTATATTCAAACCAAGTCCTGAGGTTACTAGGGGCTGAAGCAAACTAGCACTTAGGATGCAAACATTCTTGGGTTTGTGATTTGAACCTGCCTTGCAGAGGGAAGTTTGCTGGTCGATACAGGATGAGAAATTCAAGCCCTATTTTACCCCTGCCCTTCCTTATTAGCTTTCACAAAACATTGGTCCACAAATTAAATTTTCAAAAAGTTCCCAGACCCCAAAACTAAAATAGATGATCCCCTTTCATTTTCAAAGAAAACAATATTGGAAAAAATCTCCAGCCCGCTTATAAATTAAGCATTTCATATTTTCTTCTAGAATACAAGTAGTTCTTTTTTGTACAAAAGAATTACAATATGATTTGTCAAAAAACATATAAAAAGACAGCTGCTCTTCCTCAAATACATGAGCTAATGATAAAAGACTTTTGCATGTTAACGTCTCCAAGTTCTTGTTCCTTTTACATAAAAAAAGAACATCATGGTGGCAAATGTTAATTATCCTTTGAATATTGAACATTATGTTCTTTTAAAATCCATCCAGATCAAATGCAATAATTGATTTTCTTTTTAACTCAACAACTGATGCTACCAAACGTGGACTCAAACACACTTGTTAAAATGTGTAAAGCATGTCTTTAGTCTTCAAAGCTTTCAGGTGAAGAGAGGTGGGTTTTTTTTCTTGATGCAAATCTCAAGGCAGAGAAAATTATTTTAAAGCTTATAAAAAGTGGACAGAGAAATATTAAAAACTTCTCTGAAAACTACAAATATGTGTAATTATTAAAATTGAAGACCGTAACATCAGTTGCAAGTGCTTGGAAGTCTTTCCTGACCTTTTGAGTTTCCACATTTTCTTCATAGTTGCATGGTGAGCACCCAGTGCTAGTAAAACATTCAGTGCTGGGAAAGGAGATATAGTCTTCATTACTGTTTTTGTTTTTTGTGGTTTTTTTTTTTTTGTTTTTTTTTTTTGTGAAAGAAAACTCCTATGTATTTGGCAGTCTTCGGTATCAAAGTATAGGTATTTCATTAACTAGAAATTCCATGAATACCCAAGTTTGGCGACATCTGCACGTCCAAATATTAAGAAAGTTAAGAGGAGGAAAATTTCAAACTTTTGAGATTGACTTATTCAGGAATATCCCACATAGTGAAGTTATTATCAAAAGTACTATGACTTTGGACTAAGCAGTGACTGCAAAGGCACAGCAGATTGTTATCCCTCCAGATTCAGGCTGTAAAACTTCAGAAAGCTCTTGATGCCAGACCACTGCTGTGTTTAGTTCATCTTCTGAACAGTGTCTCTGTGTCTGTATCCAGTGTAAAGTACCATAATAAAGCTGTGGTTCAAAGAATAGAACTTTATACAAAAAAGCAAACTGGAAATAATCTAAAGCAATATGCTCCTGAACTTCAGGCCTTGAACACAATTTAATTTTTTTCTATTAAAAAAAAATTGCATAAATGTAAGTATATCTGACGAGCAGGGAAACGCCTTTAAAAAAAAAAAAAAAAAAGACTCTGGTTAAATCTGGAGCCAAGAGCTCTATGTGCTCCTTAAGTTCCTGTTTCTCCAATCCTTATTCAGAAAGGATTTAAATCTACTAATACGGGAATGCGTATCCAACAATTCACTGATCTTTCTCTGTTCTTAAAAACAAAACAAAAACCCCAAAATCTCAATTTGAACTAACAGTGGGTGGCATACAGAGCTTGCATACAATACTCTTACAAGAATGACACACTAGACGGTACTTCTGTGAAATCATTTACCTGGTCCATCATGTTATTCAGGGCAACCCATCCCCAAAAGAGCAGATTCTGCAACCCTCAGTGACCAAAATGCTGCCCATCATTGTTTCCCAAAAATGTCCTTGCAAATAGTTTCCCTTAATAAGTATACAATGTGGCAAAAGTTCAAAGATCAGAAAAAAGTCTTTAAAAAATTAAAATTAGTGCATATACAAGTGGGAAAAAATCAAAAGCCGGAACATCATTCACCTAACGATGCTCCTTAATCTAAAATAAAATCTTCACAGATATGGCCCCGACGGCAGCCACAGCTCTAGGGTAAGGGAGACATTCTTCCTTTCAAGTAACAGTGTACCTGACTGAAGTGCAAGCAGCTACGCTCATCTCCTGTCTGCCCCCCAGACGTGACGCGAGAGGGTGAGGACAGTTCAGCTGGAGTGCAGTGTGCTCTGGGCCAGGGTCCTCAGCCACGTCCTGCGTGCTGTTTCAGCAAATACTACAACTGACCGTTTGCGGCTGCGATCAGTTCCTGAAAAGTGTTCTCGAAGCAGCGCTTTAAGTCACTATAAGTCACCACAAGTACACTCTTCTCGTCTCTGGAAATGAGGCTGATTTTTTCTGGCACACCAGCATCTAACTGAAACAGACGGAGACACAAAATATGAAATTCATACCAGGCAGAAGAGATTCCACTTTACCTATTTTAGGGCAACTTTTGCAACAATGATAAATTACTTTAAAAATTTCTGTCCTGTTCCCTTTTAGATGCACATTAACATTTTACATCACTAATCAGTATGCACACTTTCCAACTTGGATGTTTTTTTAGAGTCCAGTGTTTCCACCTATCTTTTCATACTTGTTGGCATTATATTCCATCATTTAATTATTCCCTCCATTCTTTTTTTTTCCCCCCAAAGTAAGCTCAACGCCCAATGTGGGCTTTGAACTCATCACCGAGAGATCAAGAGTCATGTGCTCTACCGACTGAGCCAGGCAGCCGGCTGCCCCAGTACATTCCAACTGTCTTGTGTGACAGATGCCAGTGCAATGAACAGTCATCTACCTAATTTGTTTTCTTCTGTGGAATTACTTCCTTAGGAGAAATACTTCAATATTCATAATGAATCAAAACGTACGAATAATTTTACAGCTTAACCCGTAAAGCTAAACTGCTTTCCAAAGGATATCAGAAACCACCGAATTATGAGTTGTACCGATTTCCAAGCAACTCCATATCAAATGCATACCTTGAGATTTTTATTTACATTTTCTGATATTACCAAATGTTTGCATACATTTACTTATGTTATTTCCACTGGTGTGAATGCCAGTTTATAATCTTTACCACTCATCTGTCAAGATTTGATAGTAATATTTTAATGAGATCTTTATAAAGCATCTATACTAATCCTTAAGTCATCAAATAACTTATCTTAGGTTTTCACTTTTTTTGATTAGTTTGCAATGTACATTTTCCTTCCTTTTCATTACTTCATTCATCAAAATGTTTAAAATTTACTAATCCTGAACGCTCAAACTTTCAAATCATTTTACCAGCTTATTTGTCATAATTTCCATCAAAATACACTATGTAAAATTTTACTTTTTATATCACCAATATGGCCATCCATGCTGTTTAATTTGTTACACTCTTTTCAAACTTAGAAAATTATCACACTTTCAGATTTGGGGTAAGTTTTACTTACACTTATTTTATGAAGTGAAATAAGAATTTTCAAGTTTTTAATTATCCTAATATTCATTAGATAATCTTCACGCAAGAGATCTGTCTGTGGCTTAATCTCCGAGGATCTGCTTGTCAGTGTTCCAGCAGTGCTACATATTTGTAATTACCACTGCTCTGATACCATGGGTACTATTTTCTAAAATCTGGTAGAATTATTTGCCACTCACTGCTTTCAAGAAAAATGTTTTCCCGTTAAGGGACGGCAAACAAATACATACTAAATTAGTTCAATAGCACATTTAGTTTGTTCTGTCTTAATGAAGATTATTCAAACAAGGCAACGTCGTGCTTAAAAACAAAAAGCACATTCCCTGAGGAGTCAGCACCCTGGACATGAAAGATGCTACCCCATGTGCCACGGCAGGTATTTCCTCCTCTAGGGCTTCTAATTTAGGGGCAGTTTAGACCACGGCTCAGCAAACAGTCTCCATAAAGATGGCAAGACAGTAAACGCCTAAAATTTCAGGGCCGTGTACAGTCTCTGTCACATATTCTTCTTAGTTCTGTGTTTGCTTTTTGTTTTCACGATCTTTTAAAAATGTAAAAAATATTCTTCACTTACAGGCTCTACAAAAAACAAAAGACAAAAAGCAGGCTGTCCAGCCCGTTTGCAGACCCCTGAGATGTAGCTATAAACCTATCTACAAAGACCAGTATTCACTTCTGGAGACCTGTTCTACTGGAATTCCAAGTAATTCATAAGGAAAACGCATTCCTTATTTCCTCTGGGAACTGTCTCTCTCCTAGACCTTTCCAAAACAGAAGGTCACCTCTCAAATGAATGTACGATGTATCCCCATCTACTCAGTCCACCTCAGCACTTAACTGTCCACTCAGAACACTGGGCCTCCGGGGCTTTCACTACGGCAGTGCTGGGCCCCTGTGCCCGCAACTAATAGTAAAGGAGTGTAACGTGTAGGACACCGAACATGAAGGACTCAGAAAAAAGGGATTCAACTGTTAAAAAAAAAATTTCAACAGTAAATTTTTGCTTTTCTCACTCCTTGCTTTCGTGACATTTTATCACAATAAAAAGATCCACAATGAAAAATCCTGTAATTATTCATGTAGCTGTTAAAAAAAAAAGGCCTGCCTAGTCTAGAAATTAAGTAGATACCCCTAACAATTATTAATACAATGTCTTTTGGCTGTCTACACTACATCTATGTGTTAGGTCACTTAGTATTTAAAGAAGACACAACTGCACTGCGATCTTAAAAATCTAGATACAAGTTACCTTGTTAAGACAAGAAATGATATGGCTGAGGTCAATCCAAGGGGCACCCGCTTCTGTCACCTGATGGAAGAGATGATCCCTAAAGAGTTTCAGCAGGTAGCGGTCTCCAGTCTCCGACCAGGTGGGATCCTTCTGAAACCTGGGGAAGGTCATATTTACTTCAGTAACTCATGCTGTGTGCCACACGGCTATGTTGATTCTTCAGACTCAACAATGAAGTTTAATTTTATTGTCTTCCTGATAAACAAGTATGGTGTGTGTGTGTCTGTAGTGTTTTATTGTTTTTTTTAATCCTCCAAAAGTTATAGGGAAGCTAAAAAAAATTGCCTTTTTCAAATTTTAGGTGCCAACTGCTAAATATTTAAAAAATAATTCCATGGGGCCCAAGGGTGGCTCAGTCAGTTAAGCCTCTGACTCTTGATTTTGCCTCAGGTCTTGATCTCCTAGTTCATGAGGCTGAGCCCCACACTGGGCTCTGTGCTGACAGCATGGAGCCTCCTCGGGATTCTCTCTTCTCTCTGCCCCTCCCCTGCTTGGGTGCACGCACTTGCACGTGCTCTCTCTCCCAAAATAAACTTTAAAAAAACAATAATTTCATATAACATGAAAGTATATGAAATCCGGTTTCTAAATTTTTTTTTAATGTTATTTCTAGGACAGAGAGAGACAGCGTGAGCAGGGGAGGGTCAGAGAGAGGGGGAGTCACAGACTGAAACAGGCTCCAGGCTCTGAGCTGGCAGTCAGCACCGAGCCCGACACGGGGCTCGAACCCACGAACCGCGAGATCATGACCTGAGCGAAAGTCGGACGCTTAACCGACTAAGCCACCGGGGCGGCCCTCCAGTTTCTAATTCTTAAGGGTAATCAACCCTTACACACTATTTTATAATTGCTTCCTTAGTTAAGCTCCTACCATTAGATAAAATGGAGGGAAAAGAAAATGTCTTTAGAAATATTTAGAAAGAAGTTGAAAGAGATTCTTTTCCTCTTCTTGCCTTCATGATACATACAGAGTAGAGAGATATGACCAGATACGTCTTCCACTTTACTGGTGGCATCAAACAGAAAAACGTTTAAGGAAACGGAAGGGCAGATTCTGGTGTCCTGGCATCATGAGCAGATGTGAGAGCGTGGACACCAGGAGAACTGACCGATGATCAGTTAGTTTCCAGTCACTGCTGGAACCTACGGTCTAGTGAGTCAAACAGTGTTCAAAAAACCAAAACAAAAGTTTTTAAGTGCATGTTCTGACAATGCCATTAAGAAAAGGGAAGGGAGAACAGCAGCGTGAACCGTCCCGGCAGACAAGGCAGGCTCTCCAGAGGACGCAGTGGACGCCCTTCCCAGAAGGACCAAGGGTGGAGCCTGCAGCTTCAGACACTTCACAAAGCTCAGTGCAGCCGGAGGGGTTTGGGGAGGACAAAGAGAGAGGCCAGGAGAGGGACAGAGTAAGTCCCGGGAGGGGGAAGCGAAAAGACAAGGGCAAAGAGGGACAGAAGGAAAGACAGCAGAGGAGAAAAGTAAAAGGGGAAAAAAAAAAAAAAACAGACATATCTGAAGCAAAGATAAGAAGAGGGAGATCAGGATATGCAGCCTTGGTTAAAAAACTAAGGTTTTCTACAAACGAGAAGGAGGGGCACCTCGGTGGCTAAGTCAGTGAGGCATCTGACTCTTGCTCTCAGCTCAGATCATCATCTCGTAGTTCGTGAGCTCGGGCCCTGCTTAGAAGGCTGTGCACTGACAGCACAGAACTTGCTTGGGATTCTCTCCCTCCCTCTCTCTGTTCCCCTACACACACACACACACACACACACACACACACACACACACACACTCTTTCTCTCTCTCCCTCTCTCTCAAAATACATAAACTTAAAAAAAAAAAAAAATGGAAAGCCCACCACTTGGTTTAAACGCAATCATGGAAGGGGCGCCTGGGTGGCTCAGTCGGTTAAGCATTGGACTTTGGCCCAGGTCATGATCTCACAGTGAGTAGGTTCAAGCACCATGTTGGGGGCTCTGTGCTGATAGTTTGGAGTCTGGAGAGTGCTTTGGATTCTGTGTCTCCCTCTTTGCCCCTGCGCTGCTTGCACTCTGTCTCTCTCTCAAAAATAAATAAACATTAAAAAAATTAAAAAATAATAAACACAGTCATGTAAGATTTTTGCAAAGTTCACTCTAGGGACTTTCCATTAAAATTCTAATTAAACACACTCATTTTATCTCTGTTTCCTTTCAAAACCCCACCAAATTGGCAATGAATGTCTAATAAAGGATATAATAGACACTCAAGGACAAAGTGATCAGAAGCAACAAAAGAAGAAAAATCCACAAAAAAACAGAAGGTGAGGCACAGACCAGTAAGTGGTATGATGAGCTGACTTGAGGAAGGCGCAAAAAAGGGGAGCCACAGACGTGAGCAACCCCACTGAGCCCCAGGCAGGGAAATCGCTAGGTACCACTCAAGTGCAGGTACGGACTGAAGCTGGAAGCAGCAGAGCTAATGAAGAATTCTGTAAGTAAGAAACAGATAACTGCTCTCTGATCCCTGCCTCCATATCTGCTTTGCAGAAATATGCCGGAATTGCTACCAGAACTCTCTGCAGACAGAGTGCACAGAGCAGCTGCCGCCTCCAGGGTGCCAGGAAGAGCAAGGGGCGGCAGGTAGAACTGTCAGCACCTTCCTGCTGCCTGGCTCCCCAAAGCCTGACTGTGCGTTTACACTACGGACAGGAGGCTGGAAGATCGTTTTCTGGATGCTAACTTGCCCAAGGGGAAGTGTGACATTTAAGAGTCGACCAAAAACAAAAATTACACAAAAATTAAAAATATCACACTGTTTTACCACACACTCTACAATCTTTGACACCACAAGGAACTTACCGCTAGCTTTTTAGACGAAAAAGGACATTTCTTAAAGTAAGTTTATTTAGCTTTTTAGTGATTTCCACACCCAACGTAGGGCTCAAACCGACAACCCCAAGATCAAGAGTCGCATACCCTTCTGAGTCAGCCAGGTGCCCCCAAAAGGTCACTGTTAACATGAACGCACATCCAAGGATCAGAAATCTGCTGGAGAATGGAATTAAGCAAAACAAACTCTTGTTTCCTATGAGTACTGCAGGGAGCAGAACAAAACAAAACCTAACCAAAACCTGTAATTCAGACTGTCACACAAACAAGAATTGGATGCTATAAGACAGAAACATTTAAAGAGGGGCGCCTGGGTGACTCAACTTCAGCTCAGGTCATGATCTCATGGCTCATGAGTTTGAGCCCCACATCAGGCTCACTGCTGCCAGCACAGAACCCGCTTCTGATCCTTCTGACTTTCTCTCTGCCCCTTCCCTCCCAATCAAGCGCTCTCCGGCACTCTCTCTCTCTCAAAAATGAGTGAACATTAAAAAAAAAGAAACATTTAGAGAACAGAAAGTTCTTGAAAATTAAAAATATGACAGCAGAAGCTTAAAAATTCAAAGAAGGATTAGGAAAAAACCTTTACTTTTAGACAAAGTAAGTTGAGATAATTACCTCAAAGTAGAACAAAAAGATACCCAAAACAGAAGAGGACATTAGAAAACTAATGAGGGTGTAATACCTGAGTAACAGGAATTCCAAAGACAGAAGCTATCAAAGAAACAATGAAGACAACTTCCCAGAACTGAAGGACATAAGTTTACCCTGGGGACTCATCAGAATGAATAAAAACCCTACACCCAGGCTTCTCACTGTGCATTTCTGAATGTCTTTCTGAAAGAGAAGATCCTAAAAGCACAGAGGAAGGGAAAAGGTTTGAAAAGAAAACAGCTTTGAATCTGGAAGTTAAAAGACAATGGAGCAATGCTTCAAATGCTGATAGAAATGATTGTTACTATTACTTAACTAGGTCCTAGAGGCACTAGCTAACACCCTCACTCCAGAGCAACTGAAACTACAGAAATTAGAGAGCAGATATGTAGCTAGAGTTATCTGAAGATATGACTTTGTATCTGGGAAACCCAAGAAATCTAGCAAAAAACTAAACACTAAGGTATCAGGGCACAAATTCTACAGAAATCAATAGATTTCATGTGTACTGAAATAGGCAATCTAAGAAGAAAGAATGGCAGGGGTGAGGGAGGGAGGGGATTCCCACTTACATTAGCAACAAGAAAAAAACCCCAGTAAACTTAGTGTGCCACTACAATATAAGGAACAACTTAAGCACCGAAAGACAGTAAAGTAGGTGTCAATGAATACAATGATGTACATACCATTATGTTGGGTAAGAAACTCAACATCTACAAACACAAATGCTCCTTTAGGTTTATTAACAAACATTTCATCTCAATAAAAATACCATCAGATTTATTGATTTTTTTTTAACTAAAAAATCTGATTCTAGATTCTATATAGAAAATTAAACAGCTTTAGGAAACAACAAAAAACAGACAATGAAATGAAGCTAAGAAAGAACGAACACTACCAGCTTTTAAAATGTCTACCAAAAAAAAAAAAAAAAAGTCATTAAGGGGCGACTGGGTGGCTCAGTCAGTTAAGCATCTGACTTCATTTCAGCTCATGGTTCGTGGGATCAAGCCCTGCATCAAGTTCTGTGCTGACACTGCAGGGCCTGCTTGGGATTCTCTCCTCCCTCCGTCCGTCTGTCCATCCCAGTACGTCCTTCCCTCTCTCTGCCCTTCCCCTGCTCACCTGCTCATTCACTCTCTCTCAATAAATAAATAAACATTAAAAAGAAACATTAGTCATTAAAATACTAATGTGAAAGAAGTATTGTCTTAAACCAATGGAGAAAAGTTAAGACTACTCAATAAATAGCTTTTGGGCCACTAGATGGTCTTCTGAGAGGGAAGGGTGGGGAGCTGAATATATACCTTACATCCTATAGAGATTCCAAATATATAAAAATTTAATATGGGGGAAAAAAAAACCCGTAAGTACACTAGAAGAAACTATGAGAAAATTCCTGTAGAAAAGGCCTTTCTAACTTTCTATGATTCAAAATCCGAAAGGATACAAGAAGTTTGATCAGTTACACTACACATATAAATGTCTGCGTGGAAAAAAAAAAAAAACAAAAAAAGAGTAGAGTCAAAAGAAAAATGACAAGTTAAAAAGAAAATAATCAGAAAGGACAAATCTCTCTAGCTCCTATACATCAAAATGAGACAATTCAACTTAAAATAAAAATGAGCCAACAACATGATCAGATAGAAAAGGAAACAGAAACAGATCAAAAACATAAACATAACAGGCAGCATGCTCCTTAAGAGTACATACAAAATAAAACTGCACTGAGATTCAGTTTCTCATCCATGAGGTGGGCCAAACTCCACAAGCTTGAGGAAGTATTGTTGGTAAAAGGCTTGCTGCAAGGGTTCATGGTCACACATCCACAGACCTAACGATCACAACTGGGTCTATATTTATGCACACATAAAATTAAGTATGCACAAGTCAGTCCCTGCAGCACTGATTATACTAGCAAAACAGTAAAAACAATTCAAATGCGTACTGACAAGGAACTAGAGCAATAAATTACAGTACATCCACAGAGTGGACGATTACATGGCTACAGATTACGGAGGCACAAAACAGTGGTCAAGAGTACCGACTCTGGAAACCTGTTGTCAGGATTTGAATCTCGGCTCATATACTTACTTATTATGTGACCCTGGAAAAGGTGTTTCACCTCTCTATGCCCAAATATGTCTGTTAAGTGAGAATACTAACAGTACTTGTATCACAAGGTGGTTATGAGGATTAAGTTAGGTCATATTTGTAAACTACTGAGAATAGTGTTTGGTATACACTAAACATATCTGAACAGAAGAGAGCTCCAAGACAATACAGAGCACTGCACAGTTTATAATTTGTATATATTAAAAAGTGGGGTGGGGGAGGGTGAAAGGAATTAAGAACGTGTTGTAACTCAGGAAGAATATAAAATAAAGATCAGTGGGAGAAAATGGGGAGATTGGGGAGGTTACAAGTATGAGAGAGTTCTTTTCACTGCAAACCCTTTTCTACTTTATACCCAATTATCCTGTCAGGAAGTGAAAAAACAGAATGAGGTATCTTCAGACTTACAGAGACTCAAAAAACTCAGCTTTCTCATGAAGCTTTTTTTTTTGCTCCAACAAATCAAAAGAATAAATCAAGGAGAAAAGCAAGAAATGGGGGATCCAACACAAAAGGAGAGGCGATGAGAACTCCCAGGCTAAGAGTGAAGGGAAGCTCCCGTTCTGAAGAGTGAGTGTGAGCAGGCTTACAGCACAACCTGCCCACGTAGGAACATGACAGAGGCTCAGGAGCAATCTCTCGAGGGGGAGAAAAAAAAGGAACTGATAGGTTACCTATTTTTGACCATATGGAAAAGTGTTTCATAACTCTGGCAGAGAGTCTGGAACAAACTGGTGGTCAGTATTTTTTCATCTGCTTACCAGGGTTCTACAATAGGCAATTACTAACCCCAGGAAAACAAAAATCAAAAAACAAAATACAAAAGAAAGGAAATATAGTCATGGTTTATTTACTATGTGGTGCAGGTATGAACAATATTTACCCTGTTATACTAATGTCAACACGGAATAAAAGATTTACCTCAAAACTTATGGGTTAAATGGCAGAACGTGAGCGTGTGTGTGTGTTTGGTTAAGGAAAAGGGGCATGAAAGACAAAGCCTGATCTCCCATAGGACAAAGTTATTAGCTGAGTTAAATACTTGAAAAAAAAAAAAATCAAGAAGTAGTATCATAAGCATACTGTTTTTAAATAAAGAGGTAAGTGCCAGAAGAAAAAACTAAAAGGTTTTTTTTTTTTCTAATGTCATCTTCTCTTCGGTAAATACTGAGTTTTGTAACTATGAAGAAAGGTAAATGAATATGAATTTCACGATGGATGGAAGGGAGGGAGGGAGGGAGGAAGGAAGGAAGCAAGGGAGGAAGGAAGGAAGGAAGCTCAAGCAGTACTGATGTATCACCTATCTCTATTAACAGAGGTAACATTCCTGAAACAAAACTTATGCTACAGTGACAGGAGCGATAATACGTTGGGCCTGTCTTTGACAGTTACTATTCAGCACAGACATCAACTCTCTTTCTTTCTTGAACCTATGGTAAACTTTAACTTACAAATGAGTCAGAACTAAATGACAACGTAGGGTGGTACTGCCTTTCCAGTGTCAGTGATATTATAGCTATATATATTATTTACATGATGCTCTTAAACAAGATAAGGAGCATGCAACAGGTAGGTGTGAAATCTCTAGTCTGACTAACGTAAACTGAACTGACCCAGGCTTCAAAGAAGAAACAGGGCAGAGGTAGTACCGTGAGTCACAAAACGTTCCCTGTGTACAAACCACAGTATCTTCTCTGTGTGTGTATGTGCTGTGGAGTCCCTGAGAACTACCAGATGGAGGCTCCAGTTAGAAAACAGCGTCCTGATGGCTAATGACAGGCTTAAGGTCACTTCTCATGAGAATTTTTCTCTTTTTCCAAATAAAACCAGTGAGAATCAGGTATACTCATTCTTGTTAACGCACTTGATTGAAATCATATTGTAAAATACTGTAAATCCTTACTCCGGCCTCTCATTGATTGTTCCCAATTTTGCTAGAAGCCTAAACAGTCTTCCATTTTGAACCTCCTATAAGACATTTTAAAAAGAGAGAGAGTATTAATATTCCAACTATAAAAGCAAAATTTTATGAAACGGGTATCCTACATCAATATTACCTTTAAACAGTAAATCCTAATATCCCCACCTTTTGGTTAGCATTTTGAATATAACATGTCCATTTCACTAAATAGTAATACTCAAGAAGATCACACAGCTGGTCATTTTTAGGAATGGGTAAAGTAACTTACATGAAAAAAAAATTAAGATTCTGTCAATTAACTGTAGCAAAGCCACAAACAAAAAGAACACAAATGCCTAGAGGACATAAGAAATTTTAAATCTTTTTTAAAAAATTAAAGTATCTGCCAACAGTCTTAGCCAATTCAGCGTAAAAATTGTTTTCTATTTCTTTACACATACAGATGTAATTGTATGTATCTCTTTTTATTCTTTACCTTTGCAAGGTCTTCCTCTATGACATCATTTCTCATTTGAGCAGCATCCAACTGAGTATAAAATCGAGCACCAATCATGGGCATGATGTCATTTACACTTCGCATCCTGTTTTGGTCAGTCAACAAATACCTAGCGAAAATAAAGAACCACCTGAATGCCAAGTGTGCAATTTAAAAAAACAACACAACCCACAAGCACACAGCTATTGCTGCTGCCATCACATTAGTGTATACAATTGGGAAAACAGTTTTTCATCAAGTCAACTTCACTTTTAAGGTTTAATGACCTCTGGAAAACTTTAAGAGCCCATGGAAGAAACTGTAAACATGCCTCTTTCTCTACATTTTTGCTATTATGAACATTAGAAGGGTGGAGGAGGGTTACACTTAACCACTTGCATTCTCAAACCCTTCCTTACGATAGTGGGGCATGAAAAGACTGTTACACGCTTTTTGGGGGGGGTGAAATAGGGAGTAGTTGTAGATGAAGAGATTTTTCCACTGCCTTTCAAAATAATTTGTGTCGGGGCGCCTAGGGGCTCAGTCCGTTGAGCATCCGACTTCGGCTCAGGTCACGATCTCACGGTTCGTGGGTTCGAGCCCCACGTCAGGCTCTGCGCTGACAGCTCAGAGCCTGGAGCCTGCTTCAGACTCTGGGTCTCCCTCTCTCTGTGCTACTTCCTGGCTCGCACTCAGTCTCTCTCTCTCAAAAATAAAGAAACATTTTTTAAAAATCTAAATAATTTTTGTCAATTTTGATAAATCAAAATCAAACATGGCTCCAACTTTTAGGCAAGGTGCCCTCTGCTCTACGTCATTCACCGGCTGTCACTGTGTATTTATTTCAAGAAATTGTCATATACTAACATACATCAGAAGAGACCAATTCGATTTCTTCTGCAAAACAACAGCAACAACAAAACTTTTAAAAAAAAGCATTTCAAAAAGCGACCTGCTAGAATACAAAGATTATCACAACCTATGCCTGCCTATTCTCACAGGTGAGCCACTTCCTAACCAATCTTGTTAAAGGAGCCTTCGCTCTTGCACTCTCTGCTTATAATTCTATCTTACTCTCTTCCTAGGACTTATCACGACTTGTAAACATCTTACTCGTTTACATGTTTGTTACCCCTCCCCATTAGGGTGGAAGCTCTGGAAGTTGGGGGATTTTGTTCATCTTGTTCAAGGTATCTTCAGGGCCTGGCACAGAATTGACATTCTGCTGTTGAATAAAATACTCCTGTTGATAATCTAGGTCTTAGCTATTTATCTGTAATTACTGACATTTACATCTAATTACTTAAAGTTATTATAAGCTTTGTGACTTTGGCAAGTCACTGTACCTCTCGAGGCCTCCTCTAAAACGGAGCTAATTTATAAGGTTATTGGGAAAATTCATTCAGTTCGAAGGTGCCTGATACATGGTTTACTGCTCTATAAAGTTGTTACTTAGAATGAAAGTATGGCTTTTTAATTTACTTTTTATTAAGGAAAATTTCAAACACCATAAAACTGGAGAGAATAGTTTATACTGTGAAAGTCCACGTACCCACGGCCCAGTCTTGACAATTATTAATGTAAGGTTAGTCTGTATATCCTTTACTCTCAATTCTTTAAAAAGAAAGTTAGGAGATTACTACTTTGAGATGTTGCAAACTAAGGCTAGGAATCACTGCTATGAAAATGTATGAAACAAATATTTTCACTTGGAAGAGAAATCGTCTGATTATTAACAGGAACCAGGCAATCACTGCCTTCCGGTGCTCTGTGGCTAGCAGGACGCTTAGGCCAGTGTAACAAGGTACAGGCGGGCAGCCCCACCCTCTAGCCCTCAGTTCCATATCCAGGGCGAGTCCAAAAAGAAACACAATCATCCAAGACTACACAGAAAAATCGGAAGGAATAGCTGAAAACTGAGACACTGAAAAGGACCAATGTGCTCTTACTGCTCCTAGAACATAACAGACACAATTTCAAGAGATACTGTAGCATCTGTTCTCTACAGTAGGAGAGATGCCTATGCACCCTCCAGAGCACCCCGGTGCTTAGATGCACCTTCAGGAGAAGTCCTCCTGTGGCCACGGTAGAGCACAGTGGGTCTCTCCTAAGTCAAATTCACCTCCAAGCTGGGAGTCTCACACACATGCTTTCTGTCACGGATGCTCCGGCCAGAAAGGCTGTCACCAGCCCGCATCCCAGGCTGGTCTATGACAGCCCTCAGAGAGATAACCACCACTGCCCAGAGCCGCACTGCCGGACAGAGCTGCCTGGGATGCTGCGGTGTATTAGCCAGAAGCCACATGTAGCTTCTGAGCTCCTGAAATGTGGCTAGTGCAAGTAAGCACCTGATTTACTGTAATTTTAATTTTATTGTATTTTAATTACACTTAAAAAGTTGTACGTAGCTAGTGCATACCAATGCAAGTTGAACAGGTACCCTTTGGCCAAACAGTCAAAACATCAATAATTTAACACACCAGTTTATGAATTTATTCAAAAAAGTATATACATAACACTAAAAATAAAGAAATTAAATGTTGTTTAACTGTGTTCTGCTGATTTTGAACAGCAGGAACCAAAATCAATAGAATCACCATTAAAAGGCCCTTATGGAAAAACTCGGTCTTATCTCACATGACCATTATATATGTTCAATTGTACATTAAAACTTACAAAATCAGATTCTTCAGGTCAGAGGAATAGTTGATTGTCACCAGTTCCATGGCTTTCTGTAAATTCTCTCGCTGAATTCCTGCCAAAGAGTTGCAAGCCAAAGCCAACACAACTTTTCCTAATGATATCAGATCTGCTTGCTGACATGGAAGAATAAATATAACTTTTAATTTTTATTTTACGGTACAAATTTAACACAGCGACACTACTGCCTGCCTGGAGAAAGCACCCTTACAAAGAAGCTGCAGAATTCCGCACAGGCTTCTCAAACACTGGTGCTCCAAGCCACCTGGGGGCTCTTACAGGCCCTCTGAGCCTCTCCGAGGGCGACGCGCACACCCACCATCTGGGAAGCCCCAGGCAATTCTGATAAAAGCAGTTCTAGGGCTCTACTCTAAGCACCTCGTATGCCAACTACAGAACTGCCGCCTTACAATTTAAAAAAATTTTATTCAGATAGAGCGGACACTCTATTATTAAGGCTGGTTACTGCACATTCACCTGCTATGCTCAGTACAATTTACAGTACGCCTCCCTCTCACTTCCCATTATGCCCCAAGCACAGTGGGAGTTTGAAGAATTATTTGAAGAGAAGTTATTCCACTATCAGAATGTGATGTAACTATTACCTGATTTCGGAACATGTTCTTTAGAACATTTGACACCTTGTTTCCAAACAGACCATTTTCACTCACATTATAATGGATCTTTGAGCTCTGTAACCACCTGCTTGCTTGCTGCTTTTTCTCCCTCCCTCCCTCCATCATCTACTTTTTAAGATTTAACACTCTTGAGATTTTCAAAGGGATTTTCAAAGATAGCTGGCTAAACTGAGGTAAGCTATATATTACCTATCCTAACTCCAGGAAACAGAATGCTTCTCCCAAGTGGCCCTTCTTGGCATGTAACTATCAATAATTTTATGGCTAGGAGCATGGAATAGCTCAGAGTTAAGTAAAATCATGTCCAGTAATTTTGACAGAAAACTTCTATAAAGCTTCAAAATCTGAGATCTGAGCTCAAATATTGGACACATTTACTGAATACTGGTCTAGTAAAAGGAGTTTTCAAAGCTAGCTATACATTAAAATCACCTGAGAAGCTTAAAAAAATCAAACAAAAGAAATCACCCTGTAGCCATCTCTTCACTAGTAACTGGGGTTACTAGCTTGGGTTAAGATCAGGATATGAGTATTTTCTCAGAGCTCCCACAACAGTCCTGATAATGGAGTCAGGGCTGAGCACCGCTGGTTTCATGGAATGTTTATAAATGGTATAGTTATGAAATAGGTGAATATTTCAAGACAGTCACTAATGAAACCTTAGCACTCAACAGCTATCCTTAACATTTTACCCAAATGATAAATAAAGTATAAAGAAGTCAAACTCCATTACTAAAATAACATCAAAAAATTCAAATTCAAAAATTCATTCAATAGTAGCATTTGTGAATCTGACGCTTTGAACATGAGATCCTATTATCAATGGAAAAACTACTTTGAATCTATTGGGATAAGAGATGCCAAGGATTCATGTCAAAAAAACTTTTTAAAACTTCATTTGTGGTACAGGGTTAGGAGCCAGAAAGGGAGGAGGGGGGTGGCACGGGAGGGAGCACTATTACTATTACGATCATTTCTATTCTCTGAAGGGCACTGCCATGAATGACCTCAAGAAGGATTCGCCTCAGTCATTCTCAAGATCAAGGAAAACATTCCAACTTACAGTAATGAAACCATAAAAATCTTGGTCAAGAGAAATCAGTACATGTAACGCTACATGTAGATTTCTTTGCTACATGTAAATTTCTCTGTGTTTTTCAATCCAACGTCCTCAGCAAAGCCAACTGGAAGTTGCTATTATTTATCAAGTGTTTGGGCAGCATGGTGACCAACACACAGCCTCCCGACCCTGTAACAACAGGATTCTCAGTTTAGCTCCACCCTGAATTGATGCTGTAACTAAACCTCCCACCTAGAACATTCCAGTATTCCCTATTATGAGCCAGGAAAACAAAGTCCAAGGCAGCTGAAGGACTGGATGTGTTTTTACAATAAGAACACCTGATTCTGAGTGCATCCCACCACCTCTCCTAAACTGACTCAAGGTGGGAATACCCACTTTTAGAAATAAAGTATACATAATCCAGATTAAATCAGAACTGATTTTGTTCTTAAGTCACAGGTTAATGACGTCCTGCTTAATTAAGAGAGTTTACCACCGTAAGAGCTCAATAACTCTCCTTTCCTTATTTGCCAGCTAAACAGTTTTCCATTTGTTATTTTGCTTCTTACCTCCATCTGGTTTTTCCCCCCATTTGTTGAATTCTGGAGGTTTTCCCCCCACTCATTTTCAGTTTCTTCCTGATTCTTGATTTCTTGAATTTTCTCTGATTCTATCTATGGCTCTACTTATGTCCACTTTACTGAAAGTCAGTCTCTAGTCACGTGTCTGAAACAAGACTATGAAAAATAGACTACAAGAAACAGTGCACTCCTTTCTCATGTACCCTCTTCTCTGTAAAATCACACACAATCTCCCATTTGGGACTATCTTTAATTCTCTCCTCTACTTGACTAAAAGCTGTGTGAGAAATCTTCCACACATACATAACCCACCGCTTCCCAAAAAATTAAGGGGAAAAAAAAAAAAGGAAGAAAACCTGTAATATCCTTTTTTACTGGAAAATAAAGGGAAGGTGACAACTGACTGATAGTAGCCTGAGTTTATGAGTGAAAACAGTTCCTAACTTACCAATCAGTTGCCCCAAATGCTTAAGAGTTGCTTGTTTGGAACTCTGGGATTACTTTTTCTTAAAAAGAGTTTTTCAAGGTAACCACACAATCACTAATGTAAGTGAAATGATGTACATTTGCAAAAAAAAAAAAAAAAAAGAAGGAAAATAGTGCCATGATACTCAGAGAAAACCAAAATCAAACCAGTCTTATACTAGTAATTTTTTTTAAAAAAGGAACTCTTTCAGAAGAGAGAAGAATGGAGATCGTATAATGCTGAACCTGTAAAAAACCAAAACTGTAAGGTGATTTGTTTTTTAATGTGAAGATGGGGTTTCCAGATTCTTGCAAGAAAGGTAGATGACACTGGTTCTAAAGAAGGTCTAATTTCTCCTCAAAAACTTTCCTGGATATATGAGGATGGCTGGTATTTTAACATCAATACTTAGTCTCCTTTAGAAGCACAGAGACCAAGAAGAAAACTTCAGAGCCAATTAGTTAGGCTCTAGGTGTAAGACAGAAGAAGATAAGTAGCTAAGAACCACCACCTAGATAAGCAAGCGGGAGCGGAGCAAACCCCCTGAGGCAGAAGCAGCGGCTGAGGGGAGGAAAAAGTGGTGATTTTTCTGTGCACTGCCCACTAGATGGTGCTACCAACCAGGACAGCTTGGCTGCGGCCAGCTTCCTGGGTTGTGGAGTCTGCACACAACCATACAACTCGCGTGATGCCCATGGCTCTAAGTCCCGGGGGCTGCCCCCCGCTCAGCAGCTGAGGAAGAGGTTTATGCATGGACTGGATCACTGGGCCCTCCTTAGACTCCACTTCTCATTCTGTCTTTTCCTTTTTGTTCAGAAATTTTGGCTTATAATCTAAGTGAACTAAGATCTTCTTTCAAAGATTTAAATAAAAGAAGTCGAAATGAGAAGGGTGGTAAAAAGATACCATGTTTCTTCTCTCTGGATCTTTCCATGTAATTAAGAGACTGTGCCTTGCATCAAACCTCTAGTAGTCAGTACATTTCTTAACACAAAAAGAATTAATAATACTGTCTTAAACCGGCAGCTGCATATCCACCAAAACACGTGAAGTACCGCAATACAGATGGGAGTAATCCGAAATACCACTTTACGCACACAGCACCCGCACAGAGCAGTCAAGGCAGAAGCAGGTACACGTAACGTTCCTGTAGAGGTGGGCTCTTACTCTCTCATGCCTTGTATTCCTCAAGAAGTATGAAATGAACAAAGACTATGAACATGAAGGAGCCTAAATCTATACTAGTATTAGGACTAGACTAGAACCAGATTCTGATCACGTACAAGAAGTGAGTATGCAAAAGAAAAATTATTTAGAAAATGTCAATACAACAATATTCCTTAGACAATATTTCTAAAATGTGTGGATTGGTAGTGGGACAATATCTAAAAGTAAAAATAACAGCTGTGATTTGACACATCAAAGTGAAAAAGTAAAATGTCATTTAATATAATTTATACACTAATTAATCTGTTTTAATCTACGTTGAGGACAACTTCCCTGATCACATAAACATACTTTTCTTTGAACAGTTGGTCCTTGACACTGTCGCTAACTCTCCGCACCCCCAATTGTAGGACTCCGCACCACACACACCGCAGTGGCTGAGAAATACATGTTCAAGCAGACATGGAGACACCCCAGAATAAACTGAAATCTAGACTTAAAACCCCCAAATGCTTTCAAATAAACAAAAGTTGTCTTTTAAAAAGAATCAAGCCTTAAGTTATTAAGTACCCAAGTTCATTCTTACTCACCTGGTACTGAGCCATTAATGCCAATGGGTTATTATTCTGACTGTTATCAAATGTTAAAACATCAAAAACTCCAACACAATTTACTCGCAACCTTTAAAGACCAGAGAATTTAAAGAAAATTGTTAAAGTGAGATTTTTTAAAAGTTTAACATTTCCTATATTATGAAGGATCTCAGAACATTATCTAGTCTAACCTCCTATCCGACCCCCATATAATCTCCATCAACCACCATTTCAGAGATGAGGAAATTAAGGCTCACAGATACTAAGTGATAGGCCCATGGTGACTGAAGTCAGTAAGTGACAAAACCAGGACCATTACTCACATCTCTGACTACCAGGCACGTGGTCTTTTTACCACACCTAGCTGCTGCTTTATTAGTGATTCACAAAAAAGAACTAATTAGCTTTTCTCATATTTGCTGAAGATGTTATTAGGCACAATTCACATGTATTAATCATTCAATTTTACATGTATTAATCATTTAGTCCTCTCAATAATCTTATGAGACGGGTACCTTACAAATGTGGAAAGTAGAGATAATAACAGTCTGCTAAGGTTGTTATACACACAGAAGTTACTGAGTTTGTTCAGGATCATACAGACAGCAACTAAGAGACTCAGGGTGTGATGAATCTGGGTAACCAGGTGTGGGGTCTTGAGCTCTTTGTTATGCTGTCCAAGAGAACTCTCAAAATTACAGCAACTCAGATAAAACTCTGGGGAAGTCAAGGGCTGTGTTCCTGAACTTTGTATTGGTGGTTCTCAAAGCACTGGACCCAGTGAGCAGCAACAGTATCACCTGAGACCTTGCTGGAAAATATAAACTCTCAAGCCCCACTTCAGTTTTACTGAATGAGCATTCTGGGAGTGGAGCCCAATAACGTGTGCTTATTAATGAGCCCTCCAGGTAATTCTGTTTCATGCTACAATCTGAGAACCATGGTTGTGCATAGAAAAGGTCTCTTGATATTACTTCTATATCCGCCTCCTCCCCTTCCTAACTATGTATACGTCCCAAACTCTTAAAAGATTCTTGGTTAATAACCAGGCATTTTATTATTAAGAATTCAACATTAAAAAAAAAAAACTTACAAACGAACTCAGTCACAGCAGTTCTTCTGGATGGAGTATACGAAAAGGTAGAATTAAACAAATCATCATGCTTTGTTTACTAAACTGTCACAGGTTAAATGCTCAATAAAGAAGCCAAACCTCAAAATGGCAGTACCTTGTTTTGCCAGTTATCAGAATCTTTGTAGGGTCCATAACGCGACACGCCAAGCCTGCCGTGTGAACGGTGCGCAGCGCCGAGCTCAGCTGCACAACGTAGGCCCAGATCAGAGACTCTGGCAACAAGCCAGCGTGCTGTCTGGGCAATGGCCCGTCATGCTGGCCTAGAAGGCAAGTAAATTTAAAAAATGACATCTTTTAAACAACCAACTGAAAGACTGAAGCATCCAAACCAAAATTAACCAAAAAAAAAAAAAAAAAATCCATGTATCACAGCACAAATTTAAGTTTAGTCTGTTGGCGGGAAGAGACACCCCCCAGCTTCCTGCGGACGAGATCACACCTCTACACTGTCAGCAGCGGCAGGGCTCTCACTGAAGCGCTCTTTTCTGTGAGCACTGTAATTACTGAACAATAAAGAAAATTACATAAAAAATTTATATTCCATGTGACCCAAATGTTAAATTCTGATTAAAAACAGGAATGATGAATATTATTATTTTACTTAAAATGGGGATAATTCTGGCCTGTATTAGGGTTCACGCAGGTGAAAACCATTCACTCGATGGCCTGAAAGGCCGATACGAGTCCCTCTATCACTTATGCCACATGTTTCCTTTCTCGCCTTAGGGCACTCCAGCCCCTCTCTCAGAGCCATGTCGGTTAGCCAAGATGACACCCAACTCATAAGCACCTAAGTGCAAAACACTGAGTATCACTTATGTCTAATAATAATCACAAGGATAATCTGATCTACCATGACAGTATATCAGACATTATATCAACTCCTGTTTAAGTGCTGCTGCTTCTTCTTCTTCTTCTGTAATTTGAGAGACAGAGAGAGTGGGGTGTAAGGTAGGGAGAGTGGGAGGCAAGTGAGTAAGCGTGGGGTGCAAGATGGGAAGAGGGAGGGAAGGAGGGAGGAAGGGGGGCGTACAGGAAGAGAGACAGAGAGAATTCTAAGCAGGCTCCATGTCAGCAGAGCGCAATGCTTCTGTGGGGCTTTGTCCCACAACCCTGGGTTCATGACCTGAGCCAAAATTAAGAGTCGGATGCTCAACTGACTGAGCCACCCAAGGTGCTCCCTCTTATCACAACCCTTATATATGATTATTATTGCCAATTTTATAATTGGTATATTTCTTGTAATATGTAATTGTTGAAGAAAACAACTAGATTTTCATCTATAGCTCTTTTATACTTTTTCTTCTAATAGTCATAATGGGGAAAATAGAGAACTGCCTTGGATTAAAAGTTGCTGTAAACTGAAGGATGTATGCTATGCCCGGGGAAGTTACTATCATTCAAACACTTAAAAAAAGAAAAAGGAGTGATTCCTCTGAAAATGTAAACATAATATATCATATAATTGGTCAACACCAAAAATAAAGACTAAGAAAAACAAAAATGGGAAAGGAGTGCTATAATTAGTGGTTGTCCACAGGGGTCCATTTTGCTGCCTGGAAACATCTGGCAACGTAGCAAGCTCTTCTTGGTGCCACTACTGCTACAGGCGTGTAAAGACAGAGGCCAGGGCACTGCTCGCCCCCTGGAATGCACAGACAGCCCCCCACACATCATCATTCAGCCCCACATGTCAACGAGGCTGAGGCTTAGAAACCCAGCTATAAATTAAACCCAACAGTCATTTCACAGGTGCCACCACTAAAATAAACTTGAACAACTACAGCCATATCCATCTGTAGGAAAGCTATACCACATCCCCTTCAACAGAATTATCTATGTGTCTAAAGAGGACACGGCAAAAGGAAAAAATGAGCACACGTATGACCAAATTTTTAATGTCAAACAGCCACGTAACCACAGCTCTCTTCTTCCAACGGCCAGAAAGCAAAGTTACAAGTAAACAGAAGTAATATATTTTTATCCACCATTCAAATCCTTAAAGGAGTCACAATCCAAAAGAGAATGTAATGGGGACTCCCATCTTTCTTCCTCCTTAATTTCTCTCAGTATACATTCAAGAAAATCTCTGAAAGATTAAAAACCACAGTAAAAAATATAATGCTCTATCAACTATATTTCAATAATAAAATGTTTTAAAAGAATTCAGTGCTTTTTCCCTGCCCCCAAACAAGAAAACGATACATACATTTTCCTTACCCAAATACCTAACTTAATTAAGAAACATCTCAATATTTTGGTTCTTTGAAGTACTGGAACTATAAATACTAAAAAATATCCCATTACAGTAAATGCTACCTGAAAATTTATTTTGAAGATTAATTCCTTAAGTAACTAATTCAGTCCTACCTTTTAAAAAAGCATCTGTTTAGGGAAATCACTTCAAAAATGACATACAGTCACAGTGGACTATAAGAGAGTCATTAAATTATATTCAGAAAAGATAAAAGTTAGGGGGAAAATACTTACAACAAATGAAAGATGCAAGATACAAAATGATAAAAGAAGGAAACAAGACGACAGGAAACCAAAACCAAAACAAAACCACCAAGACCGGGAAGAAATAGGCCAAGAGATAATAATGATTGTGCTTTGGGTGGTGAAGCTATAGGCATTATTTTCCAAAATGCCTTTCCTCAGAAAGCACTGTCGTTTTAAAAGGGAAAAAAAAGTTGAAGGGGGAAAAACCCCCATCATCTTGTCAGCGGGCGGCATTTCAGACGGCTCCGCAAACCTCTCACGCCTGCCTCGCCTCAGTCTCTACATACGACACACTCTTTCCAAGCTCATTATGGACTGCCTTCAGTTCTTTGAGACATTTCTCTTTTTAATGCACTATGATAACAGAAACAAGTTTACGTGCATTTTAAAATACGAAACGACTCTTCCACAGAGCAAAAGCATTTGTCAAAACATATCCTGCTGCATCTTTTCCTTACCCCACTTTCTCTTTGTGAAATAGGCATCAGCATTAGGGTCATTAAAGTGTCTGCTCATCATAGTCTCTCCTCCAGCATGGAAATCATACGCAAACACAAGAGCTTAAAATAAAACACAAAACACTCATTACTGCAATCTGGCTTCAAACAATGAAGAGCATAAGCAGAAAGACAAGTACAAATTACTCACAAGGCTCCGCAAATGCTTTAGTGGTAAATACTTCACGCAAGGTCACAATATTTGAGTGCTGAATTTTCTTCCACATATCGACCAACACCATGCACTTTGTGTTAACAAGACGAAAACCTATAGAAGAAAATTTTTTCTACTGAACTGCAAATGAAATCTCCCCTTGATTCTTATCGGAAATGTGAAGAAAAAAGCCACGTTATACATCATTTATGAGCTACTAATTTCCAAATGAAATAACAAATTTACCTTACTATCCTTTATACTCCTATTAAATAAATAAAGACATGCAGGAAGATAGAGCATGGGTAAGTCATCTCCCTTACCATGTATCCTCCGAAGGCAATAGGGCAGATCATCTTTGCTGTTCACAGCTTTGTAGCAGGATGTAATGTATCCAAAATTACTTGATTTCTGTATCCGGTTGGGCGGTGGCAGTGGTTCGAGAGGGAACAGGCTATGGTAGCTGTCAACTTCTGCGGGGACTGCTAGAGAAAGTCACAGAAGACAGTTTTACCTTGCTGATACGCATAAATTTCTCAGAGTAAGAGACATCAAATCGACCATAAGCCACCGGTATCAAAACATACTTTTGAATTCTGGCACAGTGTCAACATTCATAATAATTCTAGAAAAGAAAATGGTTTCATTATCATTAAAAATAAGCTTTATGAAACAACTAAAGAACCAGGTTTCATACACTTGAAAACATTTTTTTACTTTTGTTAAGTAGGTTTCACACCCAGCCCAGAGCCCAACACAGCACTTGGACTCATGAGCCTGAGAGCAAGCCTTGAGCTGAGATCAAGAGTAGGATGCTAAACGGACTAAGCTGCCCAGGCGCCCCTCAAAAATATGTATCTTTTGGGGCGCCTGGGTGGCTTAGTCGGTTAAGCATCCGACTTTCGCTTAGGTCATGATCTCACAGTTCGTGGGTTCGGGCCCCACATCGGGCTCTGTGCTGACTGCCAGCTCAGAGCCTGGAGCCTGTTTCAGTCTGTGACTCCCTCTCTCTCTGACCCTCCCCTGCTCACGCTGCGTCTCTCTCTCTCTCCTAGAAATAAATAAAACATTAAAAAAAAAATTTAAAAAAAAAAGAAAATACGTATCTTTTATAGCACAATACAACACTTTGTTTCTCAGCTATTAGAAACAATTTGTGTTATCACAGATATTAAACATTTCTGATTTTGATTCTGCTTCTTAAAACACTTTGGTTTGCACGAAATATATGTAGACAGTGGTGTTAAGCATATGACTTCTTGTTTTTTAAAACATACAGAAATCCAAAACGAGTAACATTAAATTGGAGTGTGATATGTAATATATCTGTGTGTATATGTATGTATAAATATGGCAATCTATGAAGACTTTCAACCATTCAGTGAACAGCACAGTTTAATTCCTAGTAAAATATAAAAGAAAGAAAATGAAGACAACTTTACCCTCATGCTCTCCATGTTCTTCAAAACAAGAAAAATTATGTTTAAGAATAGCTGGGATAATGCATTGTAATTTGCTCATGATACTCTGGTCAGGCATTTAAAAAACTATTTATCTTGAATCCCAACCTGTTGTTTCTAAATAGGGGCCCCTGGGTGGCTCTGGTGGTTTAAGCATCCAATTAGATTTTGGCTCAGATCATGATCTCATTGTTCTATAAGAATAAGCCCTGCATGGGGCTCTGTGACAGTTCGAAGACTGTTTGGGATTCTCTCTCCCTGTCTCTCTCTGCCCCTCCCCTGTTCACTCATGCTCTCTCTCTCTCTAAAATAAATAAATCATTTTTAAAAAGTACTCAAACTGTATTCAGTGCTAAATAGTATAGGCAATTTACTTTTCTTTTTTAAGTTTATTTTGAGAGAAAGAGTGCACCACAGTGGGGGAGGGGTAGAGAGACAGGATGAGAGAGAATCGCAAGCAACTATGCACTCAGTGCAGGGATCGACACGGGACTTGATCCCACAAATGGTGAGATCATGATCTGAGCAGAAACCAAGAGTCCGACGCTCAACTGACCCAGACACCCAAGTGCCCTTACTTTTCCTTCCTTATTGCTCCCTATTTTCTAGCACAAACACATATCAGTTTTGCAATTCAAAAAAATGAGGGTTTTTTTTAATGTTTCAAATACAATCAAATTACATTTTCCAATGGAACAGCTTCCATTCCCCTAAATGGCTCGATGACTTAGGAATGCTCAAGAGATTTCAAATGCAAAGCAGGTAAGCGAACATACCAAGTATGCACAGAAAGCCATGTAGAAAGGAGCACAGCAAAAACTTTAGCAATGGTAACCTGAGTGGGAGCGCGGTTACTCTCTTTACACGACTCCATACTTCCCAAACTTTTTACAATAAACACGCTTAGCACCATTTTTAAAACACAGGAATAAATCTCTTTTTAAAACACACACAGACCAAATGACTAATAATTTCTGACCTGATGACTGTTAAGAAATATAGGTAAAACCCTATTCAGAAAACTAACTTCAGGCGACAGGCTCACAATGGCCTCTCGGCCTTTGCTAAATTCTGACATTTGCTATGTCTTGGTTTTTGAAGCAACCATAGGAGACAGAACTCTATTTCATAAGGAAAGTGAGGATTACACATCTAGAAAGGGAGTTGGGATGCAAACTCAGGACTCTGACTCCATAGTCTTGTGCTCTTAACCACTAGACGGCATTTTGACCATAGTGCAAAACAGACACTGATTCGACCTAACTTTCAAAACAAGGTCACATGACATGTTGTACAGAAATAAAGGCAGTACAAGGGAAGTAGACACACAAGGAAAGAGAGCTATAACTTTGTCCATTTATCATTTATTTTATCGATCAGTGTAATTTCCACAAATGATGGATAGATTTTGTTTCCTTGTTATTTCGTGAGGAGCATCTAATAAGAGAAATAATTAATTTCAAATTAGTAACAAGGTAATGAGCGCCTACAGTGTATCGTGAGCCCAAATAAATGAAATACGGGCTCTTATAAAGCCACGTAGAGAAAAATGAAGGACAGAGATCTATATGAAAACAACATAGTACAAGGAAAAACAGCTATTAAAAAAGTACACTTCACCGTGGCACTGGTTCTTAAGCCCCAACACCCTTCAGAATCACTGACAGTGATACTGTCACGCTACGGTGGGGCCCAAGAATCTGCAATCCTAAGAAGTTTCCAGGTGATAATGAAAAGACGCTGCTGGGGCGAGGACCACATTCTGAGAACCACTACACACGGAAACAGCCAGAAGGAAGCCAGTCTCAAGGGTACCAGGAAAGATCGTACAGAAGACTGGGTACGTGTACTATAAGCCGAAGGAGGAGACCGCCTTCAGTGAGCTACGACGATGAGAACGAGCGCGTGGCCTTGCGGTGAGGGAGAGAACACAACCGCCACCGCCGCCCAGGCCGCACTGTGTATTGTGTCCAGGAGCCGTGAAATCTCCTGTGGTGGGAGAGTAGCGGGGATCACAGAGGACGTACACAGGGAGAAAAGGCTGGGGGGCTGGGACTGGATCAGGGGGGAATTTAATGCGAGACTGAGGACCTGAAGCTCACTCTGCCAATCGGTGGGTCCTAGCACCAGTGTGACGGAGAGATGGAGAGAGGGTCACAATCAGCTAAAAAAAACTCCCCTGTCCCTATGTGCACTTCAAGCAAGGCATGCTGAATTCTCTACACTGCAGGGGAAAAAAACCTGTGCCTCAGTGGAAAACTATGCAGCATCCAACGGGCAGCTTTTCGATGTCTGATTCTGATGCCACGGGAGACTGTCCACGCTCCCATGAACTGTACGTAGCTAACTGGCAGCCCTGCGAAAGACCGCCTGGCCTCCTCTATGAAAAAGCCAGTCTGACACTCACTTCTGTGATATTCCTCATATCACAGATGAGGATACACAGATATTCCTCATCTGTAACAGGTCCCACAATCGGCTCCCGCATGACATAAATAAAACCTTCAGACTGTTCGTTTTTATGTCTGTACATTTTACCTTGTTTCAGAAAGTCATCTTTTAACACTACATTTCCCATTCCGCCCTGAAATAATCGTATATGGCCTAACAGTAACCTTAAAAACTGAATGTCTTCACTGATAGGACTGTTCATTGTTGTTTTGCTCTTCTTTGTTTCCAGCTCAACTTAACAAATGCATAAAATTAAAGATGAATAATGGGAATAGGGGGTGCCTACGTCACCATCAGGCATCAAAAATCAAACTAAGGGTATCAACTTATAAGATTATGGACAGAATTGTATCCTCTAGTTTGGCCCCAAGTTTTAGTCTGGGGTCCAATTCCACCAAATAATATTAAAAATAATGATTAAAAAAATAAAATGTTAATGTCTTTGCTCTATTCAACCCTACTTCCCCTCAAAGGACATATAAGATAACAGGTTCGATCTAGGATACTGAATGTCTGAGATTCACTGTGGTCTCTCGACTTTGGCGCTACTGGCACACCAGACGGGATCACTCTGGGCCGTCAGGGACTGTTCTGCACACGGTGAGTGTTCGGCACCCGCCACCAGGGGGACAGCCCCAACTGCTGCAGACACTGCCAAATGACACATGACAGGGACAACCACTCCTGGTGGAGGACCACTGATCTACAGGAAATAAATTATGATTTCGAAGTTGAGATATTGTTCCTGTGTGAATATGAATTATGAAATGGGAAACGGAGAGAATAGACAGCAAGACCAAAAATTAATAAAGGACTCAACATGAGATGAAAATTAATAGTAAACATAGGACATGAAAAAGACCAGTTAGAGCAGCGACCCCCAAAAAAACATTTACAAAACCTTGTTGAACAAGGGGCACAGAAGAAGGGGTACAGATTAACTGTAACTTTCAGTTTGTGACACTCAGATCACTGGCTCATGTCTACATAAGGCCTGCTTTAATGGAGCTAATTACTCTTAATAGCGTAATAAGCATCTGCAGACTCAGCACTCTAAGACCTTTACTTTAACTGACATCTAAATTATGGTTTTCTCTACCAGCCTCTGCCTTCTTTCTCTCACTTCCTTCCTTTTTAATACAGATGTATTACACATGATACACATATACACATAGGTTTACATAAATGTAAGTACATATACAAATTTTAGTTAACTTTGTAAAAAGGTATTATGCTGTATGTAGTCTCTTGCAGCTCACTTTACTTACCAATACTCTTCCGTACTGTTGCATGTCAGTGAACATTCTTCACTTAAGCTGCGGTACCAGATCCCGTTATTTGACAATGTCACAGTTAATTTGGACTGATCAAAGTCTCTGCCACTTTGAGCAACAATGTTACGGATACTTCATCATACATTTTGTGGCTGAGAGTGTGTAGGAGTTTTCACCCGTTTTCAGGAGGAGAGCTGCTGGGTCACAGCACACAGAGGCACTCCGCTTTAGGAGCTTTCCAAAGTGCTAACAGGGTCCCCAGTGCCCACTACCTAGAATAACGCACTGGAGAACCTGTGGACCCACATCCTAACACTTCATATGATCAGACTTTACCATGGCAGCTTATCTGTATTTCCCTAATTACCAGTGATGTTTAACATCTCTTCATATGTTTATTGGTCCTGTGAATTTCCTCTTTCCTCACAGGCCCAGTCCTATCTTTTGGCCATTTTTCTGTTGAGTTTATTATGCTTTTACTGAATTGTGTTTTTTATATTCTTTGTCAACTGTGTAAATATCTTCTTCCAGCTTCTTTCTTTACTGTGGGTATCTTTGGATTACTTTTCAATTCTAATCAATAAAGTTTATCAGCGTTTTCTTTAAGAGTCAGCAATTTTTGTCTCCTGTATAAGAAATCTTTCCCTACTGAAATGTTACCTCTATTCACTAATATTTTATAGTATAGTATAAAGAGTCTGTAAGTTTGGTATGCAAGTCCCACCCACTTACTTTGCCCTGGGCACTTCCTCCATTCGGCAGTCCCTGGGTTGAATCCTCTATGCACTAAACAAGCAACAGTACCTAAAGTGAGTCCCTCTAGCAAATTACTGAACCAGTGGAGTGGGGCCGACTGGTGGTAGTGCCTGTGGAAACCCCCCCCCCCACCCAAATTTGTAGTTGGCTGGAGTATAGGTAGCCCATCTCGGCGGGCCTTTGAAATGGGAGTAGTCTTGCGGGACTGTGCCCTTAATAAATAAATTGTCAGGACATGAAGCAAGTGTCAGAAGTATTATGAGTAAAAACAACTCACGTGCTTTGACTGCAATTATACTGCATCTATAGATCAGTTCAGAAAAACTGACATCTAAATCACTATGTCTTCCTATTTATAATATTTTGCTCTATTTATTTACTTAATATCTCTTCATAAGCCTCCCCCACTGAAATCTCACACATCTTTTGTTGCGTTTATTTCTAGCTACTGTCAAGCTGAAACCACTGTAAATAGCATCTTTTCTTTTAATTATATTTAACTTACTGGCTACTGGTTTACAGAAATTTAAGTGACATGTATTAATCTTGTATCCAGCTATTTCCTAAGCTCTATTACAATTTCAAGTTATGGCCAATCTACAGACATAAGACTTATACATGATTACAGTCTTAAAGACTAGAAATGCAAAAATAAACCTATTTATTTTTCTTTTCTTCTTCTACCCTGGCTATGGCCTCAAAGACAATGTTAAGTAACTGAGGAAAATTCCAACCTGAATACTTCAAAGGTTATGACTGATGAGTTCCCTGTCCATCTAAACTGAAAAGATCAGTCTTAAGGCATAATAGCTAGACGTATTATTCCTTTTAATTCTTTGGCAATCAAGAAAATGCACAGTACACTATGTTGAGTCCTTGATTACAACCACGTGCTTTGAGACGATCTCTATGGCAAATATATTCCTATTGCATTATTTATAAAGTTTTGCTAAATTCTACCGTATTTAAGCTTGCGATATACAGAGTAAGCTAGAGAAAGAGATTTTTCACATACTCTGAGAAACACTGTGGTACAGTCAGAAAAACCTAGGTTTAAATCCTGACCCGACCAGCTGCTTACTAGCCATAGGTCTTAAAGGTGATTTACTCAGCCTTCCTGTCAACCTCGGTTCCCTTCATACATAAGAGGGATAGGACAGTATTTGCATCTAGGTCACAGGATTTTTATGAGGAAGAAAATAAGACATATAAAGAATTTAATTACACGTTATCTGGTACACCATAGTTTGAAAAATAATAATTACCTTCCCCATCTGTTCCAGTATCCATACTTTATCAAGTTTCAGAAAACAATATTCCAATGCATGGTGAGGTGAATCACCATGAATTTTAAAGTCATCTAACTTTTTTGACAAACTGGAATACTGCCACATGTAGAACTAAAATGAACTAGACGATCAGTGGCATCTTGGAACTCTTTAAAGTAGATTTCAAATAAATATACTCATAAAATAGTAATTAGCTGTTCAAGGCATAAAAACATGTCCATCAAGATTATAATATCCTTTAAAAGAAAGGACGGAATCAACTTGCATTTACCTGGCATATCTGCTTGATCAATTTGGGCCATTGTTATTAAATGCCTGTTAATCAGCTCCTAAGAAAAGAAAACAAGTATATTTACATATAAACATAGCTTCTGAAACCTGATTTTCTACGAGAAATAAATATTAATATTTTCTAATAAGTGCACTTTTTAATGTCGACAACATGAATGACATTTCTAATAATGGTAAGATGTCTCATTTCTGGGCCTGGAGAGACTGGCCCATAATGAAGGTGGGGTTAAGTAGCTGTGCTTTGACCCAAAGCACACAACCTACTCTGTGGCTGAAAACTCCAGGTCTACCCTAAGCTCATCAAGAATGTATTCATCAACATTATACTGGTACAACTTCTGTGAAATGAAATTTTTCCTGAGAATATAAGTATAAAATGAATTCTATATATCAAATAATACCCAGCTATTTACCTCAAAATAACCAGCTAAATTACTTTATAAAACCTACTTTAGAGAAAATATTAAGCTCTACTGTTTTTTTAATCATTTTAAAGTTTATTTATTTATTTTTGAGAGACAGAAGTAAGGGGGAGATGGGGCGGGGGGAGAGAATCCCAAGCCGGCTCCACGCTGTCAGCACAGAGCCAGATGCGGGGCTCAAACTCACAAAACTGAGATCATAAGCTGAGCCAAAACCAAGAGTTGGATGCTTAACCAACTCAGCCACCCAGGTGCTCCAATACTAAGCTCTTTTAAAATGAGGTTTATTTCTAGGCCCAACTACTTATTCTCAACCTACAGATATTAGCAAAAAGTTGTCTGAAGGTTAGAAACCACGTAAATAATTTATTTATATATTTCAAAAAGACCTTTCAACGCACAGGATATGACATGCAAAAAGGTGGCCTATTTAAATAGCTATTTTTTCTCTCTTATGTCCCAACACATACTGATCTGCAATTGTCTTGAAAAACAGGTTTCCTTAAATAAATGTATCAATGAGAACTCATACATTCTCAATTCGAGCTCTTGCATACAGCATGTTTGATCACACTATCTGACTGCGAAGAGCGCTGTTCGTTCTCCAGCTCGTTGCCAAAGCCCGACAGACACTGAGCGCCTCCACCAGGACCCCCAGAAGCATACCTGTCGGAGTTCGTCGGCCATGAAGAAGGAGGGAGCGTTTGCTTTCGGCTGCATATACGCGACATGAGGTGCAGTCGGAGGGTATATGTGATAGTTCGGAAATACCTAAAAAGGCAGGGAGGGAAAATGTCATAACCAACTTTTCTCAACTGACAGGCTTTATCACTGTGTTGGTAAAGTTTTAAATGAAGGTGACAGATAAATGGATACATTTTAATCTTTAAATCATAATGAATTAAATACCTTAGAGAGCAGCTGTTATCAGGGTACTTTCAGAATGAACTCACTTTGTAAAAATAATCTTATATTGTAGTAATCAATTTTAAAAAATCTAACGAGGAAGGAAACATTTCTTCAGATACAGTAAAACTTAACTTCCAAGGAGAGGCCAATGCCGCACTTTGGAAGAAGAGTTACGTATCCTGTAAGCATTTTTTTTTTTAAACACAGTGGGAAGAGAGGAAGAAAGCAGGTGTTAGAAGTGTCTGGATTCAGTCCGATAACGAGGTGACACCGCCCTGGCCCCCAGAGAGCCATCCCCCTTGCAGGGGTTCTGTGGCCAGCCCGGACAGACTGCTTGCTCTGTACATGCTGGTAAGTATGTACCGCGGCCGTGAAGGGGACCGGGGACTTGATCTGGGGCCGGGGCCGCAGCTTAGGTGGACAGAAAGTGCAACAATCTACTAAAATACCTGCCGCACAAACTACAGCAAAGTTACTAAATCTGCTTCAAGCTTCTTCGCTTTCATTTTTCCGGACTTTTCCCCACCCCCTGCTTCTTCTCTTCTTCCTCTGCCTCTCCTTCCTCTTCACTGGTCCCTGATATAAAATAAACGTACATTCTAAACTACCTTCCTCCCCCAACCCCCCCCATCTACAAAGCTGAAACAAACACTTTTTTTTTGTCCTCTTTGAAAAACGAATTCAGCTGATTTCTGCTGCCCTCAGATGATCATTGTGCTCTGGACCTCGGCCAGGAAGTGGTTTTGCAATACCTGTAAGGTTTCCTTTAACCTATATCCGCAGGGAGAAGAATATTTCTTTTTTCTTGCTTCAGTTTTCTTACACCAGATAGCACAGTTTGGCTTAATTACCTCAAGTTTACCATGAGCATATTTCTAAGAGTGGTCTGAAGAGTAAAAACATCATAAAAATGTGCCACAGGTAATCTCTACAAAAACAGATTGAGATAGTTTTGTGACAAAAGAACCTCTTTATAGATTAAACTAAACTTCTTTCTATAAATATAATAAAAATGTAAGTAATTATAATAAACCCCCAAAAAAGGTAAAACATTGATGGAACTCTTACTTGAAAGAACCAAGGAAAGTCTCTACTCTACCTCAATTATTTGACCTTCTGTTCGGCAAGCTGTTCTGTGATAATTTTTGAAAGATCTCTGACCAAAAACAAAACAAGACAGAACAAAACTATTAGCTATTTATTAGTCTTTTAAAACATTTTACATAATTTACAAGTACTTCTACACATGTTTTCACTAAAGTATTATCCCCACCAACAACTGGGGAAATGGTCTCAGAGATACTTAGATTCAAAAGTCACAAAACAATGGCAGGATGGGGACACTTAAAAAACATAAAAGAACTCTGTCATCTTTCCTTTCAAATTGCCTTTTAGTAAAATATTAATCGAAATAAACCATTGATTTAACTTGTGAGATCAAAATTTGCTTACCAAAATCCAAGTATACTTTTCACCTAAACCTACCCTCTGTAATTATGTCAAATGTCTATAATTGAGATCAGCTCTCCTATCTTGATGGAATTTAGCTTTCTAACTCACAAGCTCTTCATCCACTACTTATTCTACTGTACCAGTTAAAAAAACAATATTTTAACATAGCCAGAATGAAGCTAAAAGATATAATTTATGGAAATTTTTTGCCCTTTCCCCTCTCTCCCCTCTGCCTGCCTTTGGTAGCTCTTCCCTCATCCATGACCAGGGCTCCCCCCTGGGCTTCCTCTTTCCTTACCAATAACCCATATCAGGGGCCCCTTATCATTATGTGTCCTCCACTAGCCAGAGATGTACAGATTAAATCATTTCCTCACCTGAAGCAAGAGTTTATCATCGGTTTGTTTTCAGTAACTACAATAAGAAACCATCTACTTTCTCCGACTTCTTACTAGAGTTGTAAAACCACCTATACCTATAAACAAACGTAGCAAATCTCAACTCCAGCTGGCACCAGTACCTGGTAACCCTATGAGCAAAACATGCCATAAAGAACTAAACTAGAGCTTGAATATAAACTAATTTGTGATTAAAACCAGTTTTGTCTACACTGGAGTTCGTATTAATGCAGAAAGTTTACTCTGAAGAGATAAGAAGGGCTCAGAATTATCATCTAAGTTAGAAAATTAAATACTCACGTTTCCACATCACGAGAGATGCAAAAGGGCTAACCCTCCTCACTAATCTCACTAATAAGAAGAGACTGTTGTAAAGGGACTATCACCTCTCCTTTAATGCAGACATACCATTCCAGTCAAAGGTGCTGGGGTTGTGTCTGTATAGAAGTAAGTCGTCCCACCGACAGTTTCCTTTTGGATCACCTGACCAGAAGATGGAGTCTGAGAAACAGGATTATTAACAGACGTGGAGGCACTAGAAGGCACCATGTAACTTGCTGGACTGGGAGTGTGACTTCTTCTTCTGGGAGCAGGAGAAGTATGTGGAGTGATCTTGGGAGAATGAAGAGGAGAAGACCCGGCAGACAAGGACATTCCTGAAGAAGATGTGAAAATGTTTCTTAGGAGCAAAATTTGGTTTTAGAGAAAAAGATCTGGAAAATAAAATGCAAACATTCATTTGGAAGAAACATCCTCTTTAGTGAATTCTTTAAGTGCAAAAATAAAAGCCATAATTTTATCTTGGTTTGTTTTAGAGACAGCTCTGCTGAAAGCAAAGGTAAGAGGTTTCTTTTTTCAAATATAGCCATTTCCAAATAAACTGGGAAATTTATTATGAGAATAGTCTCCTCCATATCAAGGTTTACATGAGAAACTTCAACAGTAACAATCATCGGCAATTTAACAAATTAATTTTATGGAGAAATGAGAACTAACTGGGACTCTCAAAAAGCCTTTTTATAAGCCTTTATAAAAAGCCTTTTTTCTTTCATAAAGGGCTCAATTCCTTTTTTGCAAAAAATCATTTAAAACTACAACAAAAATACCACATTATCCTACAGTAGTATAGTATTAAAAATCAAACTCTTTAATGAGATTTACTAGATTTCTTTTGGCCAAATACAGTTAACAGAATGGTTTGAAAAAGCAAAACAATTAAGTCTAGTTTTAGCTGAAGTACACGGCAGCTTATATACTCAAGCAGTATACTGTTTTTATGCCTTTTGTCTTTTAATTCTAAACAGGCATATACTAAAACAAATGAAAATTTCTGCAGATGCATACTCTGTAAAATTAGGTCAAATGATGCCACTAGATTTTAGCAGAAGTTTTATGCAAACACAACTAGAAGGAATCATTACATGTACGGCATCCTTTATTATGATTCTAATGTGAAGAAAGGGAAAGAACAATGGTCTTAACCCTTCAGGAGATTCAGACTAGCTGAGAAAACAAGTCCAGGTCACAGGTAAAAGACATAAAATGACTTACAAAAACACTCAACTGTAAATTAATATACTGCAAACTACATGCATAAATGCAGATGGAATGCAAGTTAATTAAAACCATGTAGAATTAATCAGAGGCTTAATGGAGGTGATCAGTTCTGAGCAGAGGCTGAAAAGAGTTTCTAGAGCTACAGTTATACTTCCTAAAAACACTCAGCTTATCCCCTGAACTGTTTTCTGGACATGGGAGTAGCTAAAACCCACACCTTTAAAGTAATATGCCATCTCACAATCCATGAAAAAAGTTTGCCAACATGCCTCTTGTCATTTGAGAAATATGACTAACAGGGACATGAATTTGAATTTTGAGAAATTCATAAAACACCAACGTTGTCTTTTGGAAAGACGTAGGTGGACACAAACAAGGTGAGAATTGAGAGGACACTTACATCTACTTCACACTTTCTAAAGAGCCTTAATGTGATGATCCTGCCTGATGTCTGAGCAACGAGATGAGTTAGGAAGGTGAGGCAGGTCACATTACAAGCACCAGAGTATAGAATTCAGACATGAAGAGGTCGTGATTTGATCAGTGTGACATCTGTGCAAAGTCAACAGTGAAGCCAAGGCTCAAAGCCAAGGCTCCAAACTGCAACGGTAACAGTCCTACTGCCCCACTGACAATAAACAGACCCGGCACTCTCAAGTCTGTCTTAAATGTATCCACGAGAAACTTTAAAAATCTAAACCCCCATTTTAAAAAAAACGGTATTTATAAGGAAGCCATGCTACTATATTAAGAGATATGTTTATTTAAAAAAAAAAAAAAAAAACTGTTCCAGAGTTCTCTGTGTTTTCTTAACTCTATATTATACATTGCACTGCAGGTTATTCCATACAGCTAACACTGAATTACTTGACTATTTTTGAAGGATAAATATTCCCTACTTACCTAATACGAAATGCACTTAAGATAGGTTTCCTAAAGCTAGTATTCTAAGTCTTTCCAAGAGAAAACTGGCCAAGTCATCAAAGATGAGTGACTGTGTTTACTACCTTTAAATTAAATAGTAGCAAGAAATAGAGCTATCCATTCTTGAGCACTTTCCATGAGGCAAGCACTAATACAAGTACTTCACATACGTCAGTCTACTTAATCCTCACAACAACCCTGTGAGGTAGGTATATCATATTCACCTCACTGCAAAAGAAACTAACATTAAAAAGGTTTTTAAACTTATTCTAAGGACAAATATAGGTTATTAAACAAAAGAATCAAGGCTAAAACTCAGGTCTATTCGATTCCAAAGCCGGTGCTCTTAGTCAATATGCTCTACAGTCACCCAGTTCCTAAGTCCTGCACTAGAAAGTAGAAAGGGGACCCATTACTTGGCAGTGGTAGCATGAGCGACTACATGAGCCATGAGGAGTGGAGGAGGTGCAGCACGGGGTCAAAGGAAAGACTCTGACACCAGAGCAGGTATGTGACAAAAGGTAGACGATTTCCTTAAGGCTGACTACATAGAGACCGATTACTATCAACAACCTGTGGTCAGGTAAGAAGGAACTTCATGTTAAGTAGACTTTATAAGTTATAAGTAGCAAGCTTTCTCTTAGGATGTTCAATGTTGTAGCTATTCTAATAGAAAGTTACAGCACTGCAAATTGAGTTCATATATCTGAGCTGAGGCAGATTACACATATTTAAATACATTCAAAATAAAGCATGTACACTATTAAGTATCACCACCCACAGGGGTAGTAGGATATTTAAATTTATAAGAAGCTAGAAATAAGATTAACCCCAAATTACTGAAACATCAAACCAAGTCACATAAGGCAAGCTGTGTGCCACCAGAATATTTTACAAACATGTTAAAGAACTGAGTAGAATCGGCACATATCTGCTCGAAGAGAGGTACTCTGTACTTAGCTATGATGAAGACAATAGCCACAACTCACTCACTACCAACTGCCTACATTCAACACTGAATCATCAACAGCACAAAGGAGTGAAACCATACTACAGAAATGAGTAGTTAAAAATAAAGATTAAAGAAAACAAACAGGTTCGATTTCACCTCTCTCACAAGTAAATACTCTTTTTATAAGTTCTATCTTTCTATATACATAGAGGGGACGAGCGACTCACCACCAATGCCCTGCTGTCCACTGGTATTCACCCAGCAGAACAATTAAGTAAATACAGTAACCACTGAGGGCACCATTAGGAGAGAGACAATCTGGAAGAATGAAAGTGTGTATTTAAAAAAAGATGATTTAGAAATATTTCATTTTTGTATTTATGTCTTGTGTTACCTTTTGTATTTATTCTTAGATTGACATTTTGGGGACATCGTATACAATAACTACAGTATAATTCATGAGGTTAAATGCAAACTGTGATACCTGAGTCCAATCTATTAAATTAACTGCTTTAGAACATTTTAAAACATTTTTTCTTAAATGTATCCCAATCCAAATAAAAGTGAAGAAACAATACTGAAATGCTCACCGAAGACTTAACCAGAGCGATTAAGAAAATATAAAAAATAATATTTTAAAAACTTCAAGGCTACTTTATAGAGACAAAGTATCAGTGCTTTTGGATGACATGATTCTATACTTGAAAAAAAAACAAGAAAACCAACAAAAAGACTCTTATAAATGATGACAGAATTCATTACAGTAAGCGGCTACAATATTAATATATACTACATGAACTGCATTCCTAACTACAAACAACCAGTTAGGGCAATATCATTTCTGGGAAATCAGATTTGACTAACATGATACCCTCCCTTCAACCCCTATGGAAATTGTGAATACACAGAACTACAAGATAAAATACAACCCAGATTTAAAATATAGCGGAGATCAAAAGAACAACAAAGAACTCCAAGAGTAAGAAATTAAAGAAAAATTTGGAATTAAGAGGTTATACTGTGGAAAGTTTGAGGGAAAAACCCAGGTCAGATATAGTCTCTAAAGTGAGGCTTTAATACCCACACAAGAATATGAAATATGGCCTTCAGCCCATAAAACATGGGGAACAGAACTCAAATCTCAGTGTGAAGCCAAGGAGTCTAGAAAAGCTGCAATATCAGTGAATGTAGGATGAGAAAACTTTCTACCTACTGGCCAACAGAGCCAAGAAATTAAAAAAAAAAAAAAAAGTAAGCTTGTGTGTGGAAGAGAGATGTAGAAGGGAGACTGGGGTGGTGTCGAGAGAAAAGAACCCAATGCCTGTACCATGCGCAGGTACAGGGGAGAGAATTCCCAGGACACTTCACCTTACAGGAATCCCTGTGAGAAATTCACATGAAACTTGCACTGGCTCCGGACACCTGCATGAAGCAAACACCAACTGTTTTGATGAATGCTTCTTCAACCCAGAACACACATCTCTCCCCCAGAAAAACAATCCCACTTAAAAGAACTCCCAAAGAGTCATTAATTCTCTGAGAAAAAGGATCTCAGAAAACAGAACCCTGTAAAAGAAATAAAACAACTAAAATGATTAAGGACATGAAAGAAATGACAAAATGAAAAAATAATAGGACATTTGTTCTTAAGTAGAACTAGACTCTTTAAGAGGAAAAAATATAATCATTGAATTTAAGGGGGAAAAATTTCAACAAATGAGGTAAACAGCAAAGGAGACACAATCAGAGAGAGAAAAAGTAAACCAGAGAAGGAAATTATCTAAAAATAAAACTTGTAAAATATGGAAAAGTAGTTAGAATTCTACACAATGGTAGAATGAGAAGGCAAATTTCCAGGAGAAAAAAGAAAGAATACTGGGGGGAAAAAAACAATATTCAAAGACAAGATTTCTGATTTTCAAGAAATAATTTACCATATAAGTCCTAATTCAAGAAATCCTGAGCAAGGGTTCTACACAGAATAAGTAAAAACAAGTCCCCATCAGTCCGGGGAAGCTGTAGTGTGCCAAAGACAAAGAGAAAAATCTAAAAAGCTACCAAAAAAAAAAGACAAATTATCTAAAAACAAAACAAAAAACTCTCAAAAACGATGACATTAACTGGAGATTGCATCAGCAACATTAAAGAATGAAATAACAATCAAAGGAAGGAAAATGAACTGTCATATTGAAGTTTATACACAGCTTGCAAATAAGGGGGAAAATGAAGACATTTTTATCTCGCACATCTCCTTGGTGAAAGATCAATTAAATGATTAACTTCAGTACAGAGGGAACTCCTTCTCCCTAAAATGACAGAATATTAAATTGTATGGGTAAATCTGAAGCACTGACAGCGAAAGAACAACTAATCTGAGACAGGTTAAAGTCAAAGTATAATTAAAATTCTAGGAATTATAACATTAAAAAAGAACAGAAAGGAACAAAATCATTAAAAATACTTATAATAATATCTTTACTCCCTTCCTCTTCAACAATTTCAAACTTAGTAAAGCAAGCACATTAGTAAAATTCTAGGGATGACAGGTACACAAAACAGAAACCTAATATAAAACATCCAGCCTCTACCTCACACCGTATATAAAAACTACCTCAAAACAGAGCAATAACCGAAACGTAGGAGCTAAACCATGCAACTCTAAGGAAGCAGGCATAAACCTTCAGAACCTTCAGCTAAGAAATGGTTTCTTAAAATAGGACACCTAACGCACACATAACCAAAAGAATAAAAAGTACACTGGATTTCATCAAAATTGAAAACTTTTTATATTCCACAGCAAACTATCAAGAAAGCGAAAAGACCACCCACAGAATGGGAGAAATTATTTATAAATCATATTCAATAATGGGCTCATATGCATAATATATAAAAGGAACTCTTATGACTCAACAATAAAAATAAGTACATTTAAAAATAATCAAAGGATTTGAATAGTCATTTTTCAATGAAGATATACAAATGGCAAATAAGGGGGCGCCTAGGTGGTTCAGTTGGTTAAGCGTCCAACTCTTGATCTCAGCTCAGGTCATGATCTCACAGTTGGTGAGTTTGAGCCCTGCTTTGGGCTCTGCACTGAGGGTGTGGAGCCTGCTTAGAATTCTTTCTCTCCATCTACCTCCCTCCCCCATGCACAAGCATGCACACTCTCTCTCTCAAAATAAATAAACTTTTAAAAATGGCAAATAAACACATAAAAAGAAGCTCAACATCATTAGTCATTAGAGACATACAAATCACAACCACAAAACCACTTTATACCAGTCGGATGGTTATAATAAAAAACAAGGACAATAACAAATATTAGCAAGCAAGTGGAAAAACTGAAATCCTCAAACACTGCTGGTGGGAAGGTAAAGTGATATAGTCACTTTGGGAAAGTTTGGTAGCACTTCAAATTGTTAAGTACTTATAATATGACTCAGCAACTCCACTCCTAAGTACACTACTAAAAAGAATTTAGTAACATATGTTCATACAAACAGTGGTACATGGATGCTGGTACAGGGATGTTCATAGCAGCACTGTGCATAATAGTCAAAAACTATATAAAACCCAAATGTCTATCAACTGATAAATGTATAAATAAAATCTGATCCATCCATACCATGGAATATTATTCACCCATAAAAGGGGGGAAATCTGATACATGCAATAACATGGGTAAACCCTGAAAACACTGGAAAGTGAAAGAAGTCAGACACAAAAGGCCATTCATTGTAGGATTATATTTACATGAAATGTCTAGAACAGGCCAATCCATAAAGACATACAGTAGATTAGTGTTTTCCAAGGACTAGGGATGGGGAAAATGGGGAGTAACTACTAGCAGGTATGAAATTTCCTTTTAGGTAAAGCGAGGAAATGCTGTGGAATTAGATAGTGATAATGACTACACAACTAAGGATATGCTAAAAACCACTGAATTGTACACCCTGAAAGAGGGAATTTCCTGATATGTGGCTTATACCTCAACAACAAACAAAACATAAAAATCTAGGCCTATACTGAACTAGAAATGTACAGGGTTTATATAAAGAAGAGGTTAAAACTCTACTAACAGAAACAAACAAAAGGAAGTTAACCTTTATAACATACCTATCTGTTATAAAGACTTCAATTCTACCCTTAACTAATCTAAAAGCATAATGCTAGCTCAGTAAAAATAGTATTTTTAATTAGCGAAACCAATTATATCTAAATGGAAAAATAAACATTGAGAATAGTCAGGAAAATTATTAAAGAATATGAAATACAGAGGAAGAATTAAGAAAAAGTAGAAAGAATAAAGTTGATATAAGAGCACAAGATAGTAAAAAGCGATAAAAGCTACAGTAATAAAAATGTCTGATAAAGGTTCATATAAATTGTGGGTCAATGCAATAGAACAGGCACAAAACGTGACCTCTAATACACATGGAGAAATAAAATAAAGCTGGCATTTCAAACTCCAGGGGAGGAGAGGACAGCAGTCAGATATGACAACTTACTAGCTGCCACGAAATGATAGAACAAGTACAGATATAAGCAAAGATGGGTTATTTTGATAAAATAGACAAAAGCAAGTAGCCTTTCATTTTTCAGGTAAATATCCTGACTATTTAAAGAATTTAAAAAGAAAAGTATCTCCAAGAATATTTTTAAAACTGTTATGAAAACACAAAATGCAAAAGCCAAAAGAAAATGTTAATCAATTTGACTTCTTCAAAAATAAATTTCTTATACAGAAGCAAAAAAGATTTTTCCAACACTTAAAAAAGGACCAATCTAAGTGTCCATCAATGGACAAATGGGTCAAGAAGATGTGGTTTATCTACATAATGGAATACTCCATGGCAATGAGAAAGAATGAACTCTGGCCATGTATAGCAACATGGATGGAACTTGAGGGTGTTATGCTGAGCGAAATAAGTCAGGCAGAGGACAGATACCATATGTTTGCACGTATAGGTGGATTAGGAGGAACTTAACGGAGGACCATGGGGGAGAAGAAGGGGGAAAATAACTGGAGAGAGGGAGAGAGGCAAACCATGAGAGACTCTTGAATGCTGAGAACAAAGTGAGGGCTGATGGGGGGGGGAGAGGAAAGGGGGTGATGCGCATGGAGGAGGGCACTTGTGGGGATGAGCACTGGGTGTTATATGGAAACCAACTTGGCAATAAGCTATTTAAGAAGAAAAAGAGTCAACTATAAAGAAAAAAGGGCTAATCTACTTAATATAGTTCTTAAAATTATACTAGCCAGTTTGTGGATAAGAAAACTAAAGGCCTCAAATATTTAAAAAGATGCTCACATTCACTGACAATTAAAGAGAGGCAAATTAAAACCAGGCTCTTTACTGGCCTCTTTTCAGATTGGCAAAGATTAAGAAGTTTTAATTAAGACAAGTCTTAAAAAGACGGGTGGCATATAAATACTGTCACACACTTTTAATATCAGTTGTTAAAATCTCTTTTGGAAAACAATTTGGCAATATCTGTCAACTAAAACTTTTTAATTGACATGATGATGACAAACAATTCAAACAAAGTCATAAAATGAAAAATAAAAGCTGTGAACTCCATAAAAGTGGCTATTTTTGCCTTGCTCAGCTTTTTGGCCCACAGGAGTCACTGAATAAATGCCTCATGAATAAATGCTAATTAGCAAGGTTACTTTTAAACCCCTTCCAGGGGGGTGGGGGGAAAAGTAACTTTTTTTCTTTCAGACAAGTTAAAAAAAATTTTTAAAAGGTGTCCTCTCAGATACAAATCCATCGGAGGTACCAAGAATGAAGCTCTCCCTAAAGATGAAAACATTATGAACATTCCTTTTAAATTAAGAACATGACAAAAATGTCAATTATGACAACCCCTACATAATACCATATTAAAAGCCTTAGCCAATGCAACAAAACAGAAAAAAGACTGCAAAGGAAGGGATAAAACTATCATTATTTGCAAATAATTGTCCACATATAAGAATCTATAAATATTAGAAATACCAAACCAACATACAAACATCGATTACATTATCTACACACTACAAATGATTAGAAAAAATTTATTTTTTTAAAGACACCAATTAGAATACCAACAAATACCAGAAATCATCTCAGAATACCCAACAAAATACATCTAAGACCTAAACACAGAAAACACAAAAACTCTGTGGAAAGATGTTAAAGGACACCTGGAAAAATAAAGAAATGGAGAGACAGTCCATGTTCATAGGGAGATTAACAATGATGATTATTCTCTTCATCTGTTTTTTTTAAACATTTTTATTTATTTTTCAGAGACAGAGTGTGAGTAGAGGAGGGGCAGAGAGGGAGACACAGAATCCAAAGCAGGTTCCATGCTCTGAGCTGTCAGCACAGAGCCCGACATGGGGCTTGAACTCACAAACTGTGAGATCATGCCCTGAGCTGAAGTCAGAGGCTTACTGGCTGAGCCCCCAGGAGTCCCTCTCTTCAATTCATCTAAAGATTCAATGCATCTTCCCTGAAGACACCATGCTGCTTCATGTATCCCCAAGTCTCCAAAGCTGCTTCCTCCTGGTACATTAACCAGCAATCCTCCTTGCCAACACCAAATTCTCTAAACCCCATCCTCATAGAAAATTACGATTTGCCCTTATGAAACATCTTATCCTATAAAAAAATTTTCTTGATATCCATATTTTAAAATTATTCCATCGCTTTGGACTTTATCTTTTGCTGCGAATACCACACAATTTAAACTGTGTCTTTGCAGGAAAGAACTGTGCCTTAATCCTGTCTTCTCTGTGCCGCTAACTACACTTCGTAATGACACAGTTGTCAGAACACAAGAAATTTTTTGAAAATAAATAGACAGGTTAAAGTTTCTTCTTTTTGGTACCAACAACCAATATGCTAAACAGAGCAAGAGCCACGATTAGGAAATGGAGAATGCCATCACTAGAATTACCTGCGTAAAACAAGAAGCTGGGAGGAGAAAAAAGTTTATGCTGTCAAGTGACATAAATGTTGGCCATTGTTATTTGAAAGCAAATATAAAACAAACCACTGTGAAAAAGAGGAATCTGAAAGAATTTGGGGTGAAAGACATTCTTCTGACAGAATAGTCTGACTATTCTAGCTTTACTCTTTCCAGGTCAACATAGCGTGGGTAAACCTAGCTTACACGAATAATGCTAACAAAGTTCCAATAACTGAACTAAATCCCCAATAACTGTCATGTATGACTACACTGAAGAGAATGGTTTCGATTAGAAATTATCAAAATGTATCTCATATTGAACAGATGAACTTAAAGGCAAATAGAAGAAGCATTATCTTAACAGGCTCATTATTTGGGGCTTCATCCAAGAAAAAAATCATCTTAAGGAATTCATTTGATAATATCTAGTAATACAAAATACAAAGTTACTACTAAAAATACATTTCTTAATTTATTCATTCTTTAACCAAATACCCCAATCACACCCCCACCCCCAAAATAAAATGATGCAGTTCTATAGCCCAAAACACAAACACTAAGTTTTTACTCCTAAACTCTAACAGGGTCTTAAACATACCAACAATACATTCTTTTTCTTTGACTCTGCTGCCGATTTAAAGGATGGGTATACAAGGTCAACTCCAAAATTAGGGTGAGAACACTTCCCCCCTCTTGCTCTTCCAGTATTTCAGACACAAATTTTATTTCTTAGTTCATTTCTACCACTAGCTGTTCTCAGCAGAAAGAGAAAGTGAGTTTAAGTATATAATTGTAATCATTTAACAGTTAAAGTTTGGATATCATGGATTTTTTGCAATTTGATGACTGGCAATTTGCAACCTGTCAAACAATTACTTGCAATTTGCAACTTGTCAAACAAATCCCCAATATACTCTAGGTAACTATACTGTATGCAAGACAGATTCCTACTTAATACAAGTTTCTGAAATAAAATGTTAATAATCTCAGAATTGCACTAAGAAATGCACTAAATTCTCCATATGATAACAATTACTGTATAAATAAAACTGCTTTAAAATAGTTTCTCCATGAATTTAGAAACAAAGATTCTTGACTGGGGGTCCCCAGGACCACCCCCGTGTTCAAAAATTCACTGGAACTCAAAAGGATTCGGCATACAGTTGCATTCATGGTGAAGATTTATCACAGCAATGTAATAAGCATACACATCCAGATCTCAAAGGGAAAACACACAGGTGGAGTCTAGAGGAATCCATGTGTAGGTCTCCTTAGGCTCTCTTACTCTCATGAGGGTTCACACAGCTCACTATTCCTCCAGTAACACAAGTACAATGTCTATGTTCAGAAGTCCATCAGAGACTCCATGCCCATGGTTTTTAGATTAAAAGCCACCTCTGCCTAACACATACCAGAATTCCAAACTCTCAGAAGGAAAGCAAGTGTACAGCATAAACCAAACTGTTTACATAAAGAGTCCAGGCACAGTAAACCACCCCAGTCAGTTGGGGAACAATGGGAACACTCCTCAACTAACTGCAAGTTCCCAGACATCAGCCAAGGGCCAACCTTGCAAGCAGACTTTTTTAAAGATAGCAGTCTTCAGTCGGCTACGTTGACTCACTTCTGCAGAGACACCTTGAACTGCCTCCAGTATAGTCACCACTTTTTCGTAACTCTGCTCTAGAGTAAAGTGAATATTATTACAGAAAAATACAAGAGCAAGTACTTTCTTTTTCCCATCTAAACCTATGCCGCAGGGAAGGAACAGGAAAAAAAAGTAAACCTTAAGATGGGGCGGTGATTTTCACATTTTATCCATACACGTTTCGAAAAGATTACATGTATTAGTGCTGTACACTCCATGCTAGGAAATGCAGCAAAAAAACAATTAAATGCAGCCCAAGGAGCTAAGCCTATATGCTTCCTCAGCTCCCATCTCTAAGTATTTGAACTATCTAAACATATACACTAAATGTTATGGATTAAATTAAGATTTCAGCTACTAACATTAAATAGAAAAGACTTTGTAAGATCATTAGTTAAGTCATGTTTTACCTCTAATATGCTAAAATTATAGAAGCCATTCAAAAAGCTTACTTAAATAAACATTAGAAGAATATGAAATAAACCTTTATTCTTGGCATATAACTGTTGGACTCTGAGTAATCCTACAGAGGATGACCTAGGCTACGATTTGGTATTTGAGTCATAAAAATAGCTGCTTTCAATTTCAATAGCTTAAAATCATTCACATATCCACAGCCTTTATTCTAAAAATTCTCATTCTACAAAGTAGCCTAAGAAATCATCCTGAAGCCTGAAAGATATTTACATTTAAGATAAATGTATACATATGCCAGAACATATATATGCTGCTTTTTTTAAAAGATAACATTATGATTCAACTTTTTAATACAGGAAGTAACTTTTTAAAAACTGAAAGGCAACTTTAAGACTAGAGAAAATACACTCAATCAACTGAGGCCTCTTAAGCTGTTAGGAATGGTTTTAGGAGAAAATAGCTCATTGTAAGTGATGCTTTATAATATGAACTAAAATTTTTCTCATCACATAGTTTTTGATCCAGCTAGGAAACAGAAAACCTATCTGAATAATTAATAACTTTACCTAAAATAAATCAATTTCTTTTAAGTTTAAACTTTGACCTTGGGCATAAGCTTGTTTACACAAATATTAAAGTCACCATCTATTTTGCTTTATAATAAAAACATATAAATTTAAAAATCCCAAGTTCAGAAAACTCACTAGTTGATATTTTTGCTTCGTGATAATCATCCCACTGAGTCACCCTTAAACTCATAATTATCTTTTTAAAGATAATTAACAATCTACTTAATTAATTTTGAAGATAGATAAGAACCAACTTCACGAACCTATCAATGGTTTAAAGAGAATGTTTTATCATTTCCAATTTTTAAGCCAGAAGTAGACTCAGGTTTTACCTTCTTTTTACAAGTCAGACAACTGGGGCCCAGAGTAGCTCAGTGACCTTTTTAGTTATAAAATTCAGTAGTCCTATAAATAGAACTAGAATACAGGCCCCTCAAGTACTAAGAGAGCTCAGTGTAGTACTCAAGCTGGTGAATGTAACCTAAATTTAAATCCCATTATAATGACTACATAAAAGTAATAAACCTAGGAGGAAAAATTATAGCGTAAAGAAAAATGTGATTAAAGGCAGAATTGTCAAACTTCTGCTCTGTCAAATATAAAATATTAAAGGATGGAATCATGGTATAACCAATTAAAAACATTTATCTGTTAAAGTTTCTGGAGTTCTATAATGGGCCTCAGAACTACACTGTCAGTCCTGAAGCTTTAGGCCCTGCAGGAAGAAGCAAGGGCCTCCGAGCCGTGTATAACCCATACGGACAGGACTGATGGAGAGGATCCCTGAATCTAAAGACGAAACCAGACCTAAGGGCTTCTGAAGAAACCTAGAAATGTGGATGTCTGGGTTCTTTTATTAAAGATTTTTAAATTAAATTTATGTATCTAGTGACATTAATTTTGCTTCCCCCGAAACCTATTATTAAATTGACTGGATGCATTTTATAAGAGACAGCATCTTAGAATCCAGGAAAATACGGTGTCCAGATTGTGATTTTGGTCACTTTTCTGCCAAACAAGGGGACTAACAGCATTATACTTCAAAATCCTGCCATCAAGTTAAAAAAAAGTCTGTATTTTACTAAGTTTCAATTTGGGAACATTTTACCATCACTGTGAAGCCACAAACTAAGGTGAGAAAACTTTCAAATAAAGATATAACTTAGACAACCATCATACAAGTGTGTGTATATTTTAAGTGTGGATCTAATCCTCAAATGGACCATATAAAATAAAGCAAACCAGCATCCATAAAGCAACAGGATTAGGAAGTAACAGCTAAGAAATAGACTTTACTTCTTTCCCCGTAGTAATTTCATCAATCAATCAAACTAAGCACTGGCTACAGATGTTCTTAATTAAAAGTACCATGTGTTAAAGTCAAAATAATCCTGCAACTAATGAACCTAAAGTTGAACTGTATAAAAGCTCACTCTCAATAGCCCCATTTTCCAAACTCTGACATGATCCATGCTCAGTTGCACTAGCCTAAATAACAAGATATTTAGTAGTCAACTTAAATACTGGCTGGGTAAAATTCCCACTCTTCTCCATGTTTTAAATCATACTAACTTTCCAATGACTAAAGTAAAATTAATGTATTTGCAATCCTAAACCATAACATTGTATGTGTTAGCACACAGATGTACCTTTGGCCAAAATACTATCTATGATATGTCACATCCTATTTTTAAAAGCCTTCAAAAAGACAATCCACAGTATTCCCGCTTAATTTATTCGCCTAGAATATCAGGATAAAGAGAACTTTTCTTCCTGTAGCTTAAGTCCCTCAGTGTTTCAGATTCCAAAATCCATTTAATTAAACATTCCTATTTCCTCAAAGATTGATGCCAAAAAAGTACTGTAACTTTTTAAGGTAAAAATTGGTAATTATCAAAGCATATCACAATATTAACCATAAACCAAAATAGAAATTATTCACAGATCTAGTAAAATATACACTAATCAAATTAAGTTCAATTTAGTCCTAACAGTCTCACGCCACAAATGCAAACTACCTTTGCAAAAATGAAACAACCCAAATGCCAAGATTTACTTGAAAGAAACGTTTATAACCCCATGTGAAAAAAGGGTACTTGGATTTATACTCAGCAAAATCCTATGCTGACCTCACAGGGTGTTCTAATTCTTGCTGGCAACAAATAGCAGTAAAATTTCTATACTTTAAAGAATTGTTCCATGAAGTATGGTGACAAATGAACACAGAATCAATAAGGATATTGATGCTAATTGCCAGAACTGATTCCTTCACAAACCCTGTTTTCACAACAGCAACCCCTTATAATTAGGGGAATTAAAAGTTGCTGAACTCAACAATCCCTTCAGTTAAACCAACAGACCCCTCATAGAGCTGTCCAACGCTGCCCAAACTATCCATCCTTTAGTCGAATCAGTCAGTTTCATGAATTGTAGGATTTATCTTCAAGTCCAGTGCTGACTCAGAGGGTAGCTTGTTCCCTAGAGAAAACAACCAACAAAAATCAGAACAGCTACTGCTCATATGGTCTTTCAACACCCAAGTGGAAAGGACAACTTATTGGGTCCAAAAAACAGTTCAACTTCCCTTTCAACTATGGGAGTAGCCAATAAACTGAAGGCAGCTATGTGCCATAGGCAGGTCTCAGTTAAAGCTTTCACTCAGTTACAGCAAAGAAATGTTAAATAGATAAAAAAGCTTAAATTTTCTCAGCTATCACACAAACCATAGGGTTTCTCACTCAAGAAGAATTTTACAGGGTATATAAGTGAAAAGTATTCCAAGGGCCAAAGCTGTTGTTTTATTTTAATCTTCGAAGAGCTGCTGTGTGTGTGTGGGGGTGTGTATGTTTGTGTGAGAAAGAGAGAGAGAGAAAGAGAGAGGGAGGGAGGGAGGGAGGAGGGGGAGGGGGAGGGGAAGAGAGAGAGAGAAGTGGGGAGAAATTAAATGTCTCCACCCAGAAGCAGTGTACACGTCTTAGGGCAACTTTGCTTAATGACACACATAAGAAACTAGTGAAGTGTTACAGAATTCCTTAAATGCAAGGTCCTCATTTACTAGTTAGAGAAAATATTCTGAATCAAAAGATAAGAAGAGTAACATGTTCTGTTTCAAGACCTGCAATAGTGGGTTGCCCTCCCTATTATTTCTAAAACCAAAAACTCAATACGCACAGCTTTTGAGCTTCAAGATGTACCGCAACAAAAGCAGGGGGCCTTTCCACTTCAGGAGTTAGGGGGTTTATCTACAAACAGTATGCTAGTATGGAAACGGGAAGGGAACATCTCAGTAGGAAAGGCAGCCAGAGAGCTCATGCCAATTTCGGAACACAGAAGTGTCACTTTGTCCTTTCACAATGAATTAGATTAGAAGATTTTCATAAAACAAATCTTACTCAGGACTGTCTCCAGAAAGAAGCATGAAGGTGACAGATAGAACTTATCTTTTTTTAAAAGGTATTAGTTCTATTATTTATTCAAGTACGGGTAAAAATTCAAATAAAAAAGTCTCTTTGGTCATTTCCAAGTTGTAATGTGAAAATTCTTGATTCTCAACCAAGAATCTCTTTACCTGAGAGCTCAGATGTATGGAAGACATTTACATACAAGCATCTGACACTTTGGTAATTTGTGGATTTTTCTGCTTTGGTTTGGCATTAACATCTTACTGATTCCTTGCTTTCCAGCCTTTCTCAGAGAAAGAGTAAAGTCCTAATGAGCTAAGGCAATCCCTGCACATCATGAACAGTACCTGTTGTATACTGTCCTTGGGAGAATGCACAAAATAGTCACTCAAATCATTTTCTGTAGTCTGTGGTTCAGGTGAGGAAAGTTCCAACCCTCCCAGCTTCCTTAAGTGTGTACGGGTAAGTTTTCTCCCAGTGACAAATCAGGCCTTCTGGGCTGGTGGTTTTCCAACCACCTTTATCAAGTAAAACCCTAGGCTTCCAGAAAAGCTTCAGGGTTGTGCAAATTCTTGATTTGAAATTCTTTTATCTATTGTCTCAGTATTTATTAAATCAATAATAAAATCACAAATGCAGGTTCAAATAGTGTGCGTTCATTTTCTAACATACTAGAGATGATTACCAACATACTTAATTTGTGTTGGGTTACATTTTCATGGAGACTTCAGAATAAAGGCTCTCTCTCCTGTCACATCTCTCTCTCTACAAACACACACACACACGCGTGCACGCACACACGCACACACACGTGGAGGTTTTTTAGGAAGGTAGGGAGTCTGAAGTAATCTTTATTGCAATGTACAGGTACTCAGACAAAATTCAACAAGTGCACGACTTACTCATGTGAATTATGAGTCTCTCGTTACTATATGATGGAAAACACAGAAAAGGAGACTGAGGAAAGAAGAGTTAACTATTCCTTTACTCACCAATTTCAAGCTATCATGTTCAACAAAGTACCACACAGACTTGATATTCTCAATGAAGAACTTCATGACTACATTTTAAAAACCAGACCCTGGAATGCCAGTTTTATCAGCTTTAATAATTTCAGAGTTGAAGATTGTATATATAGACCTCCCAAGCATTCTGCTGCTTGAAAACCACTGTTCTAAGCTCTAATTAAGGTTTGGTATTCTTGATTCACAGGTGCCCCAGGGACAGAAATGGTAATTAAGTCTTAAGTTTTTGATGCCTGCTGAGTTGCAAGTTCCTGCTATCTGTACTCCAAACCACCTTGCTGGTCTTATCTCCTACTAGGCTCCTCTCTCCACATTCTGACAACCTTCAAAAAAACAATGCGTCATACTCTGAGGTGCTAATGGCCAACAAAACTGGTAAAGATTTTAAGAGAGTGATATCAAGTATTTTAAATATATGGAAAATTTACCTACCTGAGTGCCATTTTTCATTAATTTTTCCAAGTCCCTGCCCAATCTAACCTTTTCCATTTGCCTCGTAATTTTATATTTTTAATAACTTTAAGTAATCTCTACACACAACATGGGGCTCAAACTCACAACCATGAAATCAAGAGCCACATGCTCTACTGAAACAGCCAGGCCCCCCTCGCCTAGCAATTTTAATCTTAAAATGAAATCCTACTCTTCCGCTATTTTGAGATGAAATCAAACATCACACGCATTACACAAATGGCAGACTGCAAAGATACCTCTTTGAAAAGATAAGTGAAAAAGAAACTGCATAACCAAAGCAGTGACTAAGAGCCTAAGGCGGAGACAGAAAACGACCCACGGTGCCCAGTGAGAGTGGTCTGAACTCTCCTGGGGTCACCGCACACTGGAACCAATGCACAGCTTGATTTGAGAAAACAAAACAAAGTGCCAGCTACCCACAAGCAAGAACAAAGCCAGAACACCCTGGCCTAGCCCAGCCTCTCCAGGGAAACTCCACGGGCTTCCTCACAAGCAGATCTCAGGGCAACGCCTTCATGCCATGCCGACAGGAGCCTTCGCTTCAGCATCATGCCTGAGATTTTCTTCAGCACCTGTGCAGTCTTTACCTATTATCCTGGATTACTTTCTGACAGCTCACTAATTGAGTCAGAGCATTTCTAGATTATACTACTCAACTGGGTGAAATAAACAGGGAAAAACAAAAACAAACTTCACAGATTCTCAACCGTGCTTAAAATGTTTAAAGAAATTGTATCCATCCTTTAAAACCCATCTCATATATTCCCTTTTCCATGAACCTTTCTTTTCTGGACTTTCATTCAAATCAGATAGAATCTCATCTTTCTTCAAATTTTCCAGCAATGTGAAGTTTTATTTTCTTTAGCAGTAAAAGCATAGATGTCAGAATCTCCTGTGAAATCTTTAAAACTACAAAGGTCACTGTGCCAGGCAGGGAGTTCTGATGCAGCAGGTCTTGGTAGGACAGGGAAGCTGTATTGGAAAGGACCACAGATTAATCCGTCCCTACACGTGAAAGCTCGCTGGAAACACCACATGAGACCAAGCCATGACGAGGTTCCAGGCATTCAAGAAATAAGACCCAGTCCTGATCTCAAGAAGCTCACACACTATCATAAGCTCATGAACGCACTCAAATGTTCCCATTTTACCACTCAGCCCAGGTCTCCATGTGTGATCACAATAACGAATAAGATGTTTCTAATGCCACCAGAAGCAGTTAACTTTAGTGGAGGAAACATACAGAAAACACAGACAAAATTTTAAAAATCTATTATGAGATACTCAAACACTACTGAAGCACAAAGATGGAAGATTTTACTAATGACCAGAAAGGCAGAAATGGCTTTGGGGGAAAAAAGAGGCATTTGACCTAATCAATGAAAATAGGCAAGACCTCAAGAAACCGAAGAGCATTCCTGGCAGAGTAAGGCCAGTGCAACGGCACAGGGATGGGGTGAAAGGCTGAACACATTCAAATACATATTCTCAAACAGGATGTATCCTTTGTTACAGAGTAGGTCATTCATGGGGTAGTTAAAAGATGAGGCTTATTTAATCAGAAAAGAAAGCAGGAGTCCTTAAATAGTAATCTTCAATTGTTTTACATTTTTAAAATATTCACTTAGCATCTAAACACGGTTCCTGTCACAAGGGATTTATGTTCCAATGGCCATAAAAGAGAATCATTCACCCTTAATTCACACAAAAATAAAATTTCAAATTGTAAGGGGTCCTGACAAGGAAATAAGTAGGACAGCAAGATGGAAAATAATGGTGGGAAACTTCCTTTACATTAGCCAAAGGCCCTTCTTTGTGGCAGTTTAGCTGACACTTAAGAAAAGAACCAGCCACAGAAAGAACAGGTGCAGGGAGCAACATATGCAAAGTCTGAGCCAAAAAGAGCCTGACACATGTGAAGAAGACCAGCAAGGCTGGAACTGAATACGCAATGGGGAGGAGAAAGGATGAGATTTAGAGAAGCATACAACATGAGAATTATGTAAATCACAGTAAGGTGCTTGGATTTTATTCTACTTGACCATGAGAGAGAAGCAAGCTCATTTATATTTAAGATTACTTTTACTTTTAAGTGGGAAATGACCTGCAGGAATAGCCCAATCAGGCTGGTCAACTCCCACAGCGCAGAGGCGGGGACAGCCTGGCCCAGGATGGAGGCAGTATATATTAGAGAGAGCATGTGCAAGTTGAACTGACTGCATTCCTAACCAACTGGCTGTGCAGAGGAAGAGGAAGAGAACAAAAACGAATCATAAGTTTTGTACTCAAGCATCTTATGTAACATGATGATAGATTTACCTAACTTCCTAAAAGCCTGAGCTCAGCAAATGGAATGCAGGATAAGAAGAATTAATAAATTCTGAAATGAACTGAAGTGCCAAGAGAAGTTAAGGAGGTAATTAAGAGATTCTGAAATGGCTTAGCTAGCTTAAGAGGGAAACGAAGCTGGAGAAGTGAATTAGGCAAAATGAAAATTTTAAGACAATATTAGTATTTTCTTTTAATTATAAATATATGTGACTTAAAGTGTCTGAGGGAGGAAAAAGTCCTGCTCGATCTCCCTGTAAGAAGACTAGTGTTTCTCTACTGTTCTTAAACAGGAAGGGAGATCAGAATTGCCAGAAAGGCTGTCTAAGAACAGACATGTACAAAACTAGAGGGAAAGGGAGGGGGATCTGAGTGAGAAACTGGAATGGCAGGTTTAGAATGGGTCTTGGTCACATATTTTTTAAAAACACCCTGGGAGGTGCCGATGCACATCCTCGGCTGATCTTTAAAAGATTAACACTGACTCAAGCTAATTTTCACACAATTTTAATTAGTAGCTTTTAAAGTCTTAATGGCTCAAGTCAAAACTCCTAAGTGTCAATTTCTCAAAATTAAAAAAAAAAAAAAACTGGTAAAATGTGTTATTTATTTTACCAAGTTTTAATGCCACCAAATTAGAAATTACTTTTCATCAGATAAAAGTTTTAAATTACAAATTTATTCTTTTAATATAAATACAGACAAATACAAACAGACCTCAAGCGCTCTTATCAGGGAGACTAGGCAGACAAGACTATAAGCCTGATTTTTGCCAGTAAAATGATGAGAACCCACCACACCTCTGCCCTGATTTCACAACATCCTGAGATAGCCCTCAGTCTTCCTTTATGAGCAGATAAAATGTCCAATCCACAGATTTGCAACATAGAAAATGCACACAAGCCACACAATACACTTCTCCAAAAGGAGCCACAAGAACAAGATAGTTATATCCATACAGTCATATTCCAAGAATAAGATAGTCATCATTTCCAAAATATTAGGAAACCAAATAATTGAGTGAATCTCAAAAATCCCTGCTTCTCTAATAGAAGAGATTAAAATGGACAGCCAATTTTTAAACAATACCGTGTGAGGTAAGAGATGAATAAAATGGAATATAAGCATTCAACACACACACACACACACACTCTATTACAGAACTATAAATCAGACAAGGAAAGAAAACTCTACCCTGTTTATAGCGTCTTTATTCAAATTGTTTTAAGATTTCACCATCAATAACTTAGGTATGTAAGGTTATTAACCGAATTTCTCCCAATGCTTTTACTAAAAGCAACCATCCAAAGTTACTATCTCCAATTCTTCCAATTACACCAATATATGTGCCTTTATTTAAAATTACTGGTTTTAAATTCTCATTTTCTAGTTTAACAATAAGCCTTCTAAATATCTGTTAACCTAATCAAAAGGGGAGGAGGGGAGAGAGGTAAACAGTATTCTAACCTATAAATTCAGGCAGAAGTCTCGGACTGGGACTAACCTAAAAAACTTAGTTCTATAAAAATGATAAGAAACATGTACACTCACAGACCTACATATTATTACTTAATAACAGAGGCAGGATTTCACCTTAGATCTTACACATAAATTATTTTCCTCACAGATTACCGCTTTCACCTAATAAAAGCAAATATTTTGAACAATTTTGTGGATAAAGGTTGTTGATGTCAGAACTCAAATTAATAAGTATCTTACCTAAAAACTCACTGATTCTTTTTTAAAAATTTTTTAATATTTATTTTTGAGAGAGAGAGAGCAAGCGTGAGCAGGAGTGGGTCAGAGAGGGAAACCCAGAATCCAAAGCAGACTCCAGGCCCTGAGCTGTCCACACAGAACCCAATGAGGAGGGTAGACCTCACGAACCATGAGATTATGACCTGAGCTGAAGTCCGACACAACAGACTGAGCCACCCCGGAGCCCCTTACTCTGACTCTTAATACGCAGATCTAAATTTGTAGATATTACATCTTTATACCTATGGAAATTAAATTCCCAGTGAAGTTTGTATTTCATAGATGTCTTTTTTTTTTTTTTTAATGTTTATTTATTTTGAGAGGGAGCGCGAGAGAGCGAGCATGCACACAAGAGGGGTAGGGACAGAGAGGACAGAGAGAATCCCCAGCAGGCTCCACACTGTCAGAGCACAGGGCTTGATCTCTGGAGCCATGGGATCATAACCTAAGGCACCAGGCAGCCCTCATAGATTTTTTTTTTTTTAACTGAAGGTAGCAGAGCTCACATCCTACATGCAGATACATCCCATGTAGAGCAGAACAGAATCAAATCATCAGCTACAAATGAAACACGTTTTTAACACTGTGACAGAACAATTTTCTTCTCTTTCAGTCCAAAATCTAGATTCATGGTAAACTGAACCTTGGATTCAAAGCACCTCTAGTACTTGTGGTATATCTGAGTCTATGCTTATTTTGCCATCCTTAAGCTTTCTAATATACTAAGGAGTACAAGAAACCTGAATCTTGTTTTTAAAGACTCCATAAGAAAAAAAATTGAACTAAAAATTATTTAAATAGGACCGTGAAGACATCTCATATATTCTTGTTCATTCTTTTAAGAAGTATATAAAGAGCCAGTATTATTTTTTTCTTGTAAGAAGACATAAAGAAAGAGCACAAAATGTTTCTCTAACTACTGAATTATGGTAACACTTTAATTATAAAAATTATATTTGATGAAAAGCACAATGTTTTCTCTTCATTACATTACACAATTAAAAAGTTTCAACACACTCCAAAAAGCTTTCCTTCTTTATTATTATTTTTAATGTTTATTTTTGAGGGGAGAGAAACAGAGCATGAGCGGGGAAAGGGGCAGAGAGAGAGGGAGACACAGAATCTGAAGCAGGCTCCAGGCTCTGAGTTGTCAGCACAGAGCCCAATGCGGGGCTCGAACTCATGAACTGCGAGATCATGACCTGAAGGGAAGTCAGATGATTAACCGACTGAGCCACCCAGGCGCCCCCCCCCCTTTTTTTTTTTTAATACAAATAACCTTTAGTAGAAGCCATGTGGATCAAGCCAAAATAAATATAACTCAGTTTCCACCTCTGGTTTTCTCCTAACATCTAGAAAATGTGGGCAAGTGATTTTATATAATCATAATTCATTTTGTCTGATTATATATATACTTGTGATAAAAAGTATCTGGACTACTTGGCCATTAGAAACACTAAAAGCATTGAAAAATCTATTAAGCACCCTACAGCTTCCTCACAAAATTTACTTAATCTCATTTCCCAAAGTTAGGCAAACACTGTTGAGTTCATATTCTGAATTCAACCCGAGGTCCATCCACTACACACTCTTACAAATTTGATGGAGACCACAGCCTACACATCTGTTTTGTTTCCCATGTCGACAAACAGTAGTCGTCCCTCTGGCCTAACTTCAGCCTTACCTCAATTAACAGCCTTATTTCTATGAGTTTTCATTAAATAATTTGACAAATACTATTAGAATACTAACTACATGTAGACTACGGCGTCTAAACCTCTAAAAATGTGAGTAACTTATCCACATTCTTAAAAACCACTCTTTGGGTTTGAACTGTAATTTTAAGAACTATACCCTTTAGCCTGTATAGTAACTTAATGTGGTATAAGCTAACTTAACTCGATCACTATACTATCTGAAGAAACAGAACAGTGGCCTGCCTGTTCCTAAACCTGGCCAAATGATCTGAAATGGCAGGATCTTCCCTAGCCTCTACAATGGTGGCCATCTTTTAAATCATAACACTTAGACTGTTTAAACAAAGGGTTAAAATGATATGGGAAGAGGACAAGTATTTCCTAATAAACCTAACTCTTCTGGATCAAAAGAACCATTTTCCCCCCCAAGTGATAGTGAATGTCTATGAGTAAACGGTGTTCTTCATTCATAATAACAAGTTATGCTTGCATTGTTTATAAACAAGAAACTTACTCCAAGACAAGTGTGTCTGATAATAAAAAATTTTAGACATTCACAAAAATAATAAGATCAATATTGTTAATATAATTTTAACTTTGGGTTTCTCTCCAATGAATAAAAACTAATACTAAATTTAAAACAAAAATTGAAGTCTGACTTCAAGAAAATGTTGATTGAATCAATAAACGCCTCTCTTATTTCTCTAACACGAATAACAATTTAGTTGGTCTCTACATAAAAACTGTAAAGCATACATATTAAAATGCAACGTGTAAACAAAAGATATGTGATCACTGATTCAAGGGGCACCTGGGTGGCTCAACAGGGTGAGCGTCCGACTTCAGCTCAGGTCATGATCTCACAGTCCGTGGGTTCAAGCCCCGCGTCGGGCTCTGTGCTGACAGTTCAGAGCCAGAAGCCTGCTTCGGATTCTGTGCTCCTTCTCTCTCTGCCCCTCCCCTGCTCACACTCTGTTCTCTCTGTCTTTCAAAAATAAATAAAAATGTCCAAAAAAATTCTGAAAAATGATTACTCATTTAAGATCCATGAGGTTTAAAATTTTAAAGAGCCATGGTACTGGGGCGTTTGGGTATCTCAGTTGGTTAGGCGTCAGACTTTGGCTCAGGTCATGATCTCAAGGTCTGTGAATTGGAGTTCCGCATCAGGCTCTGTGCTGACAGCTCGGAGCCCAGAGCCTGCTTCAGATTCTGTCTCCCCTCTCTCTGCTCCTCCCCCATTCATGCTCTGTGTCTCTCTATATATACCAAAAATGAATAAATGTTAAAATAAATAAATAAAAAATAAAGAGTCCTGGGTGCTTATGGTGTTCATTTTTCAGATTTATGAAAAATGAGATGTATTACAATAATTAACTTATATTATTTTTGTCTCATTACCATTACTAAGGTGGAAGAAATCCCCATTTGCCCAGTTTTTATTGTGTTTATGTTCTTGAATGAGCTTCAGTAACCCCTGTAACAATTAGTTCAGTGGCTACTTATCTGATCACTTCAGTTATTCAGAACACTCATAACTAGAAAAGAAAAACTAGCCTCAAAGAATAATTTAAAGCCCATATACCTTATTCACAGGCAACAATTCAAGTCCTTAACTCAGTGTGTTTCTTTTCTTCTCTTTCTTAATTTCTCTGATTTACTTGAGAGAGAGTGCACATGTGCACGCATGGGTGCTCGCAGGGAGGGGCAGAGTAGGGAGGGAGTGGGAGAGGGAGAGAGGGGGGAGAGGAGGGGAGGAGAGAATCCCAAGAGGGCTCCCTCATGACAGTGCAGAGCTGGACACAGGGCTCCATCTCACAAACTGTGAGATCATGACCTGAGCTGAAATCAAGAGTCCTATGGCCTGAGTCACCCAGGTGCCCCTCAAAGTCTTTTCCTTATTTGGAAAAAAAAAAAGTAATAGCCTCAAAAAGTGTATGTATGCTCTCAGCCCTCACCAGATTAGAAGAAAGGGGTTATAAGAAAAAAGGGGAGTTTGGGTGGCTCAGTCAATTGAACGTCTCTTAATTTTGGCTCAGGACAGGCATGATCCCAGGGTCTTGAGATGGAGCCTGGGGGCTCACTGAGTGTGAAGGCTGCTTGGGATTGTCTCTCTCTCTCTCTCTCTCTCTCTACCCCTGTGCCCCTCTCCCACTCGCACACACTAAGGGGAAAGAAGACAGCATAAAGCACTAAAAAAGCAGTGGTTCTCAAAATGGCTTCCCAGGAAAAGCAATCTTACAGCATACCTGGAAACAAATAGAAAAGTAAATTCCCGGGGCGCCTGGGTGGCTTAGTCGGTTAAGCGTCCGACTTTCGCTTGGGTCATGATCTCGCGGTTCGTGGGTTCGAGCCCCGCGTCGGGCTCTGTGCTGACTGCCAGCTCAGAGCCTGAGCCTGTTTCAGTCTGTGACTCCCTCTCTCTCTGACCCTTCCCTGCTCACGCTGTCTCTCTCTCTCTCCTAGAAATAAATAAAACATTTAAAAAAAAAAAAAAAAGAAAGAAAAGTAAATTCCCCAGCTCCCCCAGACCTATGAAGTCAGAAGCTCTGGGGATGGGACTCAGCAAGGCTACGTTAACAGGCACTCTGGTGGGTCATCATAGACTCTCAAATCTGAGAACCACTATCCTCATGGTAGAAATACTAATGACAGCACCACACAGTCATCCATAAAAAGCCAGTAAGAAGTCACTAAATGGTTCAAATAAACTTGCCTGAGTATGTCAATTCAGGGCACTGAACTCAGGCACGTTAACAGATTCAGAGAGCAAGAAAAAGGCCTTACCTTCAAGAAGTTATAATCTAACATACAGGGGTGAGAGCACAAGGGAAAGGGCAAAGAATCTAAGTCATTCTATAACTTAAAACAAACTGCTCTACCAATTGATATCCAAAGGACATCAATTGTATTCTGGCTCAATGCAATCACTGAGGCAGGCACACAGAGCTGACCACTAGCCATCAGAAAGGATTATACTTTATCTGCAGCAACAGAGTACTACAAGTTTTGGAAGTCTTTCCATGAAAAACTGCTGAAAATCTCAAGTTCTGAAAATTAAAGCTTCTGATATGAAAAAAAAATCAAGTATGCTAGAAAGCTGCATTTCCTGTCAACAAGTCAATTATTGTAGCGTCTTGCCAATATCTTTAAAATAGATATCAAAGATGCAAATGAGACAATGCCCTCAAATGTATACACAGGAGATAACCAGGATCAACTGTTAAAATTGTGCATCCAAAGACTAGGAAATGTAACCTAACTGCTTAAAAAACAAAAGCTCATAGTTTGGTGCCTGCTGAGGGACAGGAGATAATTTCCAAGCTTGTCCATACCAACTTCCCACTGATGCTCCTCCTCTTCCAGCTCACTGAACTGATGCCTAGAAACCACTTGATCTGGGTGCCTGACTATGTGGTAAAGAACATCACAGACAACCTGAATATCTGCTCTGGACTATTACAAAAGCAAGAAACAAATATTTGTCACATGAAGCCTGTAGTTTGGATCTGTGTATTTTGGCAGGTTAGCCTACCACCATACCGCAAACAGTGGTAAGTACTGTAAGACTACAATCCAGAGTTAAGTACAGCCTAGAGGGCAGCTTGGGGGACAGTAACTGTATTAGCATCCTACCCATCTGTACTGTTTTCTTTAAGGTACAAAACCCCTCAAAGGGACAATTAGCTACTCATTACTACTTACAGGAATACCAATCTAAAATCTGGAAACTGTATCTAAAATACAAGATATTTATGAAATCATAAGAAAGTAAGTCATTTCAGACATACCAATGTGTAAGAGATTCATGACTAAAACACCCGGAGAAACTAATGAACGTTATCAGCATACACGTGCAGTCCACGTTTGAGTGTTGGCTGGTATTTATGTTTAGGTTTCACAGGCCTATGTGCACTGGGGGTTTTAAAACAGATACATCTCTTAACTCCTCTCCTTTTCTAAGAAGACCCTTCCCACATGCTCTACTCAGACTGCACATATGAAGTGCAAAGAAGAAGAAAGCAAATGACTTTCATATATGAATTTGACTAGTCAAGCTGAGAGGAATCATGGAAAATTCAAGATAAAGAAGAAGCTGCCACCATTCAAGTCGTTCCTACAGAATTAGAAAATGGCTCCTAATGAGACATGGATCACACAGCATGGTAGCTCTGTACACACACACACACACACACACACACACACACACACTCTCTCTCTCTCTCTCTCTCCCCCGTACTGAGGACCTACGGGTACCACTGAACCAAAAGGTTAGAGAAAAATGATCCTGAACTCTCAACCAATTTGAAAGGACCCGGGGGACAGTGAGAGGCCAACTTCCAACTTTCTACATTCAGCTGGGAATCAGGGATGTTCTTGGGCATTTAACTAATATCTGCTCTCTCTGCCTCCGTTCATCCAGAACCAGGACACAACTCTGGGTCACCCCGGATGCGAATCTTACACCACTGCAACAAAACTCCCATCATCTCCACCTACGATACAAACGCAGCCTTGGTGAGATTTTCCATTTGCACAGACTATGTCAAGGAAGTCCAAAGCCTTTTAAAGTCCCTTTGAGGTCTAGTACAAAAATCAAACTCTTCTCTCCTTTTGCTACCTCTCTCTCATCACGGTGTTTGTTTCTGCCTCCTTTTAGTGTAACCTATCTCCTATAGATCCACGTGTCACAAAACAATAGTTTTACACTAAAAAGGCTCTTAAAATCATTGGATATCATCTTCTTATAGAAACAAAGGTGTAAAACGCTGGGATCAAAGGGTGTGTGCCAAAGCCACACAGCTACTTTATTCTAACTAGCACCATGTTCTCAAGGCACTCAAGGCATGATCCAAGGAAAGCAGCCGAAGGGCCGCAGGAGATGTCGCTGCAGTTGCAGATTACTGAACCTCTGGCGGCAGGGAACCCCGGGGCCCACTCCCATCCAGCCCCTACCCCACAGGTAAGGGACAAGGCAGCCAGTACAGGAGACTTCAACAGGAAGTCCGCAACCAGAACTCTCCAACCTAACAGGAGGTATTAACCAGGGATGCCCCAACCAGTAGAAAGGTATCTACCGGGAGCTGTGAAGCCTTACCTGACAGGTCTCCAAGCCAGCTGCCGCAGCCACATCCCCCTCAGCGCCATTAACGTCTCGCCTCAGCTTCCTGAGGTTCCCAGCTGGGAGGGACCATCCGCCCGCAGGCACTCCCACCCGGCTGGGCTCTACAGTCCTACTGTCAGTGACCGGCCCGGGGCAGCACCAGCTGCATCCACATACATGCACACAAAGAGCAGTTTCCAGCTAGGACGAGCTCAGCATTACGGGACAATGAAAAGGTCCTCTTCGCAAAAACCTCAGAGACCCCTGATCTTAACTATAAATTTTTATTTCATTGTTTAATATAGAAAGTAATCCCAATTAGAAACCCTGGAAAGGTTTGAATGAATCTGCTGAATATACCTGAAAAACAAAGTTGTTACAAAAGATGGAAAACATGCAATTTAAAAGTAATACTTATAAATATTTTCGCTGGTTTTAGCACCTCAAAACACAAAGTGACTCTAGTTCTGATACAGTCCAGTTCTCAACAGGCACGCCGCTGTTCTTGTGGGGCCGCTCGTATCTACAGTCTCTTGAACTGTTGTGGTTTTAAGACGTTTGCAAAGATGTTTATGAAATCATTAAAATTCACTGTATTTAAGAGATACTGACCAATGAAAACATTTTTTTCTTAAGACAAAAATGAAGCTTAGTTAAATGAGTAAGCAGTTATTAGGCATCATCTATATGCCTAAATTTGTGCTAGATAAGAAATGACATGGCCCTTCTTAAGGACTCTGTAATATGCTTAGGAAATCTAGATTGATATTTCTAAAAATTGGAAGAATAATTTAATGCTAAACTACCTCTATTGTTATTAGGTATAAAAATAACCCAGAGAAATCAGTTCAGGCTGAAATATCAAAATAAAATCATGGGAGAATTACTTGACTGACCCACAGAATCCATTTAATAGTAGACTTCTGGAAAATAATTCTAGGAAAACCTACTCAAAGTAACATCCTATAAAACATGATGATGCTTAAGAATTACATAGATACTTTTTATCATTTTATTTTCAGTAATTATACCATTGGATACAACACAAAACAGTCTAAAATGATAGATTTTGAAGTTTATATGCCTTCAGTGACTTCAACGTAGAGTCTAAGATACCCAGCAAAATTTTAAATATGAAACTAGGTATTCACCACGAGCAAGACCACACCTTCAACCTATTAGCAGAGTTTCCTATTTTCCCAAATGTACACACACTTCTTAGCTGGGTATCAGAGTAGTAATACAGCTAACTGAGCAGACATACCTATGGATTTACTTTCATCCACAGTAGTGTTCCAGCCACAATGACTTAGAAGAGTTCGTAATTTCTGACCTATATAAGTTGTTACTTTTAATAATATTTTCCAATTTGCCCTCTCTCTTGTTTTTCAGTCATACAAATTGATCGCTTATATGGACACATACATACATAATAACTAGTCCAGAAAAGAAAATACCTGAAAAGGCTATCATGTGGGGAAGATTCTGGTTTACTCCATTAAATACAGAAAAAGAAATAGGACTAGTGGATAAAAGACAAGACAGAGTTTAGCTCAGCATAAGATATAACTTTCTTTTATAATCAAGCTTTTCAAATGTACACTGAGCTACCCTGCTTAGCCAATGAATTCCTTTTTACTTTAAGTGACAAAGCAGAAACTAGATGAGAACCTGTCAAGAATGTCACCTCTAAATAAGCACAAGGCTTGATTATTGAACCCCAAAAATTTCCACCCCAATGAATGACCACCTGTCAGATTATTCCATAATCCAACTACTATGCAAATGAAATGAATTAAGCCTCCATTTCTTCATGTATGATATGAAATGCCACAGAGCTAATGAATCCCAGAACTTTATTATTTTTTAGCACAGAAGTTTAAGAAAAAAATCTTACTCAAATCTTTCAAAACTACAAAAATAAATATTTTTAAGTAGCACCCTTTGATACACATAAGATTATATATGTGGTGTTTAATATTTTGGAACAAGAATGATGAAAAATATTAATTCCCCTTTTCCTTTCCTGTCACCTTCCCCCCCATCTTGATCAAGCCAAAAGATAAGCAATATTATCTAGCTTTATCCCTCAATTTGGCACCCTCAAGAATATATAAGAAGAGATGATTATTTCAACAACTAGACCTAAAAACTTATTTTCTTTAGATTTTTCTAAAATATTACAGTAAAATTTATAACAAGTACAATTATTTAAAAATAGTGGTTTAGTATGATAATTAAATGCTTCTTCCCAAATCACCTGACACTTCTCCTAATAATTTACAATAAGATATATCTAACAGTCTAAAAATCTGCACCATCCTCACCTTAAAGAAATAAATTATTTGAAAATACTGAGAGCCATGTATGGCTCTCTTCCTCATTGATAAACCCATGATGGGTTTCAAATTCAAGCACTCCCTCTGTCCCTCCCCAGTGTCCACACACAGCCAAGTGGATCAGGAGACGCTCGAATCCGGACTCCCAACTGTGCAGTAAACCACCAGAAGTACCAGTGCGCTACCCAGAAATGTGTGCTCCTGTTGCTGCCTCTCCTAAATTGACTTTCAAATGGACTGCAGTTAGCACTGAGGCAGTTAAACTCAAAGTACAGCAAGATTTAGTTTACAAGGTCTACTTATCGAGTCAACACACTCTTAGGTAAATCTGTGATTTAAAAAAAAAAACAATAAGCAATTAGCTCTCATGATAAAATTATTTTTCAGGGAACAAAAAAATTAAACCATAAACTATCATTTCATACACTTAGTGCAGTCATATTTTCATTTCTAAAGATCTATTCAAAAACTTCACCTAAAGCAAGAGCTACTAGAAAAGAAATGTATCTTTAACTGTTACTTTTCGAAATATTCTTACTAAAATACATTCTGGAAATGAATTTTCCTAAGTGTGTGTTGAGCCAGTGGCTCTTAACTTTCAGAAGGTTGTGCATCCCCATGAAGATAACACATGCTGACCAGAGGAAAATGCATGTTTACAAATAAAAAACAGGCATATAACTATAAGGGTTCTCCAAGACAGTGAAGTCCAAATTGAGCACCATAACCCGAACACTCCCGTAACGATTATTCATGAGATACTTAGCGTGTACCTAGCTACTGTCCTTAGTTAAATATGCACACAACAGTTAAGCCTGTAGATCCTGATTTCTTAAAGCAGAATGAAATGGCTATGCATGCAATTCGATGGAAGCCTAAGGTGTGATGCATGTTTTAACAATTTAAATACCCTTTAAACCTAACTAGTTCTGAATTAATTCAAATAACTTTGTACAGTTTTACTTCTTATATTAAAGCTTTTTAAAAATGCGAATCAGGTTTTAAAAGTGGTGAAAACACATTTTAAGAAAGAAACTTTTTCACCCAGGGTCTACTGTGTACCAGGCATGTTTTTATTCCTCCTCATTTGAAAAATTCAAATCTAATTATCCACTTAATTTTTGCTCAAATATGTTTACATTTCTGGTCAGAAGATATATTTAAATATGTATTTTTTTCATATATGATAAGAATGACATTGCTGTAGTTTACATTTGAGTGCCAAAAATTTTAAGATTTCATGTTTTAGGGGGGAAAACAGTAATTTGATATCTTTTCAAGGGCAGTAATTTCTAAAATAGAAATAAAAGAGAAAATGAAACTTTATGAACTGAAAATTATTAACAGGTTACATCTACGATAGACAAGAAGTATTAACGATAAATCATCACCAAGGTAGGTATATGAACTCTACCGCTTTTCTGATTCTACAACTTTAAAGTGAAAATACCAAAAATCTTTCCCAGGCCTTGAAAAAAATAACATTTGTGGGTAAGAAGTGATGAAAGACACTGAAGGGACACTTAATTTTTTTTTCTCTTTGTTCATCTCCAGATAGTGTTAAGCCATTAACTAAAAGGAGAAAATATGAATAATAAATGCAAAACCATTTATGATTCCAGTATTTGTGGAAAATACTTTAGCTTATTAGTTGATTGTCATTTCAATGAAGAATAACTTTTAAATAATAGGTATTCAGGAACACATTTAATATGATATACTGATCCATCTCCAATGGTTCCAGACAGTAATTACTTTCATTAGTAAGAAGTGACCTTTTTAATGTCAGAGTGATAGAGAACAGAACAGTTTCCCAGTTAACCTAATATTTTAAAGTGATTAATTTTGCCCTACGTTTAGGCTGTGGCCCAGGTGAGACCAATGAAACACCCTCCTACACAAAAGCTGACATCTACTGAAGAACTTCACAGCATTAATAAGATGTTTAACTAAAAGTTTTCAAGATCTAAAATTTCCTCTGACATTTTAACTCTTTCAATATTTAAAAAGCCTATTTTTTTTAAATGGCAACCTTGAACTAGTCTGATCAAAGGTGTGAACAAAATACTTACTTTTGAAACAAGAGAAGATGTGTCATTAGGCCAAAATAATTGGTACTTCATTGAGAGTCTGAGTTTTCTGATTGGCATATGGATACCATTCTTGTGAGTGTTTTATAAACACTGCTCAGAAGTCTGGACAATCTTTGAGGAATTTTAGATGTATAGCTGACATGTAGATTATGCCCAGGTAAACAATGTGAACACACCTCAATGGGAGAAGAATCACAGTAGCATACTACTTACAAGTAAAACTTTTAGGCTACCAGGGATATTCAATTCTGACACTGCTCTCTAAGGAAGAAGGGAAAATGTTTATATATTCAACTGACCCTGGAAAGAGCCAAAGTAGAAGAAAAGGTAAGGGGACAGGGGAGGGGGAGGGGTTGGAGAGGGAAGGGGAGAGGAGTAGGAAGAGAGCAAGAGAGAAAAAGGTGGCGGAAGGAGGTACTGATAAAATCCTCCGCAACCAAGGTTATTCCATCTCTAAGTATACTTGATACTTTATATGCTAAACCAGATGCTCCGCTCCATAAAGTTATCAGCATCTTTTCTCATTCTTCATCTCAAAAAGACCCTGGACTTCAGTAACCATATGGAAACCAGTGATTCATCTCACTAATGGGATTAAGCCCTGGAGGCAGTACTAGTCCCAGGCTGATCTAGGTGGACTTTCTGGCTTCCATAGTACATACATAATTCATTTTGTTTCTGTGTTTTGAAACTAAATTCAAGACTAAATGATTATTAGCCAGTACAGGTTCCAGAAACATAATATATGTGAGCAGTTCAAACAGTTTATAAACACAGCATAACCTACTTAGCCCTTAATATAAATTGAACATAATTCTCCATACCTTGGTTTCCTAATTAAGGAATGGAGCAGTAGGGAGGTATGTTGTTATTTATCTAAGAAGATTTCATATTGTTATATTAAAATAAATGTTTATGTTATAGCATACAATGCGAAATTTGCATTAATTTTTAAGATAAAAGAGGGGATTTCAAAGAAAATAGGATTCACAAAGGGTGACTGTGAACTGTACCTCAGGACCCCTGGTGTATAAGCGCATTTGTTCGAATTCGGCCATTATGGGTAAATGTGGGGGGCGGGGGGGAGAGTACTATTTTCTCTAGTTCAATGACCCCTAATACATTTCTTTCCTACTACTGTTTATGATACTTCACCCCAATTTAAAATTACTACAATAGATTTATAATCAAACACCTGAGAGGCAATACATCTAAACTTGTATTTAGAATGATACAGAATTATTTTTTAGAAATTTACTATAAGACTGTGAAGCATATACACACATCAATACTCTATTTCTGATGCTTTTACAGAAGGTTTATGAGTGAAACAGCATTATTACTGATTTTAAAAAATAGGGAAATACTACGGTCCGAGTAGATATTTTTCACAATAAACCATTTTCTCTCTTAAATTTGTGTGCTTTTAAACATGCTTATATATAACTTCTGTGCATATTTAAATTTTGCTTTAAAATTTTCAACTACAAATTTGACCTATGGTACCAAAGCTGAGAACATAAAACTCAAAATGTGTCCAAATGTGAATCATTCAAGTCACAATTTCAGTTCTGATAAACTAATAGCAAATGGTGCTTACAGACGTTATCTGGAACTCACTGGAAATAGTTACTCAACTTACCTGGTGCTAATCCAGCAGCAGCAGGACTTCCCGTGGAGGGGTGAGGGCAAACTTGAGAGAAGGCAGACATATTGGACTGGGACACGTTACTCAGCCTGGAGGCTGGTCCTCCTTTAGGGATAAACTCGCTTGCAGTAGGATTTGGTGTCTATTTAAAAATCAAATATAGTAAGTTAACACACTTTAAGCCCAAAACAGACATTGAATCTACTAGGCATTACTCCACAGTGTTTTATTTACTGAGTAAAAGTTGTTACTGAAAGAATTTATAGCATTTTCAATTTCCATATTTTGGGGTGGTATAATTAAATTTCTTGAAGGAAATATTTTAATCAAATTTGAGGATTTTAATTACTTTGTTTGCAGAATTTAACCCCAGAAAATATAAAATTTGCCTTGTCAAAACCCATCGTTACCAAACTATTCTAATACATTTTAGAGAAGTGGGAGGTTGAGACTACCTCAAAACTGAGCAACAAGTTTCAAGTTTAATATCTTTAAACCACTTCTACCAGGATAAAGGTCAAAAGTACCTTTATTCCAAAATAACTCACTTCCTTTTTTATAGGCACTTAAGGCATTTCCCCAATATTGCGGTCCCATGTTTTAAAGTAAAAGAGTAAAGACAAGAAAAACATTTAAGAACAAGGAAGACCTGGGGGGAATCCAGATATGAGAAAAATGTCCCAGAGGCTCCAATGTTTTCAATGCCTACAAGCATCACATGTGACTTCTATTTTATTATGTATTATCATAGTATTTTACTACGAGATTACATGGAAAACATTTCTCTTCACAGCTGTACTATGCTGCAACATTTTACACAGTCAAGCGGCATGGTACTTTTGGCTTTAAGAACTACTGAAACATTACAAGACTATATATCAAATTCATAAATGGACTATATCTTGTCCATGTAAAACAAATGCAGATCCAAAATATTTTTCCGAAATGCTGACCATTTAAAATTCTAAAGGCCTAAGCATAATAAAGAGTCATTAATGATATCATTTGAATTCAGCTTTCAAAAAAGGCCAGCCAAGGAGATAATTTAGCATAGTGCACACTTCAGCCCACGTTTTATGCGTACATATAAACTAAGTTTAAAACACAATGAATCACGAATTTAATTATGCAAAGAATTTAATCACTTAAAAATCTTTTAGAACTGATCATTAGGACGTAAAAATGCATTTCCATCGAAGGTAGAAAATAAGAAGATGGACTAATTCCTGGACATCCCAAGAACAACTTCCCTCTTCAACAGGAACGACACTCAAGCTGCCAAATTAGAGTTCAAATTATTAGATTTGGAAGATTACAGCCAACAGGCTGACCTAAATTTAAACTCTAAGACAAATGGTAGTTTACCAGCTACCTGCTAGATGCCAGCTAACACTGAATGGAAAGTGATGAAATGCAGACAGCATGCTAACCTGGGCTTAACTAAAACACACTAGGACATAAACCTCTTTTACTACCACATCTAAGACATGAAACTCTGGGGAAAACTCAGTCCTGATCCAAAATATATTTTTCAAAGAGAAAAAAAAAATCTTCTCTATCACTTTAATATTTTTTTTTTATTTTTTAAAACTTCCGAACTCTAAGGTTTTCAAAAATAGTGGCATGTTAAGAGTTTGGTCAATTCCTTAATTTCTGGGGTAGAAACAAAGTCCATGCATTTTCCCAATATGCTAATCCCTAGTCATAAGGGAGCAAACGGCTACGAACAGGATCACTCCAGAGCTACATCAGTGTGTTTCAGTTCATCTTAAATCTGTTTTAGAAGATGAGCGTCAAGATAAAAGCAATCTGTAGCTTCATAAGAGAGTCCAGAGCGCCTAAAAGAGGTGGAGACTTCAGGATTACAAGATTACTGAGACAGCAAGTTCAGACAAAGAACTTTCGTATGTGTGTGTATACAAAAAAAAAAAAGTAGTAGCGTATTCCTGAGAACTAGGTATTACTCACTTTCCATGTCAGTTAGACCTTACATTTACTTTGAATAACAGACTATCTGATTTGAAAGCTGAACTTCTCTAAATTAAATCTATTTTAAATTAATTTTAGAGCCGACTTTTATTTTTTATTCATTTATATATATATTTTACTGTTTTATTTATTTCTAGGAGAGAGAGAGAGACAGCGTGAGCAGGGGAGGGTCAGAAAGAGAGGGAGTGACAGACTCTGAAACAGACTCCAGGCTCTGAGCTGGCAGTCAGCACAGAGCCCGACGCGGGGCTCGAACCCACGAACCACGAGATCATGACCTGAGCGAAAGTCGGACACTTAACCGACTAAGCCACCCGGGCGCCCCTAAAGCTGACTTTTAAAGGATCTTATGAAGGAGGAAAGGAAGGAGAAAGTCATTCCGCCATTCCCAAACAAATTATATATAAAATATCATTGTAACAAATAGTAGGGCCTCCACGTCTATTATGATAGAAGTTATTTAACGTTAACCAAGAAAATTTACATACTGAACTGCAACCTTTAGAGATTCAACAATCACAGATGCAAAAGAAACATACCTAAGAGTGAATTTTAATTAAGAGTGAAAAGAAAAATCTAAAATCCTCCCTCCTTTCTCCTGATGTAAGATGCCAAGGTGTTTTCTGTGAGTGGATGGGGTGAGAGTTGGTTTTATTCAACTCTGGGCATTTGAGATTAGAGAAAAATAAGTACATGGATTTAAATGACAGAAAAAACAATTACATAGGATTTAGGTATAACACAAAAATCCCACAGAATTCAGAAATAAGAGAACAGAGCTATTATTAACAGATAACATAAATTCTTATAGCAAAATCAGAGAACTATCAGAAATATTTCAAATATTAACAAAAAATTATAATAATGAGAATACTTTTTATGATATAATTAGTTAAAATAATAACTACAATTAAAAGATACATTCTTAAAATGGCTTTAATTTGGGGGATTTAAAGTATAAACATGGGTTTTATAAAGTGACAAAAGAATATAGGCACCCAGTTTTTAAAAAAAAAATTTTATGTTTTATTTATTTCTGAGAGAGAGAGAGAGGCAGGCAGAGTGAGCAGGGGAGGGTCAGAGAAAGAGGGAGACACAGAATCCGAAACAGGCTCCAGGCTGAGCTAGCAGTCAGCACAGAGCCTGACGCGGGGCTCGAACCCATGAACCGTGAGATCATGACCTGAGCCGAACTCCGACGCTTAACCTACTGAGCCACCCAGGCGCCCCAGGCACCCACTTTTAACATGTTTAAAAAAATAATTTTCTGAAAAGTAAGGCAAAACTGGTTAACTAAAATCAGTATCACATTAAAATGAAATAACTGTTCATCAGAAAATAAGCAATTTCTTTTAGCTTTAGGAGGTGAAACTTGTATCTAGAAAGAGACTCAAGGACTTGGGGTTGTTTAAGTTTTCTAACCTCAACAACACTAAAGAGAATAAAAAGTTATATTACTCCTGCCCTATGATTTACATAACCCTTACGTAACTATCTACATATGTTCTTGTAGCATCAACTTTGTTTCTTCATATACGGATAATTATATTTATATTCATAAATTCTATTTCCACTTTTTATTCATATTTTAAATCCTAATTTTCAGCAAACCTTAAACAGCTCTAAATGTGCATATGAAAAAAAAATTTTTTATTCAAGTAACAGACATTTACTTTGGGAGAATTTATCAGTAAAACTAGAGTTTTAGGTTCTCATATATACTTAAATTTACACTGCAACTTTCATACCAAAAACCACCAAGTGCTTTTTATAAACTGACACCATCCCCTGACATTTACCTATAATCCCTACCTGTAGTCTCTAAACAAAAATAGACTAAATCGAGTCCCAACCTTTAGCTTAAAAAGCACTGTTGTAACTGTTAGTATGCTTTAAAAGATTGTTTTTACTATTTTATTTTGAGGAGGAGGGTGCAGAGAGAGAGAAAGAAAAAGAGAGAGGAAATCCCAAGCATGCCCCTGCCCCCCGGCCCTGTTAGCATAGAGCCCAACACAGGGCTGGAACTCACAAACCCTGAGATCATAACCAGAGCAGAAATCCGAGATGCTGAACTGACAGCCACCCGGGCGGCCTTGTTACTATATTTTAAATAAAACAGTAATTAACATTTCAGTGCAGACATCCCACCCAACCAAAATGAAAAGAGTATTTCCTAACTTATCTGGATTTTTACAAATGAAGGGATTTCTAACTCAGGTTTGTTTGTTGTTTTCCTTTTAAGTATTTTGGGGGAGGGGGAGCACAAGCACATGAGGGAGGAGCAGAGAGAGAGGACACCACTGATGGCATGGAACCCAAGGCAGAGCTTGAACCCACGAACCATGAAATCATGACCTGAAGCCAAAACCAAGTATCGGACACATAACCGACTGAGCCACCCAGGCGCCCCGATCACTAATTCATGTTTAACACAATTTTATGCTTTTCTACTATCACATGATTCCATGGAAACTGTTATTCTTAAAGCGAAAATCAGATTTTTAATACTCTGCTGGACTCCACTATAAACGGAACACTTCTTTAAGACCACAGTAAATTAGTCCCATAAATTAAGAGACTAATTTAATAAATAGTGCAAAACAAAATGAAAAGTGCAACCATTAAAAGAGGTTTTTAAAATTTTGGTAGAACAACAGGAGATTATAATAAATGAAAATAAAAAACAAAGTCTTATGTAATGTTTCATTGCAAATATGTAAAAAGGTCTGTTAAGAAAAAGTTACCTTAAGGTGGTATGATGTATGATGAGAAACCACTAGTGTTCCTGAATATTGGTCATTTTTTAAATTACATAATAAAGCCATAAAAACCCATAAAATACCTTCCATGATACATTCCTTATAATGAGCTCAACTTGCTTTACTTGTCTTAATGGCTTAAGTTTTTCATCAGTAATCTTTCTACTCTGAACGAAACAGGACCTGCTTTTTCTTAACAGCTTTATTTAGATATAACTAACATATAGAGTGCACATTTTTTTTAGTTTATTTATTTTGAGAGATGACCACGCACAAGTGGAGCAGTCCAGAGACAGAGAGAGAGAGATAGAGAATGAATATCCCAAGCAGGCTCTGCACTGTTTGAGTGGGACTTTGTCCCATGAACTGTGAGATCATGACCTGAGCCAAAATCAAGAAGTCAGACACTTAAGCAACTGACTGAGAAACCCAGGTGCCCCTACACTGCACATATTTAAAATGATAACTCTGCTCATAGGTAAAAACCAGGAAACAATTACCCAAATCAAGATAATGAATATATCCATGATGCCCAAATGTTGCCACAACTTTTAAATCCCTCCCTCCCACTCCTCTCCACACAGATCAGCTTTCTGTCACTACAGATTACTCTATATTTTCTAGAAATAAATGTGAATGAATCTTAGATACCTATACACACACTGGGTTTTTGCCTAGCTTCTTTCACTTGGCAACCTTAAGATTCATCTATGTTACTGCCTCTACCAATATTTCATTCCTTTTTTACTGCTGATTAATATTTAATAGTATCAATATACCTTAATTTGTTTATCCTTTCATCAGATGGACAAAGGTTGTTTCCAGTTTGGGGCTATTAAAAACAAAGCTACAAAGAGAACAGTGGCTTGACACACAGTATGTGTATATATAACCTCCTTTAACTTGGTAAGCTGCTGGGCACCTGGGTGGCTCAGTTGGTTAAGCAAATAACTTCGGCTCAGGTCATGATCTCATGGTCCATGAGTTCGAGCCTCGCATCAGGCCCTATGCTGACAGCTCAGAGCCTGGAACCTGCTTTAGAGTCTGTGTCTCCCTCTCTTTGCCCTTCCCTTGCTTGCTCTCTGTCTCGCTCTCAAAAATAAACATTAAAAAAAAAGTTTTAATTGGTAAGCTGTTGTACAAAGTAGTGGTACTATCTTAATATATCCACCAGCACTCTGTAGAGAGATCAAGTTGCTCTACATACTTGGGAACATGAGCTTTGGTCAGATTTTTGTAGTTTAGACATTTTCATAGGTGTGTTGTAGTATCTCATTGTGGTTTTAATTTGCATTTCCCAATGATTTATTTGCCATTCTCTATCTTCTACTGTGAAATGTCTGTTCACACTTTTTGACCATTTTTATTGATTTTTTTGTTTACTATTGCGGAATTTGACAGATCTGGATGGAAGTCCTTTGTCAGGTATGTGTTATGCAAATATTTTCTCCAGGTCTATGATTTGTCTTTTCATCCTCTTAACAGGAACTTTCAAAGAACTGTGGTTCTTATATGGTTCTTGATGATGAAGTTCAGTTTATAAAATAACTGATTTCATTATGATTTCATGTTTTACATGTAGGTCTAAGATCCACTCTGAGTTAATTCCTATAAAGTATGAGGTCTAAGCCTAATATTTTTGCACATACTCAATTATTCCAGAATTGTTTGCTAAAGAGATTATTCTTCCTCCGGGGCGCCTGGGTGGCTTAGTCGGTTGGGTGTCCGACTTTCGCTTAGGTCATGATCTCGCGGTTTGTGGGTTCGAGCCCTACATCAGGCTCTGCGCTGACTGCCAGCTCAGAGCCTGGAGCCTATTTCAGAGTCTGTATCTCCCTCTCTCTCTGGCCCTCCCCTGTTCACGCTGTCTCTCTCTCTCTCCTAGAAATAAAAAAATAAATAAAAATATTTTTTAAAAAAAGATTATTCTTCCTCCCATGAGAAGCCTTTGCTACTTTGTTGAAAATCAACAATTTATCAGCAAGTTAATTTCTGGACTTGACTATGTTCCACTGACACCAATCTGTCTTCATGTCAATAGCACACCATCTTGACTACTATAGCTTTACAGTAATTCTTGAAGTCAGATAGTATACGTCTTGCATCTTTTTGGTTTCTTTTTAAGTTTGGATTGGTTCTTTGCATGTTTATATGAATATGAGGATAAACTTACCAATTACTATTAAATAGCCTGCTGAATTTTAATTGAGAATATACTGAATCTATAGATCAATTTGGTAAGAATCAGCATCTTAACAATAATGAGTCTTCAGGTCCATGAACATGATATAGGTCTCCATTTATTTAGGTCTTCTTTAATTCTTCTCGGGAATGTTTCAAAGTTTTCAATGTAGAGATCCTCAGACCTTCTGTCTGATCAATCCATATTTTATATTTCTGATACTATCATAAATTACATAAATTTGAAAAGTTCACTTTATTATTATTTGTTGCTAGTACATATATACCAGTTTCCTGTGGCTACCATAGCAAATTACCACAAACTTGACAGTTTAAAACCACAGATATGTATGTTCTTCTACTTTTTGGAGGCCAAAAGTTCAAAAGCAAGTTGCTGGTGCGCCCCTCCAGATGCCCCGGAGCAGAGTCCATTCCATGCTTCTCTCCAGGCTCCTGGTGACCGCGGGCAGTCCTTGGCCTGCGCCACATCAGCTGCTTCTGTCCAGGGCCTCACATCACCTTCTCCTGTGTGTAATCTCCCTCTGCCTCCATCTTAGCCAGGACACTTGCCATTGTTCAGGGCCCGCTTAAGTAATTCAAGATGGTATCACCAAATCCTTAACATAATTACACCTGTAAAGACTCTTTTTCTAAATAAAGTAGAATTCACATGTTCCAGGCAGGGATTAGGGCATGAACTTATCCATTTGGGGAGCCAAATTTGGGCGAATTTGTAGAGTAGAAGCCGAAGTCCTTGACCTAGAACTTTTCTTCTTTTCTACTCTAGGCATTTAGTGCTATTAATCTACCTCATTACTGTGTTAGCAGCATCCAACAACTTTTCACATGGCTTCATTTTCATTCAAGTGAAAGTTACAAAGAAGCTGTACTATTACAAAGTTGTACTAAGCTTTCTACTTTCCCTCCTTCTTCTCCCAGTGAGTAATTGAGAAGTGTGTTGTTCAGTTTCCAAATTCTTACAAATTCTCCAAAAATCTGTTAACTGATTTCTAATTTAATTCCACTGTGGTCAGAGAACATATTTGTATGACCAGAATCCTATTAAACTTACTGAGACTTGTTCCACGACCCGGAATTGGTTTTAAGTCAATGCTCTACGTGCACTTCTTATGTATATACATATGTATGCACATATGTATGCAATTTGTATATATTTGGTTGTTTGGGGCCAGAGTGTTCCATAAAGTCAAACTGATAGAGCTATTCCAATCTCCCATATCCTTACTGATTTTGTCTTTCTTCTAATACTCAGAGTACTGAAATCCCTATCACTGTCTACTCCTTGTAACTGTTAGTCTTTGTCTCATATTTTAACCCTCTTTTATTAGGTACATAAACATTTTAAAGAGTGGTACATCCATGCTCTTAATGAACTGTCCCTTTTCCTAACAACTCTCTTTGTTCCTGATAATATTCTCTGCTCTGAAATCTACTTACTTTGTCTGACATGAATACAGCTATCCCAGCTATACCATATATACCCCATACATCAGTATACTATATATACAGCTGACTCTTGAACAACACAGGTTTGCACTGTGTGGGTCCACTTACACATAATTTTTTCAATACAGTACCTGTAAAATGTATTATCTCTTATGATTTTATTATTTTCTTTGCTCGAGCTTGCTTTACTGTAAGAATATACAATATATATCATGCAAAATTTCTGTTATTGGTATGGATGGCTTCCAGGCAACACTAGGCTACTAGTCATTATCTTTTGAGGGAGTCAAAAGTTATACACAGATTTTCAAATGCATGGAGGATTATTACCCCAAGCCCCATGTAGTTCAAGGGCCAACTGTATTACTATACTTTATATGTAGTACAGATACACTGATAATATGTAGTCGTATATTACCATTACTATAATTACCGTTGTAATAATAATTATACTAAGTATAAATTATATTGTACACGATATATAGGATATATAATACTAGTAATATACAAAATTAGTCTTTTCTGACAAGTGCATAGTATAATTTTAAACATATGTTTGTCTTTATGTCCAAAGTAGGTTTTTTTGGTCAGCCTCATATAGTTGGATCTTGTTCTTTTTTTAAATCAAATCTGAAAACCTCTGCCTTCTTTTTGGGACATTTAGGCTATTTACATTTAATGTGATTATTAAAGCTGTCTACCATCTTGCTACCTTTTTTTTCTATTTGATCTTTGTTCCGCTTTTTTCTGCCTCTTTTTGGGATTAACTGATTTTTAAATTTTTATTTTATTTCTTCTCTCCACTTATCAGCTGTTAACTCTGTTCTTATAGTAGTTGCCTTAGGTTTTATAATACGTATATTTAGGTTTTATAATACGTATATTTAACTTATCACTAACTTAGTCTGCTAGAGTCGTAACAAAATACTATATGTGATTCAATTGCACAAAAAAACATAAAATACCTAGGAATAAACCTAACCAAGGATACAAGAGATCTGTATGATGAAACCTATAGAAAACTTATGAAAGAAATTGAAGAAGACACAAAGAAATGGAAAAACATTCCATGCTCATGGATAGGAAGAATAAATATAGTTAAAATGTCATTACTACCCAAAGCAATCTACATATTCAATACAATTCCAATCAAAATTGCACCAGCATACTTCTCAAAACTAGAACTATCCTAAAATTTGTATGGAACCACAAACGACCCTGAATAGCCAAAGTAATGCTGAAGAATAAAACCAAAACGGGAGGTATCACCATCCCAGACTTTAGCTTCTACTACAAAGCTGTCATCATCAAGACAGTATGGTATTGGCACAAAAACAGACACACAGACCAATGGAACAGAACTGAGAACTCAGAGCTGGACCCAAAGGTATACAGCCAACTAATCTTTGACAAAGCAGGAAAGAACATCCAAAGGAAAAAAGACAGCCTCTTTAACAGATGGTGTTGGGAGAACTGGACAGCAACATGCAGAAGACTAAAACTAGATCAATTTCTCACACCGTACACAAAAATAAACTCAAAGTAGATAAAGGACCTGAACGTTGAGACAGGAAACCATCAAAACCCTAGAGGAGAAAGCAGGAAACAACATCCTTGACCTCCACCACAGCAACTTCTTACTTGACACATCCCCAAAAGTAAGGGAAACAAGAGTAAAAATAAACCACTGGGACCTCATCAAGATTAAAAGCTTCTGCACGGCAAAGGACACAATCCACAAAAGTAATAGGCAACCAACGGAATGGGAAAAGATAGTTGCAAATGACATATCAAAGGGTTAATATCCAAAATCTATAAGGAACTCACCAAATTCCACACCTGAAAAACAAACAACCTAGTAAAGAAATGGGCAGAAGATATGAACAGACATTTCTCCAAAGAGGACATCCAGATGGCCAACAGACACATGAAATGATGCTCAGCATCCCTCCTCATCAGGGAAATACAAATCAAAACCACACTGAGATACCACCTCACGCCAGTCAGAGTGGCTAAAATGAGCAAATCAGAGAACTCTAGATGCTGGCGAGGATGTGGAGAAACGGGCACCCTCCTACACTGTTGGTGGGAATGTAAACTGGTACAGCCCCTCTGGAAAACAGTGTGGAGGTTCCTCAGGAAACTAACAATAGAACTCCCCTATGACCCAGCAATAGCACTGCTAGGAATTTACCCAAGGGATACAGAAATGCTGAGGCATAGGAGCACATGTACCCCATGTTCATAGCAGCACTCTCCACAATAGCTAAAACATGGAAAGAGCCTAAGTGTCCATCAACAGATGAATGGATCAAGAAGATGTGGTTTATCTATACCGTGGAATACTACATGGCAATGAGAAAGAATGAAATCTGGCCATGTGTAGCAACATGGATGGACCCTGAGGGTGTTATGTTGAGTGAAATAAATCAGGCAGAGAAGGACAAATATCACATGTTTGTACGTATAGGAGGATTAGGAGGAACTTAACGGAGGACCATGGGGGAGAAGAAGGGGGGAAATGGGGGGGGAGGGAGAGAGGCAAACCATGAGAGACTCTTGAATGCTGAGAACAAACTAAGGACTGATGGATGTGTCGGGGGAGGGAGAAGATGGGCATGGAGGGGGCCACTTGTGGGGATGAGCACTGGGTGTTATATGGAAACCAACCTGACAATAAACTATTTGGGGAAAAAAAAAAAAACACAAAACAAAAAAAACAAAACAAAATACTATATTTGATTGGCTTCAACAACAGAAATCTATGTTCTCACAGTTCAAGAAGGTGAGAGCCTAGAATCAAGATGCCCTATTAACCTGGTTTTTCAAGTTTGGTTGTACTTTCCATATTATTTCTTTCCCAAATAGATAATTAGGTCACACCTATCCTTTAGATAGTGTAGGTATCTTTGAAGCATCAAGTCATGACATCTATTCTACATCCTAAATATTTCTCAAATTCAACTATTTCTACCCATGTCAGCGTCAGTGCCCTACTCTACACCACTACCATCTTCTCCTCAGGTTTACTGCAACATCACCTCAATGGACCTACAAGACTCTAGTCTTACTCAACTCTAATCCATCTTCTACTTTTCAGCCAGGATAAAAGAGAATAAAAGAGAAACGCAAAGGAAAAAGAAATAGAAGAAGAGGAGGAAAAGAGGAAGGGAAAGTGGGAAGAAAGGAAGAGAAATTTTGTTTAATGAGTTTACAGATGAAATCCAGTTAGATTGAACATCAAGTCTCCACTGTTCTTGACAGAATTAAGTCAATTATAAAAAAAAAACAACAGGAAATAAAAGTTGATATTAATCTCAGCCAACTTACTTTTTCTAAAACCTACTCCAATCTCCCATCTTCACTATTATTGTTCCCTATTTAGAGTTAACAAAAGAGCCTAGTTGGGACTAATTCAAAAGATTTATGTCCAAGGGGTCAATGTGCACATGTGTGTGAATGTGTGTTTTTCCTAGCAAGGCAAAGAACAGTGAATTATTTGGGAAGGTAGAAGAGGGGAAACTGATAATGAGGGAGAAAGGCAGGAACTTTCAAGTATTTTGCCCCGATAAAATTTATCTAAAAAGGCATAAAAAGATGAGATCCAAGGACACAGAGAAAAGCCCAACTCAGAGCTATTTTTACCAGTCTTCAGGTTCATAACTAATACAGGATAAAGAGGAACAGGGTGAGATGGAAAGGAGAAGTCAAACAGCTAACTAGAACCTACAAGTTCACATTTCTGAAAGATTTTTTTTAATTTAATGGGTTGTTATTTCCCCTTATTTCAAGTACATCCAAATATGGTCAATTTATATTTATTGTCAAAATATAATCAATTTCATAAATTGACCTGGTTAACATGAGCAAAGTTTCACCCTATAAGTTAACATCCAAAATACTACTACTAATTGTGAAATTAGTCTGGTATCTCAATTTTAAATTTTTCTGAAGCAAACTGGGCCCTCTGATAAACACTCCAATAGAGGAAACATGATTTTCTAAATAAAGCATTATCAAACTGGTGAAGACTGTGTAAGAAAGCCAATTACTAATGCTTCCAAGAGATGCACTTCAGTGTTGTTTTGAACAGAAGTTCTCCCAAAAAAAGAAAATAAACAGTTCTCTTATTTGACTACCTTTAGAGCAAAAAACATCAGTACATCAGAACCTACCAAATGAAAATCAATTAGTAGTAAGTTCTGTACTATGATAGTGTTAAAAAGATTTTTTCAGAAGTTCAGCAAAAGTAATTATATATAACATCTTGAAACAATATTTTTGAAACAATAAATTTCCAGAGATACTCATTAGTTCATCCTTTACAAAGTTTGTCATAAATAGGGAATACCCTATAAGTTTGTGCACATTAAGCTTTATACATAATTTTTAAATTCATGATTGTTTTTTAAAAAGGCAGTAAACCAAAATATCTATCAGTAGGCATTCAGATGTATGGAATTTGGTACCTACAATACCTTGTAGCCATAAAAATCATGTGAATCGGTTTATTTTTATTTACCATGGAAACAGACCCACAGAGTAAAAATAAAATAAAAATTAGGCTAAAATACAGCAATTATATGAAACAACTGTTTCTGGACAATGGTGTGCTTATGCCTAAGAGGAGGGAAGAGGGAGAACGTGTAGGTGTGCATGTGAGCAGGTACAGAAAAGGATGTAAACACACTCACTGAAATGTTAAGAGACTGTTATCTCTGGATGGTGAGGAAAGTGGAGACATTTTTGCTTCCTTCTTTGTACTTCTCTATAGTATCTGAATTTTTTCCCCTAAGTATATACAGTTTTTACAAAAAGTTGTAAAGAAGTTTAAGATTATTCATCATAAAGCCACTTATACAGCTCCCTTTGCTCAGCATATCATCTTCATGAATGGCATGATGTTACACAAGAATCCACATAAAATATGCAATATTTGAATTGAGACCAATAGAATCAATGTATATAAAAAAGCAAAACCTGTGTATGGTAGATGGAAGACATTTTCAAACAAAAACAGATGAATTGCTCCTCTTCCACTTGAAAGTTATTTATATGTCAAAGTCCCCCAAACACAGTAATTATTAATGGTCACAGAGGCATTATTACCTAGCTCATTCTCAATATTACTCTCATTTATGTGTCAATTAACTTAAGAAAGCTAAAAATAATAATAATAATCTCCCTTGGAAAGAGAAAAATATCCTTTCAGATCAAGTAATAAGCAGTCCAGGAGGAATGACACCATCACAGTATTCCAGAGAGTCAGGAATTACTATATAGCACTGTTTTCTATATCTATGCCAGCTTCTGTCCATACATATATAATACTAAAACCTATTTGCCACATTATATAGTAAGAAATTTACTTAGAGGCGCTTTCTCTAACCAAGAATTCTGTCATATTCAATCACAAGATTCAACATGTTATTTCTCCATAATGACACTTTTTGTCATGAAACCATACCAAAAATAGTTTAAGAAAATGCACAAAGCATTACATTTTAGTACTAACATCAGGCCAAATATTCTTAATCACCAGATACTCACTAATCGAGGTTCACTCATTCAATTATTTCAACAGCTAATATGTGGAAGATACTGTGTTAGGCAATGTGCTAGGCACTGTGGAGAAGAAAATTATACAAAACACAGGCACTGTGGTCTAGAAGCTCACAGACTGGCATTTCACAGGTATAGAATGTATCCTGAGCCTAGCTCCACAATCCCAGGAGTTCAGAATATCCACATATCAAGAAATATTAATTATCTACACTGTGCCTTTAGAATAAGTTATACACACTTTAATTAGAGCAATGTAAGTGCTAGGGGAAAGTGAACAAATGCTTAATGCTGACTAATTAGGTCAGAAGACTATATGCTTGAAATGAATCCTAAAAGACAAGTTTGCAGAGTCAAGACACAGAAGAGGGCACAGCAATCAAAGCAATGTTCAAAGACAATGTTCAAAGGTAGAGGCAGAAAGCATGGTACTCAATAGTTCACTAGGTCTACAGCAATAAGAGAAATCAATTGGTACACCTTGGATACCTTCCTGAATGATCTGGATTTTATTCTAATGACAAAAAACTGATGACAAAGATAAGAAACAAGATGAAATAATCAGTCAGGTAGTGGTTTGAAAGTTAAGACCAGTAGCAGAAAACCAGATAATATTAACCTCCAACAGTAAGAATCCAGATAAGAAATGAAGGTAGACCCAAACTGTAACTCAGTAATGTTAAAAGTGAAGACCATTTCAGGGGAACCTGGATTGGTAGTAAGTCAGTTGCGTGTCTGACTTCTGATTTTGGCTCAGGTCATGATCTCACAGTTCATGGGATTGAGCCCTGTGTAGGGCTCCACACTGACAGTGCCTGCTTGGGATTCTATCTCTCTCAAAATAAATTTTTAAAAAAAAAGTGTCTAGGAGCGCCTGGGTGGCTCAGTCGGTTAAGCGTCCGACTTCGGCTCAGGTCATGATCTCACGGTTCATGGGTTCAAGTCCCATGTCTGGCCTTGTGCTGCCAGCTCAGAGCCTGGAGCCTGTTTTGGATTCTGTGTCTCCCTCTCTCTCTGACCCTCCTCTGTTCACACTGTCTCTCTCAGAAATAAATAAAAACATTTAAAAAAATTTTTAAATAAATTTTAAAAAAAGGGTCTAGACAATTCCAAAGTAGTCCAGTCAACAGATCCTAGTGGCCGAATGATTTGACAGGTAAGGAAGATGGAAGAGGCCAGAAAAACTCACAAGTTAGACAAGTGGGTGACATCAATAACCAAGACAGACAGCACAGAGCTGTGAATGAGTGTGTACAAATATGTGTGACTAAAAGAACAGGTTTAAAGGAAGAGATGTGATGTTCAGTTTAGACATAACTAGGACATAGTCTCATGCCATGTAGATGAAGATGTTCTGAAGAAGCTAGTATTTACAGTGAGAGTAGAGGACAGAGATGGTAAAAACAATATATGCCTGGAAGTCAACTATGAGTAGGGAGTAGCTGAAGTCATGAAGATCTGTTGAGATTCCCAAGGGGCGCTATGTAGGGTAAAGGAGAAGAAAGTCAAGGACAAGAGCTTAGGAGAGTTCCTGAAGAAAGGACCGCAGACAAGAGGTCCTCAGAAGAGACTATTAAAGAACAGTCTAAGAGGGTCACCTAGGTGGCTTAGTCAGTTAAGCGTCTGACTTTTGCTTAGGTCATGATCTCACGGTTTGTGGGTTCGAGCCCCGCATCGGGCTCTGTGCTGACTGCCAGCTCGGAGCCTGGAGCCTGTTTCAGAGTCTGTGACTCCCTCTCTCTCTAACCCTCCCCTGCTCAAGCCGTCTCTGTCTCTGTCTCTCTCTCTCTTCTCTCTCTCTCTCTCTCTCTAGAAATAAAAATATTTAAAAAAAAAAAAAAAAAGAACAGTCTAAGAGCTAAGAGAACAAAAGTTTCAAAGAAAGAGGAATGATCAACAATGTCAAATGCAGCAGGGAGACATCAAGCAAGAACTGATACTTTTGGTCACCTTATCAAAAAGAGTTCCAACAGAGTCATGACAGTGACAGCAGAACAGGGGGATTGAGGGATGAATTACCAGTTAAAAAAAAAAAAATAGGAAGCATTTCTCAAATTGTATTGCAGTTTCTGAAACATATGGACCCTAGAACATTTCCTCATGTACCATTCCTTACTCCTGGGATCCCACAGTGAAAGAAACTTAAACATGGCATATTCACAAACTATGAGGAAGAAATCACTGTTGAGGGAGAGACTGCCTATAACTGCAATGGTATAAAAGAATACATTGTTAGAGCGAATAAAGATAGGCTCTGAAGTATATATAATAAAAGAACACCTGTTTGTGTGAGACAGGAAGAAGAACAGGAAGAAAGGGTATGAGTGAAAATGCTGTACACAGGTCAAAAGCTGCCACATGAGTCAATTCATTCTCATGACCTTTTTTTCCCTCCTCTGAAGAACCCAAGTCACTTACTCAAAAGTAACAGAGAAGGGGTGAGCAGGTGTGAGCAGTGTGTTAAGGGTTTGGAATAGCAGCTGTAAAGGAGAAAAGAGGCAGATCTGAGGCCAGAAAGCAGTATGTGCATACTAATGCCATTTTAGCTGCGCCACTGCTCTAGAACTCTTCAAAGTCTTGAGGAGCCCTGAGTAGAGAGAGGTTTAAGCTTCAACCTTATAAAATTCCAACCCATTCCACGTAAAGCCCAAACGATTCCATCTCCTAGGGCCTAAAGTCTGAAAATCACCTGAAATAACATTAAAACTCAGCAAGTAACTAAAGACTGAAGTATATCCAGTGAGTTTCCAAAGCCTCTCTGGGATCTTAAAAGCACCAGTATCAAGCAACTAGAATTCAGAGGAGAATTTGTGGGCCAAAAGATTTTAATGCAAGCATTCTTCTAATTAAATACTTCTTACAAAAAAAACGCCATTTAATCAGACCACAACAGGGGGGTAAATGCCATGAAAAGTGATGTTGACAAGTATGAATCTCGCTAATACACCCAACAGTCTAATCATTCTCATCCATTTATTTCACTTTGGGGGTAAGGTAAAACAACAGTAACACTAATAATTTATGATCCATATCCCCACCATTTCCGAAGGTCGGAGACAAAATGAATATGATTTTATTTAACATGTCATTACTTTTTTTTTTTTTAATGTTTTATTTATTTCTAGGAGAGAGAGAGAGACAGCGTGAGCAGGGGAGGGTCAGAGAGAGAGGGAGACACAGACTCCGAAACAGGCTCCAGACTCTGAGCTGGCAGTCAGCAGACAGCCCGACGCGGGGCTCAAATCCACAAACCGCGAGATCATGACCTAAGCGAAAGTCGGACGCTTAACCAACTAAGCCACCCAGGCGCCCGAACATGTCATTACTTTTAAGTAAATCTTAACCAGTAATACCTTGAGAAGTTTACAAAATTATGCGCTTCCCATACTTTCATTCAAGTTGACACCTAATTCTTTTGTTTTAATGTTTAGTTCTGAGTGGGAGATAGCACAAGTGAGGGAGGGGCAAAGACGGAGGGCGACGGAGTATCAGAAACGGGCTCCATGCCTAGCAGGCCACGCTGACAGTAGCGAACCTCACATGGTGTTCAAACTCACGAACCATGAGATCGTGACCGAAGTAGAAGTTGGACGCTCAACGGACTGAGCCACCCAGGCTTCCTGACACCTAATTCTTACGGGAAAGATGGGAACACACTGTTATCCCTTCCAAAAAAAGCATTTTTAAACTAATTTTTTAAAATATTCCAGAGAATGAGTTAAAATGTGAGCTTCTAAAAGAAAATTAATTAATGTCACTGCCTCATTCTTGTTTACTCTCTCTCTCTCTCTCTCTATATATATATATATATACACATCATGATGTCACACGCATCTGAATATAACTGACAGCACCCTAAATAAAAACAAAGTTGAAGTTTACAAGTGAAATTGGAGAAATGGGAATTTATTTAATATCTACCATTGGCTTGGAAATTTGAATCCTCATAATTCTGTAAGGCAGGTGACAAAATATCTCAATCCTAAACAATAGTATTTGAACTATATAATCACAGAACAAATAAATTTTGAAATTCACATATAGATTTTTCAGACAGAGAACTGGGTAATCATCCTAGGCAAAGACTAAGAAAAGATCAAAAAGAATTCACACCTAGGTTAAAATAATGTATTGCTGATGTGGGGTCTCAGGTAAACTTCCATCCACCATCTGCTTGATATCTAGACTAAGATCGGGAGAAAAAAAAAACAAAAACGGAGAAGCCCTGGGACTAAACAACAGTGTAAGACTACTGCCAGGCTCAGAAGATTGAAAAATAGCAAAAATACTTGGACAATGTTAAACTTTGGAGTTTTAAAAAACTAGAAGATCCTCTAACATTTCAAAAGAAATCACTATCCTATGTTTTAATCAGTTCTATGATAACAAAACTAAGGAATAGTAACAACAGTGGCTATATATCCCAGAAAACCTATGATCAAACTTTTTAAATACTAAAAATATTAGAATAAATTATCATAAATTACATATATTGCTTAGTAAAAGGAAATTAAACAGTAACCATTTAGAGACAAAATATATTAATCGTACAAAAATATTAGTAAATACATGCTCAGACTCAAATACTTACAGTACAGGGAGAAAAGGTAGACAGAAAAAACTTAATATAAAACTTAATACATGGGGGCACCTGGGTGGCTCAGTCAGTTAAGCATCGGAACTCGGCTCAGGTCATAGTCTCGCAGTTCATGGGTTCAAGCCCCATATCAGGCTCTGTGCTGCAGCTAGCTCAGAGCCTGGACCCTAACTTCGGACTCTGTATCTCTCTCTCTCTCTTTTTCTCCCTCTTTCTCTCTGACCCTCCCATGCTCACGCTCTCTCTCTGACTCTCCAAAAAAAAAAAAAACCTTAATATATATAAACCTAATAAAAAACAGAATGAGGTAACTCTTAAACAGCACCAAGTATTACAGAAACCGTTAAAAAAAAAAAAGCTATTTTTAAGGTGTTTTAGCAAGTATTCACAGAAAAGGTAGTATTTCAGTTAACTCTTAAAGAAAAAAGGAGGAAAGTTTCATTTTTCAGGTTCAGTTAAAACAGCACAGAATACAAAGATACAGAGAAGTGACAATATATTTCATGTTATATGAGGTATGAAAGATTCAAAATGATTAGAATTTAGTATGTGCGAATGGCTAAAAAGAGATACTCCTAAATAAGCAAAACAGATCTTGAAGGGATTTGACAAAAATTATTTAGAAAATACACTTAGGGTTTATATAAACTATGTCAGTAGTGTTAAAAAAAAAAAAAAGCAAAGAAGAGGAAGATATTGCAAAATTTTAAAGAACAGAGATCAGAGGCAGACAACATAGTAGAAAAATCTCAGATTTACAATGAAAATGACCTAGGCTAGAATCCTAGCTCTATCACTTATTAATAACAAGACTTTGGGGGGCACCTGACTGGCTCAGTTGGTGCAGTGTGTGACTCTTGATCTCAGGGTTGTAAGTTCGAGCCTCATGTTGGGTGTAGAGATTATATAAAAAAATAAAACCTTATGGAATGGGAGAAGATATTGCAAACAAGACAGCAGATAAAGGGTTAGCATTCAAAATCTATAAAGAACTTATTAAACTCAACACCCAAAAAAACAAATAATCCAGTAAAGAAATGGGCAAAAGACATGAATAGACACTTCTCCAAAGAAGACATCCAGATGGCCAACAGACACATGAAAAAATGCTCAACATCACTCCTCATCAGGGAAATACAAATCAAAACCACCTCACACCTGTCGAAATGGCTAACATTAACAACGCAGGCAACAACAGATTTGGCGATGATGCAGAGAAAAAGGATCTCTTTTGCACTGCTGTGGGAATGTAAACTGGTGCAGCCACTCTGGAAAATAGTATGGAGGTTCCTCTAAAAGTTAAAAATAGAACTACCCTACAACCCAGCAATTGCACTACTAGGTATTTATCCAAGGGATATATGTATGCAGTTTCGAAGGGGTACATGCACCCCAATGTTTACAGCAGCACTATCAACAATAGCCAGAATTTGGAAAGAGCCCAAATGCCCATCGATGAATAAATGGATAAAGAAGATGTGGTATATAATACACTGGAGTATTACTCGGCAATCAAAAGGAATGAAATCTTGCCATCTGCGAGCACGTGGATGGAACTAGAGGGTATTGTGCTAAGTGAAATTAGTCAGGAAAAGACAAATATCATATGACTTCACTCCCATGAGGACTTTAAGATACAAAACAGGTGAACACAAGGGAAGGGGAGCAAAAATAATATGAAAACAGGGAGTGGGGACAAAACGTAAGAGATTCTTAAAATATAGAGAACAAACACAGGCTTGCTGGAGGGGTTGTGAGAGGACGGATGGGCTAAATGGATAAGGGACATTAAGGAATCTACTCCTGAAATCCTGTTGCACTATATGCTACCTTGGATGTAAATTTAAAAAAAAAAAAAAAAAAAAAAAAACTTTTAAAAAAAAAGTAAGGTTTTTTGATGTTTATTTATTTTTTAGAGAAAGAGAGACAGAAAGACAGAGTGTGAGTGGCGAAGGGTCACAGAGAGAAGGAGACACAGAGTCCAAAGCAGGCTCCAGGCTGTGAGCTGTCAGCATACAGCTGGACTCAGGGCTCAAACCCACAAACTGTGAGATCATGACCTGAGTTGAAGTTGGCCGCTAACCGACTGAGCCACCCTGGTACCCCAAGTTTTTCTAAATTGCAACTTCCATTGTTTGTCAATTGAGGATAATATATCATTACTGTAGTACGGCCTTCATATGATGGCAAATGAATTGTTCAATGTATTATCTTTCAATTGATAGATAGCCAAACTTCAGTAGTTTCCTTCTTATAATAAATGGCAAATGTGAGAGACGACAGGGAAGTCAATATATGTAGCTTCAGTGACTGGGAAGATGATGAAGTAATTTACTAAAGAACCATCACAAAAGAATCCATAGATTTGGAGAATAGAAAAATGCACTGAGTTTTGGACATGCCAAATTTGCAGTGATAGTGGGATACATACCTACATGCAAAGATATCAGCACAAAAAATCTGGGTCTTTGGGGAGCCTGGGTGGCTCAGTCAGTTAACCGTCCAACTTTGTCTCAGGTCATGATCTCACAGTTCGTGGGTTCAAGCCTGTGTTGGGCTCTGTGCTGACAGCTCAGAGCCTAGATGGAGCCTGCTCTGGATTCTATGTCTTCCTCTCTCTTTGTTCCTTCCCTGTTCTCGCTCTGTCTCCCTCTTACAAAAAAGTAAACAAACATTAAAAAAAAAAATCTAAAAAATCTGGGTCTTGAACTCGGGAGACAGTTCTATTAGAAATAAAATTCTAAGAATTTGAAGCATACAAGGGAAAGCAAAAAACAAGTGAGCCAAGAAAAGGAGCTCCCAAGGAGCCAGTGAAGAAACAGAGTCAAGACTGGAAAGGGGAAAGAGTTCCAAAAACAGTGAGGTGGCCAGCAGTACGAAGTGCTGGATAAAAGAGCTACATTAAGATCATCTTTGGCATTCTATAAGAGCAGTTTCAGTGAAATTTTTATAATGCCAAATTGCAGATACTGAAGTTATTATGTGGGTGGCCAAGACATCAGAGAAAAGAACAGAAACTATTCCAAAGGTCCTCATGGCCCTCAAGTGGGAACTCCACATACATAGTGATGGAGATCTGATGGGCATTATCAGTATTTCAAAGAGCCATATGTAAAATAAATTAAGCCTCCACCAAGCTACCAAAAAAACTAAGAAAAATATTAAGTATATTTGATTCTCTAACAAGCATGTTTTATACTTAGGCATACTTTTTTTTTTTGGATGTGTTTATTATAATGAAAGCATGAATCACACTACTTTACAAATGTCATGTGTTTGGAAACAGGCTCTCATATCATGAGATTCTTGGGGAAAAGAATTTTAAAAATTACTAAATACTAAAAGATGGGGGATCATGGCACTTGAAAGAAATCCAACACTTAAGACATTAAACGCAATTATGAATGATTCCGGTGGAAACCTTCATACTTCAGAGAAAGTTTCTGTTGCTGTTTTTGGTTTAAGGTTTTTGTTGGTTATCTTTTGTTTTCAGAAACAGAAAAACATCTAAAGGTGTTAGGTTAAGACTAGAAATAGATGTAAAGAGATGTTTCCAGATCCAGAAAGAAAGGTAATTATATGTCGCTGAGAATCAAATGGAAATGTGAGGAACACAAGTTACAGTCCACGTCTAGAAAGCTATGTATGCACTCTCATCCAAAATAAGTTTCTCCTTAGAAGTCCAGTTACCTAGCTGGATAAGTAAGTGAATTACAGCTCTAGTACATCAGAGGGTGTATCACACAGAGGTGAAGAGAATTCAAAGTCTGACAGAACTTAAAATGCCCACTCCTCCATGGACTATTACTTAACCGTAATGTCACTTAGCTTCTCTGAAGAACTTTCTTCATTTGACAGTAACATTTGTGTCATTACTATGAGGAAGACCAAAAGGGATGATCTATGTAAAGCTTACCACAGTGCCTGGCACAAGATAACCATTTAAGAAACACAGCTATAATTACTAAAATCAAATATAAATTAATATTTCTCTGACCTTAAGTTTGAGAAGACCTAAGATGGAAAGGAAAGGAAACAAATGAGACAGGAAAGATTAATGTATCTGGCTACAGAGTTTTTTGTGTAAAATTTTTTATGTTAACAAATATAAAACGTTAAAAAGCATCATGCAAAACTAAAAAAAAGGTAAAGAATGGATTTACATGAATTAGTTTTCTTCACACAACAAGAAGATAAAAACCCCAATATGAGAGAGAGAGAGAGAGAGAGAGAGAGAGAGAGACTAACATACTCTTTGCTCTGCATAAACACCAACAGGTACCCAATGTAGGAATCCACAAATACAGTAATAGATACTAAATGGGTATTTTTCAATACTTCAACATGTCACTGATACTGCGAGGTTGTACTGCCCTTCCAATGTCAGACCAAGCTAATAAGGCATTCCTCACGTGCTTAAAGGAAAAGAACTATTTGAAGCATAATAAAATAATAGTGGTATCTGAAATATGAGATTCAGATAACACTGAAAGGTTTATCTCTTATAACCTGTTTTAATCAAAAATAAAGCATAATTCTAGCGTACATTCTTATAGTAACCTAATGGTATTTCAAGCTGTGCTAAAAAGAGGCACCTCCAAACTGTCACTGGGCAAAGAGGGGCCGCTGCAGGGAGGCTGAGTTACCAGTGTGCTACCAGCATCCCGGTGTGTTACCACCATCACGCCCCACAGTCTGCAAGCCACTTGTCTCTGTTCTTGTACAGTTAGGGTACAATTTATTTTCAGACTTTCTTTTTAAAACTGAAAAATAATCTAACAATCAACATCAAATCTCTCTCCTACCAACCTCAAAGATAAAATTCAGTGAACTATACCACTATTCACAATTGACATATTCAAAAGTCTCCAATGAAACTATAAGTATATTACCATGTGGACCTCCTCCCTGCCCCACCAAGTTTTTCCTTACCTTTAGAAGATACTATGTAAATTTCCATTTGGGGCAAATGCTATGTTTCGCAATATGTCTGGAGTAACTTCTTTATTTCTACGCCCAAGGCAATATAGACACTGCAATGGTATTAATACCGAACAGACCAAAATATTGTGGAATCCCTTCATAACACAGGGTGGTGACAGAAATAAAACAAGTTGTTAACTTTGTTATATGTTTTCTGTGTGTGGTGTATGTATGTGGGATTGCAGACTTTCAGCAAGTTTGGGGAGAATGATATTCTACTTCCACCTAAACTGAAATTTTGACTAACAGATCTGTATTATACCATTACCAATATTATTAAAGGAGAATATAATTAATTATAATCCAAATTAAAATTGAGTGTAATTCAAACCTTTCCACAGGTACTGCAGAATCTTACTTAACAGCTAAGCTTTGTTATAAAATCCATTTTCATTATTCAACAATGATAAGGCAAAGACTGAAATGTACCTGCCACAACTTTATGACAACACAGTATTGAAGCTGGTTTTAGAACCAACACTTAACAAGTTTGTTTACATACAATTTTTATTTAGTAGTAAAGCTGTACAAAAAGACAACATATGAAGCTTCCTGTTATTGAGACTGCAAATAAATGAGACTTCCTATAATAAATTTTAAAATGACTTTTGAATATAGTACCCCGAATAACTGTGTATTAAAAATAATTGAACTCATAACTTATTAACAAAATCCAAAAGGGAAAAACTAAATCTCATAAAAGAATAAGGAAATTTACTATAATCAGAGAAAGCTCAAAGAGCCACCGAAGAAAATAATTGGTTAATGGGCCACTGATCTTACCTCGATTAAAAAAAAATCACCTAAGGATATCAACTAAGCCATCCAGTCTTACACCCACCACCCCACACAGACACAGAAAGCAGCCAAGATATTCACTTTCAAAAAATGTCTAATAAAATTATTTTTACCTGTAAATTGTTTTCTGTGACTCTGTTCCACCAAACCATATTGATGGGTACTCCTGATTTACACCTGTCAGCAAGGCAGCCAATAGGGTTCTTTGCTTTTCGAGCCTTTGATCCCATCGGAACTAGCCTCTCCTCCAGCATCCCCAGGCGGTACTTCCTTGGCTGGGAAAAAGAAGGAAAGACACCAGGCCACTCCTACCATCCCCCACACTAATCTAAACTAACACAACTAACACACAGAGGGTATGAGGAATGGTGGAATGGGAAACAAGTAAAATTTCTAAGACACTCCCTCTAATGTCCTCATCACCACCCACCATTTCCCACCCCACCCCCTCCCCCACCCCCAATACACACCTCCGAAATAACCCACGGTCCTAACAGGCTAAACGACAATGTGATATAAAGCAACAAATGTGTTAAGAGATATACATTATAATCCCACCTTGTAAAACTTTAACGTATAGAAATTACCAGCAACGTTACATGCTCTGCAAAATTTTTTCCACTGGCACTTACCTATTCTCACTGTAATATGAAGAAATGCTTCAAGGGCACAAAATACAAGCAAAAATATTCTCCAAATTCTTTTTCTGCTCCCCATTTTGCTACCTTATTTCTAACTGAGGAACTACTCCCACTTAAAAGCAGCAGCTAATTCCTAAGAAATAGATTTGAGTTTTTTTTAATTTTTAAAATTCTATGCACATTACAGTACAAGTCGTTATGTCTGAAGTGGGCCTTCAACTTAAGATATTCAATGAAGTAATCTCAAAAATTTTTTAAAAATACACACATTTCATGGGTCTTATAAATACCAGTAATGTGAACAGACTGATATTGAACAGCTTGTCCAATAAAAGCATAAATTCATTGGCAAACACTGTAAAAAAGTTAGTAAACAATCTTAATAGTAATTGGCAGGGCTTTTTTATACATTAAAGTTAATGATAGTTTTTACCATCTTACCTCTCATATTTATAGCAAATTTGCACTAAATTACTATATACTTTTTGTGTATATAATTTTTCCCTTTAAGGAATGCTGGTACATTCTTGGGAAGGTAACTAACTTAAGACCTGAGAAAACAAAATCTAAGTTTACTCACTGTTCTGTCATAAGTCTGCTGAAGCAAATGGTTAAAATTAATTGTCTTCAGAAAAAGTGTCACAGCCAGATAAATACATAAAATATAAATGTGGCTAGCAGAGACAACCCATTTGAAGAAAACACTTGATTTCTAAATTTCAAAATAACCTTACAAATAATGCCTATGGAAATTATTCAGTGCAAATTAGATTCTAACTACAGAAATGGGCCTTTGCTAATAGTCTTTGATTTAAGGGGAAAAAAATTAAACTTGCATAAGAAAGGCAACTAAACTACCCACCAAACCAATAATTAATAGCAGTGGATAAGTGCTTCATGAGACTAAAATATTTCCACCTCTATGCAATCTTGCGCCAATTCAATTATCCTCTATGTCTACATCACGAGCAACTTCTGTGGATGAGAATAATAATGTACTCATCAGAACAATATTATAAATGAAAGAATTTTAAAGGAAATTATTTCCAGTAACATAGCTCACAACTCTGATACACAGCAAAAATACTATCACCTTAATGAAGCTTTCACTAATTTTAAATTTGTATTTTAGAAAACATCCGGACTAAAGATTAACCTAATTATCAAAAAAGTTCAATACATCAAAGAGTACTTACTTAAACAAAACACAACCTGCCAGATAGGATTTATACAAGGCAACTGAATTCCAGGTGCCTTGTATAATTTCAAATTCAGACTTGCTTTTAAGTTGGTTATTACAATCAGCAATTTATTTTCTTATACCAGTGCACTAAGCAACACAGAAAAAAAAGCATTTACATAAATCCAATGTAGCATTCTCCCTTCCCAACAGCTCTCATTCTGTTTCTTGTTTTTCCAAAGAGGAATTCACCACTTCTCTCCCTACCCCAACCCTCAAAGACCTGTAATTAGCCTAACACCCCTACTCTTGAAGAGACTCTTCCCCAAATGTGTGCCATTATAGATTTAAGTTTCCCCAATAAACAGCCAGAGATTAAAATCTAATTCAAAAGTAAAACCTTCTATGTGCTACTGAATGAAAAGACCTAAGGTATCAATACCATTTAAATGATCATTAGAAGCAACAGTAGACAAAATGACACCTGCAAAGGAATGGCAGCAACAGACACCACGAGGGTAGAAGTCTCAACTAATTTACAGGACATAAATTATAGTAAACTCTCATCTGTAAGCTAATTCCCAAATTATCTTGACTATTATTGATCCCTTGAAGAAAACATATTTTCAACTAAACATCTAAGAGATTTTTTTGTATCAGGAACTGTTCTAAATACTTGGAATTCAATGATGAATAAAACACAAACCTTTCTCTCAAAGAGGATATAATGTAGTAGGTAACAAAGTCATGCAAACACAACATCCTCACTGTGATATAATAAATGCATATATAATTAAGGTACCAATAGGGCAGAGACAAAGGGTTCACAGAGAAGCCAAATGCCTAAGCAGATCTGAAGGAGTTAAGTGTGCCTTGATGGAAACAGGGAGGGAGGGAGAGAGATGTACTGTAGGCTAGAAAAATGTGCATGCAGAAGCATATAAGCAGTGTGATGTTAAAGGAAAACCACAGGTCCTCAGTCCACCATTAGAGTAGAGGGCTAACCTTGAAGAGCAAACGATGAGGCTTCAGAGCAATAAAAAAAATTGTTCTATATCCCATGCCAAGGACTTTAGACTTCATTCCATGGACAAAGGGGTGAACTCTTGAAAGCTTCTGAATGAAAACTAAACTGGCAACAGACAGACGACCAGTGGACTCTGGCAGTAATCCAGGTTAGGGTTTCTCAGCCTCGGAATCACAGAAATTGGGCAACTGTCTTGTTGTGGAGGCAGTCCTGGGCACTGAGTCATGTTCTGGCAGCATTCCTGGCCTCTGACCTCTGGAAGCCAGTAGCCCCACGGTCCCAGATGTGACACAACCAAAAAGACCTTCAATGCGCCCTGGGAGCAGGGAGACAAAACTCCCCCATGTGAGAACCACTGGTCTAGATGAAGGATGTGAACTCAAGGGAACTGCAATGACTATGGAGCTAGGCCTGGTTGGGGAGAGACATGCTAGGTTAGAAACAACTATTGGTGACTCACTGAAAGTGGGGACTATGGAAACTGGAGAAGTCAAACAGAAGGAAATAAAGGGGGCAAACAAAATTTTATGGGAAATGTTTATTAATCCCTAAAGTTATTCCCCTAAAATTCTGAGTTCTGGAAGATCCAAGCCCCTCCCCTCCAGAGCAAGCAAAAGCCCTTTTCCCTTTCCTAGACCACTCTTGAGATTGTCGACAGTCAAAAACAGTTAAGTCCATTGCTAATCTTCCATTCTTGATAGCCTTGCCCTTCCAGGGAATTCTATTTATGGAATGGAAGTATTTTTTAAGTGTCCTGTCTTAATCAGTAAATAACCAGCTTTTCTGGCCCACCTCTTGAGTTAAGTCCACATTGTACATCAAAATTCCCAATCTCTTTCTGTTCCTGTGGGAAAATATCCTGAAACTGTTCCTCCCTGTCTTCCTCTCTCTAGAGTTATACAATTTTTATTTAAAATCTCAAGAATCAGTACAAGAGTGAATGCTTTTTATCATTCCTCACAAAATCCAAACAAACAGTACAGTAAGAGTAGATGAAAATAGTTTTAACCATTTTATTAGGCATTTAAAAAAACACATTAGGCTTGAACAAAAGTATTCAAGGATCGTTTTGTATTCAACCTGTAATGAACCTATGAATCTTCTGGAAGTGTTATTAAAATAAAAATTTTGCTTCAGTAGACCTAGAGTGAAGCCCAAGACTCTGCATTTTTTTTTAATGTTTTATTTATTTCTAGGAGAGAGAGACAGAGAGAGAAACAGCGTGAGCAGGGGAGGGTCAAAGAGAGAGGGAGTCACAGACTGAAACAGGCTCCAGGCTCTGAGCTGGCAGTCAGCACAGAGCCCGACGCGGGGCCCGAACCCACGAACCGCGAGATCATGACCTAAGTGAAAGTCGGACGCTTAACCGACTAAGCCACCCAGGCACCCCAAGACTCTGCATTTCTAACGCTCCCATGACTACTAGTCTGCTGGTCTGGTGAGCACACTTTGAGTAGTAAAGTTCTAGAGATGGGGCGCCTGGGTGGCTTAGTCGGTTAAGCATCCGACTTTCGCTTAGGTCATGATCTCGCGGTTCGTGGGTTCGTGCCCCGCGTCGGGCTCTGTGCTGACTGCCAGCTCAGAGCCTGGAGCCTGTCTCAGTCTGTGACTCCCTCTCTCTGTGACCCTCCCCTGCTCACACTGTCTCTCTCTCTCTCTCCTAGAAATAAATAAAACTTAAAAAAAAAAAAAGTTCTAGAGAATATTACAGAAAAGACCTAGATAAAAAGACAACTAATGGTCCAGACAGAAATGGAGGCTACTCCTGGAAATAAAGGGTTCAACAGAATTGGAACCTACATACTTAGAGCCTTCAAGACCATTATTCATATCTTCCACAGAATTTTTTAAATTACGGCTCTTCAAAATTTCATGACCTAGTTCATAAAAGCCCTTTCCAATGGTTTAAGACTAAGGAAACCCTCCTTTGCTCCTTACAAACGAGCTAAGTCTCCACGTCAAAATAAAGAATAATAAAAGCTAATTTTTAGGACTCTTTGAGTTCAAAAGCCTAGACACACACACCGCTTTTACTCATTCATTCACTCAACATTTAAGCATAAGGCTCTTTGCTCTTCTTCCTAGAAATACAAAGCTAAGATCTATTCTCTTCCCCCTAAAAAAGTTCACACTCTAGCCAAAGAAAAATCTATAAATACCACTGCATGTATAAAAAATGCAGTTAAAGCCACCAAGTAACAGACCAATTTTTCCATGCACAATTCTTCTGGTACAGCTGCAAAACGATGCTTGAACAATGCCTCATATTACTGTTATGTATCATTAACTAATTAGTAATAAATATAGAAATCATTACATTGATATCATAGTACAAAAAGTTTCCAATACCCTGGATTTTAAGAAACCCTTTCAAACATCAAAAACATTCACTATTTGTACTTCTAAAACAATGAATGAGGATTTAAAGTATTATGAACGACACTTTTAAATGATTTGCATTTTATTAGTCACAACATCTTCACGTAACTTAGAAAACGGTAATGTATAGGTAGGTATAGATTTGAATTATCTCCATTCAGATAACGCTTAGTAAATGTATTAATTTATTACCTTTTACTATAATAACTTAGCAACCTCCCTCCTGCCACTCCTGAAGGTCTTAGGTCCACTAATAGAAACACGTGGTCCAGAAGTGACGACATATTTATTTGAAAATAAACATGCATTTCTTTTATAGCATCTTCTAGAGGCACCTGGCTGGCTCAGTCACAAGAACATGTGCCTCTTGATCTCAGGGCCGTGAGTTCGACCTCCACGTTAGGTGTAGAGATTACTTAAATAAATAAAAATAAAACTGTAAAAACAAAACCTCTTCAGGGGTGCCTGGGAAGCTCAGTCGGTTAAGTGTCCGACTTCAGCTCAGGTCATGATCTCACAGTTCATGGGTTCAAGCCCCGCCTCAGGCTCTGTACTGACACCTCAGGGCATAGAGTCTGATTTGAATTCTGTGTGTGTGTCTTTACCTGCCTCTCCCCCACTCACACTGTCTCTCTCAAAAATAAACATTAAAAAATATTTTCAAATAAAATAAAATAAAAACAAAACCTCTTCCAGCTCACAGCAGTCTTCCCTAATGAAGTGTCCTAATATTTTAGCATATTTGTAATTATGAGAAGTAAATAGAGAAGATTATAATTTCATTCACGATTGGTGGTTAATCTAAACTCACTAGGAAAAAACAGACCCCAAACTGATTAAAACCATTTGAATTTTAAAATCAAATAAATTAAATAATGTCCATACAATCATCAAGACAAGGAACTACCTCGACCTAATTTACAATGTGGATTTTAAAGTCTCCTACACCTAATTAGTTTAGAATAGTAAATCCAGACCTACAAATCACTGTAGCATGGACTCCAATCATCTTCCCCATAGGTAAAAGACTTAAAAAATAAAAAACAGAGTAAGCCAGCTTCAAAGATTACGTTGTTATTTTGTCCTGCAATTCATTATCATTAACTGTGGGCCATTCATGAAAACATACTAGGTTCCTTAACTTTTCATTGTTCAAATAAAAACAAGAGTAGGATGCAATGGGCAAGTGAGGCTACTAAAAACCAAACCCACTGTTAAAGATTCAGGGGTTAAGAAAACATCTATAAATGAAAAAGACCTTTGAATTTGTGGAATCAATGTACAGGATAATAGCATGAAAACAGAGGATGCTGCTAAGTAAAAACTGATCTAATTATATCCAATACAGTAAAACAGGATTTACATACACACACAAACATATTTTTAGGCTCCACTACCAGTCCCCCAATATTATATGCATACATTGCAGGAAGCACTTATTACATCTGTTCTTAAAACCTCCATATAAAAATGAAGTTCTATGCCAACAAAAACAAGATCAGCTGGATACTTCTGCTAAGCAAGGTTACATTTAATTTCTAAAGAACTAGAACACCAAACTGCAGTTTCTTTTATTCTTCTGGTTTAGAATGGAATGGAATATAAAATGTAGAGAAATAAAATACCATGCCCAAGTTATTTTAAGTGAATCTGAGGAAAGTCATTTTTTTTTTTAAGTCATGAATTTATTTCCACAAGAAACTATCTCCTGTAATAATCTTAAAACTTTTATGTGTTTCAGTACTTTATCAAAACTAACCATCATGCCAAATACCTAGTCCCTTTTTTTTATGGATACGTGTACCCTTGCTTCAATCTTGAAATGAAGCAGAAGATCTCGTAACTGCTCTTTACTAGTAAATTTAACCTAAACTAAGGCAGTGGTTACTCAAAAGTAACCTCACACACATTCAGAAACAGATGAGCACGTTTTAAAATTACAGAATCACAAACAACAGAAGACATGGAACAACAACCAACCAGGTGATAAGCGCAAGGCACTCCGCCAAGCACTTTACACCCGCTAATGTATTTAACACTCACAACTCCGTGAGACCGGCACAGCCATAAAGCCAACTCCATCGATGAGAAAAGTGTAACCCCACAACTAACGTAAGGGCAGACTCCAGAGTGTGCACTCTTAACTATGATATTCTGCCTCCAATTTGAAGAAATCTGTTCCATGTTCTATCATAATACTTAACATATTTCAATCTTAACATTATTCTAGCTCATCTTAAAACAGCCAAATACAAATTCCTAAATGAATCAATCTCTGAATCTACCTGGCATGGATGGATCATTGAGAAACAAGAGCTAGCTACAGAGGCTCCATTCAAAGAAATAATAAAATTAAGCAGCTCTCTCTCACCACTTTCAAAATGCAGGGGAAAAAATCTTGAGAATTAAACACAGCTGGGCAGGGGCGCATGGGTGGCTCCTGACTTGGGCTCAGGCATGACCTCATGGTTTGTGAGTTCAAGCCCCACGCTGGGCTTTGTGCTGACAGCTCAGAGCCTGGGTCCTGCTTCAGATTCTGTGTCTCCCTCTCTGTCTGCTCCTTCCACGCGTGGGAGCGTTCTCTCTCTCTCTTTCTCTCTCTCTCTCAAAAATAAATAAACATTTTAAAAAAACAGAGTTGGGGAAATTGTACAACTTGGGTTCAATTTAGCTAAAACTTCAGCTAGCATGTTTGTGGATGAGAATTCTAAACTCACCTTCACTAATTCAGTACTGACCCCTAGATCACAGAAAAGAGATGAACCACCAGTAATGCCAAGCTGTTAAGATCAACTACTCCACTTTGTGAACACAATGGCCAGAACAGAGTAAAAAGAAGCCAACCACATAATCTCAGAATGAGCCACTAGTTCCTAAATCCAGACAGTCAAGAGCACCATGGTTTTACCAAACTATTATTATTAGGTAAGAACTAACTCAAAATGCCCAAAGCTAAAACAAGATAATGACTACAGCCAACAGTATTATACACTAAGGATAAAAGGCAGGCTGTTTCGGTTTCATGTTTAAATATGGTATAAAGTGTCAAACATCAAACCACCACACACCTCTTAAAAAAAAAAAAATTCCAAAACAAAAAAGTCTGCCATAAGATCATTTAACCAACTGGTAGAACAAAATTTCCTTGTGGTCATAAATTTGGAAGATTCTTCCCTGACTCAACAACAAAACCCAAGTGGTCCCTGCCCACAAAGTACCAATTAAACTAAAGTACAGAAAGTAGTACATGGTTGAACTCCTAATTTGTTACAACAAAAGTTAATCTGTTCTTTTGAAAGCATATCTTTATCTCCACACAACCCTGGAAGTCAACCTGGAGTACTCTTTATTTAGCAGGAAAGCAAAATTAACTCTTTCAAAACTGAGTCCTTTTCTATAAAACTATCATATTTCTAAACAAGTCTTAACCTAATGTTATTTGCACAGCATTTAGAAAAAAGAATAATTAAGACTGGAGATAAAAACAATTTTTAAAATGTCACATTTAAATCTAACAATTAAAATACAGAGATTAAGAACATATCAATTTGCTAAGGGAACACTAATTACTACAGATCATTAGCACTAAAAATGACAATATGTTAAAATTACAAGAAAACATCGACAATCCCTTCAACTTAAAAAATCACTGACTCGACATATAGGGAGTTACCATGTTATTTTAACAAAAATGAGCTTATTTTGTTCTTTTTAAATGTACTTAATCAGAGTATGTGTGACACTGCAAAAGTGATAGCATAAATTACTTGTGAATTCAAGACCAAAAACAAAATGGCAGAGACTGAAACATCAAATAGAAGAGGCTTAAATCTCTAACGTTCATTAGCTTACAATGAATTTAAGAAGAATAGCCTAACAGAAAAAATAAGCAAAGGACATCAAAGAAACACCAATGACCAATTAACATAAATGAGAAGTTCAACAGCACCAGTAATCAAATTTAAACAATGAAGGGGGGTTTTGCCTTATACTAGAACAAAGATATAAAATATTTTACATCTGTGTTTTCAAAGCCGTAGGAAACCTGTAAGTAGGAATGTAAACATGTGCAACATTTCTAAAAGGTTACGTGTCAAATATCAAAAGCTTAATTGTGTGTTCTTGCCCTAAAAAATGTGTTTTATAGAAATTTTTCCTGAATCATGTAAATGGAAAAAGAAACGGGCATACGGTCAATGTTTTGTCTCTTCCTCTGTATAATACCAGTAGCCTCTTTCCACTACCTCCCTATTTTTTACTTCTGGTTTTCTCTGAAATATAAGTAATTACTTATATTATCTATATTATTCTAGGTTACTTTTTCTCTCAAAACTTCCATTTCCTAATTCTGTAAAATGAGCAAAAAAATCTCTCTCAAAGACCTGTTGGGGTGATTCAATGATATAAAATATAAGCATTCACTTATGAAAGAATTAAGTTTACCACATTACCTGGAACAGATACAGAAAATCATTATCAATATAAATAAAATCAAGTTTCTATCCGTCCCTTACGACATCATGAGAAATCCCCAGACGCATTTTCACCAGATTTGAGCACATTTGAGAAGCTAACAGCTGTGTGCAGAGGAGGCACAAAAAAAGTGGTGGGGGGGGGAGGCGGAGGGGTCCTGAACACCTGAAGGAAAAGATGGACATCCTCAGCGCAGCGATAGGAGAACCAGAATTCCAGTGAGCAATTATAATACAGCCTAACCCACAGGGACGGTAACAGATATTTATTTATTTATTTATTTATTTATTTAACAATAGTTAACAATGTATTAGTACAAGAACTACCATTTATCAGGCACTTCTGGGTCAAGAATTATTTTTCATTTAGTCCTCCTCCTAACTGCACATAACACGCACTAAGTATCATTATTATTCTCATTTTGCAAATGGAGAAACAGGTTTAACTAAGTAACGACACAAACATAATCCGTGAAGAAATGGAGATTCAATTCAGACTGCCTGGCATCCAATTCCAAACCCTAAAACTTCAAACATTATTCAATACCACTGGTGATCACTACTGATTGTTTGCTCTTTGAGAGAAATATAAACTCAACAAAAGGCTCTGAGTAAGCTATCAGCAGGAGCCGTGGGTGCTTCCCTAACCCACAGGAACCTGGACTCCCACAACTCTACCAGCTCCCAGAGGGACCTATACGTAGCTCTAACTCTACAATCTCACCTACATCTGGCTTAAGCTGGGACAGTACACATTCCCACAGCTTGGCAAGTGGAGATGAATGGAGGTTTAGTCTATGCCAGTAAAAGAACAGCTCTGTTGAATCTGGAATTCTAAACACAATTTTCCATAGGAACATTACTCATACAATACTCATGAGTATTGATACTGATGTGGTTGACCTGCAAAATCTAAATACTAAGTAAAAAAATTCTCGAGAACATGTACAAAAAGTTTAAACTGTGGTTTTACAGCAGAGTTTTAGATTTCAAGTTCCATTAAGATTTCAATTTCAATTTCTCCATTTTCTCATCTTTTATTTTTCCTGAGATCAATACTTGATCTGATGTTCCAAAATAAGCTTAACCCTCAGAAGGATCAAGGAAGGATTTACATTCCAAACTGCCTCTGCTATAATCCTATTAATTTCTCCAAATTTACTTTAGCTTTCTCCAATAAAAGAACCCTACCATAAATAGTTTCTCTAGTTTCCTTGTTACTCCACAGTTTGTTCCCTAGATTAGAAACAATATGAAAGTCATCTTTTAAAGACATTAGAACAGAAATGTTACCAAAAAATATTTAAATGTCAAATTAATCAGAAAACATACAATGCAGATCACCAGTAAATTCTGTAATAAACATGGGTGAGAGAGGGAGGTGTATGCTCCTGAGGTACCAAACAGTGGGAAGGAGGTTCCAAACTGAGATAAAACATGGATGAAAGCAGAGAAAGTATTGCTAGTGAACTTCTCCCTCAAACAGAATAATCTAGAACTGGATGTCCAAAATCTACACATCTTCAAAAATAACATATCCTCACAAATAAACCATCCAGCAGATAAGCCAAACCCTTTTGATTCCACCTCTCTCATTCGAACAAAGAGCTTTAAAACCAAGAACAGAAGAAATAAACATGATACATTAGAAATCTCTGTCCCCTGAGCCCAAAGGCTTTAACTTGTTAATTACAACCTTAAAAATCTGTTCTCCCACTGCTAGAAATTAAATGAAAATGCCCAGGTAAAGCTGCATAATGATCGAAACAACACCGTAAGTACAACTAAAACAGGAAGTATAAATGACAGGCACCAGAGTCTTTTTGGCTATGGGGGAAAAGGGTGGTGAACACAAAAAGGACTCTAATGAGTAAAACATGAGGGCAAAGAAAGGCTAAGAAAGCTATATACAAGGGAAAGCCAATAATGCCAAACATAAATTTTGAAGCTTCTCACTCTGCTTAGGACTGATCTCAATCATGAGTGGTCACCCTGCATAAAAACTCACAGCTTAGCAAGAATACCTAGCAAGACGTCACAGTACTGATTCACTTCATTTCTGCGTATCTGTATTTCAACATTTAACTCTATTATAAAGATATTTTCTTCCCAAAGGATTCTTACCCAAAACTGTACAGCTCCCTGCATCACACTTGTGATTCACAGTGACTCCTTTTCCTGGTATGTCATTTTGCAGCTTCATCTATCTTGCTGTTAAGGTTTCCTCATGTATTAATCTTGAATACATCAACTCCCATTTTCAACAAAACACCTTCTCTAGTGTTTTGGGGGGCTTAACTCTCCCACAGAGTACACAGCCACACTCGATTTCTTCCACCACCACGCCGAGCCAACAATACACACTTTCAAACAATGGTTACTTTTCCTATCTATAATATTTTATATATATATATATATATATATATATACACACACACATATATATATATCTAACATAGAAGAAATATCAGTGCTTCTCAAACATCAGTTGTGAAAGATTTTTTAGTAATTTCCTCTGTATCATGACGGTATACTTTTATAAAGTAAAAGTGAATTACTAGAAAAATGAGCACGTACTTGGATGTTGCAGTATTATCAAATTATTGCAGAAACTTTCAAAAACTTATTTTCAAGATTTTAACTTCTGTGCCTACAGACAGGTACCACACACTTCCGGGACCAGCGCTGGTCCCTGGCATGGGCAGCGGGGCCCCAGTGCATACTCTCAGTATGCGGCTCTTCAGGAAGTCTTTCACGTGCCAAGCAACAATACAGCAACCCACACAAATGGCGATGAACCTGCTTAATACTGCTTTCCATGACCCACATTTTACTTCAGCCAGTCCCTTCAGATGCGAGGCCCTCGGTAATAGTCTCTTAGTTTGTCCATGACAAGGAGGATTTAAAAATTTACTGAATTAACTCTTACTTCTAATCAAGCAGTATCTTCTGATTAAGAGTCTTTGCATATTCACCTTCAAAAACCACAACTCAAAACATCTTTTCTCCATAAACATTTCTGCATCTGGAGAATTTTTTGCTTTTTTGCAATCATCAGATACTTAAATTGGCACTAATTAATACGCTGTAAGTAGGTTCATGTATTGCCTTTTCAATTAGATTTGAGAGAAGCAGTATAAACATCAATCCATTCTTTTTAAATTTTCCATATAGTACATAGTAAGTCTGCTTACAGTAAAAACAGTGATCTGATCTGACCCCAATAATTCTCATACTCCCCAGGCAAAAAGCAGCATACCTGGCCTACAGATTGGCCCGACTGAGATTTCTAGAAAATCATTTAGCTATGAAACAGTAGTACGTATGGCCTCACTATCTGTTCTAATACCTTTATGAAATGTCTCTGAGTAATCATGATAGCCTGCTTAGATCAACTTAGAATTATATTCACATAAATTTGAGTTCCTTCCACTAAAACCGCATCATTAAGCAGACGTTACGAATTACTACAACAAAAGAAAAATTGTCTACATATGCCTTCAATTCACAACGTATAGTATACAATACACTTACGCTAAGAGTTCTTCTAACACAAAGAAATTTTAAACCTCATTTCAACCATAAACAATTTTAAGATATATGCAACCTGTACCAACACAGATTCCTAACTATACAGTCCATTACTGGGGAAAAAATCTCTTATATCCCTACATATTATTTTAAATGTAAATGGCAAGAAAAGATGGTCCTTAAAAGATCTACTATGTGAACCCTGAATTTCTAAGTAGAGACTAACTGTAGGTCCTTTCAGTGTAGAGGGATAGTGAGATTTAAAGATGAAAGACACCACAGTAATTATTCAGGGCATGTTGGTCACTTCATGGATGTAAACACTACAGCCTAGGAAGCTGGGCGAAGGTCACAAAGCTGGAGATGCAGGACCTCAAAAATTGCAGCACAGTGCTCATTTCACCATATTAAACTGCTCCCATTCCAAATACTGAGGTCAAACTCGTAATAACATTTCCTTGTACTACTTTGCTTTACTAAAACGAATTTTAAAAGAAGGGACACTATATCCTCCTTTTTCTGATCGCCAGGGATTTTTACTATTTTCTCAAAAACGAGTCTCAGTCATATATTTCAACTTTAAGGTACTAAACCCTATTAAGAATACTTTTAAGTATTTATTTGCCATTCTAGTTTTACTTTCTACTCATACATCAGAAATGCTACTTATCACAGTTAACTAATTATTAAAGATATGAAAAAGCCATTAAGGGGATTCCTAAGACTACTGAAGGGATTTTTATTTTTACTTATACTAAAAAGCTCCAGATAATTTGATTTCTCGCTTTTACCTGTTTTTCAGCATTTTACAATTTCCTTCCATATTGACAGGCTTTGTCTACTGTCAGTTCTCAGTACTGTCAGTTCGTCGTCAACCTGTGTCCAATTCTATTCCACTCCTACTATATGGATTCAGAAACTGATGAGAATAGTATGTAAAGCAAGAGTTAAGTGAGCTCTCGGTGATAGCACATTAAGGAACTTTATAAACTTAAACTCATATTTTAGTTTATCATTAAAAGTATTTCATAATCAATTAGTTCCTTGTTCTTATCTATGCTTCAATATGGAGATAATACTAGGTACTTAAAGTATTAAATGTCATTTATACCTGACCCCATAATTCTTATCTTGAGAATATCTAGTCTTCTTGAATTTCATTTTATACCCCCCTCTGATCAGATACTTCTGAAAACTATCTGAAACTTTTATCAGTTTCCCAAAATTAATATTCTTTCTTTTCTTCCATTACCTAGGAAACTGAATTAGTTACAACACTGTAGTCATTTCCACCAAGATTTACAACCTCCTGAACCTCTTAGCTGCTACACTGATCCCCACCAAAAGTATCACCTTCTCTAGATTATCATTACTATTAACATAATGATTCTCCATAACACTCAAAGGCATCAAATGGTAATAAAGTCTCATTTCCACTTGTCATAGAACTAGTCCCTATAAAGTTCTTCAAACTCTATACCTGACCTATCAGTCTCAATTCCAAGTTAAATAAAGTTAAATTTCTAATATAAGAGATTCTAAACTGTTTTTAAACAGTTGAACCAATTATGAAAAATTATGAAGATTTTTAAGTTTGCCTCATAATGAGGAGTTTAAATTAGGGGAGAAATCTTTGAAATTTGAAAAGCAGTGAGGAAATAAAGTTAAAACTTGATTAATGTACCTATAATGGGTCACATTAACAGCAACCACAACATTAAATTAGATGTTTTCTTAAAAATAGAATACATTAAGGTAAAGAAAATGAAGAAAAATGAGAAGGATTTCATTCCTTCACATAAAATCTCTATTTCATGCACAGAGGTAAATAAAATTCTACATATATGAAATATATACAAAAAAAAAGGGAGGGGCAAGCAAAAGCAAGAAAAACACCAGTCCATTAAAAGCCCCTCCCCAACTTAAGAGAATATTGACCATTACACAGGTGATGACCCCAATATCACTTCCATATTCCATTTAGTCTCACAGAAGTTTCAACTTCACCTACCTTTCTTCTCTGAGAGATGTTGAGGGCACCAAAGTCATTAAACAAGGATGAAGCAGGTGAAGTTAGAGGATCTGGAAGGTAAGTTACATAAGTTTCCACACAGACAACTCAAGCAACCCACAAATCTAATAAATGTTTAACTTGACAATGCTTTTAACAGTAATAAAAATCATATACCACAATAATAGTTAAACTCAATGCCTCACATACAGTGGATGTTCAAACATTTTCTAAGTAAATGAAACACAAATTAGAGAATACTTCTCTCAGCCAATACTTAGCCAATTAAAGTATTAGCTAATACTTTAATCAAAAGCTATATGGATTAGGGTACACCTGTTTGCTTAAAACCAAAAGAAAAATCAAAAAGAAAAAAAGAAGAGATGACTCCTGACATTAAAAATGTTGTTTATGAAAGAAGTCTACCAGTAGTAAATGAACTTTGTGTACCTGAAACCAAATCATGAGAAATATCACAAGGGGCGGGGTGGGGGGGGGGGAGGAGAGAAAGCTATATTCTTAATAACTGGATTTGGATTTCAACACTTAGGCAAGACCTTAAAACCATCTGTAGAATATTCCATCTTTTTCAGCTTATCACCAGATATTTTATACTCTTACTAAAAACACAAGTAAACTAGGTTTTTAAATATGTAAATATTAAATGTTTCAAAACACAAACAGGAAACTCAAAGATTCTATAGTTTCAAAGTTCTATTACTCTATGTCCAGAAGTTACAGACAAAAGTGTATCTCTAAATTGTTTTTCACTTAATAGGTCAGAAGAGTTTCTCAAAAGGTATACATGATACACATGGAAATACTGTATCTTCAATTTTGAGCTCTACTTAATATTATGTTTCTCAATAAATTATCTATGAAATTCTAAAGACTACAGGAAATGTTCTCATTTAGAAGGGCCTTAAGCCTCTTCATAATGCAGTACAGACTTCTGTTTAACTGCTCCAGCTACATCTGCCTGCATTTTCAGTCTAGTCTCTCATTAGAAGTAACAATTTAATATATGCAGTGAAAAACCTAATAAAATATATTTATGTAATGTATACATTCAAGGCACCTAAAAATAGGTAATATTATTCATCCTTTATTCTACTTTTGATAATACTTAAAAGTCAGAATATAAACTCTATGGGAATGCTAAAAATATTATTATGCCACAAATTAGTTTCTAAAAATTTTATTAAATATTCAAATACTGATTTTTTTCTACAGAAAAAAAGGTTGAAATATCTAAATAGTGATAGATATTTCATGCACACAGACACACAGCACAAAATGTCTATCTCAGGATATAATCAACATGCAAATTCCTATTCTCATCATTAATGAGAACTGTCAACATTTACTTGATTCAGAGTATTGACACTTAATTGTTACATATTTTTAAGAAACTATTCTTGAACATTTGTTTTTAAAATAGAATACAGAAAAATAAAATAAAATAAAATAGAATACAGAAAGATACTTGGAAATTCCATATCAAAAGTCTTAAAAATGACCATGATCTTGGAAACAGTCATTGCATGTCTAACAATGTTTCCCAAAAAATAAAATATAAACACAGATTCATACACACAGTCCAATATTAGAATACCTTTTTTAAAAATTTTCGTACATTATGAAAATAAGCAATAGAATTCAATTTATTATGATCAAGAAACACTCATAACTTTAGGGGCACCTGGGTGGCTCAGTCAGTTGGGTGTGTGACTTCAGCTCAGGTCATGATCCCACAGCTCGTGAGTTTGAGCCCTGCGTCGGGCTCTGTGCTGACAGCTCAGTGCCTGGAGCCTGCTTCGGATTCTGTGTCTCTCTCTCCCTCTGCCCCTCCCCCGCTCATTCTGTCTTTCTCGTGCGCGCGCAAAATTAAATAAAAATATTTTTAAAAATTAAAAAAAAAGAAACTCATAATTTTTAAGTAAATCTAATATGATCTTAAGTATTATCATGAATATATTTAGCCAAGTATTAAATATCATGTATGTATATATATGTACATGTATTTTCACACTCAGACGTAACCATTATTTGGAATTCTATGGAATCCAAATAATAGTTACCTCTCTAGATCATTCTTACTCTCTTCCTTTATATATATTCATAATTTTCAAGACTTCAAGATTTCTACAATCAACACACGGTTTTAGAGTCAGAAATATATACATAGGCATGCATGTATGTATATATGTATGTGTATAAATATACAAAAGAGAAAAAAGGATCAAGTCTTACCATGGCCTGCATATGGCTTGGCACTGTCATTAAGAAGGCTTGGGGAACTGCTACTATTAGTCATTCTCTGAAAAACAAAAGAGATACACATTATGTCACTAATGGAGAGCAGTAAACCAACTGGACTAACTCTCTTTGCTTCTTCCCCTCCAATCCACTTCTCACATTACTGACACTCTAATCTGACTATAAATGTTGCTACACGGATTATAATCATGCAAAAATTTCCAAATGCTCTTTGTAACATAGCAAATGAAAATTTTGCTCACTAGCCAGTTATTTTGGGGTTTTTTAATATTTTATTTATTTTTTTATTATTTTTTTCTTTCACAGTTTATTGTCAAGTTGGTTTCCATATAACACCCAGTGCTCATCCCCACAAGTGCCCTCCTCCATGCCCATCACCCCCTCCCCCACCCCCATCAGCCCTCAGTTTGTTCTCAGTATTCAAGAGTCTCTCATGGTTTGCCTCCCTCCCTCTCCCCAACTTTTTCCCCCTCCCCCTCCCCCATGGTCCTCTGTTAAGTTTCTCAGGATCCACACATGAGTGAAAATATATGGTATCTGTCTTCCCCACTTGATTTATTTTGCTAAGCATAATACCCTCGAGTTCCATCCATGTTGCTACAGATGGCCAGATTTCATTCTTTCTCATTGCCATGGAGTATTCCATTGTATATAAACCACATCTTCTTGATCCATTGGTCAGTTGATGGACGTTTTGGCTCTTTCCATGTTTTGCTATTGTTGAGAGTGCTGCTATGAACATTGGGGTCCATGTGGCCCTATGCATCAGCACTCCTGTATCCCTTGGGTAAATTCCTAGCAGTGCTACTGTTGGGTCATAGGGGAGTTCTACTGTTCATTTTTTGAGGAAACTGCACCGTTTTCCAGAGCGACTAGCCAGGTATTTAAAACCAAAGCTGCACACTTATTTTGAACTGCACTTCCATATCATTAGCTTGGGCAACACGCGTAACTATTAAATCTCCTTCCAATATCCATCTGAGAGGATATAAAAGTCAACAAGTGCTTTCTAATATCCTCTCCCAGTGTGTATTACCCTTCATACACCTTACAGATTCTATAAAATTAGGATATTCTCTGTTCTCTAAACATGTTCCTTGCTTTCTCATACTCCATACCCTCTAGTCTCTCCATCCAGGAAGGCCTTGCCTCCAGACCCACAACACACAGACAAAAGTGAAAATGAGGCTCTTGCCGCCCGTCCTCTACACGCTCCACTGTTCTCCCAGCCCATCCTACCCTTGAAAGTTCACCCAGACTCCAACCGTATCCCACCTACCCCATCAGCTCCTAAAACCTCACCTCGTACTCAACAGGTTTAAGAATAAATCCCCTGACACTGGAATAAACGTCACTGTTTAGTGCCATGCAAATTCAGACTAAGGATACCTGCATCAAGGGATACTTTGTTTCCACCGGGCTTCCAAATCCATTGACTCCTATAAAGCTGGTGCTGAAATAGGAATCTGTGAGACTTGTATCAGTTAAAGCACCTCCATCTATTCCAGGAACTGAAAGATAAAGAAAATTCAAGTATTTTAACTATTTGCAAGTACAAAATACTGATGCAGTTTCTGTGTCTCTGATATATTTTAAAGTCTCAAATCTCTGTCACACTTATTTTTATTAATCTGTTCATAACAGAAGGCAGGACCAAATAAAGTTGGCTCAGCTCTAAAAATCTGTTAAACAATGCTCAAGTTTACTGATTTTTCTCCAGAGACAGTAACTTATTTTATATTAGTATATAAGCACCACAAACATAACATGAAGAAACAAACCACATTTGCATTTCATTTTCTCATCAAGTTTTCTTTCTTTAACCTTTCAAGAAAACAACAGAATATAAGACACTGCAATTGAATCTTCATAGGAGAAACAGATGTAAGTTTCTCAGAAGAGTTTCTCTTAACACATCTTACGCAACAGACCAGCAGTCTCTCATTAATACATAAGTCAGTAAAAACAATTCTGCAGACACAGCAATCGGATAGAGGTCAGGAACACAGACAAGCTGCTGACTTTAGGTTAATACAAAACGACTGTAAGTAGTAGGGCAATCCATCACATACCAACAAAGTAATGGACAATATGTTTTAGATGCTACCTCCTGGTAATTACTAGGAATGTTATTTTCCAAGCTGCTCATTAAGTACAAAGTCATATCCTTTACAAATCAGCTAAGCTCCAAGTAGGATTGTCCTCTTTGGGGCACAGCCTCTGAGAACCACAGAAACCACTCCCACCCCCCCACCCCCCCAAGTAAGAAGAAAACTGAAAAAGTGCTGATAGTTGGATGTAAGGTGCTATGATCCGAATGTGTGTACACCTGCAAAATTCACATGCTGAAAACCTAACCCCCTAAGACAATGGTATTAGGAGGCAGGGCCTTTAGGAGATGTGTAGGTCATGGGAGTGGAGGCCTCAGGAATGAGATTAATGTTCTTTTTGTAAGGAATGGGTAAAGATCTCTAGTCCCTCCCATCACGTTAGGACACAACAGGAAGGCGCCCATTTATGGAGCAGGAAGTGGGTCCTAACCAACCACCACACAAAATCTGTCAGTGCTATGATCTTGGACTTCTCAGTCTCAGAATTGTGAGAAATAAATATCTGTTGTTTGTTAAGACATCCAATCTGAAGTATTTTATTATGGCAGCCCTAACAGACTAACACTCAGAAAGCAACCTGAGATAATTTTTCTTCTCTATTTTTAAGATTTATTTCTCAAAATGTCCACTACTAAAATGAAAAATGTATTCCTAGGGAAAAACATAATATATATCAGGTTCTATACGCAGTTTCCAACATCCACAGGGGGTCTTGAACGGTATCCCCTGCAGATAAGGCAGAACTACTATATAGTTCCAAAGGAAATGGAATCACTATGCCGAAGAAATACCTGCAGCACCATGTTCACTGCAGCATTATTCCTAATAGCGAAGACATGGAAACAACCTAGGTATCTGCTGGCAAACGAATGGCTAACAAAAATGTAATATATATATATATATATATACACACACACACACATTTGTATACATACATACACATGTATATATGCATGTACATATTATGTGTATGTATACACACATATACATGTATACATATGCATAAAATATGTGCATATATACACGCATACATACATAATGAAATATTACTCAGCCATAGGAAAGGAAACTGCCATTTGTGACATCATGGATGAACCTCGAGGGCATCATGCTAAGTGAAATAAGTCAGAGAAAGACAAACACAGTATGTTCTCACTTACATGTGGAATCTAAAACAGCCAAACTTGAGGCACCTCTGTGGCTCAGTTAACTGACTTTTGGTTTCGGCTCAGGTCATGATCTCATGGTTCATAAAATCAAGCCCCGCATAGCACTCAATGCTGACGCAGCATAGAGCTTGGTTGGGATTCCCTCTCTCTTCTTCTGCACCACCCCCCCCGCTCTCTGTGCCCCTTTCCTGTGCATGCTCTCTCTCCTCTAAAGAGAGAGATAAATTTTAAATAAAAGGGCCAAAGTCAAAGAAACAGAGCAGTACAGTGGCTGCCAGGGGCTGGGAAGTGGGAGAAATAGGGAGATGTTGGTCAAATTTCCAGCTATAACATGAGTAAATTCTGGGGATCTAATGTACACCATGGTGACTATAATTAACAAAACTGTATTATGTACTTGAAAGTTGTTAAAAAGATTTTAAAAGTTATTATCACACAAAAAGAAGTTAATTATGTGAAGAGATGAAGGTGCTGACTAACCTTACATGGTAATTGTTTTGCAATATATATTTGTATCACATTATCCAGTTGTATACCTTAAACTTATGCTACATGTCAGTATCTCAATAAAGCTAAGACAAAAGAATCCCATACATATACTTAACACTTAACTTTTCCTGTTTTTTTAATGTTTTATTTATTTCTGAGACAGACAGCGAGAGAAAGCGCGCGAGCGTGAGCAGGGGAGGGTCAGAGAGAGGTCGATACAGAATCTGAAGCAGACTCCAGGCTCTGAGCTGTCAGCACAGTGCCCAACACAGGGCTCAAACCCACAAACTGTGAGATAATGACCTGAGCCGAAATCGGAAGCTTAACCGACTGAGCCACCCAGGCACCCCAATTTTTCCTGTTTTGGAAGGAAGAGAATGGGATCTCATACTTCAAGAGCAGTTACGGAAATCACTAACCTGTTATACATTATACTATGTACATCACGAAGGTACTAACTTTCTAAAGTTACTAAGAACACCTATCCTACGTGCTTCGTGGGATGCACACGGAGAAAAAGCATATAGAGTACTTTTTAAGTTTACATTACATAAGCATAAGACATAGAGACTTTAATTACCAAAACTAGATAAATAAGTACTCCTTCAATTCCTTATTTTCGCAGTCCACAGATTTCTGGTATAATAATTTACAATACACTGGAAGTAAAGTTTATGTTTCTGTGAAAGCTTTACTATCATGCCTATGATATATCATGTCTATGATTATAACATATCTGTACCAAATAATAATCAATTCAACAATCACCATGTAGATATGAACTGCACTATGAATGACAATTCAATGACAATTGCGACCAGGTTGACATTACTTTTATTTTGCAGCTAAGCAAACTGATTCAAGGAGATGAGAGAGCTTGTCCAAAGTCACAAAGCTAGTAAGTGACAGAACAGGGATGCAATGACAACCCCTTTATTGCATGAAACTGCCTTCCAGTTTTTAAGAAAGGGAATTATAAATCAAAAGATGAAATTCAAGGCTGAAGCTTTATTTCTTTTTAATGTTTATTTATTTTTGAGACAGAGAGAGAGAGACCGTGCACGAGTGGGAGATGGCCAGAAAGGGGGAGACAGAAGATCCAAAGCATGCTCCGTGCAGTGAGAGAGATCATGACCTGAGCCAAAATCAAGAGTGGGTCATTTAACCGACTGAGCCACCCAGGTGCCCTTCTCCCCTGCAGTTTTAAAACTGCAAGGCCTTGATGTTGAGACATTCTAACTTTGAACCAAAGATCTCACAGTACCTAAAGAATCTGAACTCATAATCTGTCAGCAGTAACCCAGCCACAGTTAGCATATAAATGTGTATGATAATAACCCACTTAAAAAAAAAATCCTCACAGCTTAACTAAACAAATGTTCTCTTTCATCTTCAGCCTCTCCCCTCTGGGTGAAATGGGTTTAACTTTCCCAAATCATCACAATAAATCAAGGGAATACCCAAAGGGAATTACGATGTCAAGTAAATTTGGAAAATGCCAAGAAAAACAAAATAAACCCATTCTTCACAATGCAGTGTCCACAATGTGAAGTATGACATTGACACAGGAGATCTACTTCCCAAAGGTACCTGGCTAGGGCACATGGAGTGTGAGGGCCTAGAACTCCATGGAACACACTCTACAAAAAGTAGCCCCAACAACACGGAGTGGTTCTCCTGGGCCAAAGAAGGCAGCACAGACAAGACGCTGGCAATGCTCTCGCGAGGTGATGAAATCCAAACTTCTCAGCCTAACTTTAATAAGCCCTCAACAATCTGTTCTCAATCTATTATTTCCCAAAGGTGCTAAGTTTGTGTCTGTTTTGCCACAAAGTCTCTGGCAAAATACTTCAAAAATGTAGATTATGCCAAAGTGAAAATCATACCATCTACCCTGCAAACATCCATGAAAAATTATGGAAAACAATGACATAGGACTTTGTAAGAATCTTAACAGTTGCACAACTCTATAATATAAGCTACTAAATACTGATTGTACACCTTACAGTGGGTGAATACAGCACGTAAATTATATTTCCAAAAAAAGGTGTTTTTTAAAAAATCAGTGGAGAAAAAAAGGAATTATTCAATAAATGAACTTAAAACAAGCAGGTATCCAGGGATGCCTGAGTGGCTCAATCAGTTGAGCGACCAACTCTTGATGTGGCTCTGGTCAAGACCTCAGGGTTGTGGGAACAAGCCCTGGGTCGGGCTCTGCAGTGAGTGTGGAGGGGTCTGCTTGGGAGTCTCTTTCCCTCCCCCTCCTGCTCCCTCCCCACTCATGCTCTGTCAAAAAAAAAAAAAAAAAAAATTTTTAAGTGAAAAATTAAAAACTGGGTATCCATCAGGGGGAAAAAATGAATACACAAAGATTTCCAAAAGACCAAAGATTATAGTGTAATAAAAATAAATATATACACACATATATATACACATCCACTACAAAAAAGATCTTTACAATAGTTATAACGTTACTGAACTCTCTCCTCCAGTCAAAATGATACAGTCAACTGTATTTTGAAAGTCTACACTTTACAATATGAAGTGCCATCAATTTCTACACACACACACCCCTAGCTCTATGTTCTTCAAGACCCAGATATATGATGAAAAGGAAAAAACACACTTGGAATTACAGCCACTAAGTTCTAATCCTACCTTTACTAGTCACTTGCTCTATGACTTTGAGCAAACAATCCTCTAAGTTTCATTTCTTCATCTGGAAAAGAAGGCAATAGCATCTCACTCGCAGGCCTATGGTAGGGATTCACATGAAACCCCCTAGCAAAGTGTCTAACGTCCTGTCTCAAGGGATAATCATACATGTTTTTTCCTCTTCTGTCCCTAGAATGCATTGCCCAGTTATTCTAAACTGTTAAAACTTACACCTCTTCAGGGGCACCTGGGTGGCTCAGTCGGTAAAGCGCCGAAATCCTTACATATTTCCATACTATCTACCCATCTTAACTATCTGTTAACTGGGATCTGGGACTACTTATATTTTTTTTGGTATTCCCTAATCTACCATATTTTTATGAACATTTACAATTAAACCCTTTATGAAAATAGGTATTTTTAAAAGTTGATAAAAGATGCACTACAGTAAGAGTTTCACATCCAACCTTCATAAACACCCCATACAAATGGGATTATAGCTTCCAACAGGCCTTATAATGGTAAGGACATTTAGACTCACAGGCCCTAGATGATGGTATGGCGGACACAGGCCCAGGAAAAGGGGCTCCTCCACCTACTCAGCAGACATGCCCACCAACCTTTTGCACAAACACATCTGCCCGTGAGATGGCCTTCAGCCAGTTGCCAACTATTGATTGCCCTTTGACAGTTTGTTTTTAAGTAGGTTCCATGCCCACGTGTGGCTTGAACTCAAGACCCTGAGATCAAGAGTTACATGTTCTACCAGGGTGCCTGGGGGGCTCAGTTGGTTAAGTGTCAGAGTTCAACTCAGGTCATGATCTCCTAGTTCATGGGTTTGAGCCCTGCGTTGGGCTCTGTGGGACACTGCAGAGCCTGGAGCCTGCTTGCGATTCTGTGTCTCCCTCTCTCTCTGCCCCTCCCAGCCTTGCGCTCTGTCTCTCAAAAATAAATGAACATTAAAAAATATTAATGAAAATTTTAAATTAAAAAGTTACATGCTCTACCAACTGAGACAGCCAGCCCCCCCTCCCCCCTCCCCACTTCACAGTGTGTTTAATCCAAGTCCCAGTTTCCTCTCCTGTAACAGAACAATAACATCTACTTCACAGGGCTGCTGTGAGAATAATCCAGGACGAAGGCATTCCTGGGTGTAACTACGTGCCTAATGGTTACTTTTTGTGGTTATCATTTCTATCCATATATGAATTTATTTATAAGTTACCTTGCTTTTTCTGACGAAAACCTAACATGTTCTTTGTATAGAATTCATTAGAGGAAATATTTCATGTAGTTTTTTTTAACTTTAATATAAACAATGAAAAGGTAGCTTGGAACATTTTAGACGTTACAAAATCCATAGGAACTGTCTGAAAGACAAGACAAATCCTCAGGTTGCCTGGGTGGCTCAGTAGATCAAGCATCCAACTTCAGCTCAGGTCATGATCTTGCAGTTCGTGAGTTCAAACGCCACATCAGGTTCAGTGCTGACAGCTCGAGGCCTCGGGCCTGCTTCATATTCTGGGTCTCCCTCTCTCTCTGCCCCTCTCCCACTTGTGTTTTCTCTCTCTGTCTCTCTCTCTCAAAAATAAACATTTAAAAAGTTTGGGAAAAAAAAAAGAAAGAAAAGACTCAAATCCAAAGCAAGTGGCTGGTCAGGATATATTGGTCTATTTGAAGGACTGGACTTCCCTCAAAAGCTCACAAACTAAGAAAAGTCCGAGGGAAAGCTGAGAAAAGCAAGAATTAATGCCTACAACCACTGTATTTCCAGTCCCCATGGTAAAGTTTCTGTGCAGAGCCATAAAGAGGGCAATTCCACACCAGATTCTCCACCCAACTCTCAAGTACCATTAACCAACATGGATGGTAGCTAGAGAAGCAAGACCTCAGCATAGAGCACCAGCCCAAAGTCTAATATAATGCTATGTACACTATCTCATTTTTACTCACTCAACAAGGGGAACGGATTCTAACCTCAGTATCTCAGAATATCATCTTAATTTCAGTATAGAATCACTGAAGATATAATTAGTTAATATGAGGTCACTGTTTGGGGCACCTGGGTGGCCCAGTCAGCTGAGCATCTGACTTCAGCTCAGGTACATGGTCTCATGGTGCGTGAGTTCGAGACCCACGCTGGGCTTACGACTGTCAGCGCAGAACCCTACTTCAGATCCTCAGTCTCCCTTTTTGCCTCTCCCCTATTTGTATGCTCTCACTCTCTCTCACCCTCTCTTTCTCTGTGTCAAAAAAATTAGTGAATTTTAGGGGTACCTGGGGAGTTCAGTCAGTTAAGCATGAGGTCAGACTTCGGTTCAGGTCATGATCTCATGGTTCGGTAGTTTGAGCTCCACCGTCTAGGTCTCTGCTGTCAGCATAGATCCTACTTTTAATCCTCTGTCTCCCCCTCTCTCTGCCCCTCCCCTGATGGCTCTCTCTCTGGTCTCCCTTTCTCTCTCTTCGTAAATAAACTTTAAAAAATAATAATAACCATTTTTTTAAAATATGGCTTAATAAAGAACGAAGAGGTCACTGTCCAGGGGAGTCCTAATCCAATATGACTTATGACTTTATAAAAGGGGAAACCTGGACACAGACACACACGTAGGAAGAATGTCTTGTGAAAATGAAAGCAGAGATCAAGATGATGATTCTAAGAGCCAAGGATGCTAAAGACTGCAGGCAAACCACCAGAAGCCTGGTGAGAGGCACGGAACAGATTATTTCTCACAACCATTAGAAGAAAGCAACCCAGCCAACATCTTCATCTCAGACTTCTAGGCTCCAGACAATAAATGTTATTTAACCACCACCCCCCCCATAAATAAAGCCATTTAATAAAAATAAAAGATTAAATGGGGGGATTATTAGGCCAATAAACATAAGCTAAGGAAAAGTATCTCGCCTCAACATTAAGCTCAGAAGTTTCTAAGTAGCCAAGATCAAAAAAAAAAAGTAAGTTTAAAAAAACCTCATAAAATAACAAATACAATTTTTTAGACCAGAAACATTTCTAGTACTAAGCTCTTCAGAGAAATTTATTTATAAAGATTTTTATATGTGGAGCACGAATCATCATATATCTTCAATACAGGTAAAACATGTCTAGAAACATTTTTCATATTCATTCTCAACAGAAGTAGAAAACAATATTAAACACAATCCATTTGAAGTAATTCCATAAAGAGCTAAGAATGCCGGTTAAGTAATTCCCTTTTCGGCCATCTACTCAGACCAAGCTGCCCCTCTTGAACCATTTTCCTTTTGCTTTGAAACACTCATTTCTGGTTCTGGTCGATAGATAGGACAGATAGATAGGTACAGACAGAAAGGCAGACAGAAAACAATACCAGCTCCACGTGCCGTAAACGTAACAGTCCTTTAAGATGTGCACCAGCACTACTTCTTTCGGCGGCAGTGCCAGAGATGAAGTCTGAAACCAGAACCATCTCACTCCAAAGGCTCACCGTAAGACATTCCTCTCAGTCATCCCTACAAACGAAGACTCGCATTTACAGCTACCTAGTATTAAGTGCCTCCAACAACATGTGTGACAAGCACTTTTAAGCTAAAAAACGCAGTTATCCTTAATTCCCTTCTCTCTCTCATCCATCCCTTGAAGCGGCTGCTTCATCAAATCCCTCAAATGCGCCCCCTGTATTTCATTTCCACTTGCCTCACACAAGTCCTTAGCATTTCTCTTATCCTTGCGCTTGGCACAGCCCACGAGGGCCTTCACAATGTGGCCACACGGTTCATCACCTGGTACCACTCGCCATAATTTAGCCCGTCCTCCCCATCGGCTGACTACAGGACAAAAGCATGCACAATGCTCTCTCTCAAAACCTGTCCCCTTGTCCTCATCTGCCTAGGATGCCTTTCTTCTCTACCAGGTATGTATGCATCATACATCTTTCAAGAAATGATTCAAATATTACCTTTATGAGACCTTCCAAAATACCCCTGAACAGAGTTTATTATACATGTTTTACCTATAGTGTACCACACTATGCCAAAAGGTATACATTTCAAAATCCTTTACTAGACTATGCATTCGTAAAAGGCCAGCACCATGCATCTTTGTATTCCTCAATTACTGGTAGAGTGTAAATGTGTTCCATAAATGTTAGATAATTAAACTCTGTAGTCAGCGCCCCGAGTACACATATACTATCAGTCAGCTGCATACAACAGCAGACCTCCAGAGGCAAGGTGATACTGTTTTGTTTTGTTTTTTAATTTTTAATGTTTTATTTATTTCTAGGAGAGAGAGAGAGAGAGAGAGAGAGACAGCGTGAGCAGGGGAGGGTCAGAGAGAGAGGGAGTCACAGACTGAAACAGGCTCCAGGCTCTGAGCTGGCAGTCAGCACAGAGCCCGACGTGGGGCTCGAACCCACGAACCGCGAGATCATGACCTAAGCGAAAGTCGGACGCTCAACCGACTAAGCCACCCAGGCGCCCCAAGGTGACACTGTTTTAAAAACTGCAAGATCTGGCAAACTGGACTTTAAGGAAGCTGTCATACCCTTGCACCAAAACAGCCACAGTAAAGCCTATGGCAAGAGAAAAAAAAAAAAAAGAAATCCTAAAAGAGCAATTTTAGATACAAGTGGCCTAACAAATACTCAGCTGGAGCCCTCGTGTTCCACACTGGCGTCTACCCCACGCACTGTTTTGAACCGAACACTGAAGATCGACATTATTACCTAGTTTCCTGAATCAGAGAGGAACTGCAGTGCAGCAAGACTGGAAAATACTGGACTCTGAAGAGCTCTACAATACCAAAGGCCTTCCAAGATACACAGGCCACAAAATGGATGCTCAACAACTAAATCAGGCTCTCAGGTGAACCTACCGAGTACTTAGTACTGGCCCTTTGATTACTTACTGAGAAATGCCTTCCAACGAGACCGTTCTAGTTTAGGATCTGTGCCAAGATAATTACTTTTTCTACAATATCAAAACTTGCCAATAAATAGATGGTTTCAGAAGTCTTCCACTCATCTTCTCAGTAGAATAAACTGGAAAGGTGTTTCTAAAACCAGCTTACTTCTTGTGCAAAATATCAGTGTAAGATCATCCCAACCCACGGTTTCTGGAGAACTTGGGAGCAGATTTGTTTGCTTGTTTGAACCTACTACAAAACCGGGGGTAGTGTTACTAACGCCGCCATCCACCATTAAAACGTAAGCTCCACTAGGGACGGACTCCTTTATTTGGCTACTAATGTACCTCAAGAATCTAAGACAGTAGCTGACGTAGTTAGTGCTCAGTAAATATCTGTTAATCAAGTAATTAAATAAAATGAATGACTCTCCACTTTTAGAACTAATCATACTAAGTTGAAAGTCTGCCAAAATCTAAGTTTTTCAAAAATATTACTTGTTTACATTACACCTTTTCACAATATATATCCGATGACTTTGCTAAGATTTTTACCTTAAACATGCCTGGATCATTTCTCCAAGGCCTGGAAGGAGAGAGAGAACTCCCATCTTTGTCAACACCCCTCAGAGACCCCTGACACTGCTGTGAAGTCTAGGAACCATGGAAGTTACTATTTTAAAGGAACTGAAAAGGCCCCATTCCGTTTTGGTTTTCTTTCACCTCCACTCTCATCCTTTCAATCAAGTATACAGTGAGATTCAGGAACAGCAATGTTAAAAGACAGAGTAAGTTTGGAACAGTTGAGCAAAATAAGAAAGTTGAACCTAATGATATATACAGTCCTTTCCGGTTTTTCCAGCTCTGTCGCACTCTACCTAATTATAAATATGAAAGCAGCCTAAGGTAACTATATCAAAAATGTAGATAGAGAGTGAAAGACTATTAAACAATAACACCAGTCTTTTATTAAACACACAAATGAAATCTCTCAGTGACTATTAACAATACTGCCTTATTAAGTTGCAAAACATGTGATTTACAAAACCATCTCTAAATAAGTGAGCCACTGAGAAAAATCTTGCTGGGGCAGGTTTGATATGGATGGCTATTTCAAATATCGTATTTCAGCTAATGATGTATAAAATACAGCTTTTTTATTGAGCTGTAATTGACATGAAATATTACTTTTAGGTGTAGGACATAATGATTTACTGCAAAATGATTTACCACATTAGGTTTATTTAACATTAATCACTACATAGTTACCATTTTTTTTATGCTGAGAACTCAAGATCTACTCTCTTTAGCGACTTCCAAATATACAATACAGTATTGTTAACTATAGCCACCTTGATCTACATTACATACTCAAGATTTATTGATCTTTAAACTGTAAGTTTGTACCTTCTGACCACCTTCAACCAATTCACTTACCCCCCACCACCTCTGGCAACTACTAATCAATTCTCTATACCTAGGAGTTCAGGGCTTGGTTTTTTGTTTTTGTTTTTTTTGGTTTCACATGTAAGTGAGATCATTATGATAGTTGTCTACATAATTTTTCTTAATGTGCCAAGTTTGAACCAAATTACTGAAGAGTCTGTATGCTTAATGTATGTACGTACATATCATATTTTGAATAAATCTATGTACAAATGTACATAATAAATTAAGATGTTAATAGCTTAGTAGCATCCTTTGTAATAACAAAAGGCTACAAACAATCTAAACATCCATTAAAAAGAATACAACAAACAATGGAATGTTACGCAGCCTTTAAAAGGGGCAAGGTAGACTTCTATGTATGGATGTGAACAAATCACAAGATATGCAATTCAGTGAGAACGTTCGAGGTGCGACAGACTTCCACGTGCGTGCACACCAGTATATGTGTAGCTTGTGCTAGACAGGGAAATATAAACATATGAATGTATGGGCAAAGAATATTTCTGAATAGATACATAACAGACTGGAAAGAGTGACTATCTTTTGGAAAGGGATCAAGGAACTGAGGAAGGAGGGAGACCATTTTTCGCTGTGTACTATTTTATGTAATCTAAATTTTTAACCTGTGCATGTATTAATTTTTAGTTCCAAAAACAAGATGTTGTTTCCTATTTTTTAAGCCACGATTTTATAATAAAAATGTAATTTAAAAATTCCTTTAGAAGTTTTACTTTAGAAAAAATCCTTTAGAAAACTAGGAATACGGCGCCTGGCTGGCTCAGCCAGTGGAGCATGAGACACTCGATCTCCGGGTCGTGGAGTTCAAGCCCCACGCTCAGCATAGGGAAGGAGGGGAGGGGAGGAAGAAAGAAAAGAAAAAATAGGAAAAATATCTTTATTTTTTAAAGAAAAAACAGACCTCAAAAGAGGGGAGAGCTTTTTTGTGGAAGAGGATTGTTATCTACATGCCAATTAACTCCGCCAAGATTAGTGAGATCAACATGCCCTTCCCTGTACTGGAAGTTCAACTGCTGAGCAGTCATTGTTTTTAAGAGTTTGTTGGGACGGGAGGAGGATCTAAAGATCAAACATGAAGTAATTTGTTTTCTAGAACATGAACATTTAGAAAACACAGGAGCATTTTAGAACTAAAAAAGAATTTTGGACATCATATACTCCATAACCCATTCTCCCGTTTTACAGATAAAGAAATGTATTTCCACATGGACTAAATGACTGGCTTAAGATCACAAACTGATTCTGTAAGACAGCACTAAAATCAAAATCTCTGAGCCCCAGGCCTGTAGTAATTTCCATATACTGGTAGAAGGCACAAATATTTGTACGTACTGGCTTGCTAACAACTATATGATAACAGTAAGTAAAACAAACACTTTACCATATTCCATTTATATACTCTCAGACTAAACTACTTTATAAACAGGATATAAACTAAGTTAATATGTGGGAAAAAATGTGAGAGATACTACTACAAACTTTAAGCGTGTGTGTGTGTGTGCGTGTGTGTATGAGTGAGTGAGAGTGTGAATTGTTTTCTCTCAAAATTCGTATACTGCAGCCCTAAGTCTCGGTGTGAATGTGTGCGGAGCCAGGGCCTTCAGGAGCACAAGTCCCAGGCCGAAAGCAGAGGAGACTGGTCCACTCCACTTCACAAGCGGCTGTTCCAATGGGAGTTTCTACCAAAAATGTTTTAGACTTTCATAACTTAAAAATAAGTGAAAACCCTAAACTACACAAATAAAAAACAAATATTCAAGTCTGTCAATAAATGCCTCAAAATCCCAGCACAAATCTTTGATATCACTTCTGAGTTGCTGTAAATGCTCAGAGCTTTGGTACACAAAGCAGATACATCTACAGAAAAACAACCACCCCCCCAAAATGAGGTGCTCCATAATATAGATAAATATAAATTTTACAAGTTAAAAAAGAGAAAAATTCAGCAATGAAAACAAATGAACTCTTGATACTTACAACTTGGCTGAATGTTGAGGGAATTGTGCTGGGGTGGGGAGGGGGGAGGGAAACAATCCCAAAAGATTTCATGCTTTATGATTCCATTTATAAACATTCTTGAAAGGACAAAATTACAGAAATGGAGAGCAAATTAGCAGGTGCCAGGTTTGGGGAGGGCGGGGAGGGTTACAGAAGGGCAACTTAAGGGTGACAAAGCCGTTCTGTCTTCACTGTGCTGTCAGGCACACAAGCATACACGTGGTAAGTTCCACAGACCTACGTGCGTGAGCACACACCAGTGCAAATAAGATTAGAGACAGGAATCCGATCAGTGGAGTGGATCCATCAATACTGGCTGTGATGCTACCCTTCAGGTATGAAATGTTACCACTGGAGGAAAATGAGTGATGAAACCACCTCTCTGCGTAATATTTCTTACAACTACATGTGACTCTACATTACCTCAAAATAGAACACTAATTTAAAAAATGAAAAATTCTATAAAAGGGCAAAAATATGAAGACATTTTGTTTTATTCTGGCAACCACTGATCTTCTTACAGGGTTATCTGAAATGCACTTTTGTGGAAAGAAGTGTTTTACTCATTAACTGAATCTTACCTCAACCTGTATTAACACAGTCCTCTTTGAATATTCCTCATAAATTTATCAGGGCTTAGTATTATCTTATACAGGGGCACCTGGGCGGCTCCATCAGTCAAGACTCCGACTTCAGCTCAAGTCATGATCTCACGGTTCAGTTCGTGGGTTCATACCCCACACCCAGCTCTGTAGTGACAGCTCAGAGCCTGGAGCCTGCTTCAGATTCTCTCTCTCTCTCTGCCCTTCCCCTGCTCATGCTCTGTCCCTCAAAAATAAATAAATGTTAAAAATATATATATTATTTTATACATATGTTTCTATTCCCTACTAGAATATAAACTCCATTAGGGCAGAATTTTGTTTTATTCAATGTTGTATTCCTACCACCTAGATCAAAGCTTCCCCTTTCAAGCACAATACTAAGTGAGCAAAATGAACAGTATTACAAAGTCTTTGTTGGGGCACCTGGGTGGCTCAGTTTTAGGTTAAGCGTCCGACTCTTGCTATCAGCTCAGGTCACGATCACACCACTGCTGGGGAGTTCAAGCCCTGCACTGGGCTCTGGGCTAAAAATGTGCAGTCTGCTTGGGATTCTCTATCTCCCCCTATAGTACTCTCCCTCTCTCCCTCTCCCCCCCCCCCATAAATAAATAAACTTTTAAAAAAAGTATTTGTTAGCCACTTTGTGTACTAAGCAACAAAAATGTTTAAACCTATAGCAGCTATCCTAGTAACAAATTGCCAGTACTTACTTCCCTGTTAGCTGATGACACAGGTCTGTGGGATAAACAGTGTAACTTTTTTAAACACAAGTTGCCACACACACATTTTTTTTTATGAGAAAGAGAAACTGAGGAGAAGAGGAAAAAATAGAGCATCTTAAGCAGGCTCCGAGGCCAGCGTGGAGCCCAACAGCAGTCTCCATCCCACAACCCTGAGACCATGACCTGAGCCAAACTCAAGTCAGACACCCAAACGAATGGGCCACCCAGGTGCCCCACCACACACATTATATTCTCCAAAGTAAATGAACCTTCATTTATCCACTGTCCTCTTCCATTTGGACAGCCACAGTTCAATAGTCCTTAGGTATTTCACTGGTCTTAATAATCAACTTACCGACTTACTGTTAATAATACTGGATCACAGCAGCAACTACGACGAAAACCTGGCTGTGTGTGCAGCACTGCACTGAGAGTGTTATACACCATCCTATCACAACTCTGAAGTAAGACAGCCAAGATTCCATCACAGATGTGCCTTACACCAAAGCCTTCACTACTAACTAAATCGGACTGAAAAATGTCTGTTTTTGTGAAATAAACAAATCTACTGGATTTCAAACAATGTACGTAAAACAAATACTGGCGTAGAGTTTCGCCGCTAAAAACTGAGCACTTTGAAGATTAAAAGTCTATCTATCTAGCTGAAAATTAGAATTACATTACCAAACTGTCAAGAATCAATAACTCAACTGGACCCAAATCGGGCCACAAAGGATTCCAAGTACAAAATAAATATGAAATGTCAAAAACTTAAATACTTCTTTAAAAAAAAACTGTTGGGGCGCCTGGGTGGCTTAGTCGGTTAAGCGTCCGACTTTCGCTTAGGTCATGATATCACGGATCATGGGTTCGAGCCCCGCGTCGGGCTCTGTGCTGACTGCCAGCTCAGAGCCTGGAGCCTGTTTCAGTCTGTTACTCCCTCTCTCTCTGACCCTCCCCTGTTCACGCTGTCTCTCTCTCTCTCTCTCCTAAAAATAAATAAAACATTTAAAAAAAAAAACTTATTTCCCAAACAATCCTGACCACCGGAACATGTGTACTACCACCCTGGCTGGTGAGGAGAGCTGGACTAAGAAAACATAATACTCTGTATACATACCAGGTAAGCAACAAATGAAACTATGGTTCCTTCTCGGGCCTGAAACATCAGTGCGAAGTATACTAAGAAGAAAATCTTTGTCCTTCAGTTTTCCAATGCTTGCAAAATAAGGATAAATGTTTCTCTTGCATTTACCTCTAAAGTTTTAACACGATCTGAAATGCTGACAAAGCAATTCTGCAAATGTCAAGTACTAAATCATAGGTCAAAAACTCAAAAGCCTAAAGAAGCCAGACACATAAAAGTCCTCAAAATCAGGCAAGAAGTCAAAAGTCTTGCCCCAACGGACTTAATTCCAATACAAATTAAGGGCTACCCTTCAGGGGCGTTTGGGTGGCCCGGTGGGTTAAGTGTCTGACTTCGGCCAGGTGGTGACCTCCCGGGTCACGAGTTCAAGCCCCACATGGGGCCCTTTGCTGACAGCGCCAGGATAGCATCCTCTGCTCCCTTCTCTCTCTCTCTCTCTGCCCCTCCCCTGAACGCACATACTCTCTCTCAAAAATAAATATTTAAAAAAGACAACAAAAGAGAGCTGCCCTTCAAAGAAAACCAGAAACCTACAATACATCTTTTGACTTTTTTAAACGTATCAACTATAATCAACACACATGCAGATTAAAAACACAAAGCTATACTGTAAATTGTAGCCACTAAAATAGGGAAAATTATAAGACAGCTAATACTAAATGCCAGTGAGAAGGTAGAGCAACTAGGGGTCTCCTGCACGACTATAGGGAATGTTAATATGGTACAGGCACTGCAGAAATCATTTACTAAAGCAGAGCACATGCATACCTTATTGTAACACACCAGTTCCAATCCTCGGTGACCCAACAGACCTGCACAGGCTTGTTCACCAAAAACCACGACAATGTTCAGAACACGTTCAGACAGAACGGTATTCTTAACAAACAAAAATTGGAAACCTTCTACTGCCCCCCAAGAGTAAAAGGAGAAGATAAAACGTGGTGGATTCATACAATGTAACACAGTACAGGAATGAGACTACAGAAGCTGTTTCTACATCACCTGAATGGATGGCACAAATGCATTGGAAGAAAGAAGCCAACAAAAGAGTGCATGCTATCTGAAAGCCCATTCCTATAAAGTTCAAAAAAGTACAAAAAAGTGAAAAATGAAGCTACAGTGTCAGAATGTAGTGTGAGAAACCGGAAGTGACATTTGGGACTGAGGCAAAACATCTGGGAGGGGGCAAAAAGCAGGGCTTCTGGGGGGGGGCGCAGGTATGTACTATTTCTTGATCTGAGTTCTAATTATAAACTATGTGTTTACCTTCTAAAAATTCCCAAAACTTTTGAATTGTACACTTTTCCCTGGGTATGTATACTTCAATAAGAACTTTTCACACACACACACACACACACACACACACACACACACAAAGATTCCATGAACCCCTAACAAAACATTTCTGCAGGCAGATCTACCTTATCAGGGGGCAGATGAGTTTATGACCTTTCAGCTAAGGGAAACACTGTACAGTCTGACATTTAAAGAAAAGGAACAAAATAAAAGCAAAATAAAATTGTGATGCTAGATGACCAAGTCCGCAAGAAAATTTAAACTTCTCCTGATAACAGTACCTCTTAGAATATGCTGTCTAGTTTAACTGCCTGATGCACGGAACAAGCCAAGCCTGTTTCCAAAAATATGTCAAAGAATATAGTAAAAGGTAGGAAGCAGACTAAACATTTAAGGGTGAAAATTCAAAGCAGCTATTAAATCACCAACACAGCCCTCTTTCCTGATCCCTGAGCAACCTTACTTGCCACTCACTGATCTGAAGCAATCTGCTCTCTCCCAAGAGGAGTCATAACCCAGGACTACTCCGAGTTACCAAGAAGCCTACAGCAGAAAAGAGAAGCCTCCGGCTTCACCCGGGCAAGGGAAAGCAAGCCCCACAGAACCTAAATACAGAACTCAGCTGTTGAATCAAACAACTATTACAGGACTAAGTGCTAAATTCTGGAAAGCCTTCTTAGCAGTAGCTACCTGTTCTCTCAAGACCCTATATCCCAGACAATTACTTTCCTTTTTTGAGGTCTGGAATGATTCTCACCTTTGACCCACTGTCAGTATCTTTCCACCACCTCCCATCTTCACGTGTTTACAATATCCTGTCCTATCTTTCATGTCCCAAATCTACTACTTCTATGTATTAGAAAATCCCAGAAAGATAACATATTTAATAGAATACCAGCATTTTTGAAAACGCCTTTCTGTGGGTAACAAAGCTACCATTCAGTTTCCCCCTACTATTCAAAGACTGATCAAATTACTCTGAGCCACAACTCACACAACCAGCGAAAAGTTCACCTTGAAAAAGCAAAAGTTGCTACTCAAAGTGATAAACTTCCACCAACAAAGTAACCAATTTTTTAAAAAACCCTTTTAAGTTACAAATTAATCTGAGCATATCGATTTGGACAAATACATGAGTACTAAAGCCAAGTCCATCACAGCAATCCTTACTCTAAAAAGGCAAATCTCTGGGAAAGTAATCATCCTCACGGAGCAAATAGCTGTTGAAACATCTTGCCAAATTCACTTATGGTTTAAAAACAAAAAAGACGAAAATGTACTGATGTCCAAGTTAAATTGTCTACCAAATTATTTTCAGATCTAAAAACTGTTTAGAATTCCCAAGAAGGTAGGGCTCCCCTCCCCCTACTTTGGTTTAAAAAGTCAATATACTCAGACACAAAAAGAAAACTCTTGACACCTGCTCTCCTACTTGCCTAACAGCAACATTCTGCAGAATAGATTGCAGTCATACATGTAACTCCACTAACTAAAAGGTTGCAAGGCAACAGATAACGACAAATGTAAAAAGTAAAAAATACCAACAGCCCTAACGTACGAAGCCAAGTGCTCGGCTGCACGCACATGAACGCTGCACGGGACACGTTTGCAAGCCTCCCTGCTAAGAGCTGGCTGGATACAAAGTTGTAGAAGACAGGATCCCTACTCTCACCCAGCAAACTGAATCTTGGCTTCAGGAGAGCTGTGTTGAAATGCAACTCTTGTGCAATTCCTACTCTAAACCCTCGACTAAACCGGCGCACAGTGTAAAAGTTGCTGTCCCTTCACTCCTAATCCTTAGAAAGCATTTCCTGCCCGAAAAATCTTTATCCCAATTACACTAACTTTTTCCGTTCCTTCAACCTACTCCGGGAAGCCTTAAGCCCGCCCATCACCTCCCGCCCCCTCCCCACACACACACCCACTGGGGAACCTCAACACTCGGCAGACACCACTCCACACGGGCACGCAAACCACATGTGCCTGCAAACCCAGCCCCTTTCCACACCCCCCGGAAACGACACCCCCTTTCTCACACACCGCACGCCACAGCCCATCCCCCTTCCTCCCAGCCCCCACTCACAGCACCCCGGTCAACCCACCCACGTTCCGGGGAACCCAGCCTCCCCTCAGTCCCCAGCGCGCCGGCGGCTGCGGGGAGGGGAAGCAGGAAGAAGCACGGAGGGCTCAGGCCCGGCCTAGGCCTCGCAGACCGCCTAGGGAGGTGAAGGGGGTGGGGGGGCCCCGCGGGCAAAGCTCGTTGCGAGGCCGCATCCGGGCCCCCTCGGCCCCAGGCCTGCCCTCCGCCGCCGCGCCCAGGCCCGGGCCGCCCTCCCAGCCCGGACCACACTCACTTGGCAGCCGCGGCCCGTCGAGCACCCCGCTGCCGCCTCCTCCGCCGCCGGCGGCTCCTGCCCCGGGGGCCCCCAGGTCCGGCTTCTTGGGCCCCGGGGGCGGCCCGGCTCCCCCGCCCGGGACGGCTCCGGGCGGAAAGGCGGCCACCGGCGCGCCCGCCAGCGCCAGGGGGACGCTGTTGCTATGGAGGCCGAGGCCCGGGGCAGCTCCCGCGGCCGGGTCCTCATGCAGGAACTGACACTCCTCCCCGTAGAAGCAAGTCTTGTCCTTGGCGTAGTAGCGGCAGTACTTCAGCTTGACTCCCGCCGCCGCCCCGCCGGGGACACCCCCGACCCCCGGCGGGGCCACCACGGCCGCTGCCGCCGCCAGCGAGGAGGAGGAAGGGGAGGCGGCGGCCGAGGGGGGCGGGAGGCCGCCGCCACTGTTCATGGCAACGCCGCAGCCTCGTCTTCCGCTGCCGCCCGAGGAGCCGCCGCCGCCGCCGCCACCATAGACCGGGGAGGGAAGGAAGACGCTGCCGGTGCCGGATAAAAGCCTGGGCGGGTGGGTCTGTCCCGCTGCGGGAGCCGGAGCCGCCCGGGGAGAGGGGGGAGGGGAGAGGGGAGGGAGGAGGGGGTAGGAAGGAGGGGAGGGGGAGAGTTGGGATTCTCTCTCACTCACTCTCTCGTTCTCTTTTCTTAAAGGGGCCGCGCGGGACGACGGAGTGGGCGCGCGGGCCCAGACGGGGCCTTCGAGGGAGCGGGCTAGGGAACGGGGAGCGGCGGCGGCGGGCGGGCTGGGAGGGTGGAGGGGGCCAGTTTATTTTTAAATTCTGCCTCCACTCGCTCTCGCGCTCTGGTTCCTCCGAGTTGTTTATTCCATTTTCCTCTTCCTGAGAGGGCCGTCGCCGCTGCGCATGCGCGCCGAGGCGCGAGGGCTTGTGGGTAGCGGGAGCGCGAGGGGAAGCCCCGCCAGGCGTCCGGCCCCCGGGGCGTCCGCGAGCCAGCAGGCGGTCGGGACGGGCGGTCCGCGGTGGCCTTCCCTGAGGCTGATCCGGGCGGGGAAGTTCTCACGAGACGAATACCTTCCTTTTTTGTGTGTCCTCTAGCTTTCAGGCCCCGGCGACATTTTTTTCGTGGAAAAGACAAAAGTCCCAGAATGTAAACGGTCAATTTGAGGGTCCGCTCGCGGAGACGGAGGCGAAGGCCTTGCTCTAGTTGAAGGATAGTTTCTTCTGTTGGCCACGCTTCCTCTCCCTTTTCCCCACCTTCCTTGAAGGTGGTGAGAGCCGCCGGACCGAGTGCCTGGACTCCTGGGCCTCCTAGCGAACAGCTGAGCCAAAAATGGTGGCTTCGGACAAACCCCCTGCTCCGTGCAGCACCTGTTTTCTCTATTTATGTGACCGAAAGGCTTCAGTAAAATATTATGAAAAATAAGATGCCACCTGGGGAGAACACTGCTT